>JARQOD010000007.1:155860168-156072885 GCA_033576555.1 Oophaga sylvatica
GAAGCAAACTCTTACTACTAATATGCGGGTTCATTTGATGGGAAATACTACTGCGGACAAATTTACATACCAGCTACTATGCCTTGGAAATGACAGGTTCCCTACTGATTCCACTACTGGTCTCATTTCCTTTCCGGAAAATTTTTGTGAAATTACATCTTCGGTAATGGAACTTATTAACCAAGTGTTCCCTGATATTTGTAACAGTTTTGACAACCATCAGTGGCTTTGTGATCGTGCAATCCTAGTGCCTAAAAATGATAGTGTCAGCTCCATAAATCTACTGATTCAGGGAAGGCTGCCTGGTCTAGTGACCACATACATGTCCATTGATTCAGTCATGGAGAGTGAACAAGCCGTAATGTATCCATTGGAGTGCCTGAATTCTTTGGAGCCTCCTGCAATGCCACCGCATCAGCTCACTTTAAAAATAGGAGCCACAATAATTTTGCTTCGGAACCTTGACCCACCAAAAATGTGTAATGACACAAGATTGTGCATTAAGAGTCTCATGCCCAATTTTATTGAAGCCACTATTCTTATGGGAAACTCTAAGGGAGCAAATGTTTTCATTCCGCGTATTCCTTTTCCACCAAGCGACATGCCCTTCAGTTTTAAGCGTCTGCAGTTCCTAATCCGACTTGCATTTGCTATGACTATAAACAAAGCACAAGGTCAATCACTTAAAGTAGCCATCATTAATTTGGAGAGCCCGTGTTTTTCACATGGACATTTGTACGTTGCTTGCGCTAGAGTGGGTAACCCCAAAAATCTTTTCATATATGCGCCTGAAGGTAAAACCAGAAACATTGTTTACCAAAAAGCACTAGGATAGATAGTTGTTTAACTGTAAATCAATTTTACTCTTTTGTCCGTGAACTACTTATACAGTCATGGCCAAAAGTTTTGAGAATGACACAAATATTAATT
Organism: Oophaga sylvatica; assembly: GCA_033576555.1. Lineage (NCBI taxonomy): Eukaryota > Metazoa > Chordata > Amphibia > Anura > Dendrobatidae > Oophaga > Oophaga sylvatica. The sequence continues at coordinate 155,861,099 of JARQOD010000007.1, forward strand.
TTTACAAAGTCTACTGCTTCACTTTTTCTAATGGCAATTTGCATATACTCCAGAATGTTATAAAGAGTGATCAGCTTAACAGCAATTACTTGCAAATTCAATATTTGGCTAGAAAATGAACTTTATCCCCCAAAACACATTTCAACATCATTGCAGCCTAAAAGGACCAGCTAACCTATTTTCAGTGATTGCTCCATTAACACAGATGTGGGTGTTGATGAGGACATGGTTGGAGATCAATCTGTCATGATTAAGTAAGAATGACACCACTGGACACTTTAAAAGGAGGCTGGTGCTTGGCATCATTGTTTCTCTTCTGTTAACCATGGTTATCTCTAAAGAAACACGTGCAGTCATCATTGCAATGCACAAAAATGGCCTAACAGGGAAGAGTATCGCAGCTAGAAAGATTGCACCTCAGTCAACAATCTATCGCATCATCAAGAACTTCAAGGAGAGAGGTTCCATTGTTGCCAAAAAGGCTCCAGGGCACCCAAGAAAGACCAGCAAGCGCCAGGACCGTCTCTTAAAAGTGTTTCAGCTGTGGGATCGGGCTACCAGCAGTGCAGAGCTTGCTCAGGAATGGCAGCAGGCAGGTGTGAGTGCATTTGCACGCACTGTGAGGTGGAGACTCTTGGAGCAAGGCCTGGTCTCAAGGAGGGCAGCAAAGAAGCCACTTCTCTGCAGAAAAACATCATGGACAGACTGATATTCTGCAAAAGGTACAGGCAGTGGACTGCTGAGGACTGGGGTAAAGTTATTTTCTCTGATGAATCCCTTTTCGATTGTTTGGGACATCAGAAAGCGCTTCATTCTGAGAAGGCAAGGTGAACGCTACCACCAGTCTTGTCTCATGCCAACTGTTAAGCATCCTGAAACCATTCATGTGTGGGGTTGCTTCTCAGCCAAGGGAATCGGCTCTCTCACAGTCTTGCCTAAAAACACAGCCATGAATAAAGAATGGTACCAGAATGTCCTCCAAGGGCAACTTCTCCCAACCCTCCAAGAGCAGTTTGGCGATCAACAATGCCTTTTCCAGCATGATGGAGCACCTTGCCATAAAGCAAAGGTGATAACTAAATGACTCAGGGAACAAAACATAGAGATTTTGGGTTCATGGCCTGGAAACTCCCCAGATCTTAATCCCATTGAGAACTTGTGGTCAATCATCAAGAGACGGGTGGACAAACAAAAACCTAAAAATTCGGACAAAATGAAAGCATTGATTGTGCTAGAATGGACTGCTATCAGTCAGGATTTGGTCCAGAAGTTGATTGAGAGCATGCCAGGGAGAATTGCAGAGGTCCTGAAGAAGAAGGGTCAACACTGCAAATATTGACTTGCTGAATTAACTCATTCTAACTTTCAATATAAGCTTTTGTTACTCATATGTTTGCAATTATATTTCTGTCTGTGATAAAAACATCTGTCAAACACACATAAAAACCAGAGGGCAGCAGATCATGTGAAAATATAATATTTGTGTCATTCTCAAAACTTTTGGCCATGACTGTAGATTACACTGGAGGGAAAGGGAAAGAGTTACGCTATCTTGTTAATTAGTTGTAATTGTTTTATATGTTTGTGTAAAGTGCATACATTTTCATTTTTGAACACTTTGGTCTGTCACTTCATTTTAAGCGTCTTTTTAGCGCACAAATGTGGGTGACCACAGATCTTTGTACACCATAAAGGATGGTTTCGACCAGAGCGGACGTCAAATGAAGTACAAAATGTTTCCATCTGCCTCATTATGGTGGGTGGTTCCGTTGGGGGTTTCATCTAAATCGAATTTTTGTATAGGAAAGATGTGTATCTTCATACCGTGTTAGCCAGTAGATAGAAAAATATTTAGACTTGAGAGTCCTCAGTGGTTGATACCTTTTAATGGCTAACTGAAAAGATGGTAACAAATTGCAAGCTTTCGAGACTACTCAGGTCTCTTCATTAGGCGAAGACTAATACAACATCTGAAGAATCACATAATATGTGAATCTTCAGATGTTGTATTAGTCTTCGCCTGATGAAGAGACCTGAGTAGTCTCGAAAGCTTGCAATTTGTTACCATCTTTTCAGTTAGCCATTAAAAGGTATCAACCACTGAGGACTCTCAAGTCTAATTATTTTTCGAATTTTTGTGACATTTACACTGATACACCAACGTGAGTGCTCAGTGTAGAACACAAGAATGGCTTCCAGAATAAGTCTGGATCACATCGAAAAATATTATGTTCCCCAAAATGTTACCAATAAAAACTTAATTTATCCTGCAGAAATCCAGCCCCCACTAATCCGTTATCTGTCACTTGAAATATCGAGGTTCCCATGTTACTGCTAGACTCTGGAAAAACAACATGGCTCCCGTCACTTCAAATAAAATCCAGTGAATTATGCGCTCCCAAATCCAAATGCTTCCCTTATTCTGAGCCCCACTGTGACATTATTGTAGTGGTTAGAGAGTACTTAACAATTTACAGGTGCATATTGCAAGAAGCACAAGGTGGTGGCACTGCACTGTATAGGCACTAAACTGGCATATTTGCAATTCTCCATAAATAAAGCTTGTCATGGATGTTACAAATTAGTCACTGCAGTCATAGATGAATTCATTGAAAGGTGCATTTTCTACAATGGGGTCATTTTTTTTTTCTGTTTTTGTGGCACTTTATGGGTTCTGCAAATGTTGCCCACAAAATCTGTGCTCCAAAGGCCAAGTAGCGCTCCTTCCTTCTCTGCCCTGACGTTTGGACTAACAGGAATTTCTGACGACATGCGGGAGATCACGGTGTTCAAGAGAAATTGTGCAATAAATTATGGGGTCCAATTTTACCTTTTAACTCTTGTGTACCTGACAAATTTGCAGCAAATACAAAAATTACATTTTTACCACTAATAATAATAATAATTTTATTTCTATAGCGCCAACATATTCCGCAGCACTTTACATTATAGAGGGGACTTGTACAGACAATAGACATTACAACATAACAATAAACACAGATCAAAGTAGATACCAAGAGAAATGAGGGCCCTGCTTGCAAGCTTACAATCTATGAGGAAAAAGGGGAGACCTGAAAGGTGGATAGTAACAATTGCTTTCATTGTTCGGACCAGCCATAGTGTTCGAATCTGGTGTTCATGTAATTCTGCATGAACCAGTTAACAGCCAAAGTATGAAACAGTAGAGACACAGAGGGCTATTAAATGCATAAAGCGGGTGAGAACATAATGCGAGGTACCTGATTATGGTAGAAAAATGTTTGAATGGGCCAACAGGGATAGTTAGGTTAATGCGTTGAGGCGGTATGCCAGTCTGAAAAAATGCTTTTTTAGGGCACGCTTAAAACTGTCATATTTCCTCATCTCAATGTTATAAAATTCTGTGAGGCACTAATGGGTTAAAAATACTTACTACACCCCTAGATGAACTCATTAGACGGTGAAGTTTCCAATATGGGGTCACCTGGGGAGATTTCTGCCGTTCTGGCACCTCAGGCACTCAGCTAATAGAGCTCACAATTCAGACAAAATATGCTTTCTAAAAGCAAAGTAGCGCTCTTTTCCATCCGATACCCGCCATGTGCACAAACAGTAGTGTACAACAACATATGGGGTACCGCCACATTCGGGAGAAATTGCATAACAAATTGTAGGGTCCAATTTCTCTCATTACCCCTTGTGTAAATTATATATTTTGTGCTAAAACAGTATTTTAGTGGAAAAAATAGATAAATTCCTTGAGGAGACTAGTTTCCAAAATGGTTACTTATGGGGGATATCTACTGTTTTTGCATGTCAGGGCTCAAATGAGACATGTTACTCATGATCTATTCCAGACAAATAGCTCTCTTTCCTTTCCTAGCCTTGTCATGTGCCTTTTATCCATTGTGAAAATTACAAGTTCGGGGCTAAAATAACATTTTTGGGAAAAAAAATTAAAATTTTCAATATGACGTCCGAATGTTATCAAATTCTGTGTAGTACCTGTGGGTTCAAAATGGGGTAACTTGTGGGGCTTTTCACTGTTTAGGCACATCAGGGCTCTCTAAACGTGACATGATGCCCACAGGTCATCTCATCAAAGTCTGCATTCCAAAACGTCACTTCTTCCTTTCCGAGCACTGCCGTGTGCCCAAACAGTACTTTTTCCCCACATATGGGGTGTCAGCGTACTCGGGAGAAATTGCGCAACAAATTTTAGTGTCTATTTTCTCTTGTTACCCTTGTAAATATAAAACATTTGGGGCTAAAGTAAAATTTTTGCAAAAAAAAAAAGGAAAATGTTCATTTTTTCCTTCCACATTGCTTTTGTTCCTGTGAAGCACCTAAAGGGTTAATAAGCTTCTTGAATGTGGTTTTGAGGACTTTAAGGAGTGCAGTTTTTAGAACAGTTCACTTTGGGGTGTTTTCTTTCATATTTACCCCCAAAACTCACTTCAAATGTTATGTGGTCCCTAAAAAAAATAGCTTTTGTAAATTTTGTTGGAAAAATGAAAATTTGCTGATCAACTTTTAACCTTTCTAACAAAAAAATTGTTTAAAAAATGATTCAAACATAAAGTAGACATGTGGTAAATATTATGTATTAACTACTTTATGTGACATAACTCTGTTTTCATCGCAGAAGAATTAAAAGTTTGAAAATTGAGTAATTTTCAGTATTTTCACAAATGCACACAAGTCATATCGAACAAATTTTACCACTACTATGAAGTACAAAAAACAATATGAAAATCATTGGAATCCATTGAAGCATTCCAGAATTATTATCACATAAATTGACAGTGGTCAGATTTCAGAAATTTGACGTGGTCATTAATGTCAAAGCTTGCTCTTTCACTAAGGGGTTAAACTGCAGTTTTGTGTTTTTTTTGCTGTATTCTGTAGTTGTCATTGTTTGTAATAATTTTTACATTTCTTATTTTCTAGATATAATATTCAACTGGATCCTGATCCTTTGAGAGATTTGGCTATTATTCTTATTTTCACAGTAGAAATTCTGATGAATTCCACTATATTATCAATAAAATCCAGGTGAGTATTTCAATGTATAGTCAACATAACAGTGACAAAGGTGCAGCAGTGATTAGCAAAAAAAATCTTCATGCTTGTAATCCAAAGTGGAGTATTGTAACAATACAGGGGAGGATAGCTGTGTGAGGTAACTGCTATTTCTTGTCAAGATTTGCTTCTTCCAACCATTATTTATTTTTGATCCTAAGTATGCTATTTTTGAAAATAAATACTATATAAAACAACTAAACAATCAACAGTAAACAATAAAATAATGTAATTGGCAAATAAAAAAGAAAAAAAAAACAAAGGCCTTTTTCCAGCACAAATGAGTAACAAAACAGTCCTTTCACTGGGTAGGCTGAATAGTTCAAAATAATCTCATCTATTTAGTTTTAAATCTATCTCCTCAGCCTTTAGTAGAGACTCTGCCTACTGGGTACTTGGGTGCCTCACAAGTAAGAATTTAGACCTTTTATTTGGGGTGTCAGCCCCCCTTTTGCTACCCCAGAAAGGTGACCTTAAACGTCTTTGACTGCTTAGGCCTCTTTCACACTTCAGTCGTTCGACGTCAGTCAAAATCCGTCAAAGCGTCAAAAAAACGGATCCGCCTTTTTTGGGGCTGATCCATTTTTTTGCCATTGAGTTGCATTAGTGACGGATTTTGACGGATTGGCGTCCGTTCGATCCGTCAAATGACGGATCCGTCATAATTTTGGCGTCTGTCTCTTTTTGAAAACGTCCACTGGGACGTTTCTTGTGTGCGTCGAAAAGGCGGACCATGACGGATCCGTCGCGTCCGCCGATTTCTATAACGGATGCCTATGGGTGGCGGATCCATCTTCATCCGTTTTTGGCAGAATCCGCGTAGCGGATCCGTTCTTCTCTGCATAAAGTGCTGAAATCTCTCTCTTTCTCTCTTTCTTTCTTTCTCGCTCGCTTTCTCTCTTTCTTTCTGTCTTTCCAGGTATCTTCGGCCTGCATTTCTCGAGTTCAATAGTTCATAACGGATCCGTCTAAAAACGTATCCGCTGCATCAGTTTTTGCAAATTTACAACGGATCCTTTTTTTTAACACTTTGGCGGATTTTGACTGACGTCAAAAAACTGAAGTGTGAAAGAGGCCTTAGGGAGTTCACCAGAGCGAGGTATCTCTCCACAAGGCTCACAAGTTCATCTGCATTCTGGTGATCTCCCTAGTCAACCCAGTTTTGTACTGACTTAGGAAGAGAGTGTATGAACCTGAAATAGGGCTATAACCTGCCAATATAAATGCAATTTTTCTTTATTCCGTTCTTAGTCCATTGCTTCTGTTTCCTATACAGTCTTTCGCAATTCAAAAGAGTAACATACAACCCTCATAGCTTCCCACTTTCCTGTACATAGATTCACACCGACTACACAGAGACAAAGGCCCATCGTGAATAGTTGGCTTGAACTTCGTCAGAATTTCTGGAGTAATGTACTAATGGCCCACTGCCTGTCTCATCAGAGTAAAGGTACTGTCACACTAAACGAGATCGCTAATGCGTCAGCGATTTTATGACGCAGCAGCGATCTCGTTAGCGACGCAGCTGTGTGTGATATGTAGAAGCGATGTGGCCCCTGCTGCGATGTCGCTGATCGCTCATGAACGTTCTGAGCCGTTTTTTGGTCGTTGGTGTCCCGCTGGTGAGCCTGAATCGCTGAGTGTGACACCCTTTATGAACGACTTCACCAGCGTCGCAGGTGGGACTAGGTTTTCCCAGCGACCGCAGAGGTCGTTATACAGATCGCTGATGAGTTGTGTTTGGAATCTAACTAGCGATCACATAGCGATCGCACCAGCGATCTCGCCAGATCGTGTCGTTGTGACAGTGCCTTAAGGAAAGGTGTTCTTCCTTATCATAACACTGCCTATCACTTGGTTCTGTTCTCCCAGTTTCCTCATACCTGATTAAGATGTGTAAACAACCATTATTTTGGGATCTCCTTGCAGATCTGTAACAGCAAATGTATCCTTTCCAAGTCATTATGGTTAACCAGCGCATCCTTGTATGTTTCTGTTATCACTGTGATTGCAAATACTGGATCTAAACACACCCTCCAATCCTTCACAGTTCAAAAGCATAACATCCAACCCTCGCAGCTAATTATGTTATCTCTGCTATCTGTCGTACTCCTGTACTTTTGAACCCTATTGAGAAGCTGAATCTATTAAATAAGAGTAAAACCTTATTCACTCTACATGGGATCTTATAGAAAACAACCAGCATATTAAGAACTTAACTCCTGTTATAAATTGCATTCACATTAAATTTTTTCTGACACCTGTCTGAGCCTCACAGCTCTAACAATATATTTAAATTCCAAAGCGCAAACCTAGTAAACAAAAGAAAAGTAAAATAAGCTAATAAGACAAACAACCATATACTGTTATGAATGTTTTAGAAATGAATTCTGAGCAGAAGCTCCCTCTGGTGGTTACAAACAGTACTGAACCATTCAATGAGGATTGGCAATCAGGAAGTACAGACTGGCTGGATATAAGGGAGGTTTCCCCCCATCATGGTTGCCGGTGATCATTTGTTCTTGTCTCAACGTTGTTTCCTGGTTCACTTGGAAGCTTGCTGAGTCTTGCCTCTTCTGCTCTCAGATAAGATATTTTCTGTTTTTTGTTTTTGTGCTTGCCATTTGCATTTTTCTCTGCATTTCTGTGAGGTTGGCCAGGTTCCCCTCCCCGGGGGGCTTGGTCTCCTCTCGGTTCCTCTGGAGCCACTGTTGTTTGTTCATTTGCCTTTTCCAGTTTTTTCTGTGGCTGCGGCTTAGTTTTGTTACACCAGAGAACTAATTTAGGTGGTAGAGGTCGTGTGATCTCAGGTGTTTTTGCAATTAGTAGCGTTGGCTTTTGTTAGGGTTTTTTGGAATTGCAGTAAGTATCCTTCCTATCCTTTTCTGTCCAGGCAGATTGGGCCCCAGCGTTTGCTCAAACTATTTTCTGTCTGTGTCTGTATTTCCTCTTGTCTAACCCCTATTACATGTTTGGGGGCTTCCTATGTTCTTTGGGGATCTGCTCCGGGGCAGATAGCTTTCCTCTTTCTATCTTTAGGTGTAGTTAGCCTCTCAGGCTGTGACGAGGCGTCTAGGACCAACGTAGGAACGCTCCACGGCTGCCTTTAGTTGTGGTGGTTAGTCAGGGTACTGCAATCCAGTAGATTCCAACCTCTCTGGTGTATTGCCGTTTTTGCCTGCTCTCCTCAGCTACCAAAACATAACAATATACATAAAGAAATAGTACAGGTCTGTTAGAAACTGTGCTGCGGGGAGGGGGGGGACTCATGTTTTCGGAGCCATGTAAGACGGACGTGTGACGTCAATCTATCATTCATCATCCTGGTAAAATACCATCAGACCAGAGCACAGCATGCATAAACGACTCTAGACCTGTGGGAAGGTGTCCATCAGGGCCGGTGTCAGCACCCGGCATACGCGGGCAAGTGCCGAGCCCTGAGCAGGCGGGGGGCCCACTCGCAGGTGGGCACCCCGGCGCCCGTTAGCTGTACCAGTGCCGCCACTGGGCCCACCCCTCTTGCTCAGGGCCCCGGCAGTAGCCGGCGCAATACTTACCTCTCCCCGTGCCTTTACTGTCGCAGCTCCGGGCTCCAGGGGGCGCCTGCGCCGGCACTTCCTCTCTCACAGCAGCACCGCTGAATGACATCATCATTCAGCGGCCGGCTGTGGCAGCGAGGGTGCAGACGCCGGACAGGTGAGGTGTGTGTGTGTATGTATGTATGTATGTGAGAGAGTGCTGCAGTGCTGTCTGTGTGTGTGTGATGGTGGTGGGGGGAGGCAGTGATGGTGGTGAGGAGGCAATGATGATGATGGGGAGACAATGATGATAATGATGATGGGGAGGCAATGATAATGGGGAGGCAATGATGATGATGATATTAACGGGGAGGCAATTATGATCATGATGATGGGAGGCAATGATAATGGGGAGGCAATGATAATGATGGGGAGGAAATGATGATGATGATGATGGGAGGCAATGATGATGATAGGGAGGCTATGATGATGGTGAGACAATGATGATGATGATGGGCAGGCAATGATGATGATGATGGGAGGCAATGATAATTGGGAAGCAATGATAATGATGGGGAGGAAATGATGATGATGGGGAGGCAATGATGATGATGGGGAGCCTATGATGATGGGGAGGCAATGATGATGAGGATGGGCAGGCAATGATGATGATAATGGGCAGGCAATGATGATGATAATGGGGAGTCTTTCCACAGCGCCCTTTCCTGAGCCGTAACAGTGCAGAACGCAGCACAGTGTAGAGGAGAGCTCCATATTTTGTATGGAGCAATATATGGGGACCAGTATCCTGTATGGAGCAATTTATGTGGTCCAGTATTCTGTATGGAGCATTATATTGGGTCCAGTATTCTGTATGGAGCATTATATAGGGGATGGGGGGGTGACATCCTGCATGGGGTATTATATGGGTGATGAGGGGGACTATGTGGTGCCCATAATATTGTATGGAGGACTGTACTGTCCAGTCTGTACTGTGCGCTGTGAGGATTTGGCGATTTTTGAGCTATTGTAGAATTTACAATAGGTATCAGTCATGTAATGGAAGAAGTGAAGTGTTTGGCATTGTACTATACCCATATTTCTCTGCAGTATCTGTGCATCATGAATCGTGGTCTGTGTTAAGGGGGCCCACTGTCACTCTTTTCCCCGGGGCCCATAAAAACCTGGAGTCGGCCCTGGTGTCCGTAGTAGCAGTAGCAAAGTCCCATGCAGGTTGGAGATGGGGATGACGCGCAGCAAGTCTCAGAAGGAGAGAGACCGTGACATCTAAGATGGCACCTCCTCACAACAGCCCAGGTAGAGTCAGGATGACGGAGAGCGTGGCATCTAAACTGGGGAGATTCGCCAGGCTGGTGGACCACTCTTCCGCTTACTCTGCACAGTGCACGATGACTCAGGAACCGGAGGGATCAAACGGGGAGGAGGATAATATGGAGATGCACACTTCTCATTTATGGAACGGTTTTAACCTATTATGGGTAGCCAGTTCAATATGGTGCTGTTTTTTTTTTTTCAAGTGGAACTGACATAGGAGAAATGCACAACCTAGTCTGTTCAGACTTAATTTGCCTGTTTGATCAGGTAGCTGTAATACGCCTTTAAAGCTTCCTGACAAATCCCACCATTCCTGACACTTCCTTAAATATGGCAGCTGGAACGCATATCAGAAGTGACACGATTTTGGATGTGCACCTATGTGTCCCAGTATGCAGCCCGCAATCCAGGTATGACAGATGCAGAGGGCATACATGACGCTGCAGCGGTAACTATTTAAATAGGACCGCTCAGAGTCACCATAGTAGCCTCTCCCACATAATATATGTAATCCAAAGGGGGCAGAATGATCCACAATAATTCCCTGACTCCCTTGATGAATCAAGGAGACAGTAATATAGGAACAAAGACCCCTGGCTTTATTAGGATTAAGGAATCCACAGACAAAAGAATGCGTGAGATTGTTCCATAATTTAACTTTATTTTGAACTGCCGTTATTCAGAATTATATTTCAGACAGTGGTCATTTGTGAATATTAGTGTTGAGCGATACTTTCCGATATTGGGAAATATCGGATCGGATTGGATCGGACCGATACTCAAAAAGTATCGGATATCGCCGATTCCGATACTGGAAACCAATGCAAGTCAATGGGACATAAATATCGGAATTAAAATAAACCCTTTCTTTCCTTGTAGGTTAATTGTACATGAAGGAAAACAACTAAGAATAATGTAGGATGTATTGGGGGAGGTGGAGGAGACATTAAAGGCATAGAGGTTTAGCCCAATCAAATGGAATAGCAGGAATAAAAAAAATTTTTTAAGACGTTCGGAGTTACAAAGAAATTGACTATGTTGTTAACCTTTTTTCTATTTTGGCACATATGTATGTTTCACTACTTCCATGCTCTTCACCTTCTTTTTTACTTCTCCACACTTTCTCCTTCATGATCCTCAGCAGCAGCATCTTTTTCATCAACTTCTTATTTATCTTCTTCTTCACCTTCTTTTTTTTTTCTTCATATTCTTCTTATTCAACTATTATTCTTCTTCATATTCTACTTCTTCATCTTCTTCCTATTAATCTTCTTCATCATATTCTTATTTGTGACAGGCATTCCTGTAGTTATCTCTAAAAGTTTGAAGATTACACCTTCCGTTCTTGCTGTCACAAAAGATTTACAACAGTATTTGTCCGCGTTCAGTTTGGCCTGCAGGAGCAGGCATTATCCAGGGGCACCACGAGGAGGAACGGACTCACCCCCATACACTGCTTAGTCTTCTTCTGCTTATAATTTAGAGCATATCTTTTGCTCCGATTTTTTTGTGTTATGCTTACTGTTCTTCTGCTTTTTGTTCTTCTGCATTTTGTTCTTCTGCTTCTTGGTCTTCTGTGTTTTGTTCTGTATCTTGTTGGTTGTTTTCATGTTCTTTGTCCTCTTGGTCATCTTCTGGGTAATCTCATTGGTCTTCTTTGGGGTGGTGTTCAGGCTCGTCATCTTCATGGTCGTTGTCCTTGGGTCGTCGTCTTCTTCGGGGTGGTCTTCAGGGTCGTCGTCTTCGGGGTCGTCGTCTTCTTCAGGGTGGTCTTCAGGGTCGTCGTCTTCATGGTCGTCGTCAAGGAGATCCAGAGTGATTACCAAAAACCATTTAAAAATTCTTCAACTTGGAAATGTAGCAGAAGGTACAAGCTGACAGTCCTGGAACCCGGATGGGTAGTAGAAGGAACGAGAGCCAATGGCACTACCGAGGACCAGCTGACTGTACTGGGACACGGTTACTAAGCAGGAGGTACCTGTGCTAGAAAGTACTACCAAGGACCAGCAGACGTTGCTGGAACTCGAATACCGAGATGGAGGCACCTAGGCCAAAGGCACTGCCGAGAACCAGCTGACGGTACTGGAACCCAGATGGGTAGCATAAGGTACAATAGCCAATGGAACTAACGAGGACCAGGTGACTGTGCTGGAACCCGGAGGGACAGCAGAAGGAACAGAGCCAATGGCACTACCGAGGACCAGCTGACGGTACTGGGACACGGTTACTAAGCAGGAGGTACCTGTGCTAGAAAGCACTACCAAGGACCAGCAGACGTTGCTGGAACTCGGATACCGAGATGGAGTCACCTAGGCCAAAGGCACTGCCGAGAACCAACTGACAGTACTGGAACCCGGATGGGTATCAGAAGTTACCCATGAAAACCAAAGTTGCAAGTCCGCGAGCCGGCCACAGTTACTGAATCCCACAGTCCTACTGGGGGTACTTGTCCTATTGGCACTACGGAAACAGCCTTTACTTCCATATCCCGCAGCCCACATAGGAAGCACCTAAACTGCAGGCACCATAAAGTCTCCTAACCCGACCGCAACACAACAGGACAACGTATTGGAGGCAAAGTGATGTTGACACTGGCCGGAAACAGCTGGCGTGCTGTAACCTGGCTGTGCAGGAGGGAGTACCCGTGCCAAAGACACTGCCGAGAACCAGCTGATGGTACTGGAACCCGGAGGGGCAGCAGAAGGAACAGAGTCAATGGCACTACCGAGGACCAGCTGACGGTACTGGACAACGGTTACTAAGCAGGAGGTACCTGTGCTGGAAAGCACTACCAAGGACCAGCAGACATTGCTGGAACTCGGATACCGAGATGGAGGCACCTAGGCCAGAGGCACTGCCGAGAACCAGCTGACGGTACTGGAACCCGGATGGGTATCTGAAGTTACCCATGAAAACCAAAGTTGCAAATCCGCGAGCCGGCCACAGTTACCAAATCCCACAGTCCTACAGGGGGTGCTTGTCCTATTGGCACTACGGAAACAGCCTTTACTTCCATATCCCGCAGCCCACATAGGAAGCACCTAAACTGCAGGCACCATAGAGTCGGCTAACCCGACCGCAACACGACAGGACAACGTATTAGAGGCAAAGTGACGTTGACACTGGCCGGAAACAGCTGGTGTGCTGTAACCTGGCTGGGCAGGAGGGAGTACCCGTGTCAAAGACAGTGCTGAGCAGCAACTGGCGATGTTTGAGCCCAGGGATGAGAGTAGAATCAGAGTGGAGGCAGAGACCAAATTGGAACAAGTTTAAAATCTATACTTGTGTGAGTGTGGACAGAGCAGGAAAAGTTGCCAGCTACACAGCTGGGGATCAGCTGACATTGCTGAACCCCAATAACACAGGAGCATATGTTGACTGTGCAGACGGCACTTCCGAGCAGCAACTGGCGGTGTTGGAGCCCAGGGTCAAGGAGGGTGTAGGCTGAGGCCTAATGAGAGCAAGTTTAAAATCTGATGTGTTTTCAAATTGGATGGAGCAGGACTTATTGCCGAACACACAGCAGGGGAACAGCAGGCGTTACTGAACCCCACAAACACAGGAGCGAGTGTTTTTCTCTGTGCATACAACACTTCTGAGCAGCAACTGGCGGTGTTGAAGCCCAGGGTCAAGGAGGGTGTAGGCTGAGACCTAATGAGAGCAAGTTTAAAATCTGATGTGTTTTCAAATTGGATGGAGCAGGACTTATTGCCGGACACACAGCAGGGGAACAGCAGGCGTTACTGAACCCCACAAACACAGGAGCGAGTGTTTTTCTCTGTGCATACAGCACTTCTGAGCAGCAACTGGCGGTGTTGAAGCCTAGGGTCAAGGAGGGTGTAGAAATCACATATATAGTAGTTGCCTTGTTCCGTGGCACTTCAAAATGTATATACTCCAAGCAAGAGAAACGTAAGCTTTACTACCATAAAATGATGAATTTTATTAAAAAATATTGAAATAAAGACATTTAAAATATAAGCGCATATATGCACATGGCGACAACTAATGCAACCCAAAAAACTAACATAGGGTATAGGGGTTGAAATGAATGCATACAAGTACATTTCATAATCCATTAATTCTGCCCAAGGAACGGTATGTACACCTGTAATATAGTGCAGACAATGTATGTAGGACTAGTCATCATCATCATTATAAGTTATATGTGACAGTAAAAAATACACTCATTGAGGACAACTCTTAATTCACACCCCATATATTAAAGGTCCAGCATGTAATCCTGATAATATGGCGCAATAATCATGCATAACCTAGAAAAAGTGCATCGTGCATAGTGAAAATTGATATGTATGCCTGCAAGTGCAGGTGAAACAACGCCAACGGATAGAAAAGGTATATGCTATCTATGTATCAGAGTGCATAGCCACTGATGGCAAATGGCGATATAATACTCTACCTCAATAAAGGCTGCGGCACCACTCACGCGCGTTTCGCTTGTAGCTTGTTGAAGAGGGGAAGTGCATGTATGCTTGCGTGTCAGTTTTGCCGCCCAGACTGCCTTCCTGCTCTGACGCGTCGGGTAGGGTAGCGGCTGGGCGTCATATGAGGCTGACTTGCAGTGACGTTGTGCAGCATTCGTCAGCGGTAGCGCCGCTACAAAGCCGCCATAATGACTGATTTCCTCTATAAACATGCACTTATGAGCAACCATACACGCACGTCAACTATTGAAGAAGCTATAAGCGAAACGCGCGTAAGGGGTGCCTTAGCCATTATTGAGGTACAGTATTATATCGCCATTCGCCACCAGTCGCTATGCACTCTGATACCTAGATAGCATAAACCTTTTCTATCCGTTGGCGTTGTTTCATCTGCACTTGCAGGTATACATTGCTATTTTCACTATGCATGATGCACTTTTTATAGGTTATGCATGATTATTGCGCCTTATTATCAGGATTAGATGCTGGACCTTTCATATATGGTGTGTGAACTAAGAGTTGTCCACAATAAGTGTATTTTTTACTGTCACATATATAAGTAATGATGATGATGACTAGTCCTACATCCATTTTCTGCACTATATTACAGTTGTACATACCGTTCTTTAGGCAGCATTAATGGATTATGAAATGTACTTGTATGCATTCATTTGAACCCCTATACCCTATGTAGGCTTTTTTGGTTGCATTTGTAGTCGCCATGTGCATATATGCGTTTATAATTAAAATGTCTATTTTTACATATTTGGGACTACAATTCATCATTTATGGTTGTAAAGCTTCCATTTTTCTTGTTTGGAGCATATCAATCAGGGTGTAGGCTCAGCCCTATGTGGAGCAAGTTTGACATCTGATGTTGTGTGCATGTGGAGGGAGCAGGAGACTTATTGCCGGAAACACAGCAGGGGAACAGCTGGCGTTACTGAACCCCACTAACACAGGAGCTTGTGTATTTCTCTGTGCAGACGGCACTTCTGAGCAGCAACTGGCAGTGTTGGAGCCCAGGGAGTACAGTTCAGGTGGTAGAAACATGAACAGAACAGGAGACATGGATACTGTTGCCAACCAATTATTTAATCTGAAACCGGACAGGCAAATTCAGGCGAGATCCAAGCCTTGTTCATTTTGAGAAAAGTAAGCCGGTCAACGTTATCGGAGGATAGTCACATGCGACGGTCTGTTAGTAAACCACCTGCGGCACTAAAGACGCGCTCCGATAATACACTAGCAGCAGGGCAAGCCAGCACCTCCAATGCATACTGGCTAAGCTCTGGCCATGTATCCAGCTTAGAGACCCAAAACTTGAAGGGGGAAGACCCGTCTGGGAGTACACTGAGAGGTCAAGACATGTAGTCTGTCATCATCTGACGGAAACGTTGCCTCCTGCTGACTGGAGCCGTCTGTGATGGTGTAGACATTTGTGGCGGGGACACAAAACTTTGCCACATTTGGGCCATACTGGTCTTGCCTTGTGCAGAGGCGCTGCTTCTGCTCCCTCTTGGTACAGAGCTTCCTCAACTGCCTCAACGCACAGAGCTGCTTTGTAAAGCACTAGCAGCACTGCTCTCGGCTGGAATGGAGAACATGATGGAATGCACCAGTGTGTCTTGGTACTCCCACATTTTACGCTCCTAGTTCAACGGTGTTATCAGGCTTTGTAAGTTGTCCCGGTAGCGAGGGTCTAGGAGGGTATACACCCAATAATCAGACGTGGTGAAAATGTGGGCGATGCGGCGGTCGTTTCTCAGGCACTGCAGCATGAAATCAACCATGTGCTGCAGACTCCCAACTGGCCAAGAAACGCTGTCCCCTGCAAGAGGCGTCATCTCTGCCTGCTCTGCATCACCCCTCCCTCGCTTTACATGCTGAATACTAGAGCATTGTGTACCTCCCTCCTCGGAGAGATGTCTTCCTCCTCCATTGACTCCTCCTCATCCTCACAAAGTGTCCCCTGCCTAGGCCTTTGTGAGGAACCACGTTGCGCAGACTGTCCAGAAGCTGATGGCATTTGTGACACCTCATCCTCCACCTCTTCCAAAACCTCATCCCTTAGTGCTTGCAGTGTTTTTTGAAGCAGGCAGATAAGGGGGACAGTCATGCTGACTAGTGCATCATCTGCACTCGCCATCCACGTGGAATCATCGAACGCATGCAAAACATGGCAGATGTCCTTCATAGAGGCCCACTCAGTGGTGGTGAAGTGTGAACGGCGCGAAGTGCGACTTGTTTGCGCCTGATGCAGCTGGTACTCCATTACTGCTGCCTGCTGCTCACACAACCGCTCCAACATATGTAACGTGGAATGCCACCTGGTGGGTAGGTCACATATAATGCGATGTTCCGGAAGGCGGAATCGGCGTTGCAGAGCTGCAATACGCGATCTGGCCATGCTGGAACTCCTCAAGTGAGCGCACTCTATGCGGACCTTGTGCAGCAGTGCATCAAGATCCGGATAGTCCCTCAAAAAACTCTGCACGACCAAGTTGAGCACATGTGCCAGACATGGTATGTGAGTGAGGTTACCTAGGCCCAGAGCTGCCACCAGATTTCAGCCATTGTCACACACTACCAAGCCTGGCTGGAGATTCGCTGGCACAAACCACACGTCGCTCTCCTGCTTGATGGCATTCCAGAGCTCCTGCGCTGTGTGGCTTCGATTCCCCATAGAAATTAATTTCAGGACGGCCTGTTGACGTTTGGCCACGGCTGTGCTCATATCGGTCGTAACAGGGAAGCGTTCACGGGTCCATGGGGAGGTAGACCGTGACGGCTCCTGCAGCGATGATTCTGAGGAACTGGAGTATGAGGAGGAATCAATGTGTACAGACTGGATTCCTGCAATCCTTGAAGTTGGCAGAACACGTACAGCGCCACTCTCAAGATCTGTACCCAGCTCCACAACATTGACCCAATGGGCAGTGAGGGAAAGGTATCGTCCCTGTCCATGGTTACTGGTCCACGCATCGGTGGTCAGGTGGACCTTGCTACTGACGGCGTTTAGTAGCGCATGTTTAATTTTTCCCTCCACATGCTTTTGCAGGGCAGGGACGGCTTGCCTACTGAAATAAAAGCAGCTGGGCATGTTGTATTGTGGGACTGCCAATGCCATGAAGTTACGGAAGGTGTCAGTCTCCACCAGCCTGAATGACAGCATTTCAAGGTACAGGAGTTTTGCAATGCCAGCATTCAGAGTCTGTGCTCGGGGATGGTTTGCCGAGTATGGCCGCCTTTTCTCCTATGCCTGTGCTACCGGTGGCTGTAGAGTGGCCTGGGAGTGTGAGGATGACAGGGAACGTGGTGCTGTGGGTGGAATTAAACTGGGTCTCTGTACACCAGTGCCAGAGGTTCTTCCAGGGCGATCCTGTGAGGAAGCCGAACCAGCTGTATGTGAGCTGGAGGAAGAGGCTACAACATGAGCTGAAGAGGTAGGTGGTGCTGTAGGTTGTCCTATGTCTTCAATGTGTTTTTGTAACTCCACCACTTGCTTGGTCCGCACATATTTCCACATATTTGTGGTATTGAGGTTGCTGACACTTTTACCTCTTTTTACTTTTTGATTACACAGCTTGTATTTGACAAAGCAAATGTCTTCTGCACCTGTGTCAAAAAAGGACCACGCACTGCAAGTCCTGGGAGCGCCCGTTTTGGCTTTTGGAAGAGAACTGCTCCGAACGGGTGGCAAAGTGGAGGCTACAGGCAACCGAGTCTGACCCCTACCTCTCCCTCCTGTTTGGGCCATTGGGGGAATCTCTTCCTCAGAGCTGCTCCCACCACCTTCCTGTTCCTCATGCCATGATGGGTCAAGGACCTCATCATCTACACCAGTGGTCCCCAACCTTTTTTGCACCAGGGACCAGCTTCAAGCAAGACTATGGCCCGGCAGGGTGGGGATCGAGGTGTGGCAGGGGTGGGGCTTTGGTCATAAGGGGCGGAGCTATGGACGGGGTTGTAGTTTAGTATACATGGCTCCGCTCCCACCCTCGTATTCATGGCTCCGCTCCCACCCTCGTATTCATGGCTCCGCTCCCACCCTCTTATACATGGCTCCGCTCCCACCCTATATACATGGCTCCGCTCCCACCCTCGTATACATGGCTCCACTCCCACCCTCTTATACATGGCTCCGCTCCCACACTCGTATACATGGCTCCACTCCCACCCTCTTATACATGGCTCCGCCCCCACACTATATACATGGCTCCGCTCCCACCCTCGTATACATGGCTCCACTCCCACCCTCTTATACATGGCTCCGCTCCCACCCTCGTATACATGGCTCCGCTCCCACCCTCTTATACATGGCTCCGCTCCCACCCTCTTATACATGGCTCCGCTCCCACCCTCTTATACATGGCTCCGCTCCCACTCTGTATACAAGGCTCCTCTCCCACCCTATATACATGTCTCCGCTCCCACCCTGGTATACATGGCTCCGCTCCCACCCTCTTATACATGGCTCCGCTCCCACCCTCTTATGCATGGCTCCGCTCCCACCCTTCTATATATGGCTCTGCTCCCACCCTCTTATACATGGCTCCGCTCCCACCCTTGTATGCATGGCTCCGCTCCCACCCTCTTATACATGGCTCTGCTCCCACCCTGTATTCATGGCTCTGCTCCCACCCTGTATACAAGGCTCTGCTCCCACCCTTGTATACATGGCTCTGCTCCCACCCTGTATACAAGGCTCTGCTCCCACCCTCTTATACATGGCTCCGCTCCCACCCTCTTATACATGGCTCTGCTCCCACCCTGTATACATGGCTCTGCTCCCACCCTGTATACATGGCTCTGCTCCCACCCTGTATACAAGGCTCTGCTCCCACCCTTGCTTACATGGCTCAGCTCCCACCCTGTATACAAGGCTCTGCTCCCACCCTTGTATACAAGGCTCTGCTCCCACCCTGTATACAAGGCTCTGCTCCCACCCTGTATACAAGGCTCTGCTCCCACCCTGTATGCAAGGCTCCGCTCCCACCCTCTTATACATGGCTCCGCTCCCACCCTCTTATACATGGCTCTGCTCCCACCCTCTTATACATGGCTCCGCTCCCACCCTTGTATACATGGCTCTGCTCCCACCCTTCTATACATGGCTCCGCTCCAACCCTCTTATACATGGCTCCGCTCCCACCCTCTTATACATGGCTCCGCTCCCACCCTCTTATACATGGCTCCGCTCCCACCCTTGTATACATGGCTCTGCTCCCACCCTGTATACATGGCTCCGCTCCCACCCTCTTATACATGGCTCCGCTCCCACCCTGTATACAAGGCTCTGCTCCCACCCTGTATACAAGGCTCCGCTCCCACCCTGTATACAAGGTTCTACTCCCACCCTGTATACAAGGCTCTGCTCCCACCCTGTATACAAGGCTCTGCTCCCACCCTCTCCTGGGCTCCCCCGTTATCCCCATCATACTTACCCTCATCGCTCCGTCGCTGAACTTCCCAGCATCCCTGTCGGCCGCTTCCTCCTTTGCGGTGCGGTGACGTAGTACCGCTCATTAAGGGCATGAATATGGATGCCACGCCTATGGGAATGGCGTCGCGTCCATATTCATACCCTTAATGAGCGGTACTACGTCACCTCTCAGCACTGGATGAAGCCGCCGCGGCCGGGACAGGGGTCGCAGCGGCGTAAGGTGAGTATCGATGATGAAGCCGGCGGCTGTAGCTCTCACTACAGCGCTACAGCCACCGGCTCCATGTGGGTCCAGCGTTCTGTGCCGTGGCCCGGCAACAGAACTGCTACGGCCCAGTTCTGGGCCGCAGACCGGCGGTTAGGGACCCCTGATCTACACTACCCTCTTCAAACACCTGCTTCTCCTGGGTCGTCTGGCCAGCACCATGCGCAACAGAAGCTGGCACCTGAGTCTCATCATCATCATCAGATGCGTTCTGAGGTGTGCTGACCATAGGCACTGGCCCACCCGCCTCTTCAGATTCAGAGAGACAAAGCAGTTGCGCATCACTGCATACTCCCTCTTCTTCACATTCTAGAAAGCTGCTTGGCTGGCCCCCTATTTCCAAGCCAACAGATTCAGAGAACATAAGTAGAGACTGAGCTGGCTCCTGTACAGAGCTCTCTGACTGCCTGGGCAATTTGGCAGGTGGTGAAGAGACAGATGGTTGCTCTTCAGTGCTCTGGTCCTGAGAGGATGTGGAAATAATTGAAGTCGATGCGTTAGCTGCCATCCATCCGACAACGGCTTCAATTTGTTCTTCCCGCAGCAGGGGGGGTACGGCGAGCTCCTACAAAGCTGCGCATAAAGGACCGCTTCCGGGGAAAACTGGGGTATGCTGTGTCACTGATGCCCGCAGCAGGCACAGAATCCCCACATCCTCTCCCTGCTGAAACTCCACGACCACGTGCCTTACTCCCTGCCTTCTTCATCTTGGTAGATTGATAAAGATAGGCAGAAAAGTACTAAGGCCTTAGCTTGCTTATTCCTGAACAGCTGCTAACAGGTATAAGAAACACTAAGTTTATTAAGTGTGGACTACACTTTAATATGAGCTAATGTGGCCTAACAAGTGTCAAGTGTAGTGTTTGGCGAACTTTATTAACTTTTTTGTGTTTTTCACAAAAAAAACAAAGGTTGTGATTGAGACAAAAGATGTACAATCGATAGTATCACAAACTTTTTTAGCTATTACAATGCAGGAAGGTAACCTACAATGCAATAGATGAGGCTAACAAAAATAGGGTAATGCTAATCTGGCTGGTCCTGCAGGCCTCAAACCAGCCGAAAGGCTCCTCTATCTACTCCTATCTAGTGTTTGCAACCAATCTAGCTGGATACGGATGGAAGCACACTAATAGGAGAAATTCAGGAAAAAAAAACACTACAGAAAAAATGAACAATGTATGAGGCAGTGACGCACGCTGAGCGGACTACTACCAGCAGTGGATGCAGAACAAACTTCAGCGTGAGCTGCACACACACAGAGACCTGACAGACAGCCGTGAACAGTGCAGAGAACTGTGCACTAGCTATGAAAGGCTTTGCTATCTCCTCCTATAATGTTTGCAACCAATGTATTGGATACGGATGGAAGCGCGGCACACTAATAGGAGAGAGTTAATTAAAATTGAATTGAGCAGCAGCAATTAAACCAAAAAAAAGTATGAGGCAGTGACGCACGCTGAGCAGACTACAACCAGCAGTGGATGCAGAACAAACTTCATCTTGAGCTGCACTCACACAGAGACCTGACAGACAGCCGTGAACAGTGCAGAGAACTGTGCACTAGCTTTGATAGGCTCCGCTATCTACTCCTATAGTGTTTGCAACCAATGTATTTGATACGGAAGGAAGCGCGGCACACTGATAGGAGAGAGTTAATTAAAATTGAATTGAGCAGCAGCAATTAAACCAAAAAAAAAGTATGAGGCAGTGACGCACGCTGAGCAGACTGCAACCAGCAGTGGATGCAGAACAAACCAGCGTGAGCAGCACTCACACAGAGACCTGACAGACATCCGTGAACAGTGCAGAGAACTGTGCACTAGCTATGAAAGGCTTTGCTATCTACTCCTATAGTGTTTGCAACCAATGTATTGGATACGGATGGAAGCGCGGCACACTAATAGGAGAGAGTTAATTAAAATTGAATTGAGCAGCAGCAATTAAACCAAAAAAAAAGTATGAGGCAGTGACGCACGCTGAGCAGACTACAACCAGCAGTGGATGCAGAACAAACTTCAGCGTGAGCTGCACTCACACAGAGACCTGACAGACAGCCGTGAAAACAGCACTGCAAGGCAAAAGGAAGCTTAAACAGCGGTTGGTAAACTAGCCTGCCTAAAGCACAATACACAAAATCGCAATCTCTAACTGTCCCTCAGAGTCAGAAGAGCAGCGTTCTGTCCCTAACTGAATTCACAGCAGAGTGAAACCAAAATGGCGGCGGCGCCTTTTATAGTGCATTCATGACATCATTTCAGCAGCCAATCACAGCCATGCCATTAGTTAACATGACCGCAGCCTTACAGGATGTGCCCACACTTCTTAGGATTCCTCATTGGCTGAATCAAATCACACTACCTCTCATAGCATTATGGGAACTTCCGATTCCGGTATACGATATGGCAAAAGTATCGGAACTCAGTATCGGAATTCCGATACCGCGAATATCGGCCGATACCCGATACTTGCGGTATCTGAATGCTCAACACTAGTGAATATACATACTAATTTGGTCATTTGTGAGTATACATGCCATTTGGGTTTTTACTCATACATTCCTCTTTATATCTGCATAACCAGAGATACACAGATGGAGCCCTAATCTTGCTTTGTTTGTTTCTTCATTGATTGGATTTGGTTTGGACATATTGACTGAGGGACTGTATTTGCTGCCTAACTGTTCTTTATGCATTGTATTTGGTATTTATCATCAGCCATTCCATGCATGGGTTTGACATTTCAGGTCAGGGAGTCTCTTAACCTTGAATGGGTTACAGGGATACATTTTATTCTATGTGATATAATGTAAGCAGATATACCTTACTGGTCCTTTGTAGCTATTACTTCTAGTTGAAAATATCCAATCTTTGTATTTTAACCCCTTTCTGACATCGGACGTAATATTCCTTCCATGTGACCAGGGCCTATTTGACCATGGACTGTATATTACGTCATCTTGATTGCTGCCGGGTATCAGCTGATTCTGACAGCTGACACCTGGCACTTTAACCCCCGATCGAGCACAATCGCATCATTCCGGAAGCTGGCAGAGGGTATTGTGGGACAGAACGACATACAGGTATGGTATATTGTTGTTTTTTTATTTTAGTTTTATTACAGGAGAACGAGCGCTTCGGTGGAATAGGCGTTTGGTGAGTATAACTGTTTGTTATTTTTAAATAAAAAAGTAAAACTGTGTTTAGTTTTATTTCTAATAAAAGACTTTTGGCTGTGTCTTTATTTACGATGTAACTATAGGATTAGTAATGGATAGGTGTCTTAAAGGCGCTTCTCCATTACTAAGTAGTGGGCTTGATGTCACCGGACAATACAAAGGTGACATTAACCCCACAAATATGAACCCCACTTACCACCGCTACAGGGCAAGTGGAAAGAGCCGGGCAAAGTGCCAGAATTGGTGCATCTATTAGATGCCCTTTTCTGGGCAGTTGCGGGCTGCTACTTTTAGGCTGGGGGAGTCAATATCCATGACCCCTTTCCAGAAACAACAACAAAAAACGCAGTGAACAAGTCCATATCAAAAATGCAAAATTTTATTCAATAGTAAGACAAGGAAATCAGCAAAGAAGGGGGGGGGGAACGGGGAAATAAAAAAAGTGACAGGTACAAGCCACAACAAGCGAAACAGGGAGCTGAATAGGTACATATCCATCAGAATACAAATACCAGCGCAAAGAAAGAAAAAGTGGTACATATAAATATGTGTAATCCAAGTGGACAAAAAATGTATTTATTTACTTTTTTGAACTATTAATACCACTCTAATACAATGGGACTAGAAATGTATACTCCAAATACAATGAACCAACTTGACAAAAAGGAGTTCTATACATAAATGTATGAAAAACTTATATTTATTAAATATAGATTAAAATAATCATATAAATAAAAACACACAATGGTGTATTTGATGAACCCTAATACAGATTACATGGAACCAGGGCATATAATGTGCATATTTGGTATATAATAACGGCAAAAAATGTGCATACCATGTAAAGTAAGTACTAATATACATAGGTTAACTAGAGGCACTGTCCAATACAATTACCAAACGTTTAACACACATGGGTGAACATTCAATTGTGTTAATCCCCAAAGAAACGGCATGTGAAAAAAGAGATATACTATGCCAATTAAGTGCCAGAGTGCTTACCCATGAGAAGCAGCGCCGCAATGCCCTGGAGCCACGTACCACCCCTGACTCACGTTTTGCTTTATCAAAAGGGACATTTTTGTTGCGTCGTAATTTATATTATATACGTATTTTGTCCTTACACACTGTAATACTTAGTTTAATGTATGTATAGTATATGTGTGATATAGTCATATATTCGCTATCATTATGATTTATACATATGGCTTGGCATATATGTGTTCTAAAATTGTCATCATGTTCATAGATAGTTTTGTATATGTTAGTATATGTGTGACATAGTCGCTGTATTATTATGATGCATGCATATTGATTCCATATGTTTATGTATACATTTTGTATATGTCATTCTATCTATGGTTTTCGATTTGGGATATTGCCACTTCGATTTGTTCATTGTATACAATGTATGAAACATATACGTTTCTATATATATGCACCAACTATAGTCTTGTATTTGTATTTGATTTGGTGCATTTGTACATTTTGGGATGCTTTCCCTTTTTCTGATATGATCTCCCTATTGAATTCTCATGTGCATGCATATATTGCATCAGGATGCTTATTATGTGTATGTATTTCACCACCAATCATGCTGACATTTTTTGATATATAAAGCATATGCACATGGTTTGCGGTCTGCCTGGTGCTTTATATGCATGCACATTATTCTGATTGATGTGAATTTTTCTTTCTCATCATCATTATGGCCTTATGTATGTATTTAGGACAATCCTTATATGCAGTTATGCAGCGGCGACTCATAGACTTATATATGTATTTATCCAGTATTGGCATCCACGTCCGTCGGCCCACAATAAAGATGGCCACTTCTATACTTAGCACATGCGCCGTGTGTACCCACACCCTGCTCTGCTCTCTTCCGCCCACCATCTGTCGATTGGTCATATGGGCCCATGTGTATCAGCGTCAACGGATGTGATGGTCTGTCGGCAGGCAAGGTGGGCTACAGCTGCCGGCGCTTATCTATCTCTGTTGCTGCTATATGCTTCTTTTTCCTTCACAATGGGACGCCCCCTGAGGAAGGTATTCACTGAAACGTGCTGTTGGGGTTGTCAGAGGTCGGTACGGTACTATCCACAGTCTTCATATCTGGTATGTCCACTACTCTGTATATGCACAATATGGCAGTGTTAACCTTATAATATTGGTGCTACAGGTGTCTAATTTCATATGCATTGCATTTATTCATTCATGTTAAAACGCTTGCAATTGTGCCAATATGGGAATTTTTCCCCTATATTGTGTTAGTTATAACTGTGATTAGTTATTCATCTGATGGATATGTACCTATTCCGCTCCCTGTTATGCTTGTTGCGGCTTGTACCTGTCACTTTTTTAATTTCCCCCTGTTTTCCCCCCCTTCTTTGCTGATTTCCTTGTCTTACTATTGAATAAAATTTTGCATTTTTTATATGGACTTGTTTACTGCATTTTTTGTGGTTCTTGATATACGCAGTGTGTCCTACACTGTCCTATTACACTAGCCATTGCTATGGAAATGAGATATCTTTTAATACTGATGCATAATTATGCTTTATTCTATTAGCTTAGTGTGTTGCCTTTTTGTACATGGCCCCTTACCTGCCTGAGAATACCAATCCCCAGGTGTAAGACTTAGCAAAGCTGGTTGTTAAAAAATGTGGGGGGACCCCACAATGTTTTTAGTGAATTATTTATTTAAATAATTAAAAAAAAAACTGTGGGGACCCCTCTATTCTTGATAACCAACCTTGCTGAAGATGACAGCTGAGTGTTGCAGCCCCCAGGTGTGAGATTTGCCTGGCTGGTTATAGAAAATACAGGGGAACCCATGCCATTTTTTTCATTTATTTATTTATAGTGCGGACGGCAGATGAATAGCTGCATTTCTTGCTACATGTTCACAGACTTACCAGTGGAAAAGCCAAACTTCACATGCCACAAATGCAAGCTTGTGTCCCTGTTGGAGGAAAAGTTGCAAAATCTGGAAGAGAGGTTATCTACAATGAAAACCATTAAGGAAGGTGAAGAGTTCTTACACAGAGCAGAATTATCTCTTCATGTTACAGAAAGAGAAGAAATTCGAAGTGCACCTGAAGAAACAGAGGAATGGAAGCATGTGACCCAGAGAAGCAGGAGGATCGGGAGGCAGTCAACACCCATACTGCTCAGGAACCAGTACCAGGCTCTTAAACAGGAGAATGATGAAGAAATACATCAAGATAAGACTTTGGCCACAAACAATAACGTTGTACGCCCTCAGAGTCCTCCTGAATGGAGAAAGAAAACTGTTGTGAAGAAGAAACGGAGAGTTGTTGTCATGGGGGATTCCCTGTTGAGAGGAACTGAGGCTGCTATCTGCAGACCGGATTTAACCTCAAGAGAAATGTGCTGTCTTCCAGGTGCAAAAATTAAAGATGTGTCTGACAGGATAGCAGAACTCTTCAGACCTACAGATGACTACCCATTCCTGCTAATACATGTGGGGACAAATGACACCGCAAGAAACTACCTGGAAACCATCTGCAGTGACTTTGAAAACTTAGGTAAGAAATTGAAAGAACTGGGAGCACAGGTGGTCTTCTCTTTTATCCTTCCAGTGGATGTCCATGGAACAAGGAGGTTGAAGAAGATTCTGCAGGTGAACAACTGACTATGTCGATGGTGCCGTCAGCAAGGATTTGGATTTTTGGATCACGGAGTGAATTATCTATACGATGGACTACTTGCTAGAGTTGGGGTGCACCTTACGAAGACTGGAAAACATGTATTTGGAAGTCGCCTTGCTACACTGATCAGGAGAGCTTTAAACTAGAACAATGTGGGAAGGGAAGCAAAACGCCAGCAAAAGCCATACACCTGACAAATACTATTGAGATTTCTGCTATTAGAAGTGAAGAGGAAGAACAAAGACAAAAAAATCTACAAAATAAAAATATTGAAGAAAGAGAAACCAATCACAAACTAAAATGTTTCTATATGAATGCACAAAGCATGGGCAACAAAAAGGAGAGCTGGAACTACTAACGCAGGAGAAGAAATATAATGTCATTGGAATCACTGAGACTTGGTGGGACGATACACATGATTGGAATACAAGGCTAGAAGGATACAACGTATTTGCAAGAAACAGACTTGATAAACAAGGAGGAGGTGTTGCATTGTATGTTAGAAAAGCGTATATCTGCACAGAGATTGACGCTTCAGAGACTGGAGTTCTGTGGAAACTGTTTAGGTAAGAATACAAGGACAGAACAATGGAAAGGACACCATTGTAGGCATTTACTACAGGCCACCTATGCAAGCTGAAGATATGGATAAACTCTTTATGCATCAAATGGCCAAGTTCTCCAAAAAATGTGACATATTGGTCATGGGAGATTTCAACTATCCAGACATTTGTTAGGAATCTCTCTCAGGCAAAACTAACAGGTCAGGGAAATTCTTATCCTCTCTTGCTGACAACTTTATCTTCCAAAAAAGTAAGGGAGAAAACAAGGGGATCTGCTACCTTGGATTTAATCCTTATAAACAGGGAGGAAATGGTTGAGGAGGTAAGAGTGGCTGGGACCCTAGGAGGTAGTGACCATGCTATTTTAGAATTTTGGATAACAAGAGGAGGAAGACCTGTGAAGACTCAGACGTCAAGGTTAGATTTCAGAAAGGCAGATTTTAAGGGACTCAGAAAGAGAATTGGAGGGATCCAATGGCTGGATATCCTTAAGGACAAAAGTGTCCAAGAAGGATGGAAAATCTTGAAAAATTAGATTCTCAAAGCACAATCGTTAACAATTCCGAAAAGAGGTAAGAATGGGAAGCATTTAAGGAAACCAGGATGGATGAACACAGAACTTAAACATGCTAAAAAGGAAGTAAGAAATGTTTATCAAATGGAAAGAGGGAGGCATATCTAAAGAAGAATATAATGCCATCTGCAGAACCTGCAGGGCAAAAAGACCACCTGCCTGGTGCCAGTCCCCAAGATCACCTCTCCAACTTCCCTACACGACTATCGTCCAGTGGCCTTAACATCGCATGCTATGAAGTCGTTGGAGAGAATAGTACTTGCCTACACTGACCCCCTGCAGTTTGCGTACCAGCTGAGATTGGGGGTGGATGATGCTGTAGTGTCTCTGCTACATACAGTACATTCATTCTTGGATAATGATCGCACTGCAGTGTGCTCCATGTTCTTTGACTTCTCAAGTGCTTTCAATACCTTACAGCCACCCTTACTACGTAATAAGTTGACTGCTATGGCGGTAGATGAGGGGATGATGTACTGGATAAGTGACTACCTGACAGACAGTCCTCAGTTTGTAAGGATGGGGAGGTGGTATCTGGCAGTGTATGGAGCAGTGTTGGAGCCCCTCAGGGTACAGTGCTGTCGCCCTTCCTCTTCACATTGTATACAGCCAGCTGACTTTCAGTATAAATCCGACTTCTGTCACCTGCAAAAATTCTCAAATTACTCTGATTGTAGGGGGCATTGTGGGGGGCCGAGGGGAGGAGGAATATAGAAGGGTGGTTTCTGACTTTGTGGATTGGTGTCAGACTAACTGTCTAGAACTAAATGTGAAGAAAACCAAGGAGATGGTGGTGAGTTATAGAAGGAAAAAAGATGATTACTTACCGATCACTATTACTGGCCAGGAGGTGGAGATGGTTGAGAGCTACAAATATTTGGGGGTTCACCTTGACAGCAAACTTGATTCTAGGTGTCATACAGAGAAGGTTCACAAGAAGGGAATGAGCAGACTGTACTTTCTGCGGAAGCTCAGGTCATTCAATGTGTGCAGCAAAATGCTGGAAATGTTCTACCAGTCCGTTGTAGCAAGCGCCATCTTTTTTGCTATCATTTGATGGGGTAGTAGTGTGCGAGTAGCTGACGATAATAAACTCAACAAACTTATCAAGAAGGCAAGCGCGGCTGTTGGCCTCCATCTTGACTCTTTTGAGGAAGTAGTGGAGGATAGGATTCAAAAGAAGTGCAGGGCTATAATGAACAATAATACACATCCACTATTCGAGCTGTTCTTCAAGCAGAAGAGCACATTCAGCAGCCGTCTAATCCTTCCAAGGTGCAAGAAGGAGAAATTCAGGAAATAGTTTGTGCCTACCGCTATGGGGATGTATAACAATTCACTAAGAGTGAAAGATGACTACGACCTAGGACTGGCGCACTAATGGAAATGATTAGAGATTTGTGTACCTTTGTTTGTTACGTATTGTGGTTAGTCATGTGCAAATCTGTGTCTAGTAATTACTCTATGTAATGGTGTTTGTAATGGTTTGTTTGGAATGCTGTTGTAATGCTGCTGTGATACCATAATTTCCCTCGGGATCAATAAAGTGTATCGTATCATATCGTATCACAGACTGAACATGAGTCAACAGTGTGATGCAGCAGCAAAAAAAAAAGGCAAATGCAATTCTAGGATGTATCAACAGAAGCATACAGTCTAGATCACGTGAGGTCATTATTGCCCTCTACTCCTCTTTGGTCAGACCTCATCTGGAATACTGTGTCCAGTTTTGGGCACCACATTTTAAAAAAGACATCAACAAACTGGAGCAAGGTCAGAGAAAAGCCACCAGAATGGTGACCGGTCTGCAAACCATGTCCTATGAGGAACGGTTGCAGGATTTGGGAATGTTTAGCTTGCAAAAAAGAAGATTGAGAGGAGACTTAATAGCTGTCTACAAATATCTCAAGGGCTGTCACATTGTAGAAGGATCATCTTTAGTCTCATTTGCACAAGGAAAGACTAGAAGCAATGGGATGAAACTGAATGGGAGGAGACACAGATTAGATATTAGAAAAAACTTTTTGACAGTTAGGGTGATCAATGAGCTGCCACGAGAGGTGGTGAGTTCTCCTTCAATGGAAGTCTTCAAACAGAGGCTGGACAGACATCTGTCTGGGATGATTTAGAAAATCCTGCTTTGAGCAGGGGGTTGGACCAGATGGCCCAGGAGGTCCCTTCCAACTCTACCATTCTATGATTCTGTGAATACCCCCATCAGCCATTTCTGCTGTCACTGTTATTAACAACAGCAGGGGTAAGCTTATGGGAGTAATAGTCCCATCAGCCACCTCCTGCTGTCTCTTATATCACTTAAATATAACTCTCATCATTCTCCCCTGCTCACGCTGATTGCCGGAAGAGCAGGGGAGAATGATGAGAGCCGTGTTAAGCATACACTTGTTCCCTGGCGCCAATGCGTTTCACATCATTGACATCCATGTGTGTTATGCGTATGCACGTTTGCGGGACAATCTGTGGCCCGTGCTGACATTAAAAAACAGACATGTCAGCATGTTTTGCCCATAGACACATGGTCCGTGGAAACACACTGATATGTGCACAGACCCATTCATTTAAATAGGCAAATAGCGCTCCGTTCCTCCTGAGTCTCTCTGTATAGCTAAGTAGTACTGTACAGCCACATATGGGGTATTGCCACATTCAGTAGAAATTGTGGGACAAATTTTGATGCCATTTTTACCCACTTCTTTTGTGAAAATGTAAAGTCTTTGGCTAAAACAAAATTTTGATGGTAAAAATGTAGTTATTTTGTCTTCACTGCCCAATGGTATAAAATTCTGTGACACACCCATGGTGTCAATATGATCACTGCACCCCTAGATGAATTCATTGAGAGGTGTAGTTCGTAAAATGGGGTCACTTATGGGTGGTTCTGCTGTTTTGGCACCTCATGGGCTCTCCCAGTAGGTCATGGCACCTGCAAACCATAACAGTAAAATCTGGCGCTCCTTGCCTTCTGAGCTTTGCACTGTGCCTGAAAAATATTTCCCGATTACATGTAGGTTGTTAGCACACTCAGTAAAAAATGGACCTCAGTTTGTTGTAAAAAAAATCCTATTAGCCCTTAGAAAAATTAAAAACTTGGGGCTAAAACAACATTTCAGTGGTACAAATTTAATTTATTCTTTCTTCACCGCTCAATGGTATACATTTCTGTGAGGCAGATGTTTTGTTTTGTTTTGTTTTGTTGTTCACACATCAGTTTTTTGCTATCAGTCGCAATCCATCGAATTTTGAAAAAAAACGGATCCTGCGACTGATGCCGACGTATTCGTTTTTTTCTCATTGACTTGTATTCGAGACGGATGGCCTCACGTTTCATCTGTCTTTCGCCAGATCCGTCAAAAATTGTTTGTCCGGTGGCTGGAGACAACGGACAAAGGAGTGTTTTTTTTGTGTATGTCAAAAAAACGGACAGCGACAGATCCGTCACCGTCTGTCATTTGCTAGAATGGAAGCCTATGGGCACCGGATCCATCAAATTTTTTAACTGAGCATGCTCGGATTCAATTAGCCAGCTCCAAAGTAGGAAAGTTACCTGCCTCAAATATTATGAAAACATATATATATATATTTCATACAGAGGTAGATAGCAGAATAGCCGATAATTCAATTGTCGGCATCTGTAAAATCATTACAGAACCCGAAAGGATATGAGACATGGTTTACATACAGTAAACCATTGCAAATTCTTTATTTTTTTATACAGGGGTTGGACAAAATAATGGAAACACCTAACGTTTTGGCATCATAATCTTCGAACATGTTATAAATATGCAAACCGTGACATATGGTAATGTTTTGTAGTTGATTATTTTTGTTATGTGATATGTGTATGTAAATTAACTGTTTGTTTTGCATAATTGTAAGAACATTGATGAGAACCTGATACCAATGGCAGACCTCTCGGATTTCCAAGAAGGCCAAATTGTTGGTGCTGGTATGGCAGGCGCTAGTGTAACCGAAAGTGCCCGAATGCTTGGCGTGTCAAGAGGTACTGTCTCCAAAGTAATGACTGCATTTGAAAGAGAAGGAAAAACGTCCACAGCAAAGCACAGGTCCGGCCGAAAGTCGAAGTTCACTGAGAGAGACCGTCGGACTCTAAAGCGAATTGTGAGAGAGGATCGCAAGACCACGGCTCCGAAAATCACTGCTGAGCTCAATGAACACCTACAAAACCCAGTTTCCACGAAAACTGTTCGTCGGGAGCTGAACAAATCTGGATTCCATGGAAGAGCTGCAATTCGAAAACCGCTGCTCTCAATGACAAATGTTTCCAAGCATTTAGAGTGGTGTAGAAGCCTCCAGAATTGGTCCCTTGAGCAGTGGAAATGTGATATTCTCAGACGAATCATCGTTTACCCTATTTCCGACCTCCGGCCGAGTGCACGTTTGGAGACAGCCGAAAGAAGCATTCCATCCAGACTGCCTTCTCCCAA
The DNA here is from genome assembly GCA_033576555.1 of Oophaga sylvatica. Lineage (NCBI taxonomy): Eukaryota > Metazoa > Chordata > Amphibia > Anura > Dendrobatidae > Oophaga > Oophaga sylvatica. The sequence goes on from JARQOD010000007.1 coordinate 155,893,621, forward strand.
CCGTAAAACATGGCGGAGGTTCTGTGATGATCTGGGGTGCTATTTGGTAGAGATCCGCCGGGCCAATGATATCCCTTCATGGAAGAATTAACAGCCGCGATTATTTAGGCATTTTGGGCGACCAAGTGCATCCTATGGTTCAAGCACTGTTCCCGGAGGGGAACGCCATCTTTCAGGATGATAATGCACCAATTCATACAGCTAGAATCGTTAAAGCATGGCACGAGGAACATTAAAATGAAGTTGAGCATCTCATCTGGCCCCCACAATCCCCAGACCTCAACATTATTGAGCATTTATGGTCGATTTTAGAGATTCAAGTTAGACGTCGATTTCCACCGCCATCGTCGCTCAAAGAACTGGAGGGTGTTTTCACTGAAGAATGGGCTAAAATTCCTTTGGAAACAATTCACACCTTGTAAGAATCCATATCTCAGAGAATTGAGGCTGTAATCGCCGCAAAAGGTGGACCTACACCATATTAAACTAACTTTTGTTGATGTTTCCAGGTGTTTCCATTATTTTGTCCAACCCTTGTATGTCCCTCACTAATAATGTTAGTAGTGTGTGTTTGTGTGTGTGTAAAACTTTGGAGCTGTAGGTGTTAAATTAAAGGATTAATTCACGGAAAAATGTGGCGTGGGCTCCCGAGCAATTTTCTCTGCCAGAGAGGGCAAGCCAGTGACTGAGGGCAGAAATCAATAGCCTAGAGAGGGACCATTGTTTTTGGGCTCCCCTGGCTAAAAAAATGTGCCCCCAGCCACTCCAGAAAAGGCGCATCTGTAAGATGCGCCAGTTCTGGCACTTACTCTTACTCTTCCCATTGCACTGTAGAGGTGGTATATGGGGTAATAATGGAATGTCACCTTTCTATTGTAAAGTGACATTAAGCCTGATAAATAATGGAGAGCTTTCAGTAAGACAACTATCCATTATTAATACACTAGTCTGAAAGGGTTAAAAAACACAATAAGAATTAAGATTTTTAATGAAATAAACACACATTTTTGACATCTTTATTACACTCCCATTCCATTTTGAAGCCATCGATCGCCTGGAAAAAAGACAAAATAAAAAAACAACAATATACCCATACCTGTCCACTGTACAGTAAAGTCCCACGCCGCCATCCATCTGAAAGGGTTAAATAACGGCACAACGTAGATCCGGTGGGGTCCTGAAGAAGGCGATGATACTTTCCCGGCTGGCAACGTTTAGTCTTTGAAACGTCCAGTGGAGTCCTCAGTAAGGAGACTCCGGTGGCCGGCAATGTATAGGCCACAGTCCTGCCAAAATTAAACAAAGCTCCACGAATATCCCCCCCTCGGGGATTCAGGAAGCAGAACTCAGTCAACATCTCAGTCCCTGTCAGGCGGCAGACGCGCAGCACTGTTACAGAGAGATTTGCACCTCGATGTCTAGGAGCCAACCTGTACATGGCGGACTTCTCGTCAGAGTTCCTGCGGCCAGACTCTCTCACGGCCAGGCGCGCGTCTCCGCTCCCAACGGTCCCCGAAGCAGGAGCTCTCTCTTCCCTCAGCCTTCCCACCCACTCCGTCTATTCCGCGCGCTGTGTCAGGAGTCGAACCCAGTACCTCTTGTCCACTGGCCAGCAGCTCTACCATCTGAGCTATTCTGCTGGCTGCAAAGTTCCTTGCTGAACCCAGATACCATTGACTGTTCTTCCTGATTGGCTACACCTAGTGCTCTCTTGATTGGGCCTCTGATTGCCAATTACACACCCTATATAAACCTGGCCCTGTGGGTGTGTCATTGCGAGATTATTGAGCTCCAAGCCTTTAGTCAAGCGTTTCCTGCTGATCCATTGCTACAAACACTGCTCTCCTGTGAACCGACCTCGGCCTGCCTTCTGACTACGCTCTCCGCCTGATCCATTGCTACAAACACTGCTCTCCTGTGAACCGACCTCGGCCTGCCTTCTGACTACGCTGTCCGCCTGATCCATTGCTACAAACACTGCTCTCCTGTGAACCGACCTCGGCCTGCCTTCTGACTACGCTCTCCGCCTGATCCATTGCTACAAACACTGCTCTCCTGTGTACCGACCTCCGGCTGCCACCTGACTACGTTATCCGCCTGATCCATTGCTACAAACACTGCTCTCCTGTGAACCGACCTCCGGCTGCCATCTGACTACGCTACCTGCCTCTGCTTCCCCTAGTGTTTGCAGTAACATCGGCTCCAACCCAGACGGGATCTTGACAGAATAATCTCGCGCCAAAATGGAGTCCGCTGTGAACACCCTGAGACGGCAAGTTACGGAGCTTCAAAGTTTTTGTACGGACTCTCAAGGAAAATATGCCAAGTTACAAACTGATTTCACGGCGATACAACAGGAAGTAATTGAGCTACAAAAACAACTACTGGACGTGCGCAATTCAGGGTCCGAATCAAATGCGCGGCTGCCGCTGCCTGCAAAGTTCAGTGGGGATCGCAAGCAGTACCGAGGATTCCTCAATCAATGCCGCATATACTTCCAGATGCAACCTGCTCCCTTTACCAGTGAGAGGAAGAAAGTTTTTTTCATGATAAATCTCCTGACGGATGAAGCTCTTGCTTGGGCTTCACCTTATGTAGAAAAGGACTATGCCCTCCTTAATGACCTGGAAGCTTTCATCGCAGCTATGAATCAAGTTTTTGATGACCCAAACCGCTGTGCCACAGCAGAAACCAAATTACATAATTTGCGCCAAGGACGTCGCTCTGTTGCGGAATATACATCGGAGTTCCGTCGCTGGGTGGCCGACACCACCTGGAATCCAGCGGCCCAGAGAAGTCAATTTCGACGAGGGTTATCAGAACCAGTGAAAGACGAGCTTGCCAGGGTTGAGACCCCTGACCAGTTGGAGGACTTTATTCAACTATGTATCCGGATTGACCAGAGACTTACTGAAAGGAGAAAGGAGAGACTGCGAGCACTTGGGAATAGCCCTGGCTTCTCATTTTCAGCATCAGACCACCAAGAAAAGACGCAAGTTGTGTCTGAACCGATGCAGATCGACGTCATCCGAAGACCACTCTCTGCACAGGAGAAGGAGAGGCGACGTGCAGAACATCTCTGCCTCTATTGTGGGGACCCTGGACACTATGCCATCAACTGTCCTAACAAAAGGACTATAGCCTTTACCAACAACAGGTCTGCCAGCAATACGGACCTTTCTCAGCAGTCGGATTCCATCTTGCAGACTATCTCATCAGTAACGCCAGAAATAGACAAAATACATACCACATCATCTCATTTTGTAATCCCCATTCAGGTTGTAATGGGCACCCAAAAAATACAATGCTCTGCCCTGTTGGATTCGGGAGCAGGAGGAAATTTTATGGACTTAAAATTTACACGTGATAATGATATTTCCAGTAGGACCAAATCCACACCAATTGAAATGGAAACTGTGGATGGATCACCTTTGTCTTCTGGACCTGTCACGCATGAGACAATCGAACTGGAGATTTGTATCGACCCGGATCATCATGAAGCTGTCAGTTTCCACCTTATTTCATCTCCGAAATTTCCGGTTATTCTAGGGATCCCCTGGTTTTCAGTCCATAACCCTTCTATCAACTGGGCATCAAGGACCATCACCTTTCCATCTGACTACTGTAAGAATAATTGTCATAAGGAACCCCCTGTTCTCCAACAAGTCCAAATCTCTGAGATTTCGCATGAGAAGGAAGAGAAACTACCACCTCAATATCAGCAGTTCTCTGATGTCTGCAGTAAGAAGAAAGCAGATCAATTACCTCCTCACCGTCCTTATGACTGTCCCATTGAATTGCTGCCAGGAGCAACCATTCCATTTGGACGGATTTACAATCTTTCCGAACCTGAATTGAAGGTATTAAGAAAGTTCCTGGATGAAAATTTAGAGAAAGGCTTTATTCGACCTTCCACATCTCCAGCTGGGGCACCCCTGTTCTTTGTTGAAAAGAAAGACTCCACTCTGCGGCCATGTATTGACTACAGAGAGATGAATAATATCACTGTCAAGAATCGCTACCCGCTACCCTTGATTCCTGAACTATTTGAGAGACTCCGTTCTGCGAAAATCTTTACGAAGCTGGATCTTAGAGGGGCTTACAACCTCATACGGATTCGCCCAGGAGATGAGTGGAAGACCGCCTTCAGAACGAGATATGGACATTTTGAATCTCTTGTTATGACCTTTGGCCTTAGCAATGCCCCAGCCACCTTTCAACATTTTATTAATGATGTATTTCGAGATTTCTTGGACCAATTCGTTGTGGCTTATCTCGATGACATTCTTATATTTTCAGACACCTTGGAAGAGCATCGCAGGCACGTCCAGTTAGTCTTGGAACGACTACAGGAGAACCATCTCTACATTAAACTTGAAAAATGTGAGTTTGAACAAACCAGTATCCAATTTCTGGGATATATCATCTCCCCAGAAGGTCTGAGCATGGATCCCGGCAAAATCAATGCTGTAGTGGACTGGCCTGTTCCAAGAAATTTAAAAGACGTCCAGCGTTTCATAGGATTTGCAAATTTTTACCGAAAATTTATAAAGAACTTTTCACGGATCATACTACCAATTACTACACTAACAAAAAAGACAAAAGCATTTTTCTGGTCTCCAGAGGCACAGGAGGCTTTTGACAAGTTGAAAACTCTTTTTACGTCTGCTCCATTGTTAGTACACCCAAATCCTGAATTGCCATTTACTGTCGAAGTGGACGCCTCGGACTCTGCAGTGGGAGCTATTTTGTCTCAGCGAGTTGGGGACAAGATGCAACTTCACCCATGTGCGTTTCTTTCCCACACCATGTCATCTGCAGAAAAGAACTACGACATTGGTAATAAAGAACTGTTAGCCATTAAAGTTGCCTTCTCCGAGTGGAGACATCTTCTGGAAGGTGCCAATCACCCTGTGACTGTCCTCACGGACCACAAGAATCTTGAATTCCTCCGTACAGCAAAAAGATTGTCTGCAAGACAAGCACGATGGGCCTTATTTTTCTCAAGATTCAATTTTATAATCTCTTACCGGCCTGGTTCAAGGAATGGCAAGGCTGACGCCCTGTCCAGGATGTGTTCGGAACCTCAGGAGAGGTCTAGTAATGATGATACAATTCTAGGCCCTAAAAATTTTTTGGGAATATTGCACTCTAGAGGACTAGGTAATAGAATTAAAGATGGATATCAAGAGGACTCTTTCCTTAACCATCCTTCGGAAGACGTCGATCTTTCATTCAAAGAGGGGTTTTGGATGCAGAAACACCAAATATATGTACCTGAATCTTCTCGCCTTGAAGTCCTCAAAAGTGTCCATGATTCTAAACTGGCAGGACATCCTGGAGTTGCAAAAACACAAGACTTACTACTTCGTTTCTTTTGGTGGCCTAATTGTAGGAAGGACGTGAGGAAATATGTTTCAACCTGTTTAACATGCGCACGAAACAAGACCCACGATCGTCTCCTCTAGGACTCTTGCAACCACTCCCAGTTCCATCCAGGCCTTGGGGATCTATTTCCATGGATTTTATTGTGGAACTACCCCCTTCCAAACAGATGACCGTCATCCTTGTCATAGTGGACCGACTCACAAAAATGGCCCACTTTATTCCAACTGAAGGAATTCCTACTGCTGAAAAAACTGCAGAACTGATGATCAAAGAAGTATTCAGGTTACATGGAATTCCTGACAGCGTGGTGTCTGACAGAGGCGTTCAGTTTACGTCAAAATTTTGGAAGAGTTTCTGTACAGCCTTGGGAGTCACGGTGAATCTTTCTACCGCTTTCCATCCTCAGTCCAATGACCAGACGGAGAGAACGAACCAGACTTTGGAGCAATACCTCCGTTGCTTCATTTCCTATCTTCAGGATGACTGGGTGGACTATTTACCAACAGCAGAGTTTGCCTACAACAACTCCATACATAGCGCTACATCTCAAACCCCATTTTTTGCTAACTATGGATTACATCCAGTATTTATCCCTAATCTGCCAGTGAACACTCCCATTCCTGCTGTTAATGACAGGCTTACAAAATTACAGGAATCCAGAAGGAATTATCAGAGATATTGCTCAAGACCCAGGAAGAATATAAGGAAGCAGCAGATAAACATCGGAGAGTGCCCCCTGCTCTTCAGGTTGGAGACAAAGTTTGGCTGTCCACTAAAAACCTTAAGACACATGTGCCATCCTCCAAATTGGGTCAGAAATTCATTGGACCTTTTCAAATTTCTGCAAAAATTAACCAGGTTGCTTTTCGTTTAAAACTTCCCAACAATCTAAAGATTCATCCAGTGTTTCACATATCCTTGCTCAAACCCTTCTGTGAAAACCCGTTTTCAGGAAGAATTCAGCCACCTCCTCCACCAGAAAGGATCCGTGGTGAAGAAGAATACATTGTGGATAAGATTCTGGACTCCCGAAAATTCAGAGGTAAACTGCAGTATCTGGTGCAGTGGAAGGGTTACGGACCAGAGGAAAATTCATGGGAACCAAGGGACAACGTCCATGCTCCTAGACTAACAAGAGCCTTTCATCAAAGGTACCCGGATAAGCCAGCTCCTGAGATGTCCAGAGGCCATCCTGGAAGGAGGGGAGTACTGTCAGGAGTCGAACCCAGTACCTCTTGTCCACTGGCCAGCAGCTCTACCATCTGAGCTATTCTGCTGGCTGCAAAGTTCCTTGCTGAACCCAGATACCATTGACTGTTCTTCCTGATTGGCTACACCTAGTGCTCTCTTGATTGGGCCTCTGATTGCCAATTACACACCCTATATAAACCTGGCCCTGTGGGTGTGTCATTGCGAGATTATTGAGCTCCAAGCCTTTAGTCAAGCGTTTCCTGCTGATCCATTGCTACAAACACTGCTCTCCTGTGAACCGACCTCGGCCTGCCTTCTGACTACGCTCTCCGCCTGATCCATTGCTACAAACACTGCTCTCCTGTGAACCGACCTCGGCCTGCCTTCTGACTACGCTGTCCGCCTGATCCATTGCTACAAACACTGCTCTCCTGTGAACCGACCTCGGCCTGCCTTCTGACTACACTCTCCGCCTGATCCATTGCTACAAACACTGCTCTCCTGTGTACCGACCTCCGGCTGCCACCTGACTACGTTATCCGCCTGATCCATTGCTACAAACACTGCTCTCCTGTGAACCGACCTCCGGCTGCCATCTGACTACGCTACCTGCCTCTGCTTCCCCTAGTGTTTGCAGTAACATCGGCTCCAACCCAGACGGGATCTTGACACGCTGTGATGTCCCTAGTAACGCTTAACCACGCCCCCTAGGTCAGGAGGAAGGTCTCGCCGGCTATAGCTTCCCCCCGGGAACAAGGAACACAGCCTCATCAGTTCCGGCCCCAGCAAGCAGGTATCCGGGGTGCAGTCATCCCCCTTACACTATTTTATTAGATATGGTTGTATAAAGAGGATTATGCACCAGGGAAAGTACAATATACTGGAGTATACATTTGAGAGTCGGGAGTTGTGCTGTCAGGTATTGCCTCATATTTGGGAATATCACATGTAGTTAATATCGTGGCATGGCATGTTAGGGGATTGGGGAACATGGTGAAAAGTGGGGTGATGTTTGATTGATCACGCCAATACCAGCCTGGTATAATTGCTTATTAGAAACTTATATGACAAATGACAGATCATATCTAATGAAGAGGGCATGAGTGGGGAAAGGGTTTCACTCAGTCTATATGCCAGAGGAGTAAGTGTCCTAATACATAAGAATATACCATTTATAGGGCAAGTGTCATGGAAATATATATGTATTCCACGTATTCAATGTATATTCATATATATGCATTTACAGTTAGATAGATCTCACTTGCTAAAAATCCTGTGCTCAGCATATCTATGCAAAAGCTGATGCTAGCTATAATCAGTCGCTTAAGACGACCCTGGCTATAGCTCATAGGGACTTTTTACCAAGGACATGGAAACAAGGACAGAAGATATCTATTATTTTCTTTTCTAGTCACGTAGGAAAAACTGGGACAAAGAACAATAAACAATAAATCTGCTACTTCAGCCCTTTTATCATAATTATCATAATTATCATACTTACAGTAAAACAGCCAATAATCTAGCAGCTTTTAATTGTACGCTAATTGACTAACCAGCCCCTTTTTGTAAACGTATAAAACCTTGAATGAATAATAAACTGTTGGTCTTGACGAACTGTTATACTGACACTTCCGTTGTGGACAGTCCTCATTTCGTCTGAGCGCTCAAAGAAAAGACATTTAATATAAGATTGGGAACAGCAACAGCAAACACTGCAGGATAGATTTATCCTAATTAAATTTCCATAACAGATGGCGCCCAATCTATCCTGCAGTGTTTGCTGTTGCTGTCTCTTCTTGGGTCAGGGGTGAAGAAAGTGTCATGGTCCCATCTTCCTGGAACACTCTGGTCGCTTTCAGCTTCTGCAGTAGGTCCACTCCCAATAGGTTGAGGGTGCAGGTCTTTGACACAACCAACTGGGACATGATGGAGTGTTCTGGCTGAGTCCACATGCTCAGGGGCTTCATAATCTGGAAATATCTGACTTGACCATCAATTCCCATGCAGGACGCAGAAGATTCTGATAGATAGGTGAGGTTGCGGAGTTCCACAAGAAAAGATCTGACTACGCCATCCACTCTCAGGATATTGGTCCCACTGGTGGGGTTCCCTGTGGACTTGGCGTGCTCCTGTCCTATGGACGGGGTTCTTCACTGCTTTCTGTGTTTCTTCTTCTTCTGGGCAAAGTCGGTGTTCTGCACCGGTTCTGGAAATGACCAAACTCGCCACAGTTGTAACACTGGACATCCCTTCTGTCCCACCGGGACTCAATCCTTTTTGCTACTGCGAGCAGGGTATCCATTGCTATTGACGTGTACTCAGGCCTGGCTACTACCAGTGGTTTCCTGATTGGTTCTCTCAGTCCATGCACAAAAGCCTGTGCCAACATCCGTCTGTGTGTCTGATCATGGGTAATGAGGCCCAAATCTTGAAACACTTGCATCACTCTGTCATGGAACTTCTCCACAGACTCTGTCTTGTCTTGACTCATGTCATGTAGGCTGAGAGCTTGTCCTGCTAGTCTGCCTTTGGCCCACTCTCTGAGCTGCTCAATTAGCTTTGGTCCTGTCTCCCATGCATACGCATCTAATTCTGCTGGAAGCTTGAAGTGTTCTCTCATAATTGGCCAGAATGCATCACCTGCTTTTATTTCCATTACGGCCCAGAGATCAATCCAGGCTGCTGCATACGTTCGCTGGATCTGCTTCATTTTTTTGCAAAATGGCATGGGGTGTATCCCTGGGTCTGGCAGCATACTGATCACCTGGCTTGGGATGAAGGGCTCATAGGATGGTGTTGTGAATGGGTTTGAGATGAGTTCTGAGCAGAGGCTCCCTCTGGTGGTTACAAGCGGTGCTAGTGAAGATTGTGAGGACTGGGAATCAGGTGTTACTGACTGGTCTTATATAAGGGAGTCATTTTCCCATCAGGGTTGCCGGTGATCAATTGTTCTGGTCTGAATCCTTCATTCCAGTTTCCCTTGTGGCCTGCTGTGTCGTGTCTGCATCTCCTGCTTACAGATAAGACTTTTGCTTCTTTTGTGTTTTTGCTATATTTTTGCATTTTGTCCTGCACTTCTTTGGGGGCCTTCAGGGTCCCCTCCGGGGGCTTCTGCCCTCTCAGTTTAGTTCAGCCACTGAGTTTTGTTCTTTTGCTTTTTTCAGTTTTTTCAGTGGCTGCTGTTTTGATTTTGTTACACCAGAGAACTAATTTAGGTGGTAGAGGTCGTGTGATCTCAGGTGATTTTGAAATTAGTAGAGTTGGTGCTTTTCAGGGTTTTCTGGGATTGCAGTAAGTACCCTTCGTATCCTTTTCTATTTAGATAGTTTGGGCCCCAGCGTTTGCTCATACTATTTTCTTTCTGTGTCAGTATTTCCTCTTGTCTAACCGCCATTACATGTTTGGGGGCTTTCTATGTTCTTTGGGGATCTGCTCCGGGGCAGATAGCTTTCCTATTTCTATCTTTAGGTGTAGTTAGTTTCTCAGGCTGTGACGAGGCGTCTAGGACCAACGTAGGAACGCTCCACGGCTGCCTCTAGTTGTGGTGGTTAGTCAGGGTACTGCAATCTCATAGATTCCAACTGCTCTGGTGTATTGCCTTTTTGCCTGCTCTCCTCAGCTACCGAAACATAACAGGATGGTGCCTCTACCTGTCCCTGCTCTCTTGGTGTTTGTGGGTTTTCTTCCCTAGTATTGGGCAGCATGTGTGACGTTGCATCTTCATCTTCATCAGATGAGAAGTGACATGGTGTGCTTGGTGCATACACTGACTGAGATTTGGGCTTAAAAGTTGTCTTGCTGCATGGGGATTTCCCTCTTCCTTGCTGAGGTTCCTCATTTGTGTCTGTAGCTACACTTCCCCCTGTGAAGCCCCGGCTGTGGGCTCTGCTAGCTGTTGTGTCTGGGGGCTACCTGCAGTGTTTTGTGTAGGGAGATTTGCACTTTCTTCTCCTGATATAATGACTGGCAATGTTTGTACTGTGCTTGGGATAGACAGGGTGCCTCGTGCTGTAGGCACTGAGGGAGAAAGAGTGGGGTGTGATGAGAGAGGAGTGAGGTGTAGAGGAGGGGGAGAGAGATGGAGGGGAGGGGAGAAAGATGGAGGGGAGAGAGAGGAGAAAGATGGAAGGGAGACAGAAAATAGTGAAAGGGGGAAGGGAGAGAAAGATGGAGGAGAGAGAGAGGAGAAAGATGGAGGGGGAGAGATAGAAGAAGAAGAGAATGGATGTGTCAGAGATGTGAGGGAGGGGAAAGAAGGAATGATAGGGAAAGAAGGATAGAGAGGAAAGGCAGCGAGGAAAGAGGAGAGAAGTCTGAAGAAAAAGGAGAAAGGGACTGAGAGAAGAAAGAGAGAGGGTGTCCCCCCTTCGATGGTTGAGAGGGGACCGTTGAAGCAAAAATGCCTTCTCCCTGTGGAGAGAGGCGGGGAGCGTTTTTCCCTGTACAAGGCTCCTTATTCAATGAGAGCAGCCTACAGCTGTCCCGTGTCTCCACATGCTGGACATATGATGTGTGAGGCTCTAGATCCTGCTCTTGTGACATATCCGTGATCATTTTCTCACAAACGATTTAACACCTTTTCAATCTTATTCACATAAAAATCACTTCCTGGTCCGTTCAAATAACTTGCTGTACCTTCTACACAATGCAAGACCACCACTGCTCTTTTAGAGCAGACGGCAATCTAAAAACAAACTTTCCTGTGCCTTTCAAAAAACAAAAAAAAAACCATTTCATTGTGCAGCGTAAAGTCTGCCCGTCCATTGGATTCTCACGTACTCTGACCTTCTATTCACATGCCTAGCCCTTCGATTCTCACGTACTGTGTCTATTCCAAAAACCTATTCAACAAAGGTGATTAAAAATCTGAGAACTGCTGCATTCTGGTTCTGTGTGCAAGGATACTGAAATTCTTGTGTTCACTGAATGCCTGATGGGATTGGTGAGTGAAGCCCCTGCGCAATTGTTTGTGTTCTCCCTCCGCCTGCAATTTCTTATCTATGTTTCTGTCCTTGGTCTAAAGCACTCTAGTAGATCTTGCTGGTTGGAGAATAAAACTCTAAATAAGTTGATTAGAAAAACCTCTCCAAAATTATTTAAAAATGTACTTAAAAGAAAAACTTTAAAAGCAAAAGTTAGATTTAAAAAGAAAAAAAAAAACCTACACAGTTTAGTAAAAAACTCTAAAAGCAAAAAGCTGATCAAAAAGGGAAGGGGAAAAAAAAAAAACTTATTAATACTAAAACTTTAAAAAACAACAAGGTTGACAAGAAGAAAAAACCCTTGTTACTAAAACAGCTAATTAAAAACAGAAAAGAGATGGAAAAACTGATTGTAAAATGATAAAAACAAAAAGAAAAAATACTATGAGACTTTTGTCTGGTAGCGTAGGCTTTATCCTCCCACCCTCCAGAATGTCCTCTTCACTGCTGCTGCTCCCTCCTCCCTTATATCTCTGCTTGCTGTGTCTACAGGCACTGAAAGCACGTATCAAAAAAAGGTTATCCCTCAAAATAGGAAAAATGAATACAGTTCAGTCTGAATGCCTGAGAATTTTCACGCTACAGCCTGTAGTCAAAAACTAGCTCAAAAAGATCAAAACCAGGAAACAGATGTGACAACGTGATTAGCAGAGGAGGGGGGGTTCAAAGGGGCTTTAGCCTGCAGCCAGCAGCGAATGAGATAGTGACAGAGCGCACTCTGCTCTGAGTGTAAATTTTAAAGCGACAGTACCTGATACAGACAGGAACACGTACAAATGAAACGGACACTCGGGAAAATACAAATCCCTCTTTTGATGATCTGTGACACATACAAGCTGCTCTGGTAACTGATAACTCACCAATTGCACTGAGCACCACAATGCTCCAGGTCTATTACTCTGAAAACCGTTCGCCCTTCGCCCTTGCCGGTGCGCCGGTCACAGTAATCTGTAATAGCCTTAATCAAAATTCTCACCATCTGCGTCTGATTTGACTGGGATGACCTCCCCCCTTGCGTGGACGATTACTGTGAGAACTTATCCAAATCAAAGCTCCTGCCCTTCACACCTGGATTGACTGGGATGACCTCCCTCCGATGTGTGAAGGATTAGTGCAGAAACTTAACCAATTCAAAGCCCTCGTCCTTCACACCTGGATTTGACTGGGATGACCTCCCTCCTGTGTGTGAAGGATTACTGCGCGGATTTATCCAGCAATTTGGTTTTCTGCTATACAGCCCCAGAAATCAGCAAGCAAACACAATCACCGTTCCAATTTTTTTCCCGGTTTACACAAAACATGAAACACATACACAGCAAAGCAGCAAACACCTTATATCCCAGGGTTTTGGATAAGGGTGTGGACTTTTTACACTACCTGGGAATGCGGTGGTGACCACACCTGACCGGCAAGAGGTGTAAGACCTGGACTGGACACAAGGGACTTTCAGGTAAGATGACAAGATTTTCTTACCTTACTTATGGAGCTGCGCAGTCTCCGTCTCGTGAGCCAAGGCCAACACCTCTGTCTCTCCGGTCAGCAGGTCCCCGTGCGTTTCGTCCACTGCCCCGCGTGCAGGCACCATCTGTTAGTAGAAGAAACAGGAACCTCAAACAACCACACTGCAGACCCATCACAGGAGGTTCTGGACATAGTACCAGAAAAGCCACTCCATCACCCAGAGTCAAGATGTCTCTGACCAACTGAAGGTCTAAGTGAACTCGCCTAAGATGACGGCCTGAGAACTTTGACATTGGCCAGGATATTCAACTCAAGAAGGACCCTACTCGCTTCATGGAATGGCAACACCACATCCGGCTCCAACGCCAGAGGTTCATCTTTTGCAAGCACCAGGAGGTGCCCCCTGCAATCAACCAGTTCACCCAGGCCCTAGACCGGCAAAAGGCCACTCAGCTCTTCAAACTTGTGCACAAATACTGACCTGAGACCGAGCTGGAGAAAAAGAAACAACTGATGGCCCGTGCTGAGAAAAAAGCAGCCGGTTAAGGAGACGTCCCAACAAGAAGACCCCTGTGACCAGAGCAGGTGCTAACACAGTGACTGCCTTGGTGGAGAACAAGAAAGCCAGCTGGTCGTCATCTCTCATGATGTGGATCCTAGTAGACGGCTTGTTTTCCCGCCAGCTCTGTGCCGGGAGATGGGAGTCCCCTGCCGCATAGTGAAGGACAAGGCCAAACTGGGCTGCCTCACCCATCAGAATCAATCCCAGCTTTCCACAGTGAAGAAAAAGACTGTAAACCCCACTGAGTTCAGAATGGTGCAAGGCCTGGAGGCCGTGAAAGAGGCTACGGTATTTGAAACCCCAACAGTGCTGAACCCGCACACTCTGCTCTCAAAAGTCCCAGTCACCGCAACGGTATTCACGGTGATCAACCTGGCCAGTGCCTTTTTCAGTGTTTCCCCTCCACCTGGATGATCTGCCTGCCTTCACGCACCAGTGCAGTGCATATAGACAGTGTTGCCTCAAGGTGCTCAGAACAAGTCCTTCAATGGGATGAAACTGAATGGGAGGAGACACAGATTAGATATTTGAAAAAACTTTTTGACAGTTAGGGTGATCAATGAGTGGAACAGGCTGCCACAAGAGGTGGTGAGTTCTCCTTCAATGGAAGTCTTCAAACAGAGGCTGGATAGACATCTGTCTGGGATGATTTAGAGAATCCTGCTTTGAGCAGGGGGTTGGACCAGAAGGCCCAGGAGGTCCCTTCCAACTCTACCATTCTATGATTCTCAGTTTCACCAAGACAATGTCCTCCATCCTCATCAACTGGATTGCAGAATATGCAGGAGTCACTCTTCTACAACACGTGGATGACCTTCTCTTTTGCGTTGTTGACATCGATACCTGCACAGTCCATTCCCTGTTCCTTGAGGAACAGCAACGCAAGGTCTGGAAGAACAAAGTCCAGCGGTGTCAGAAGCAAGTTACATCCCTGGGACACTGTATTGCCCACCAGACGAAACACCTGTCAAATGACTGGAAGACCACTGTGGAGAAGATGGCTCCCCCAACAACTCCAAAAATGCTGCAGGCCTTCTTTGGTCTAGTGTCGTGATGCAGAACATGGATCACTGATGCCTCAGTCCTAATGCAGCCTCTGTGCGCTTGCATCAACGCAACCCCGCTCCTTCTATCGGACGCAGCCTTCAACTCATTCAAGAAATTGGAAGAACTCCACAGTCTCAGCGCCAATACCAGGCCTACCTGACTACGAGAAGTCTTTCCGTCTACCTGATGGAAGAAAGAAGGTCATGCTACTGGAATCCTGGCACGGATTCACGGGGGAAAAACAGAGACTTTTAGGCTGCCTCTCAGCCTGCTTGGATCCAGTTGCAAGAAGAGCACCCTCCTGCCTGATGGCAGTATCTGCAACACACGCCTTCCTGGACAAGACTGCTGACATCACTCTTGGACAGCCACTGGAAACTCTCACTCCACACGACATCTTTGTGGCGCCTCTATCGCCTTTGTCTCACAATGTCACCGTCTCTAGACCTACAGTCCTCATCCCGGCCACTCTACTCCCACTCCCAAGGGGGGATACAATATGGACTTTTCAGAACAAAATTTACAGAATTTATCCTCTACTTGGATGGCTCCAGATTTGCAGATGATGAAGATTCCACACAGGAAGTGCAGTGACCAGCAATCAAGAAATCCTGTGGTCCAGAAGTCTGTCACCTAGCCTGTCAGCCCAGGAAGCAGAACTGATAGCGCTGACGAAGGCCTGCCAGATGGCAGAAGGCAAGACTGCAAACATCTACACCGACTACAGGTGCTCACATGGCATAGCACACGACTTTGGGCCCATCTGGGCTGCAAGGGACTTCATCACAGCTATCGGGACAACCGTGAAGCATCATGGAGCCTTCAGGGACCTGCTGGGTGTACTCCAACTTCCAAAATGGTGGCAATTTGAAAAATCAAAAGCGCATGGAAAACTGAGAACAGAAGAGGCGTGAGGCAATAACATGGCGGACATGGCAGCCAAAGAAGCGGCCAAAGGAAGACAACATGGAGAAGTGGGAGAGGTCGTAGAGCCGGACGGCTACTACATGACGACTGAAGACAAGAAACCTGACAAAAAGACGTCCTGGGATCTGCTCAAGAAGTTGCAAGACCAAGCTCCAAAAGGAGAAGAAGAGCTGAATGCGAAAAAAAAAAAAAAAAAGCAACACGTGAAGAAGGAAGGCTATCTACAATGGACTCCAAACCCTGCCTACCACAAAGTATGCACCCTATGGTGGTTCAATGGGCACATGGTCCCACACCCACATATCAAAGACACAGATGAATGATCTGATTGGTGCTTACTGGTTCGCTTCAGGGATCTAACAGCCAAATTCACCATCAGCTGTCTGACCTGCGGCAAATGCAAGCCTGGACGTGTAGAAGAAAGTCCCCTGACCTCATCCGGCAAGACCACTCTACCAGCTTCAGAGGATCCAGATAGACCACATCCAGATATCGCCAAGTGAAGGATTCAAATACGCCATTGTGGTCAAAGAAGTGCTTTCAAGATGGACAGAAGCCTTCCAAGTCAGCAAAGACTACTGCAAAGCAGCTATTTTCGGAAAATAGTGTGCAGATACGGGGTTCCAGAAGTGATAGAGAGTGATCAGGGACCCGCATTCACAGCAAATCTGACACAAGAGATCTGGTTAGCAGTAGGGTCAGATTTAGGCCTACACACTCCTTACCACCCCCAGAGCAGCGGGAAGGTAGAAAGACGGAACGGAACACTTAAGAATAGGATGCTGAAAATTGCCCAAGAGACACGCAAACCATGGCATGAAACACACTCCCAATTGCATTGTTTAGCGTAAGGCACACTCCCAGAGAACCAGAAAAACTGTCACCATGCAAAATTTTGTTTGGGTCTAGTCCCAAGTTAGGTGCATTCTTCCCTCAGCAGCAGAATATGCAAAATTATATCTTGTTTGCTTATGTAATTGAATTGGTCAAAAAACGAATGTCCATTCTCGAGTTTTTCTCTTCACTGCCAGATCCAGACTCAGTGTCCGGTATGCACTCCTTGAAAGCCAGGAGACTGGGTGTTGGTGAAAAAAGTTGGAAATGAGAACACTCGATCCCAGATTTGATGGTCCTGTCCAAGAGCCCCAGATGACACCAACCTCTGTGAAACTAGAGGGAAAGCCTGCTTGGATCCACGTATCGCAAGGAAGCTCCCGTGCCAGAAGAGACACCTAAGCCATGAGTGATGTCGTGGATGCTCTGACTGACCAGACAGATGACCCACCTGACGAAGAATACACACGTTTTTCTGAACATGCAGTTAAATAAAGAGACTATGATTGCAAACACATTAACCCCTGCTAGGGACAGATCTCCTGACCGCCCCTTTGCGAAAAGCCTGCATCGATGAGGGGTACATGTGTTAGGCATGTGCCAGCCCATCGGCAGCACAAAAGAGTTGCAGCACTTTGGGACAGGAGCAGGTTTTTAGGGCAAGTGGTATCTAAGGGGGGACTGTCATGGAAATATATATGTATTCCACGTATTCAATGTATATTCATATATATGCATTTACAGTTAGATAGATCTCACTTGCTAAAAATCCTGTGCTCAGCATATCTATGCAAAAGCTGATGCTAGCTATAATCAGTCGCTTAAGACGACCCTGGCTATAGCTCATAGGGACTTTTTACCAAGGACATGGAAACAAGGACAGAAGATGTCTATTATTTTCTATACTAGTCACGTAGGAAAAACTGGGACAAAGAACAATAAATAATAAATCTGCTACTTCAGCCCTTTTATCATAATTATCATAATTATCATACTTAAGGGTATGCCACACTAAACAATATCGCTAACGGGATCGCTAAAAAACGTCACTATTTAGCGATCCCGTTAGCGATGTTGTTCAGTGCGGCATCTGCCAGCGACGAGCTTCCTGCTGTGATCTCGCTCGTCGCTGGAATCGTTCCGGACCCTATTTTCTCGTCGGCGCTCCCGCTGGGTAAGTATATATCGCTAGTGTGGCACCTTTTCTTAGCGATTTAGCGGTACTTTTGTACCGCTAAAGTCGTTAAGAAGATCGCTAACGGCGATAGCGTCGTTAACTATATCGCTAAATGTGGCCGCACTTAGCGATATAGAAACAATCCCGCTAGCGATCGCATTAGTATGCGTCGTTATCGTGATCGCTAGCGGGATTGTTTAGTGTGGCAGTACCATTACACTAAAACAGCCAATAATCTAGCAGCTTTTAATTGTATGCTAATTGACTAACCAGCCCCTTTTTGTAAACGTATAAAACCTTGAATGAATAATAAACTGTTGGTCTTGACGAACTGTTATACTGACACTTCCGTTGTGGACAGTTCTCATTTCGTCTGAGCGCTCAAAGAAAAGACATTTAATATAAGATTGGGAACAGCGACAGCAAACACTGCAGGATAGATTTATCCTAATTAAATTTCCATAACACAAGCGACTAAAGTTGATGCAAATGGTAGATCTATATGTATTGCTTTCGAATTTTATAATACAAAAATAATTATAGTAGCATTGTATATTTCCCCTCTTAAAGCCCCCATCACACATAGCGATATCGCTAGCGAGATCACTGCTGAGTCACTAGTTTTGTGACGCAACAGCGATCTCCCCAGCGATATCGCTGTGTGTGACATTCAGTGACTATCAGCCCCCTGCTGGGTATCGCTGATGGTCGCTGAATGTCCTGGACATTTTTTTAATTGTTGGTCTCCTGCTGGCCAGCACGCATCGCTGCGTGTGGCAGGCAGGAGACCAGTGATCAGCTGGTAACCAAGGTACACATCGGGTTACCAGCCGCTGCGCAGCTCCTCGAAACCCAATGTGTACCTTGGTTACCAGCTCCCTGCACCAGCGGGCTGGTATCCAACGTACACTGCGGGTAACTAAGCAACATTACCCGCAGTGTCGCTCTCCTGATTGCTGCCTGTTTGGCAGCTCACCAGCGATCATGTAGCGACACACTAGTGATCCTGATAAGTGCATATCGTTGTCGGGATCACTGGTGTGTCGCTATGTATGACGGGGCCCTTACTCCTCGGAGGTTCTGAAATTAATCCTTTCCTTTACAGAAGATTATCCGGATTTCCCTGTAATAATGGTGGGAGAGTTAATGCCTATCCACATCCGTATTGGGATTAGCATCACTCGGGCAAAATACCACAAAATACTAGACCAATAACTCTGCATCACTGCATCACATTGAAAATGGGAATGCTGGATCTATGGCGCTTGGGTCATCCAGGTGTCAAACAATATTTGTGTTATTCCTCTTCCCATCAGTCGTTACCTCGCAGAGATTTAGCTTTCAGGAATGAAGCCATTCTGAAATACATTTAATCAGTAGATTTTCTATCTAGAAATCTTTTGGACCATTCTCCGTTGTTGATATGGTTGTTGATGGAGGAGAGCATCCAGTTGAGGAGGCCTCCATGGCGCATTCAACCATATTGGTTGCAGGCTACTAGGGGGGTCAATGTCAGCCATGATCTTAGAAATGTGTAAAACCAATGCGGGGACAGTGGGAGATAATGCAGTATGGGATACAATGAAGGCCTTTGTGCTGGGCATCTGTATGAGGGAAATTAGCAAAATAAAAAAAAAACAGGGAAGTCTCAGTAACTGCAACAAGAGGCTTTGTCACGGGGAGGCATCTTATATAGAAAATGTATCTGATGACAATAAAATACAGTGGGAAAAAGCCCCAAAAAACATTGCAGACAATTTACTAGCACTTTCCTCACAATGAAGTATATTCATTATACAAAATCATTTCATCGAGGGAGAGTGTGCGGGGCACCTGCTGTTATTAATAGTTAAAGCACAGAAGGGATCATCGCGTATAGTTAGACTTGTGTAGAGAGAGGGGAATATACACACATGGATATCTCGGATATTCTGTCAGTTTTGCAGGATGTTGCAGGCAGCAGGTTCACACTCAGCACATGTGACAGACGTTACAGAGTCTGGAGATGCCGTGGAGAGCGATCTTCTGCCTGCAACATCCTTCAGCATGACCGTTTTGGCAGTGGGTCAGTAATGGTGTGGGGTCGCATTTCTTTGGAGGGCCACACAGCCCTCCATGTGCTCATCAGAGGTAGCCTGACTACCATTAGGTACCGAGATGAAATCCTCAGACCACTTGTGAGACCATGTGCTGGTGCGGTTGGCCCTGGGTTCCTCCTAATGCAGGACAATGCCAGACCTTATGTGGCTGGAGTGTGTAGGCAGTTCTTGCAAGATGAAGGCATTGATGCTATGGACTGGCCTGCCCGTTCCCCAGACCTGAATCCGATTGAGCACATCTGGGACATCATGTCTCGCTCCATCCACCAACGTCACGTTGCATCACAGACTGTCCAGGAGTTGACTGATGCTTTAGTCCAGGTCTGGGAAGAGATCCCTCAGGAGAACATCCGCAACCTCATCAGGAGCATGCCCAGGCGTTGTAGGGAGGTCATACAGGCACGTGGAGGCCGCACACAATACTGAGCATCATTTTGACTTGTTTCTACTTTAATTTTGTCTTGTTTTGATTTTCTTTTAGACTTGTTTCCACTTTCATTTTGGGGGCCTCTCCAAATCCAGGCCTCCATTGGTTAAAAAATTTGATTTCCATTGATGATTTTTGTGTGATTATGTTGACAGCACATTCAACGTTGTACAGAACAAAGTATTCAATGAGATTATTTCATTCATTTAGATCTAGTATGTGTTATTTGAGTGCTCCCTTTATTTTTTGAGCAGTGTATATCTTCCTCATGCCGCTAGTGTTGTATACATCTCTGTAATATTGACTTAAAACTGACAGAATATTCGAGATATCCATGTGTGTATATTCCCCTCTCTCTACACAAGTCTAACTAGGTCCTAGATGCCTCGGCACAGCCGGAGAGATAGCTGTCCCTGAAGATGGAAAGAGGAAAGCTAACAGCCCCGGAGTAGACCCCAAAAGAGTAGGAAGCCCCCAAACATATAATGGCGGTTAGACAAGATGAAAATACGAACACAGACAGAATATAGATTGAGCAAACGCTAGGGCCCATAACTGTCTAGATAGGACAGCACAGGAGAAAATACTGTCTGCAACCCAAAAAAACCTTAGGAGAAACTCCAACACTTCTGAATCCAAAAATACTGAGACCACACAGTCTCGACCACCTATATCAGATCTCTGGTGTGGACACGTAGCAACCCAGCAGTAAAATATCACAAGAACTGAGCAAATGAACAAATACAAAAAAAGAACGGAGACCAGCCAAAGCCCCCCAAAGGGGACCCGGCTGAAGACAAAAAGCAATGCAGCAAAAAAGCAAGGGAAATCAAACCACAGTAAAAAAAACTGAAAGTGACTTATCTGAATGCAAGCAGGAGACAGCAGAAAAGCAAGCTGAATTCTAACCTAGACCAGGAAGAACAATTGATCACCGGCGAGGATCATGGGAGGTCAGCTCACTTATATCAGGCCAGTCTGGCCCACCTGATAACCAATCCTCAGTTGCAGGTGGTGGATTTTTGCTGTTCAACATAGGTTCATTACCCTCAGCAACCACCAGAGGGAGCTTCAGCTCCAAAGTCATCTCCAACATGTTCACAACAGTACCCCCCCTTGAGGAGTGGTCACCGAACACTCACATGCACCACCAGGCCGATCAGGATGAGCTCGGTGATAGGCACTGACCAGTCTCTTAGCATGAATGTCAGAAGCAAACACCCAAAAATTGTCCTCCTGACCATAGCCTTTCCACTTCACGAGTTACTGGAGTCTCCGCCTAGCCAAACGAGAATCCAATATCTTCTCAACCACATACTCCAAATTGCCCTCCACCAAAACAGGATCAGGAGGCACAGCCATAGGAACCACTGGCTCTACAAACCTCTTCAATAAAGATTTGTGGAATACGTTGTGAATCTTGAATGTTCCTGGAAGAAGCAAACTGAAGGAAGCGTGATTAAGAATTTCCATGATCTTATAAGGTCCAATGAACCTTGGGCTTAAATTTTGGAGACCCGACCCTCATAGGGATATTTTTTGAGGACAACCAAACCAAGTCACCCACTTTAACCCCTTCCCGACCCATGACGCCGACATCGGCGTCATGAAAACCTGTGCCATCCCGACCCATGACGCCGGCGTCGGCGTCATGCTATAAATCATGTTCCTGGGGGTCGGGAGACCAGGGTCACTGAAAGGTCTCCCGACCCCCAGGCACAGGACCCTTAGTGCATCACCACAGGGGGTTGGCTTAACCACCACGTGGCGACGATCGCTCTGATTGGCTGTTAAAAGTGAAACAGCCAATCAGAGCGATTTGTAATATTTCACCAATGAAATTGGTGAAATATTACAATCCAGCCATGGCCGATGCTGCAATAGCATCTGCCATGGCTGGAGACCGCGTTCAGACCCCCCCACATTGAGTCACGGCGGTGATCGGCCGCCGCCACCGAAAGATGGCAGCGATCTGTCACCGCCGTCACTGTCTGCTCCCCTGCTCCTGCGATCTGCTGCCCCCACCTTCCGATCCCCCCCCTCACTATCCGACCCCCCCTACTCACCTCTCCCGGTCCACCGACGTCCCTGGATCGGTCCTGGCGGCTGCCCGGGATTCTTCATGGGCGCCGTCATCTTGGAAAATGGCGGGCGCATGCGCAGTGCGCCCGCCGGCCGGCGCATGCGCAGTGCACCCACCATTGTACAAAAATTTATTTTGATCACTGTGATAAACTGTCACAGTGATCAAAATAAAAGAAAAGTAAATGAACCCCCCCTGTCATAGGTAGGGGCAAATAATAAAATAAAGAATTTTTTTTTTTTTCCTAGGGGATTTTGCTGCTGATCAGTGGCAGATTTTGCTGCTGATCAGCTGCGGATATTGCTGCTGATCCGCGGCTGATTTTGATGCTGATCCGCGGCGGATTGTGCTGCTGATCCGCGGCGGATTTTGCTGCTGATCCGCGGTGGATTTTGCTGCTGATCAGCGGCAGATTTTGCCGCTGATCAGTGGCGGATTTTGCCGCTGATCCGCGGCGGATTTTGCCGCTTATCCGCGGCGGATTTTGCCGCTGATCCGCGGCGGATTTTGCTGCTGATCAGCGGCGGATTTTGCTGCTGATCAGCGGCGGATTTTGCTGCTGATCAGTGGCGGATTTTGCTGCTGATCCGCGGCTGATTTTGCTGCGGATCCGCGGCTGATTTTGCTGCGGATCCGCGGCGGATTTTGCTGCTGATCCGCGGCGGATTTTGCTGCGGATCCGTGGCGGATTTTGCTGGGGATCCTCGGCGGATTTTGCTGGGATCCTCGGCGGATTTTGCTGGTGATCCGCGGCGGATTTTGCTGGGGATCCGCGGCGGATTTTGCTGGGGATCCGCGGCGGATTTTGCTGCTGATCCGCCAGAGATTTTGCTGCGGATCCGCAGCGGATTTGGCGCTGCGGATCCGCAGCGGATTTGGCGCTGCGGATCCACAGCGGATTTGGCGCAATGCAAATAAATGGTTAAAAAAAAGCGCTGTGCACATGCGGATTTGCTGCGGTTTTAAATCCGCAGCATGTCAACTCTTTGTGCGGATTCCGCAGAGGTTTTACACCTATTCCATTATAGGTGTAAAACCGCAGGGAAAAACCGCAACAAATCCGCGCTAAATTCGCAGGTAATACGCAGGTCATTTTACCTGCGGATTTAAGAAAAATCCGCAAGTGAATCCGCAACGTGTGCACGGGGCCTCAGGGTTAGGGTTAGGCTGGGTTCATATTGCATTATGACAGTCCGTTAGATGGACTGCGTTTCAACGCGATGTAACGCAGTCCGCTAACGCTGCCATTCACCCCATTTGTGTGCGCATCGCAACGCATGCCGTAAAGCGGCATGCGTTCGCGACGTGCCGTCATTCAGTGACGGAGCCTCAGACACGGGCTGCAGCGTCTGGGCTCCGTCACCGCTAGCACAGATGAATCATCTGCTGATTCATCTGCGCTAGCGGGTATAGCATAACGCTATCGCGTTATGCTATACCGTTACCAGCCGGTCAACGCTACGTGTTGAACGGGCTGGTAAAACGCAATATGAACCCAGCCTTAGGGTTAGAACTAGGGTTAGGGTTAGCATTAGGGTTAAGGTTAGAATTAGGGTTGGAATTTGGGTTAGGGTTGGAATTAGGGTTAGGCTTGTGGTTAGGTTTATGGTTAGAGTTGGGATTAGGGTTATGGTTAGGGTTTGTATTAGGGTTAGGTGTCTGTAGGGGTTAGGGTTGGGGTTAGGGGTGTGTTAGGGTTGGAGTTAGAATTGAGGGTTTCCACTATTTAGGCACATCAGGGGGTCTCCATACGCGACATGGCACCACCATTGATTCCTGCAAATTTTGCGTTCAAAAAGTCCAACAGTGCTCCCTTTATTCCAAGCCCCGACGTATGCCCAAACAGTCGTTTATCCCCACATATGGGGTATCAGCGTACTCGGGAAAAATTGCACAACAACTTTGGGGGTTCTAATTTCTCCTGTTAACATTGGGAAAAAAAATTGGAGACTAAAAAATTATTTTTGTGGAAAAAAAATGATTTTATATTTTCACGGCTCTGCGTTATAAACTTCTGTGAAGGACTTGGAGATTCAAAGTGCTTACCACACATCTATAGGAGTTCATTGGGGGATCTAGTTTCCAAAATGGGGTCACTTGTGGGGAGTTTCTACTGTTTAGGCACATCAGGGACTCTGCAAACGTAACATGACGCCCGAAGACCATTCCATCAAGTGGGCATTTCAAAACGTCACTACTTCCCATCCGAGCCCCGACGTGTGCCCATACAGTAGTTTTCTCCCACATATGGGATATCAGCATACTCAGGACAAATTAGACAACAACTTTTGAGGTCTAATTTCTCATGTTACCCTTGGGAAAATAAAAAAATTGGGGACTAAAAGATCCTGATTGTGGAAAAAATATGATTTTTTTATTTTCATGCCCGGGCGTTATAAACTTCTGTGTAGCCCTTGGGGGTTCAAAGTGCTCACCACACATCTAGATAACTTCTTTGCGGGGTCTAGTTTCCAAAATGGGGTCACTTGTTGGGAGTTTCTACTGTTTAGGCACATCAGAGGCTCTGCAAACGTAACAAGATGCCCGCAGACCATTCCATCAAGTCGGCATTTCAAAGCGTCACTACATCCCTTCCGAGCCCTGACGTGTGCCCAAACAGTGGTTCCCCCCCCACATATGGGGTACTAGCTTACTCAGGACAAACTGGACAACAACTTTTTGGGGTCCAATTTCTCCTGTAACCATTGTGAAAATAAAAAATAGGGGGCTAAAAAATCATTTTTTGAGAAAAAAAAAGATTTTTATTTTCACGGCTCTGCGTTATAAACTTCTGTGAAGCACCTGGGGGTTCAAAGTGCTCACTATGCATCTAGATAAGTTCCTTAGGGCGTCTAGTTTCCAAAATGGGGTCACTTGTGGGGGAGCTCCAATGTTTAGGCACACAGGAACTCTCCAAATGCGACATGGCAACCGCTAAATATTCCAGCATATTTTCCATTCAAAAAGTCAAATGGCGCTCCTTCCCTTCTGAGCCCTGCCGTGCGCCCAAACAGTGGTTTATGACTACATATGAGGTATCTGTGTACTCAGGAGAAATTGCCCAACAAATTTTAGGATCCAATTTATACTGTTGCCCATGTGAAAAAGAAAAAAACTGAGGCTAAAAGAACATTTTTGTGAAAAAAAAAGTACTTTCTTTTTTTTACGGATCAATTTGTGAAGCACTTGGGGATCAAAGTGCTCACTATGCATCTAGATAAGGTCCTTAGGGGGTCTAGTTTCAAAAATGGGGTCACTTGTGGGGGAGCTCCAATGTTTAGGCACACAGGGACTCTCCAAATGCGACATGGCAACCGCTAAATATTCCAGCATATTTTCCATTCAAAAAGTCAAATGGCGCTCCTTCCCTTCTGAGCCCTGCAGTGCGCCCAAACAGTGGTTTATGACCACATATGAAGTATCTGTGTACTCAGGAGAAATTGCCCAACAAATTTTAGGATCCAATTTATACTGTTGCCCATGAGAAAATGAAAAAAACTGAGGCTAAAAGAAAATTTTTGTGAAAAAAAAGTACTTTCTTTTTTTTTCGGATCAATTTGCGAAGCACCTGGGGTTCAAAGTGCTCACTATGCATCTAGATAAGTTCCTTAGGGGGTCTAGTTTACAAAATGGGGTCACTTGTGGGTGAGCTCCAATGTTTAGGCACACAGGGACTCTCCAAATGCGACATGGCAACCGCTAAATATTCCAGCATATTTTCCATTCAAAAAGTCAAATGGACCTCCTTCCCTTCTGAGCCCTGCCGTGCGCCCATACAGTGGTTTATGACCACATATGAGATATCTGTGTACTCAGGAGAAATTGCCCAACAAATTTTAGGATCCATTTTATCCTGTTGCCCATGTAAAAATGAAAAAATTGATGCTAAAAGAAAATTTTTGTTGGAAAAATTAAAATGTCCATTTTTTCCTTCCACGTTGCTTTAGTTCCTGTGAAGCACCTGAAGGGTTAATAATCTTCTTGAATGTAGTTTTGAGTAGCTTGAGGGTGCAGTTTTTATAAAGGTGTCACTTTTGGGTACTTTCTGCCATATAGACCCCTCAAAGTGACTTCAAATGTGAGGTGGTCCCTAAAAAAAATGGTTTTGTAAATTTTGCTGTAAAAATGAGAAATCGCTGGTCAACTTTTAACCCTTATAACTTCCTAACAAAAAAAAATGTTGTTCCCAAAATTGTGCTGATGTAAAGTAGACATGTGGGAAATGTTATTTATAAACTATTTTGTGCCACATAACTCTCTGGTTTAACAGAATAAAAATTAAAAATTGGAAAATTACAAAATTTTCAAAATTTTCGCCAAATTTCCATGTTTTTCACAAATAAACGCAAAAATTATCGACCTATATTTACCACTAACATGAAGCCCAATATGTCACGAAAAAACAGTCTCAGAATCGCTAGGATCCGTTGAAGCGTTCCTGAGTTATTACCTCATAAAGGGACACTGGTCAGAATTGCAAAAAATGGCAAGGTCTTTAAGGTCAAAATAGGCTGGGTCATGAAGGGGTTAAATCGAGAACCATCAGTCCTATGCCGGTTGGAAAAAACCGCTGGGCCTTCTCCTGAGAGACAGCTTATCCACTGCTTGATCCCAAATCAGCTGCATTCTCCACAAGGGCACCAACTCGGAGGAGGATGGCAACTTAGGTAGTGGCACAAGATGTATCATCTTGGAAAACCTATCACAGATTACCCAAATAACGGTCATTCTCTGAGAGACAGAGAGGTCGGAAATAAAATCCATAGAGATATGGGTCCATGGCCTCTTGGGCACAGGCAATGGTATTAACAAACCACTAGAGCGAGAGCAAGGTTTGGACCGAGAACAAGTTCCACAGGACTGCACAAAGTCCCTGACGTCACGAGACAAAGTGGGCCACCAAAAGGACCGACTCACCAAATTTCTGGTACCAAAAATACCCGGATGGCCTACCAACGTGGAGCAATGAATCTCGGACATCACATTCTTCCTCCACTGGTCTGGGGCAAACAATCTCCCAGCAGGGCAACGTTCAGGTTTATCCTCCTGAAATTTCTCCAAAGCCAGTCTCAAATTGGGCGAGATAGCGGAAAGAACTACACCCTCCTTCAGAATAACAGCAGGCTCAGTTACTTCAGGAGAATCCAGAAAGAAACTCCTCGAGAGGGCATCTGCCTTAACATTCTTAGTGCCCAGGAGAAAAGAGACCACAAAATTAAAACGTGTGAAAAACAAGGCCCACCTGGCCTGTCTAGGATTAAGTTGCTTGGCTGATTCAAGATAAACCAGGTTCTTATGATCCATGAGGACCACCACTGATGCTTGGCTCCTTCCAGCTAATGTCTCCACTCCTCAAAAGCCCACTTCATGGCCAATTACTCCCGATAACCCACATCATAATTACGTTCCGCTGGGGAAAATTTTAGAGAGAAAAAGGCACAAGGGTTACTCTTAGAGGTGTCCGGATCCCTTTGGACAAAACGGCTCCTGCACCAATCTCAGAAGCATCAACCTCCACCTGAAATGGTAGAGAAACATCAGGTTGGCACAGAACAGGAGCAGAAGTGAATCTCCGCTTAAGCTCCTGAAACGCAGAAACTGCCTCAGGAGACCAATTCACTACATCAGAACCCTTCTTGGTCAAATCAGTCAGTGGTTTCACAATACCAGAGAAATTAGCTATAAATTTACGATAAAAATTAGCAAAACCCAAAAATCTCTGAAGAGCCTTCAATGTAGTGGGTTGAACCCAATCACAAATGGCCTGAACTTTGACCGGGTCCATTTCAATAACAGACGGAGACCAAATGAATCCCAGAAATGAAACCTTCTGTACGCCAAAAAGACATTTTGATCCCTTCACATACAATGCGTTTTCTCTCAAAATCCGGAATACAGTCCGAACATGTTCCACATGAGAAGCCCAGTCATTGGAAAAAATCAAGATATCGTCCAAATAAACGATCAGAAGTTTATCCACGAAATCCCGAAAAATATTGTTCATAAAGGATTGGGCAGCACGGTGGCTCAGTGGATAGCACTACAGCCTTGCAGCGCTGGAGTCCTAGGTTCGAATCCCACCAAGGACAACATCTGCAAGGAGTTTGTATGTTCTCCCCGTGTTTGCGTGTGTTTCCTCCGGGTACTCCGGGTTCCCCCACATAACATACAGATAGGGAATCTAGATTGTGAGCCCCTTCGGGGACAGTGACGATAATGTGTGCAAACTGTAAAGCGCTGCGGAATATGCTAGCGCTATATAAAAATAAAGATTATTATATAAAAAAATAAAGATTGGAAGATGGAAGGGGCATTAGTGAGCCCAAAAGGCATCACTAGGTACTCAAAATGCCCCTCTGGGGTATTAAACGCCGTCTTCCATTCATGTGCGAATAAGATTATACGCCCCCCCTGAGGTCAAGCTTGGTAAACCAACAAGCACCCTTCACTCTGGAAAATAGGTCAGAAATCAAGGGTAACCGATATTGATATTTAACAGTGATCTTATTTCAGGAGATGATAATCAATACACGGCCTCAATGAGCCATCCTTCTTGGCCACAAAGAAGAAGCCGGCACCCAAGGGTGAAGAGGATGGTATGATATGACCCTTCTCTAAAGACTCCTTGATATAAGATCGCATAGCCTCATGCTCAGGTACAGATAAATTAAAGAGCCGACCCTTGGGAAATTTACAACTGGGTACTAAGTCAATAGCGCAATGATAACTCCTATGATGAGGTAAGGATGCAGACTTACTCTCACTAAACACATCAGAAAAATCAGTCAAATAGTCAGGGACATCTTGAGACTGGGGGGAGGCAGAAAAAACATCTTGAGACTGGGGGGGGAGAAAAAATAGGAGTGTCAGCACGAACACATTGACAACCCCAACTGGTCACAGACACAGATTTCCAATCCAAAACAGGATTATGAGTCTGTAACCAAGGAAAACCCAGTACAACAATTTCATGTAAATTATGTAACACCAAAAATTTGTAATTCTCTTGGTGTTCCGGGCCAACCCGCATTATCACCTGGGTAGAAAACTGGGGTTTATTCTCCGCCAAGGGGGTAGAATCAATGCCCAGCAAAGGAATAGACTTCCGCAGGGGTATCATAGGAAAACCACAACGTTTGGCAAAATCAAAATCCATTAGGTTTATAGCTGCCCCTGAATCAACAAAAGCCTGAGCTGAAAATGTGGACATGGAGCAAATCAAGGTAACAGTCAACAGAAATTTAGTCTGAACACTACCCAAAACAACTAAGCGTGCAAAGCGTCTTCCCCGCTTGGGGCAGACGGAAATAGTATGAGATGCGTCTCCACAATAGTAGCATAACTTATTTCGCTTACGAAATTCATGACGCTGTGCCCCAGAAGTCACTCCATCACATTGCATGGGCTCAGGGGCTGGCCCGCAAGTCATCACAATCTCACGCATATTTCTACGCTCGCACAGACGTCTGTCAACTTGAATAGCTAATTACATAGAGTCATTGAGACCAGAGGGGACATGGAATCCCACCATAACATCCTTTACAGCAGCAGTTCTCAACCTGTGGGTCGCGACCCCGGCGGGGGTCGAACGACCAAAACACAGGGGTCGCTTAAAGCCATCGGAAAATACATATGGCTTTAGCCCAGTGGCGTAGCAGTGGCGTAGCGTGGGCGGGCGGGGGGCGGTCCGCCCCAGGCAGCACGTGTGTGGGGGCAGCGTAGCAGCAGCAGCAATTCCTCCTCCCACGGAGGCACAGTGCAGCGGCCCGGGACCCTCCGGAGCTGAGCGGCGGGCGGTGAGTCCAGTGTGCGGGGAGAGGGGGGACCTGGCCTGAGCAGGCGGCACAATACTTTCTGCTCCCCGTGCCTCTGCAGCTCCGGGCTCCAGGGGGCGCCCGCGCTTCCTGTCACAGCAGCGCCGCTGGATGACGTCATCATTCAGCGGCCGGCTGTGGCAGAGAGTAATCGTGGGCTCCGGACAGGTGAGATGTGAGGTGTATGTGTCTGTGTGTATCAGTTTGTGTGTGTGTGTGTGTGTCTGCCTGCGTGTGTGTATGTGAGAGAGTGCTGCGGTGCTGTCTGTGTGTGGTGCTGTATGTGTGATGGTGGTAGGGGGAGGCAGTGATGGTGGTGAGGAGGCAACGATGATAATGGGGAGCCAAAGATGATGGGCAGGCAAAGATGATGATGATGGGGAGGCAATGATGATGATGGCGAGCCAATGATGATGGGCAGGCAATGATGATGGGGAGCCAATGATGATGGGCAGGCAATGATGATGATAATGGGGAGCCAATGATGATGGGCAGGCAATGATGATGGGAGCCAATGATGATGGGCAGGCAATGATGATAATGATGGGGAGGCAATGATGATATTGATGCGGAGGCAATGATGATGGGGAGACGATAATGATGATGGGCAGGCAATGATGATGGGGCGCCAATGATGATGGGCAGGCAATGATGATAATGATGGGGAGGCAATGATGATATTGATGCGGAGACAATGATGATGGGGAGGCGATGATGATGATGGGGAGGCAATGATGATGATAATGGGGAGTCTTTCCACAGTGCCCTTTCCTGAGCCGTTACAGTGCAGAACGCAGCACAGTGCAGAGGAGAGCTCCATATTTTGTATGGAGCATTATATGGGGACCAGTATCCTGTATGGAGCATTATTTGGGGTCCAATATTCTTTATGAAGCATTATATTTGGCCCATAATACTGTATGGAGAACTATGTGGTGTACCTATTTTTTGGTTTGGGGGTCACCGCTACATGAGGAACTGTATTGCGGGGTCACGGCATTAGAAAGGTTGAGAACCACTGCTTTACAGTCTCTGCCAAACCCTTCCAAAAAAGAGCTGCCAGAGCATCATCATTCCATTTAGTAAGGACTGCCCACTTTCTGAATTTCTGACAATACAGCTCAGCGGCTTCATGACCCTGATTCAATGCCAACAAGGTTTTTTCAGCTTGATCAGTAACATTAGGTTCATTGTACAATATTACCCCAGAGCCTGAAAAATCAGATCAACATCATTCAAAACTGGATCCCCAGGTGTCAGGGAAAAGGCCCAATTTTGAGGGTCGCCGCGCAACAGGGAGATGACAATTTGAACCTGCTGCGGATTTAGGCTTCAAAGCAAAAAACAACTTACAGTTATTTTTAAAATTCAAAAACTTAGACCGATCCCCCAAAAATAAATCCGGCAGAGGGATCCTAGGTTCCACAGCAGGCAACCCAGCAAGATAGATAGCAGTACTCTGAACTTCAGCAGCAAGCTGCTCCACACGATCGGACAAATGCTTGACCTCCATTGGGGAAAAAATTCCTCCTCAGCCCCCAGAGAAAAAAGAGGGAAAAATGTAACAAAGAAACAAACAAAAAAATTTCTGACTTTTTTTTTTTTATTTTACTATTTTTTCTCTTCTGTTGAGTACAATAGAATTTAGGTATGGCCGGTGATTCTGTTATGTTATGGTAGCTGAGGAGGCAGGAGCAAAAAACCGCATAGGCAGCCTAACACCAGAGAGGTTGGAAACTACTAGGTTG
The DNA here is from genome assembly GCA_033576555.1 of Oophaga sylvatica. NCBI lineage: Eukaryota > Metazoa > Chordata > Amphibia > Anura > Dendrobatidae > Oophaga > Oophaga sylvatica. The sequence goes on from JARQOD010000007.1 coordinate 155,925,361, forward strand.
CAGACCCCTAAACTAACCGCACAACTAGAAGCAGCCGTGGGACGTTCCTACGGTGCCCTAGACGCCTCGTCACAGCCGGAGAGATAGCTATCCCTGAAGATGGAAAGAGGAAAGCTAACTGCCCCGGAGTAGACCCCAAAAGAATAGGAAGCCCACAGACATATAATGGCGGTTAGACAAGATGAAAATACGAACACAGACAGAAAATAGATTGAGCAAACGCTGGGGCCCAAAACTGTCTAGATAGGACAGCACAGGAGAGAATACTGTCTTCAACCCAAAAAAACCCTAGGAAAAACTCCTTCAACACTTCTGAATCCAAAAATACTGAGAAAACACGGTCCCGACCACCTATATCAGATCTCTGGTGTGGACACGTAGCAACCCAGCAGTAAAATATCACAAGAACTGAGCAAATGAACAAATGCAAAAAACGAACGGAGACCAGCCAAAGCCCCCCAAAGAGGACCCGGCTGAAAACAAAAAGCAATGCAGCAAAAAAGCAAGGGAAATCAAACCACAGTAAAATAAAACTGTAAGTGACTTATCTGAATGCAAGCAGGAAACAGCAGAAAAGCAAGCTGAATTCTAACCGAGACCAGGAAGAACAATTGATCACCGGCGAGGATCATGGGAGGTCAGCTCACTTATATCAGGCCAGTCCGGCCCACCTGATAACCAATCCTCAGTTACAGGTGGTGGATTTTTGCTGTTCAACATAGGTTCAATACCATCAGCAACCACCAGAGGGAGCTTCATCTCCGAAGTTGTCTCCAACATGTTCACAACAGTCCCCCCTCAAACACACTTCATCATCTACAGTCTCACTCCCCCCACCTCAACCCATTTTAAAAAGCAAGACTTTTTTTATACTTACCTCAGTCGTTCCCGGGGCCTCTAGTGTGTTTTCTCCAGTGAAGTAGCTAGAATGTATGGGCTGCTGACAGGACCTGAGAGGAGCCCATACATTCTAGCTCATTCACTACTGAGACAGCTAGAATGTATGGGCTGAAGTCAGGACCTGCAGAGAGCATGTACATTCTAGCTACAACCGAGCTGGAGCTGAGCAGCCGACTAGGAAGACGGCCGTGGACAGCCCCAAAAAGGCTCCCGGGCGCCAGCGCCAATGTGTGCGCTGCAGTCCGAAGTATTTTAGTGCAGGATGGGGCCCGATCAGCAGAAGCACAAGAGCGGGGCCCTGGACCTGCGGGCCCCCAGACATGCAGGCCCCTCTGTGTACTGCTGCTGACCAGGCCCCATACAGCAGTAAAGGCAGTAATGCCCTGATGGCGGCCCTGCTGGTGGACTGTAAACTAATAACAGTGGTCGTGCCAGGTATGCTGACAGCGGACACACAGGCTAATTCCACATTTGCGCCGTTTTGCGCAGCGTTTCGTGCGCAAGTGGAAACGCATGCAAACGCAAGACCAAGCACACTCATGTTAAACAGGGGCGCATGAACGCTTGCGCAGATTCGCTGCGCACAAAAACGCTAATGTGAAACCAGCAGTCTAGGCATGTTTACTCTTAAAACGCATGCGTACGCATGTCCATGCTCACTCCCGCGTTACCATAGGCTGTAATGCTTTGTTTTGACGCATTCCGTGCGCAAGCGAACTCATGCATTTTTTTTTACGTCTTTGGACGGACCCAAAAATGCAGCAAGTTGCGTCTGGCGCGAATAGAATAGTAAGCTGTGCACACTGTCAGACCAGCGATCTGACATTATACAGTAATGTCCCACCCTGGGATAAAGTAAAAATGTAAAAGAAAATAAAATAAACATCTGTAAAAATAATTTTAAAAAAATCCCCCCCAAAAAATATTCCCCAATAAATTCATTTCTGTATGTAAATAAAAAAAACGCAATAAGTACACATATTTGGTATCGCCGCATCCGTAGCGACCCACCCTATAAAACTGTCCAACTAGTTAACCCCGTTAGTGAACCCCTTAAAAAAAACAAAAAACAAAGCAAAAAACAATCCTTTATCATCATACCGCCGAACAAAAAGTGGAATAACACGCGATCAAAAAGACGGATATAAATAAACACGCTGAAAAAGTCATCTTGTCCCGCAAAAAACTAGCTACCATACAGCATCATCAGCGAAAAAATAAAAATGTTATAGCTCTCAGAATAAAGCGATGCAAAAATAATTATTTTTTATATAAAAAATTTTTATTGTATAAAAGCACCAAAACATAAAAAAATATAAATAAAGTATCACTGTAATCGTACTAACCCGAAGAATAAAACTGCTTTATCAATTTTACCACATGCGGAACGGTATAAACGCCCCCCCAAAAGAATTTCATGAATTGCTGATTTTTATTCATTCTAACCTCCCAAAAATCATAATAAAAAGCGATCAAAGAATGTCACGTGCCTAAAAATGGTACCAATGAAAACATCAACTCATCCCGCAAAAAATAAAACCTCACATGACTCTGTGGCCCAAAATATGCAAAAATTATAGCTCTCAAAATGTGGTGATGCAAAAACTATTTTTTGCAATAAAAAGCATCTTTCAGCGTGTGACAGCTACCAAACATAAAAACCCGCTATAAATAGTAAATCAAACCCCCCTTTATCACCCCCTTAGTTAGGGAAAAATAATAAAAATGTATTTATTTCCATTTTACCATTAGGGTTAGAGTTGTGGCTAAAGTTAGGGTTGGGGCTAAAGTTAGGGTTAGGGTTGGGATTAGGGTTAGGGGTGTGTTAGACTTAGGTTTGTGGTTAGGGTTATGGTTAGTGTTGGGACTAGGTGTGTGTTGGGGTTAGGATTGGAGTTAGAATTGGGGGGTTTCCACTGTTTAGGCACATCAGGGTCTCTCCAAATGTGTCATGGCGTCTGATCTCAATTCCAGCCAATTCTACATTGAAAAAGTCAAAGGGTGTTCCTTCCCTTCTGAGCTCTGCCATGTGCCCAAACAGTAGTTTACCTCCACATATGTGGTATCAGCGTACTCAGGACAAATTGCACAATAGCTCTTGGGGTCCAATTTCTTCTGTTACCCTTGGGAAAATAAAAAAATTGGGGGCAAAAATATCATTTTTGTGGAAAAAAATTATGATTTTTTTATGGCTCTATGTTATAAACTTCTGTGAAGCGCTTGGGGGTTCAAAGTTCTCCCCACACATCTAGATAAGTTCCTTTGGTGGTCTAGTTTCCAAAATGGGGTCACTTGTGGGGGTTTTCCAGTGTTTAGGCACATCAGGGACTCTCCAAACGTGACATGACGCCCGCAGACCATTCCATCAAAGTCTGCAATCCAAAACATCACTACTTCCCTTCCGAGCCCCGACGTGTGCCCATACAGTAGTTTTCTCCCACATATAGGGTATCAGCGTACTAAGGACAAATTGGACAACAACTTGTGGGGTCCAATTTCTCCTGTTACCCTTGTGAAAATAAAATATTGTAGGCGAAAAAAATCATTTTTGTAAAAAAAAAAAAATGATTTTTTATTTTTACGGCTGTACGTTATAAACTTCTGTGTTGCACTTGGGGGTTCAAAGTGCTCACCACACATCTAGATAAGTTCCTTGTGGGGTCTATTTTCCAAAATGGGGTCACTTGTGGGGGATTTCCACTGTTTAGGCACATCAGTGGCTCTCCAAACGCAACATGACGCCCGCAGGCCATTCCATCAAAGTCTGCAATCCAAAACGTCACTACTTCCCTTCCGAGCCCCGATGTGTGCCCATACAGTAGTTTTCTCCCACATATGGGGTATCAGCGTACTCAGGACAAATTGGACAACAAATTTTGCGGTCCAATTTCTCCTGTTACCGTTGGGAAAATAAAAAATTGGGGACTAAAAGATCATGTTTGTGGAAAAAAGATGATTTTTTTATTTTCATGCTAGGGCGTTATAAACTTTAGTGAAACACCTGGGAGATCAAAGTTGTCACCACACATCTAGATAAGTTTCTTAAGGGGTTTAGTTTCCAAAATGGTGTCATTTGTGGGGTGTTTCCACTGTTTAGGCACATCAGGGGCTCTCCAAACACGACGTGGCGTCCAGCCAATTCTGCGTTGAAAAAGTCAAACGGCGCTCCTTCCCTTCCGAGCTCTGCCATGCACCCAAACAGTGGTTTACCCCCACATATGGGGTATCAGCGTACTCAGGACAAATTCCCACAATAACTTCTGGGGTCTTGTTACCCTGGGGAAAATAAAAATTGGGGTGAAAAGATCATTTTTATGGAAAAAATATGATTTTTAATTTTACGGCTCTGTTATAAACTTGTCTGAAGCACTTAGAGGTTAAAATTGCTAACCACAGATCTAGATAAGTTCCTTAAGGGGGTCTAGTTTCCAAAATGGGGTCACATGTGGGGGGTTTCCACTGTTTAAGCACATCTTGGGCTCTCCAAATGCAACATGGCGTCCAATCTCATTTCCAGCCAATTTTGGTTGGAAAAAGTCAAATGGCGCTCCTTCCCTTCCGAGCTCTGCCGTGTGCCCAAACAGTGGTTCCCCCGCACATATTGGTTATCAGCATACTCAGGACAAATTGGACAACAACTTTTGTGGTCCAATTTCTCCTGTTACCCTTGGGAAAATAAAAAATTTGTGACTGAAAGATCATTTTTGTGGGAAAAAATAGTTTTTTTTATTTTCATGCCTGGGCATTATAAACTTGTGTGAAGCATTTGGGGGCTCAAAGTGCTCACCACAGATCTAGATAAGTTCCTTAGGGGGTCTAGTTTCCAAAATGGGGTCACTTGTGGGTGGTTTCCACTGTTTAGGCACATCTGGGGCTCTGCAAACGTAACATAAAACCCATCAACGTCTGCATTCCAAACTTTATTTCCTTTCCAAGCCCTGCCGTGCGCTCAAAAAGTATTCCCCCCCCCACATATGGGGTATCAGCATACTTAGGACAAATGGGACAACAACTTTTGGGGTCCAATTTCCTTGGGAAGAATCAAAAATTGGGGACTAAAAAAATCTTTTTTGTGGAAAAAAAATTTTTTTCACGCCCAGGCATTATAAAATATAGTGAAACACTTGGGGGTTCAAAGTGCTCTCAACCGATCTAGATAAGTTCCATAGGGGGTCTAGTTTCCAAAATGATGTCACTTGTGGGGGGGTTTCCACTGTGTAGGTGCATCAGGGGCTCTCCAAACGCGACATGGCGTCCAATCTCAATTCCAGCCAATTTTGGTTATGAAAAAGTCAAACGGCGCTCCTTCTCTTCCGAGCCCTGCCGTGCGCCCAGACAGTGGTTTTCCCTCACATGGGAATTGGGGCTTTTGCATAGTCTGAAGAAATTGCACAACAACTTTATCTGTCCATTTTCTCCTTTTACCCTTGTTAAAATAAAAAAAATGCTTGTAAAAGCTAACTTTTGTGACTAAAAAGTTAAATGTTCATTTTTTCCTTCCACGTTGCTTCAGCTCCTGTGAAGCACCTGAAGGGTTAATAAACTTCTTTAATGTGGTTGTTTTGAATACCTTGAAGGGTGCAGTTTTACGAATGTTGTCACTTTTGGGTGTTTTCTGACATATAGACCCCTCAAAGTGACTTCAAATGTGAGGTGGTCCCTAAAAAAAATGGCTTTGTAAATTTTGTTGTAAAAATGAGAAATCGCTGGTCAACTTTTAACCCTTATAATTTCCTAATAAAAAAAAGTTTTGGTTCCAAAATTGTGCTGATATAAAGTAGACATGTGGGAAATGTTAGTTATTATTTTGTGTGACATATTTCTCTGTTTTATGGGAATAAAAATTCAAAGTTTGAATCTTGAAAAATTTTCAAAATTTTTGCCATATTTCGTTTTTTCAAAAATAAACGCAAGTTATATCGAAGAAATTTTACCACTATCATGAAGTACAATATGTCACGAGAAAACATTCTCAGAATCGCGAAAATCCGTTGAAGCGTTACAGAGTTTTAACCTCATAAAGAGACAGTGGTCAGAATTGTAAAAATTGGCCCGGTCATTAACGTGCAAACCACCCTTGGAGTTAAAGGGGTTAAACATACGGGCGCATGAACACTTGCGCAAATGCGCTGCGCACAAAAAAACTGATGTGAAACCAGCCTCACAGCGAAGTATGGGTACAGTAAAGCAGTTCACCATAACAAACATGGCGCTGATCGGACTGCACTGCAATTGTATGTATGCGTGGGTGAGAATCCACTCTTATTGGCTGTCTGTGATGCACTCATGATACGCAGGGACATGCACAGTGAATATTCATGGACACCGAACAAGGCGTCTATTCTTACTTTTGTATGAAATGTAGCAATGCATACCTGGTGAGTCGAAATCCAATAATGTGTATAGTCACAGCTGCATTAATTGAGCAATTAAATGTAATCAATGCATTTTGAAAGTATGGCATATGTTCACTAAGCACTTTATGGCATATGCACTTTGGTTGAATATATGATTGTTACCTATATTGCACTAATGATGAAATAATGTACGTAACCATACCTTTTATGAGAATTATTGTGAATTGAGGTTAATTATATCACCGCTATATATACCTGTTCAAATGATAATTTCACTGCTTGAGAAAGGCTCAGTTGAGCCAAAACGTCACCATGTCATGTGGGTCTGAATAAAATCCACTATCACTTGGAATACTAATGGAGTGATGCCTTCCTTTTTGTTTCTGCATAAAATTCTAGATGAGAATTTACATCTTTTATAAAAACAAATTCAATCTACCATCGAACATTTTGACAAAACAAACACTCCATGGCTCGGTAGGATTGTTCTTTATAACATAATAATCCTTCCAAAACGTCAGTTTATTTTTTTTTAAATATTCTAATTCAGATTTCACAAAACAGGATAAAAATCATGCATAAACAACTCTCAAATTACATATGGACAAAAATAGCTCAGAGTTGCAAAAATGTTTTTTTTTTACATAAAAGAAATGGAGGCATTGCCCTCTCAAGCATTCAAGCCTACAGTCATGGCCAAAAGTTTTGAGAATGACACAAATATTATATTTTCACATGATCTGCTGCCCTCTGGTTTTTATGTGTGTTTGACAGATGTTTTTATCACAGACAGAAATATAATAATTGCGAACATATGAGTAACAAAAGTTTATATTGACAGTTAGAATGAGTTAATGCAGCAAGTCAATATTTGCAGTATTGACCCTTCTTCTTCAGGATCTCTGCAATTCTCCCTGGCATGCTCTCAATCAACTTCTGGACCAAATCCTGACTGATAGCAGTCCATTCTTGCACAATCAATGCTTTCATTTTGTCAGAATTTTTAGATTTTTGTTTGTCCACCCGTCTCTTGATGATTGACCACAAGTTCTCAATGGGATTAAGATCTGGGGAGTTTCCAGGCCATGGACCCAAAATCTCTATGTTTTGTTCCCTGAGCCATTTAGTTATCACCTTTGCTTTATGGCAAGGTGCTCCATCATGCTGGAAAAGGCATTGTTGACCACCAAACTGCTCTTGGAGGGTTGGGAGAAGTTGCTCTTGGAGGACATTCTGGTATTCTTTATTCATGGCTGTGTTTTTAGGCAAGACTGTGAGAGAGCCGATTCCCTTGGCTGAGAAGCAACCCCACACATGAATGGTTTCAAGATGCTTAACAGTTGGCATGAGACAAGACTGGTGGTAGCGCTCACCTTGTCTTCTCCGAATGAGGCGTTTTCCTGATGTCCCAAACAATCGAAAAGGGGATTCATCAGAGAAAATAACTTTACCCCAGTCCTCAGCAGTCCACTGCCTGTACCTTTTGCAGAATATCAGTCTGTCCATGATGTTTTTTCTGGAGAGAAGTGGCTTCTTTGCTGCCCTCCTTGAGACCAGGCCTTGCTCCAAGAGTCTCCGCCTCACAGTGCGTGCAGATGCACTCACACCTGCCTGCTGCCATTCCTGAGCAAGTTCTGCACTGCTGGTAGCCCGATCCCGCAGCTGAAACACTTTTAAGAGACAGTCCTGGCGCTTGCTGGTCTTTCTTGGGCGCCCTGAAGCCTTTTTGGCAACAATGGAACCTCTCTCCTTGAAGTTCTTGATGATGTGATAGATTGTTGACTGAGGTGCAATCTTTCTAGCTGTGATACTCTTCCCTGTTAGGCCATTTTTGTGCATTGCAATGATGACTGCACGTGTTTCTTTAGAGATAACCATGGTTAACAGAAGAGAAACAATGATGCCAAGCACCAGCCTCCTTTTAAAGTGTCCAGTGGTGTCATTCTTACTTAATCATGACAGATTGATCTCCAGCCATGTCCTCATCAACACCCACACCTGTGTTAATGGAGCAATCACTGAAAAGAGGTTAGCTGGTCCTTTTAAGGCAGGGCTGCAATGATGTTGAAATGTGTTTTGGGGGATAAAATTCATTTTCTAGCCAAATATTGACTTTGCAAGTAATTGCTGTTAAGCTGATCACTCTTTATAACATTCTGGAGTATACAGTCATGGCCAAAAGTTTTGAGAATGACACAAATATTAATTTTTACAAAGTCTACTGTTTCACTTTTTCTAATGGCAATTTGCATATACTTGCCTAAAAACACAGCCATGAATAAAGAATGGTACCAGAATGTCCTCCAAGAGCAACTTCTCTCAACCCTCCAAGAGCAGTGATCAACAATGCCTTTTCCAGCATGATGGAGCACCTTGCCATAAAGCAAAGGTGATAACTAAATGGCTCAGGGAACAAAACATAGAGATTTTGGGTCCATGGCCTGGAAACTCCCCAGATCTTAATCCCATTGAGAACTTGTGGTCAATCATCAAGAGACGGGTGGACAAACAAAAACCTAAAAATTCTGACAAAATGAAAGCATTGATTGTGCAAGAATGGACTGCTATCAGTCAGGATTTGATCCAGAAGTTGATTGAGAGCATGCCAGGGAGAATTGCAGAGGTCCTGAAGAAGAAGCGTCAACACTGCAAATATTGACTTGCTGCATTAACTCATTCTAACTGTCAATATAAGCTTTTGTTACTCATATGTTCGCAATTATTATATTTCTGTCTGTGATAAAAACATCTGTCAAACACACACAAAAACCAGAGGGCAGCAGATCATGTGAAAATATAATATTTGTGTCATTCTCAAAACTTTTGGCCATGACTGTATGCAAATTGCCTTTAGAAAAAGTGAAGCAGTAGACTTTGTAAAAATTAATATTTGTGTCATTCTCAAAACTTTTGGCCATGACTGTACTCTTAAGCTAACATCATCATGTAAAGTAGAAAATGGTTTGTAGATGAGGGGAAATCCAATTGGGCAGCAATAGAAAAAAGCATGTAATGGGAATTATGTGCTAGATTTACTCATTATTTCACATTTATTAGATCAGACTTTCTCACTATCAGATAAAATACTTATTAAATCCTCCATCATATGGAGGAAATTATATCGTATTACAAAAAACAACCAAAGCACTTATCCATTAGATAAACTTCCTCTGCCTCTGATGTTAATATTCTAGGAGGGAGGGCAATATCCCTAAAGTTTCCAGGCTATTAATATCAGCTGACAGCTGTTTGGTAGAGATGGGCGGACCCCTGGATGTTCGGGCCTGGCAGGTTCGGCTGAACAGTTACAAAAAGTTCGGGTACAGAACAGTTTTTCTCACACTGCTACAGGGAATCTCACCGAGGTCACCGCAGTTCAGCCCGGCTGGGAACAGAGCCCCAGTGACTGGACGTAACCTCGATGACATCAGCGCTAGTCACTGAGGCCGCGCTCGCAGCCGCTCATTCATCAGTGGTTCTCAGCCTGGACGGTCGCATCTTGGCACCATCCAGGTTGAAAACTATTAATCCCCCAGACGTGGATTACTGTGTGGGACAGAACGACGGACAGTTATGGTATATTGTTGTTTTTTTAGTTTTACTACAGGAGATCGAGGGCTTCGGTGGAATTAGGCAAGGTCGTAAGTATGGTTTAATTATGATTATTAAAGGAGTCTGTCATTCTTTCAATTAAAGAACTTTTTTTCTGGGTGTCTGTGTTTTCTTACAATGTGACTATGGGATTAGTAATGGATAGGTGTCTTATTGACGCCTCTCCATTACTAACCTTGGGGCTTGATGTCACCTGACAATACAAAGGTGACATCAACCCACCCAACTATCACCCCACTTGCCACCGTTACAGGGCAAGTGGGAAGAGCTGGGCAAAGCGCCTAGAATTGGCGCATATAATAGATGTGCCTTTTCTGGGAAGCTGCGGATTGCTATTTTTAGGCTGGGGGGGGCAATATTCATGACTCCTTACCAGCCTGAGAATACCAGCCCCCAGCTGAGAGCTTTAGCAAGGCTGGTTTTCAAAAATGGGGAGGACCCCACTCCATTTTTTTAAATTATTTATATAAAAAAAACAGCGTAGGGACCCCTCTATTCTTGATAACTAGCCTTGCTGAAGCTGACAGCTGAGGGTTGCAGCCCCCAGCTGTGAGTTTTGCCTGGCTGATTATCAAAAATACAGGGGAACCCAGACCGTTTATTTTATTTTGAGTGCAGGAGCTGCTGATGAATACTACCATCCGCCACTCCTGCTCTCACTGTAATTAGCGGCTACAGGTGTCGGATGATGGGAGCAGTAGTCCCATGAGCTGACACCATTGACCCGGAGGTAAACTTTATACCTCCAATCACAGCTGAGTGCTCACGCTGTCTTTTGACAGAATGGGAACCGCAGCTCTCTGACCGGCGGGATGATTTCACTGCAGAAGCGGTGTTTGCTACACTGCCATGCACATGACAGCGCGACCAACACCCTGCGTTCGGGCAGCCAAACCCAAACAGTAACACGGACTTCCTGGTGAAGTCCGTGTTCAGTGTCCGTGCCCGAACAGTAAGTGTTCAGTACGGACACCAAACTTCACTGTTCGGGTTCGCCCACCTCTACTGTTTGGTTAGCCTTTACTGGTTATTTTATGGGGGGTGGGACTCCAGAAAAAAAATGATGTTGGGTCCCCCCATAATTTCAAACCAGCAAAGGCTACACAGACAGCTATGGGTTCATGCTAATAGCCAGGGAAGGAAACAGGGACATTTGTTGATGCTAATATCCAGGGAAGGGATCAGGGAAATTTGTCCTCCTCCTAGGCTAAGAAAATCTGCCCTCAGCTGCCCCAAAAATGGCGCATTAATAAGATGCACCAAATCTGGCGCTTAGCCTCTCTCTTCCCACTTGTCGTGTGGCAGTGGCAAGTGGGGTGATAGGGTTGATAGGGTGATAGGTCAAGCCCAGGGTCAGTAATGGAGAGCAGTATATAAGACACCCTAATACTAACATAATTTCACCATAGTGAAAGTTTGGAACACAACCTCAACAAAATCCTTTATTTGAAATACATGTCTACACCGTTTTACACATTTATTTAAACATAAAAAACACACTTATACTCACCTTACCACCTAAACCCCTGTGCTTGTAAATAATAAAAAAACAAAAACAAACATAGCCCTCTCTTAACTGAAAGGAAAAGAATACATACTGTACCATGACGTAATCCATCTGTGCGACGTGGTCTTCAGCATGAATGGTAGCATCATGCAGCCATTCATGCTGAGAAGTGGGGGAGAATGAGCTGCAGCGAGCGGGCCCCTGAACTGCGGTGACCTCAGTGAAATCACCATTAGCACCGTGAGAAAAAAGTCTCATGGTGCAGCACTAAGCACAGTGAGTTCACCGTAAGAAATTTCTCCATCTGAACTACAGTGAACACATTGAGGTCAGCGCTGCATCTTGAGACTTATTCAAAAACAATTGTAGAGGTGGGGGGTGGGCTGACCGCGGATGGCGCCTGATGTGTGGAACTAGAGCTCCTGTCTCGCTCCTGCTCTATAAGTAGTTCACATCTGCATCTAAGGCTGAAACTATCACAGACGGTACCTGAGCACTCGGTGAGGAGAATGCCGAGGGTCTGGTTGCAGAAACGGGTGTCCCGCCCCAAGATGATGGATTTCTTTGCCGGGGAAGCAAACGCTGCTCAGTCAGGCAAGATGGCACCGTCCCCTTCTTCTTCCTCCTCACAGTCCCCGCGTAGAGTGCTTGACGCTGCTGCGGCAGGGGATAACTTAGAAGCTGCAGATATCCCCCTAACAGAGAAAATTATGCAGAAGCTCCTCAGTTCTCTTAGAGCCTCACTAAACGAGGATCTTAAAGGCATGCTGGCTGTACTTAAAAAAGTCATGGATGCTTTGGGGGAACGCACAGCGAAGCTAAAATGTCAGAATATGCTACCTCTCATAGTAATCTAATTGATGCCAACTCTGGAGGATGAAGTTTCGCTCCTAAAAGCCAAAGTATATGACCTGGAAGACAGGTCCAGGCGCAATAATGTGAGACTGAGGGGCATTCCTGAGTTAATAAAAGATGGAGGTTTACAAAATACTTACAGGATCTCTTAAAAGAGGTGATTCCGGGCGCTGACCCTAGAGACCTTCTGGTGGACAGAATCCATAGAGTCACTATGCCTAAAAACCGTAACCCTTTGAGTTCTTGAGACACTTTGGACCGCATTCACTTTTATAGGACCAAAGAGATTTTTCTTCATAATTGGAGGGGGAAACCTGCTCTCTCAACTCCTTTTCAAAATCTTGCAGTTTTCCGGATTTTGTCTGCAGTGACTCTGGCTAAAAGACAAGAATTTGCAGGAGTAGCCAAAATTTTGAGAGATACCATCCTTTACAGATGGGGATTCCCAGTGAAAATGATCATCCACTATTTGGGATCTGCTTATATTTGCCTCTCGGTCCCCCAGGTGGAAAAGCTGATGCATCTGTGGGATCTGCAGCCCTCCTCGCCAGTTCAGCATACGACAGAATTTTCAGCACAGAATAAGTTAACCCTAGAGTGGTCTGCGACTTGACTTGTTACCCTGTATGCATTACCCTTTCTCCTTGCCGTGTGCTCTGATCCTCCACGGCATCTTCTCATGGAAGGCTTAAGACACTAGAAATTGAGCGATAGACTTTTCCGTGTTCTCTACAAACTCTGATACCCTCAGCTCACATGTTTAGTGAGCATTGGACATCTGCATGTTATAATTGCCTTATCAGGCAGATTTTCTGCCTAATGTTATTTTTTTGTATGTTTATTGTATGTGTGTCGTCGTCCCCCCCCTTTCCCTAGCTCTGGTTGGTTCATTTTCTATATCTTCATTTATCTGGTTTGATGAGGAGTATTCAAATAATATCATTGAATGTTAAAGGACTAATCTCTCCGTTTAAGATGTCACTACTATGGAACAAGCTGATCAAGAGTCATTGTGATATAGCCTGTATTCAAGAAACTCTTCTCTGCAAGGAGTTATCAAACTGCAAGGAGGATAATTGTCGTCTTCATTACAAACAAGTTTCCCTTCTCCTTCTTTGCCAATGGTAAAGGGAAAGAACTTGGAGTTTGTATTCTGGTAAAAGATAGGGTGTCCTTTAAACTAATCAACTCTGTTATTGAGCCAGGGGGAGGTATATAATTCTCACATGTAATCCAAATGGGGTGATCTACACGATTGGTTCCATCTACTCTCCAAACTCAGCTCAGATCACTTTCGCTAGGAAACTTTTTCAGAAAGTGATGGCTGCTCCTTGGGGTCTTCAAGTTCTGTGTGAAGATTTTAATTCTCCCTGCTCCTGGACCTTTTTGCTGATGAATTCCGTTTTCATAATATTTAGCATTATTTGCATGCAGGTGAGAGGGACTACTCATTCTTTTCCAATTGGCATCGTACCTATAGTAAAATTGACTATTTTTTGGTGGAAAGCAAGGTCTTACCTAAATGCAAAGACAAAGACGCCCGTATATGACTTATATCTTGGTCTGACCATGCCCCTCTTCATTTAAGCTTGCAGTCCTTGACCTTTCATGGTGGTCCCCCCTCCTGGCGGTTAAATGCTCATCTTCTTGGTAAAGATAATGTTGCCCATACTGTCTCTGAAGAATTGGAGAACTATTTTAGTCTTAATAACTAAATCTTGGATGAAACTTTGTGGTTGGCACATAAGGCTTTCATAAGGGGTATAAAAACAAAATGCGTCTTTGCTGACGTATTAGGCAGAATTGGGGATTTGGAGGAACTAAATAAGGTCTCCCCTTGCACTGATACATACGAGGAGATCTTGAACTGTAGAGTGCAACTTCGTTCTCTCCTGTTATCTTCTAATGACAAAAACCTCAGGAAAACAAAATCTTAATTTTATGCTATGGGTGACAGAGCAGGAAAAATCCTTGCAAGGAGTGTAAAAAAACAAGAATTAAAAAGTAAAATTGAATATCTTGATGGCCCCTTGAACTCCAAAATATATAACCCAATTGACATTGTGGAAGAATTTGCTAATAATTACTCAAATCTGTATAAACCAGGGAAGGAGTCCTGTGGAGATCATTTTGCATATTCCCAGTTTATTCTGGGATAAGTGAAGAGTCTCCACGAGCTCAAAGAACACTGAATTTTGGCCTTTGCAGCTGAAAGAAGGACATCGGTAAACTGTGCGCCTACCGGCGTGTACATTTTAGCATTTTTTCACTGGATTGATATCTCTTGAACAATAAGAACATGGAAGAGGCCAGGAGCCATTTGGTGAGTTGCATTTATTGCTACATGTTCACAGACTTACCAGTGGAAAAGCCAAATTTCACATGCCACAAATGCAAGCTTGTGTCCCTGTTGGAGGAAAAGTTGCAAAATCTAGAAGATAGGTTAGCTACATTGAAAATCATTAAGGAAGTTGAAGAGTTCTTACACAGAGCAGAATTATCTCTTCATGTTACAGAAAGTGAAGAAATTCGAAGTGCACCCGAAGAAACAGAGGAATGGAAGCATGTGACCCAGAGAAGAAGGAGGATCGGGAGGCAGTCAGCACCCATACTGCTCAGGAACCAGTACTAGGCTCTCACACAGGAGAATGATGAAGAAATACATAAAAGATAAGACTTTGCCCACAGAGAACAACCTTCTACGCCCTCAGAGTCCTGCTGGATGGAAAAAGAAAAATGTTGTTAAGAAGAAACGGAGAGTTGTGGTCATGGGGGATTCCCTGTTGAGAGGAACAGAGGCCACTATCTGCAGACCAGATATAATCTCAAGAGAAATGTTCTGTCTTCCAGGTGCAAAAATTAAAGATGTGTCTGACAGGATATCGGGAGTCGTCAGACCTACAGATGACTACCCATTCCTGCTAATACATGTGCGGACAAATGACACCACAAGAAAGGACCTGGAAACCATCTGCAGTGACTTTGAAAACTTAGGTAAGAAAGTGAAAGAACTGGGAGTGCAGGTGGTTTTCTCTACCATCCTCTCAGTGGATGGCCTTGGAAAAAGGAGGTGGAATAAGATTCTGCAGGTGAACAACTAGCTTCTTCGATGGTGCCATCAGCAAGGAATTGGATATTTGGATCACGGAGTGAATTGCCTATACAATGGACTACTTGCTAGAGATTGGGTGCATCTTACGAAGACTGGAAAACATGTATTTGGAAGTCGCCTTTCTACACTCATCAGGAGAGCTTTAAACTAGAACAATGTGGGAAGGGAAGCAAAATGCCAGAAAAAGCCGTACACCTGTCAAATACTATTGAGAACTCTGCTATTAGAACTGGAAAGGAAGAACAAAGTAAAAAAAATCTAAAATAATAATATTAGAGAAAGAGAAACCAATGACAAACTAAATTGTTTTTATACAAATGCACAAAGCATGGGCAACAAACAAGGAGAATTTGAACTATTAACGCAGGAAAAGAAATATGATGTCATTGGAATCACTGAAACTTGGAACAATACACATGATTGGAATACAAGGCTAGAAGGATACAACTTATTTGCAAGAAACAGACTTGATAAACGAGGAGAAGGTGTCACATTGTATGTTAGAAAAGTGTATATCTGCACAGAGATTGAAGCTCCAGAGAATGGGAGTTTTGTGGAAACTGTTTGGGTAAGAATACAAGGCAAGAACAATGGAAAGGACACCATTGTAGGCATTTACTACAGGCCGCCTGTGCAAGCTGAAGATATGGATGAACTCTTTATGCATCAAATGGCCAAGTTCTCCAAAAAGTATGACATAGTGGTCATGGGAGATTTCAACTATCCAGACATTAGTTGAGAATCTCTCTCAGGCAAAACTAACTGGTCAAGCAAATTCTTATCCTCTCTTGTTGACAACTTTATCTTCCAAAAGGTAGGGGAGAAAACAAGGGGATCTGCTACCTTGGATCTAATCCTTATAAACAGGGAGGAAATGGTTGAGGAGGTAAGAGTGGCTGGGACCCTAGGAGGTAGTGACCATGCTATTTTAGAATTTTGGATAACTAGAGGAGGAAGACCTGTGAAGTCTCAGACTTCAAAGTTAGAAGAAGACAGTGTATGCAACAATAAATAGGGATCACCAAAAGTTCATATCAAAAATAGATTTTATTACACATAACACTACAAAGCAGAAAAACACACTGTGTTAAAAACAATTAAAATACTAGTCCATGATCGACCATATCTATGTCTTAATGATAAATGGTATAATACTCAACAATACCAACAATCCCATATGTCCGAACAGTAAGGTGTGCAAAAACATACATATATTACAATATGAGGTTACCAAAGCATTTATAATTAGATATACCACAAAAATATAGATATCAAGCCATAAATGTGTGCATATTGATTATAAATAAATAAAGTCTCCACTGCTCAAGAAAGAATAAAACAATGAGGTACACAGGTGGATCAAATAGTTATGCACTTCAGGTAATAAGAGACCATGGTCAATACAGTGGAGAGAAACACACAATGCTTCCTATCCAAGGTAAGCTTCTTACCCCTAGCAATAGTGGGGAAACCAGCCGCACACCACGGACCATATGGGAACAAGACCACAAGGACCCACGCATATCGACACTATCAAGTGTCTTCCTCAATGTCAGTGAGTTGCTGAAGTGTAGCATTGTATTGTGTATATATATATATATATATATATATATATATATATATATACAAAATAAGTCACATAATCCTTACCAGCTGGAGGGAGCCAGTGCACATTCGTTTATAAGCATTTCCGGTAATACCATAGAGTATGTGACGTGGAAAGAACGCCACTCGGGTCAACTGCGCATGCGTCAGGCCCACAGCGCACCACTAATGGTGCACAGCGTGCCAGACTGCGCACGCGCATATTAGAGCTCATAATAGCGGTACAGGAATGGCGCCGCAAGATTGAAATAATGTCATAGAGTTTTAAGACATAGAAAGAGCGCCGCTCAAATGAATTGCGCTTGCGTCTGACAAACATAATACCGTCAATGGTGCACAAAACTTTAAACTACCCAAAACTGGACACAGTATTCCAGATGAGATCTGACCAAAGAGAAGTAGAGGGCAATAATGACTTCACGTGATCTAGACTGTATGCTTCTGTTAATACATCCTAGAATTCTATTTTTTTGCTGCTGCACACTGTTGACTCATGTTCAGTCTGTGATCTATTAGTATACCCAAGTCTTTTTCACATGTGCTGTTGCTTAGCCCTATTCCTCCCATTCTGTATATGCTTTTTTCATTTTTATTGCCCAGATGAAGTACTTTGCTTTTTTCCCTGTTAAAAACCATTCTTTTAGTTGCTGCCCACTGCTCCAGTTTATTTATATCTTTTTGAATCCTCTCTCTCTCTTCTCTAGTATTAGCTATCCCTCCTAGCTTTTTGTCATCAGCAAATTTAATCAGCTTACCATCAATTCCTTCATCTAAATCATTGATAAAATGTTGAAAAATACAAGGCCCAGGACAGAGCCCTGTGGTACCCCACTTGAGACATTCTTCCAACTGGATGTGCAGCCATTTACAACCACTCTTTGGGTCCGATCAGTAAGCCAGTTATGAATCCACCTAACAGTTGCCTTGTCCATTCCATACTTATTCATTTTTTCAATAAGGTTTGTGTGAGATACTTTGTGAAATGCTTTGCTGAAGTCAAGATATACTATATCTACAGCATTTTCCTGATCCACCCAGTAAGTGATTCTGTCATAGAAGGAAATTAAGTTAGTCTGACATGACTTATTAGTTACAAACCCATGCTGACTCTGTTTAATCACTTTATTCTTATCCAGGTACTTACATACATTTTGTTTAATAATTTGTTCAAAGATCTTTCCTGGTATAGAAGTCATACTCACCGGCCTATAGTTCACTGGGCCCACCTTCTTCCCCTTTTTAAAGATAGGAACAACATTTGCTATTCTCCAGTCTTCTGGGACTTCTCCTGTTCTCCAAGAATTTTCAAAGATTATCGAAAGTGGTTCAAAAATTTCTTCTGCTATCTCCTTCAGTACTCTGGGGTGTAATTCATCTGGACCTGGAGACTTGAATTCATTTAGGTTAGCTAAGTGTTTCCTCACTATTTTTCTGTTTATAGATATCCTGGATTCTTCTATTCTCTTAATAGGGCAGTGAAGATCAGTTGATGTTACCTTTCCTTTCTGAGAGAAAACAGATGCAAAATAGGAATTTAAAAGTTCGGCCTTCTCAACAGCCTGTCTTACCATTTCATCATTTTCATCCTGTAAAAATCCTATAGTATCTTTGACTTTTCTTTTTACTTTTGACATATCCCCAAAATCCTTTTTTGTTGCTTTTGACGTCTCTTGCTAGCCTTAATTCATTGTCAGCTTTAGATAATCTGATTTGTGCCGTGCAGGTTTTGCAGATGGCATTATATTCTTTTTTAGATATGCCTCCCTCTTTCCATTTGATAAACATTTCTTTCTTCCTTTTTAGCATGTGTTTAAGTTCTGTGTTCATCCTTCCTGGTTTCCTTAAATGCTTCCCATTCTTCCCTCTTTTTGGAATTGTTAACGATTGTGCTTTGAGAATCTCATTTTTCAAGATTTCCCATCCTTCCTGGACATTTTTGTCTTTAAGGATATCCAGCCATTGGATCCCTCCAATTCGCTTTCTGAGTCCCTTAAAATCTGCCTTTCTGAAATCTAACCTTGATGTCTGAGTCTTCACAAGTCTTCCTCCTCTAGTTATCCAAAATTCTAAAATTGCATGGTCGCTACCTCCCAGGGTCCCAGCCACTCTTACCTCCTCCATCATTCCCTCCCTGTTTATAAGGATAAAGGGTATGCCACACTAAACAATATCGCTAACGGGATCGCTAAAAAACGTCACTATTTAGCGATCCCGTTAGCGATATTGTTCAGTGCGGCAGCTTCCAGCGACGAGCTTCCTGCTGTGATCTCGCTCGTCGCTGGAATCGTTCCGGACCCTATTTTCTCGTCGGCGCTCCCGCTGGGTAAGTATCTTATCGCTGTGTGGCACCTTTTCTTAGCAATTTAGCGGTACTTTTGTACCGCTAAAGTCGTTAAGAAGATCGCTAACGGCGATAGCGTCGTTAACTATATCGCTAAATGTGGCTGCATTTAGCGATATAGAAACAATCCCGCTAGCGATCGCATTAGTATGCGTCGTTATCGTGATCGCTAGCGGGATTGTTTAGTGTGGCAGTACCTTTAGATCCAAGATAGCAGATCCCCTTGTTTTCTCCCCTACCTTTTGGAAGATAAAGTTGTCAGCAAGAGAGGATAAGAATTTCCTTGACCTGTTAGTTCTGCCTGAGAGTGATTCCCAACAAATGTCTGGATAGTTGAAATCTCCCATGACCACTATGTCATATTTTTTGGAGAACTTGACCATTTGATGCATAAAGAGTTTATCCACTTCTTCAGCTTGCACAGGCGGCCTGTAGTAAACGCCTACAATGGTGTCCTTTCCATTGTTCTGTCCTTGTATTCTTACCCAAACAGTTTCCACAGAACTCCCAGTCTCTGAAGCTTCAATCTCTATGCAGATATACGCTTTTCTAACATACAATGCGACACCTCCTCCTCATTTATCGAGTCTATTTCTTGCAAATAATTTGTATTCTTCTAGCCTTGCATTCCAATCGTGTATCGTACCACCAAGTTTCAGTGATTCCAATGACATCATATTTATTTTCCTGCGTTAGTAGTTCCAATTCTCCTTGTTTGTTGCCCATGCTTTGTGCATTCGTATAGAAACATTTTAGTTTGTGATTGGTTTCACTTTCTTCAATATTTTTATTATTTAGATTTTTTTGTCTTTGTTCTTCCCTTTCACTTCTAATAGCAGAGTTCTCAATAGTATTTGACAGGTGTATGGCTTTTTCTGGTGTTTTCCTTCACTTCGTAAAGTGCACCCCATCTCTAGCAAGTAGTCCATCTTATAGGTAATTCACTCCATGATCCAGAAATCTAATTCTGAAGAGTCCTGATATCCTGTCAGACACATCTTTAATTTTTGTACCTGGAATACAGCACATTTCTCTTGAGGTTAAATCCGGTCTGCAGATAGCGGCCTCTGTTCCTCTCAACAGGGAATCCCCCATGACCACAACGCTCTGTTTCTTCTTCACAACATTTTTCTTTCTCTATCCAGGAGGACTTTGAAGGCGTACAAGGTTGTTGTTTGTGGGCAAAGTCTTATCCTGATGTATTTCGTCATCGTTCTCCTGCGTAAGAGCCTGGTACTGGTTCCTGAGCAGTGTGGGGTGCTGATTGCCTCCCGATCCTCCTGCTTCTCTGGGTCACATACTTCCAATCCTCTGTTTCTTCAGGTGCACTTCAAATTTCTTCTCTTTCTGTAACATGAAGAGATAATTCTGCCTTGTCTAAGAACTCTTCACCTTCCTTAATGGTTTTCAATGTAGATAACCTCTCTTCTAGATTTTGTAACTTTTCCTCCAACAGGGACACAAGCTTGCATTTCTGGCATGTGAAGTTTAGCTTTTGCACTGGTAAGTCTGAACATGTAGCAAGAAATGCAGCTCACCAAATGGCTCCTGGCCTCTTCCTTGTTCTTATTGTTCAAGAGATATCAAAGCGGTGAAATATATGCCAAAATCCAGTGCGCGGCGCACAGTTTACCGATGTACTCCTTTCAGCTGCAACGGCCAAAATCCAGTGCTCTTTGAGTTCGCGGAGACTCTTCACTTATCCCAGAAGGCACTGGGAATATGCAAATCTTTTCCTCGGGACTCCTCCCCTGGTTTACCGATTTTTTTTTTTGTCTTTGTTCTTCCCTTTCACTTCTAATAGCAGAGTTCTCAATAGTATTTGACAGGTGTATGGCTTTTTCTGGCGTTTTGCTTCCCTTCGTAAGGTGCACCTCATCTCTAGCAAGTAGTCCATCTTATAGGTAATTCACTCCATGATCCAGAAATCCAATTCTGAAGAGTCCTGATATCCTGTCAGACACATCTTTAATTTTTGCACCTGGAAGACAGCACATTTCTCTTGAGGTTAAATCCGGTCTGCAGATAGCAGCCTCTGTTCCTCTCAACAGGGAATCCCCCATGACCACAACGCTCTGTTTCTTCTTCACAACATTTTTCTTTCTCTATCCAGGAGGACTGTGAAGGCGTACAAGGTTGTTGTTTGTGGGCAAAGTCTTATCCTGATGTATTTCGTCATCGCTTTCCTGCGTAAGAGCCTGGTACTGGTTCCTGAGCAGTATGGGTGCTGATTGCCTCTCGATCCTCCTGCTTCTCTGGGTCACATACTTCCAATCCTCTGTTTCTTCAGGTGCACTTCAAATTTCTTCTCTTTCTGTAACATGAAGAGATAATTCTGCCCTGTCTAAGAACTCTTCACCTTCCTTAATGGTTTTCAATGTAGATAACCTCTCTTCTAGATTTTGCAACTTTTCCTCCAACAGGGACACAAGCTTGCATTTCTGGCATGTGAAGTTTGGCTTTTCCACTGCTAAGTCTGAACATGTAGCAAGAAATTCAGCTCACCAAATGGCTACTGGCCTCTTCCATGTTCTTATTGTTCAAGAGATATCAAAGCGGTGAAACATATGCCAAAATCCAGTGCGCGGCGCATGGTTTACCGATGTCCTCCTTTCAGCTGCAACGGCCAAAATCCAGTGCTCTTTGAGTTTGCGGAGACTCTTCATTTATCCCAGAAGGCACTGGGAATATGCAAATCCTCTCCTCGGGACTCCTCCCCTGGTTTAGATTAGATTAGATTAATAGATGTGATTAGATTAGATTAATAGATGTGATCAAAATTGCTGAATTGTCGGGAGATACTAGTGTCCTCTTGTCGTTAGATGCGGAAAAGGCTTTCGACCAGGTACACTGGGGTTATTTACACAAACTTTTATCTAGATTCGTAAAAATAGTTACATAAAATTTGTAAAAAAGGAAAAAAAAAAACACATACAAAAGTGCACACAAATCACGAACAGCCATTTCTCCTTTCAAAACACAGCGTTTGTGATAAAACATAAACAAAAAACGTGTACACATACTTGGTATTGCTGTTTACGGAACAACCCGCTCTACAAAACTGTCATGTTATTTATTCCTTATGGCAAACACCTTAAAAAATAAATAAAACAAATGCCAAAAATGTCGCGTGTTCGTCATGCTGATTCACAGGAAAGTGAATAAAAAGTGCTAAAAAAAATAAAAAAAGGGTATAAATGAAAACGCCAAACAGTCCTGAAAAAGACAAGCCCTAATATGACTCATTTGGCAAAAAATAAAAAAGGTACAGATCTCGGAATAAGACGATGCCAAAACAAATTCATTTTTGTAAAATATTGTATTTAGTGAGTATAAATAGCAAAGCATAAAAAAATCTAAATCTGGTATCGCTGTAATCGTACTGACCTGAAGAACAAACCAGTTTTATCACTTTAGCAAATGGCATAAAATATAAAAACAATAGCTGAATTGATGGTATCACGGGGTTACAGCAACAGAGAGGAGCCAGAAGACCGCAGCGTCTGATTGTTCCTACTTCTGCACTGAAAAAAAGCACTTTACCTTCTTTTTCGACGGTGTTAATTTCTTTTGGCAGTACAGTTAATTGGCAATGTTGTGAGCTGTGGGAGTCTGGGCTCTCAGCTGAGCACGGTTAGCCACTCCTATCTCATATTGTAAGGTTCTATGTATATATTCCTGAAACTCAGTTTGTTCGTCAGCCATTTTACTTTCTGTCTTGCTGCAGCTATCTTGCCCTCAGTCAAAATGGAGTTTCCAGCTTGCATGTTCCCGCCCTGATTCTCTCCTTTGCTTCTTAAGCAGCCACAGCTGAGCAATCAGTGCTTCAGAATCTAGCCTGCAGTGAACCTGTGACTTGACTCCTGTAAGCCTTGGACCTTGTACTCCAGCTATTCCTACTGAGGAACTCTGAAGCACTTGTGGACTCTGAACCCTGCTCTTTGAAAGACCCACGTTTGCATGGACTTACGGTAACAGAGAAGAAGATCCTAAATCTGTATTGGAGAGTGATTGCTGAGCTTGGATTACTCTGGCCTGCTGTGTCTCCTGTTTCTGTGTCTGCAAACTGTGTGACTATTTCTGCCAACTTGTATGAAGTAATACAGGACTTTTCTATATCAAACCTGTGACTCCTGTGTTTTCATCGCACCCAAGCACAAGACGCTATATGAACTGTACTACATACATTACAAGATTCTGAAGCCAAAACGTTAGTGTCTGCTGGGTCTGGAAGGCTGTGTCTGCTGTACTGTGGATATCAGACGTCCGGTTGTACTTTCTGTGATGACAGTGGTTGTGACTTCTCACAACCATTCCAGGTGAGCAATTCCCTTAAGTTTTTTCTTTTTGCAGTGTTACCACAGGTAAACACTATTGTTTTTTTTTTTCCTTTCTTTTCTCTTTTTTGTCTGCTGTAACTCTGGATATCAGATGTCTGGTTGAAACTTTCTGTGATGATAGTGGTTGTGACTTCTCACAACCATTCCAGGTGAGCAGTTCCCTTAATTTTTTTTTCTCTCTGCAGTGTTGCCACAGGTGAACACTATTGTTTTTTTTTCTCTCCTCTTCTTCCAGTAATCCTGTCTTAAAAGATCTGGAAAATGGAGGCCCGCATAAAGGAACTTTGCGTAGTGACTGATAATATCCTTGCAGATTTGCAGAATATAAAGACCCGTTTTACAAATCTACAGGACCTCAATAATCACAATTTGCAAGTGGTTGGACAGACTACCCAGGATTTGCGAGCCAGGATTGAGGTTCTAGAGGGGCGAGTCCAGGCTCCTGCTGTAGCCCCGAGTGCTGGGATTCCCAAGTTGCCCCCTTTTCGTTTTGGCGGTGAACGTGAGAAATTCAGGGGATTTATTAATCAATGCAATCTTTTTTTTTCTGCACATGCTTCACAATTTCCCACTGAACGATCTAAGGTGCTTACTATGATTATGTTGCTTACCAACAAGTCTTTGATGTGGGCAAACCCTCTGATTGAGACTGAGGATGATTGTTTGAATCGCCTTGATGATTTTATTTCAGCCATGGGGCAGGTGTTTGATGACCCAATCGAGGTGCAACAGCTGAAGCAGCCATGTTAGCTTTGCGCCAAGGTAAGCACTCGGTAGCTGAATATGCCTTGGATTTCAGGAGATGGGCCCTTGATACCACCTGGGACAGTTCCGCCAAAAAATCTATTTTTCGAAAGGGGTTATCTCCACTGATTAAGGATGAACTTGCTCGTGCCGACCCTCCCACTGCGTTAGGTGACTTTATTAACTACTGCATCCGTATTGATACTCGTCTGACTGAACGCAGGCAAGAGAGATGGTTCGAAAGCAATCGTACTAACCTTTTCCTACCTTCCTCTCCAGCTAAGGAACCTTTGAGTAGGATTACACGGGAACCTGAACCTGAACCCATGCAGGTAGACTCTTTACAACGACGGGTTAGTGATGCACGCAAGGATCATCGTTTTAAGGAGAATCTATGTTTCTATTGTGGTAAGTCAGGGCACTTCATTATAAACTGCCCCAGCCGTTCTCGTAAGACTACTGCAGCACTCATTCATTGTGAGTGTTGCGAGAGGGGATCTGTCAGGTCCGAGCCTCAGGCTCCAGAGAGATCTGCAGCAACAGATCTTGATTTCTCGGACTTAAACTCCGTTACCTCTGAGGACGTTGACTGTGTAAATGCTGCCATTTTTCAAGTTTCCTCAGCGGTGTCCCAGCTGAGTTGTAAGAAAAACAATTCTCATTGCTTTCTTTCCATCAAACTCTGGGTTGACTCAGCTTGGGTGTCTAGCTCTGCTATGATCGACTCAGGGGCAAGTGGAAATTTTATGGATGTCTCCTTTGCTCTGAAACAGGGAATACGTTCAGTGAACAAGGCTACTCCAGTACAGATGGAAACTGTGGATGGCTCCCTGCTGACCTCTGGACCAGTGGATCAGGAAACAGAGCCTTTGAGGGTTCTTATGGGTAAAGATCATCAAGAGAAACTGTCCTTTATGCTTATCTCTTCTCCCCACTTTCCCATTATTCTAGGGCTACCATGGCTGCAGGCTCAGAATCCTACCATTAACTGGGAGACCAAGGAATTACACTTTCCAGAGAAACAGATGAGTCCAAAAGTTTCAGCTTGCTCTGTTCCTAAAGGAATCATGTCAGTCCCTGAACTACCAGCTGTATACCAGGACTATGTGGATTTATGTGACAAGAAGAACGCTGACCAGCTTCCTCCTCACCGTCCATATGATTGTCCAATTGAATTATTGCCTGGAGCAGAGATACCTTTTGGTAAGATCTACCCCTGGCGGGGCCCGAGCTAAAGGCTTTAAAGGATTACATAGATGAAAATCTAGCCAAGGGCTTCATACGCCCCTCTTCATCTCCTGCAGGTGCACCCATCTTCTTTGTAAAGAAGAAAGATGGATCTCTGAGACCATGCGTAGACTATAGGGAACTCAATAAGGTTACTATTAGAAACCGTTATCCATTGCCTTTAATCCCTGAGTTATTGGAGAGAGTGCGACATGCCAAAATTTTTTCTAAACTAGATCTTCGTGGGGCCTATAACTTAGTCCGTATTAGACCTGGGGATGAATGGAAGACTGCATTCAGGTCACGCTATGGACACTTTGAATATCTAGTTATGCCTTTTGGTCTGAGTACCGCCCCAGCCACTTTCCAACACTTGGTGAATGACATCTTCAGGGATCTCCTAGATACATTCGTGGTAATTTATTTGGATGATATTCTAATTTTTTCTAACTCCACAGAGGAACATCATGGACATGTGAGAATGGTCTTGGAACGTCTAAGACAAAATCATCTTTACATCAAACTTGAAAAGTGTGAATTCCATAGGACCGAAATTAAATTTCTGGGGTATGTACTGTCTACACAAGGAATTAGTATGGATGGAAGCAAAACCCAAGCCATCAAGGATTGGCCAAGTCCTAGAAATGTGAAGGAGGTACAGCGCTTCATCGGGTTTGCCAACTTCTATAGACGTTTCATTAGAAATTTCTCTGAGGTAGTGTCACCTATCACTCAACTTACCCGGAAAGAGTCTAGGTTTTCCTGGACTCCCCAAGCCCAGGAAGCATTTTCCCGTCTAAAAGATAAATTTACCACTGCACCTATCCTAGTACATCCCAACCCCGAGCTTACCTTCATAATAGAGGTGGATGCTTCAGACTGTGCCGTTGGAGCTATACTCTCTCAGAGAACAGGTGAGAAGAATGTCTTGCATCCCTGTGCCTTCTTTTCCCAGCAGTTGTCTTCGACTGAGAGGAACTACGATGTGGGCAATAGAGAGTTGTTGGCCATTATTGCCGCCTTCAAAGAATGGAGACACCTTCTTCAGGGAGCTGCACAGCAAATAGTCGTCCTGACAGACCATCGTAACCTTGAATTTATCAGGTCGGCTAAGTGCCTGACTCCTCGCCAGGCTCGCTGGAATCTTTTTTTAAACCAATTTAATTTTATCATCTCTTATAGACCAGGATCGCGCAATGGAAAGGCTGATGCACTCTCTAGGATTTACTCAGCAGAGACATGTCCAATTACTCCTCCTAAGACTATTCTTCCTGACTCTAGATTCCTAGGAGTAATTCATAATCAAGACCTACTTAAGGACATCAAGGAAGCATACCATGCGGATTCCTTTTTGGCACAACCCCCAAGGGACGTAAGTCTTGTCTTTAAGAATGGTGTGTGGATTCAGGGACAACGTCTGTATATTCCTGAAACAGTCAGATTAAGAGTATTGCAACTCATTCACGATTCCAAGATAGCTGGGCATAGAGGAATTCTAAAGACACAGGAATTTCTTTCTCGTTTCTTTTGGTGGCCCACTTGCAGGAAGGATGTTTTGAATTATGTCACTTCATGTGAGGTCTGTGCAAGATGCAAAACACCTCGCTCCTCACCAACTGGTCTGTTACAGCCTCTTCCCACCCCGTCCCGCCCGTGGGGATCCATTTCTATGGACTTCATTGTGGAGTTACCAACCTCTCAGGGGAAGAACACCATTCTAGTGGTGGTTGACCGTCTAACAAAGGCAGCTCATTTTATCCCTTGTGTCGGCTTACCCACTGCAAAACAGACATCAGATTTGATGATTAAAGATGTGTTTCGCTTACATGGAGTACCGGATGAGGTTATTTCGGATCGAGGGTGCAATTCACTTCTAGGTTTTGGCAAAATTTCTGTGCAGCATTGGACATTAAAGTAAACCTTTCTTCTGCTTTTCATCCCCAGACTAATGGACAGACCGAACGAACCAATCAAACCCTGGAGCAGTATCTCCGCTGCTTTATCTGCCACCTACAGGATGATTGGGTGGATCTACTTCCATTAGCTGAGTTCTCGTATAACAACTCTCAGAGTGCCTCCACTAAACAGTCTCCTTTTTACTCTAATCTAGGTTATCATCCTAACATTCTACCACGATTTCCCATAGAAACGCCTTTACCAGCAGTGGCTGAAAGAATCACGTCTTTACAGAAGAATATGGATCTTCTAAAGGAAAATCTGGAATCGGCTCAAGAAAGGTACAAGAAAGCAGCAGATAAATTTCGTAAACCTGCACCAGCTTTCAAGGTAGGAGACTTGGTCTGGCTGTCAACCAGAAATCTTAAGTTAAGGATTCCATCGTCTAAGTTGGGACATAAGTACATTGGACCCTATAAAATTAGTAAAATTATAAGTGCCGTTGCTTGTCGTCTTCAACTGCCCAGAACTATGAGAATCCACCCTGTCTTTCATGTATCCCTACTAAAGGCTGCGACACACAATACGTTTCCTGGACGTTCCTCTCCTTGCCCTGACCCAGTGCTAGTCGATGGTCAGGAAGAATTTGTGGTGGAAAGGATTTTAGATTCCAGGTTGTATAGAAATCAGTTACAATATCTGATTAAATGGCAGGGCTACCCAGTGGAGGACAACTCATGGGAACCGGTCAATAACGTTAATGCTCCTCGCTTGCTCCGTCAGTTTCATCAGAGGTACCCACACAAGCCTGGTCTGAGGTCATCCGGAGGTTGTCCTTAAGGGGGGAGTAATGTAAGGTTCTATGTATATATTCCTGAAACTCAGTTTGTTCGTCAGCCATTTTACTTTCTGTCTTGCTGCAGCTATCTTGCCCTCAGTCAAAATGGAGTTTCCAGCTTGCATGTTCCCGCCCTGATTCTCTCCTTTGCTTCTTAAGCAGCCACAGCTGAGCAATCAGTACTTCAGAATCTAGCCTGCAGTGAACCTGTGACTTGACTCCTGTAAGCCTTGGACCTTGTACTCCAGCTATTCCTACTGAGGAACTCTGAAGCACTTGTGGACTCTGAACCCTGCTCTTTGAAAGACCCACGTTTGCATGGACTTACGGTAACAGAGAAGAAGATCCTAAATCTGTATTGGAGAGTGATTGCTGAGCTTGGATTACTCTGGCCTGCTGTGTCTCCTGTTTCTGTGTCTGCAAACTGTGTGACTATTTCTGCCAACTTGTATGAAGTAATACAGGACTTTTCTATATCAAACCTGTGACTCCTGTGTTTTCATCGCACCCAAGCACAAGACGCTATATGAACTGTACTACATACATTACACATATATAATCAGGGTCCTTACTGACACACGTCATCTTGGCTAGTTTATGCTGCGTGGCAGGTAGGATAGTTGTTCAGTGGTTATATGCAGGGCCGCCATCAGGGCATGAGAACCCTTACTGCTGTATGGGGCCCGGTGATTAGGGGGGCCCGCCGCCCGAGCACGCAGGTCCGCGCTCGGGCCCGGGGGCCCCCAACATTTTGAGGCTCTCCCTGCTCCCCAAGGGGCCCCCAGCTAGCGGCACATCAGCAGCCGCTATGGGGGCTCCTGTGTGGCAGGGGGGCCCGCCTGCCCCCAGCGCCGACTCCCCCCGCCACTGCTTTGAACTGTACCGGCGTCTGCCGGTACAGTTCAAAGCGATGATGAAGGAGAGAGTCTGCTGACGCTCCCTCTCCCATCATTCCCTGCTCTGCCTCTGACACAGCGCGCTCACTGTGTGCCGGGCAGAGCAGTAGACAGGAGCTGGGAGCAGCGCTGGCACGAGGATGAGGTGAGGAGTGTTTTTTTTTTTTTTTCTAAAGCTGTCAGTGCTTTACTGAACTGTGGGTGGGTGGAGGAGAGATGAAGGCTGGACAATGTGGGCTCTGCTGTACAATGTGGGCCCTGCCGTATACTATGTGGGCCCTGCTGTACAATGTGGGCCCTGCCGTATACTATGTAGGCCTTGCTGTTTACTATGTGGGCCCTGCCGTATACTATGTGGGCCCTGCCGTATACTATGTGGGCCCTGCCGTATACTATGTGGGCCCTGCCGTATACTATGTGGGCCCTGCCGTATACTATGTGGGCCCTGCCGTACAATGTGGGCCCTGCCGTATACTATGTGGGCCCTGCTGGACAATGTGGGCCCTGCTGTACAATGTGGGCCCTGCCGTATACTATGTGGGCCCTGCTGGACAATGTGGGCCCTGCTGTACAATGTGGGCCCTGCCGTATACTATGTGGGCCCTGCTGTACAATGTGGGCCCTGCTGTACAATGTGGGCCCTGCCGTATACTATGTGGGCCCTGCCGTATACTATGTGGGCCCTGCCGTATACTATGTGGGCCCTGCCGTACAATGTGGGCCCTGCCGTATACAATGTGGGCCCTGCTGGACAATGTGGGCCCTGCTGTACAATGTGGGCCCTGCCGTATACTATGTGGGCCCTGCTGGACAATGTGGGCTCTGCTGTACAATGTGGGCCCTGCCGTATACTATGTGGGCCCTGCTGTACAATGTGGGCCCTGCCGTATACTATGTGGGCCTTGCTGTATACTATGTGGGCCCTGCCGTATACTATGTGGGCCCTGCCGTATACTATGTGGGCCCTGCCGTATACTATGTGGGCCCTGCCGTATACTATGTGGGCCCTGCCGTATACTATGTGGGCCCTGCCGTACAATGTGGGCCCTGCCGTATACTATGTGGGCCCTGCTGGACAATGTGGGCCCTGCTGTACAATGTGGGCCCTGCCGTATACTATGTGGGCCCTGCTGGACAATGTGGGCCCTGCTGTACAATGTGGGCCCTGCCGTATACTATGTGGGCCCTGCTGTACAATGTGGGCCCTGCTGTACAATGTGGGCCCTGCCTATACTATGTGGGCCCTGCCGTTACTATGTGGGCCCTGCCGTACAATGTGGGCCCTGCCGTATACAATGTGGGCCCTGCTGGACAATGTGTGGGCCCTGCTGTACAATGTGGGCCCTGCCGTATACTATGTGGGCCCTGCTGTACAATGTGGGCCCTGCTGTACAATGTGGGCCCTGCCGTATACTATGTGGGCCCTGCTGTACAATGTGGGCCCTGCTGTACAATGTGGGCCCTGCCGTATACTATGTGGGCCCTGCCGTATACTATGTGGGCCCTGCCGTACAATGTGGGCCCTGCCGTATACTATGTGGGCCCTGCTGTACAATGTGGGCCCTGCCGTATACTATGTGGGCCCTGCTGTACAATGTGGGCCCTGCCGTATACTATGTGGGCCCTGCTGTATACTATGTGGGCCCTGCCGTATACTATGTGGGCCCTGCTGTACAATGTGGGCCCTGCTGTACAATGTGGGCCCTGCTGTATACTATGTGGGCCCTACTGTACAATGTGGGCCCTGCTACTATATACTATGTGGGCCCTGCCGTATACAATGTGGGCCCTACTGTACAATGTGGGCCCTGCTACTATATACTATGTGGGCCCTGCCGTATACAATGTGGGCCCTGCCGTATACAATGTGGGTCCTGCTACTATATACTATGTGGGCCGGGCCCTGCCGTATACTATGTGTGCCCTGCTGTACAATGTGGGCCCTGCTACTATATACTATGTGGGCCCTGCCGTATACAATGTGGGCCCTGCTGTACAATGTGGGCCCTGCTACTATATACTATGTGGGCCCTGCTGTACAATGTGGGCCCTGCTACTATATACTATGTGGGCCCTGCCGTATACAATGTGGGCCCTGCTGTACAATGTGGACCCTGCTACTATATACTATGTGGGCCCTGCTGTACAATGTGTGCCCTACTATATACTATGTGGGCCCTGCCGTATACTATGTGGGCCCTGCTGTACAATGTGGGCCCTGCTACTATATACTATGTGGGCCACGCTGTACACTATGTGGGCCCTGCTATATACTATGTGGGCCGTGCTGTATACTATGTGGGTCCTGTTGTATACTATGTGGGCCGCGCTATATACTATGTGGGCCGTGCTATATACTATGTTGGCTGTGTTATATACTATTGGGAGATATATTATATGTTATAGGGTGGCTGTGTTATATACTATGGGGGGCTACGTTATATTCCTTTGGGGAGGCGGGCTGTATGATATTCTATTTGAGGATACATTATATTCTATGAGGGGCTGTATTATATTTATTATATTCTATGAGGGGTGATTGCATCATACACTTATGAGGTGGCTACATTGTATTCTATGGGGGGCTAGATTATATTGTATGGGGGCTTCATTATACTTTTATGAGGGAACTACATTATATTCTATGGGGGCTGCATTATACTATATGAGGGCTACATTGTATTTTATGGAGGGGCTACATTATACTATATAAGGGGGCTCAATTATATTCTATGGGTTTACATTATACTCTGTGTGGGTGGTTGCATTATACTCTGTGGAGTGGTTGCATTATACTCTGGGGTGGTTGCATTATACTCTGGGGTGGTTGCATTATACTCTGGGGTGGTTGCATTATACTCTGGGGTGGCTGCATTATGCTCTGTGGGGTGGCTGCATTATGCTCTATAGGGTGACTGCATTATACTATATGTGGGCTGCATTATACTGTATCGAGGACTATGGGGAATACATTATACCATATGAAGAGCTATGGGGTGCATTATACTATGGGAAGTGAATTGTACTACATGGATGACTATGGCGGTGCATTATACTATATGGAGCACTATGAGGAGTGTATTATACTATATGAATGACTGAGTGTATTTTAATATATGGAGGGCTATTAGGAGTGTATTATACTATATGGAGGACCATGGATACATTATATTATATGGAGGACTATGGGGTGTGCACTTTACAATATGGAGGACTGTGGTGCACATTATAATATATGGAGGACTATGGGGTGTATTATACTAAACAAGCAAAATGCTGCATATTCATCGAGTGATTGGTGTTAATGTGTCATTGGTGAGGGCATGGTGCAGAAGTGAAGTTTTTCCATGAAAGGGCGGAGGAATTTTGGAAGGTTTATGTGGTGGAGGAGGAGCTAGGGTGGATGCGGAACTGGGGGGTGGAGCCTGGGCGGAGACTCAAGGGGGGCCCCATAAATTTTGCCAGTATGGGGCCCCGAAATTCCTAGTGGCAGCCCTGGTTATATGAAAAGACATATGGTGGGTTTATCAGTGATGGTTGCTTGGATTTAAAGTGTGATATATTCCCTTTCCTTCTCCTACTTTAGCTTTTCCCCATGCTCCACTCCCCGGTGCATTCCTCTGTTATAAGTGGGTGAATATTTGTATGCCTGGCTTATGCACTGCAGTGCACAGCTGCTTCCCTATTCCCTGTGTGGGGGAATTATACAGACGGAGGGTGAATAAAGGAATACAGGAGATAAGGCAAGGTACGTGGCCCCGGCATCTTTACCTTCAGAAGATTCCCGGGGAGTAGGGCGTGCTAGGGTGCCCCCTAGCATTAGGCACAGGGAGCAAGCCCCTGGTCCCAGGTCACCCCACAACCGAGTCTCGACAGATGGTTTTTGTTCATTCGGTGTTTCAAAAATCTGAATAAAAAGCAATCAAAAAATATTATGTACCACAAAATGGTACCAAAACATCTGCAACTCGTCCCACAAAAAATAAGACCTCATCGAAAAAATAGTTTCAGCTCTCAGAATATGGCAAAGAAAAAAAAATAGCTTTTTATGAAAAAGCATTTTTACTGTGTGATAGCAGCAAAAGATAAAAAAAAATTAAATCTGGTATCACTGTAATAGCACCGACCTGAAAAATAAATTTGCCTTATCACTTATACCACACGGTGAAAAACAAAAATAAGATCTATTCTTGTACTGCTGTCTGTTTGTTCATTCTACCTCCCAAAAATCGGAACAAGACTTGAGTCATATTTATCATGCGCTCTCTGGTGAGCGCTTACGTTCAGGTTTCCGTATAAACTCCCCAAAACTGCGATTTGGTCAACCTCCCGAATCACTCACTCATGAGGCATATGAAATCACTTTGGACTGGTCTCTGTCTGTCGGTGTCCATCATTTTAGGCATCTTTTTAGCACACAAGTATGCATGACCATAGATCTATGAACTCATAAAAACATGCATACCATTGGAGAAGATGCCAAATGGAGTTCAAAGTGCTTCCATCTGCCTCATTATGGTGGGTGGTTTCGTTGGCGGTTTCATCTGAAATGCATTGTGTGGGATTTACACAGAAACCCTGACATAAGTGCTCAGCGTAGAACACAATAATAAGATCCCAGCCATTTACAGGGCGCTTATCGCCAGTACCACAAGCTGGTCACAATGTATGGGGGCCCTACTATGTATGGGGTCCTACACTGTATGGGGGCACAATGTAGGTGCAATAAACTGGCATATCTGCAGTTCTCCAGAAAATAAGCCTCGCATAGATGTTACAAAACAATCACTGCAGCCGTATTGAATTCATTGAGAGGTGCAATTTCTACAATGAGCTCACTTTTGGGGTTTTCTTCTGTTCTGGCACTTTCGGGGCTCCGCAAAAGTGGCTCACAAAGTATTCTAGCAAAAGCCGTGCTCCAAAAGCCATATATATCGCTCCTTCTTTCTCAGCCACATATGGGGTATCAGCATACTCAGGAGAAGTTGCAAAAAAATGTTTGGATTCATTTTCTTTTTTACCCTTGTGAAAATAAAAAATTGAGGCTGAAATAAATTTTTTGTGAAAGCAAAATGTTCATTTTTTTCTTCCACATTGCTTTAGTTCCTGTGAAACACCTGAAGGGTTAATAAACTTCTTGAATGTGGTTTTGAGGACTTTGAGGGGTGCAGTTTTTTAGAATGTTCTCACTTTTGGGTGTTTTGTGTCATATAGGCCCTCAAAGTTACTTCAAATGTGATTTGGTCCCTAAAAATTAGTTTAGTAAATTTTGTTGGGAAAATTAGAAATTACTGGTAATTTTTTAACCCTTATAACTTAACAAAAAAAATTGTTTCAAAAACTGTGCTGATGTAAAGTAGATATGTGGGAAATGTTATTTATTAACTATTTTGTGTGAAATAACTCTCTGATTAAAGGGGATAAGAATTAAAAGTTTTAAAATTGCAAAATTTTCCAAATTTTTACCAAATTTCATTTTTTTCACAAATAAAGGCATCATATCGAAGAATTTTTACCACTATCATGAAATACAATATGTAACAAAAAACAGTCTCAGAATCAGTGGGATCCCTTGAAGGCTATGGTTCCACGGTCCGGAACCATAGAGCTTTGGACGGAGCGGAAATTCCGCTCCGTCTAAGCCCCGCCCCCTTTATGACGCGCGATCTTTCCGGAGGTGTTCAGGACACCTCCGGAACACCTCCGGAAAGAGCGCAGGGCTACATAGCCCTGTGTTAATTCTGTTGCGGCGACGCACCGTCGCCGCAATACGCGAGGACATGCTGCGGTCTAAAAAGACGCGCCGCATGTCCGTTTACGCAGGTTTGCCACCTGCGTATTGTTACGCATAGTGGAGACGGGATTCCTTGAAATCCCCTCCACTATGCTGTAACATCTGGACGCTGCGTGTTTGGCGCTGCGCCAGCGCACAGCGCCAAACACGCAGCGTTTCCTGACCGTGGAAACTCACCCGAAGAGTTCCAGAGTTATTACTTTATAAATGACACTAGTCAGAGTTGTAAAATTTGACTTGGTGATTAAGGTCAAAATTGACTTTGTCACTAAGGAGTTAAATTCAGTCCCAAAGATGATGTACAGTGCAATTTTTATGAATAAATTATTTATTTTTAGTGTAGTTTCTTTTTAATTATTTTGATTCTTTTGCAGCAAACTTTCGAAGATTACAGCAAGTCTTCAGCTTCCTGTTTCAATTTTAGTTGTGGCCTTTGGACAACTTCATTTATACAGAGTACCTTATTTCATTACATTTTCTTTTTTTCTACATTCATTGTCATGCTTTATATAGTACAGCTGTTGTTGGCACCTATTCTGAAATTTCCTATTAGATATTTGCACATTAATTGATAATATAGTTTTGAAGATTAAGTGAATAAAACATTTGCATAAATATGTTGTTGCTGCATTGTTATCTTTTATTGTCCATATATTTTTCAATTAATCTGAATGCACAAAAACATGTCATGTGGTTTAAAAATTTTCTGAGCAAAAGTATCCATAGTCTGTTTCCAAGTAAAAACATTGGTGCCCCCATTGCTTCTTAGTCTGCAGTTTACTTGTAATTATTTTGAGGAAATTAATTATTTTTTTGACTAAAATATAACCTTTATTTCTTTTATTAAAATATATGTGCTCAAGCATGCAGCCTATGTTTCAGTTATCACTATTTAGACAACAGTAGATAATATTCTGTCCAGTTTTCACAGGACACATATCAATAGTGCAACACAAACACAGAATATTGTAGAAAACATTTACGTCATAATATTTCAATTACAATAGAAACATGAGTGTAATTATTAGAATAATAAAATCTGAAGTGGCAAATGTCTAAATGAAAAATGTAGAAAAAAACAAACAAAAAAATGACCTAAAATTTAATAAGCAGTCAAAACAAGAGATAGAAGATCCAAAGGATCTGATTAATTAGGACCGGCGTTCTTCACATCTTGATGAAGGAAATGTGTTGCGGTCAGATAATTCTGATTCAGGAAGAGGTATAGACCTGTTCATGAATTGGCTCATCAGAAGAGTGGAGTGCAATGCTGTGTGCCTCTTCTTATAAATTCAAAGATTTGCAGTGTATTGAATGCCACAGCTTGTCATAAATTTGATGAACAGCGGTCGTCCTGCTGCTGTCATGCCCAAGCTCCGCCCACTTTTTAAAGTGGTTGAAAATGGTGAACTCCTAAAGTTGCAAAATGTTAGCGTAGCCTCAAGTTGTGCTAAAATTACGCAACTTTTCCAAGCTTTTTACGTCAGAAAACTGATGTAAAAGCTTTGATGAATTGGGACCATATTCTCTTCCAGGTAAGCCTAGACTCAAGCACAGCATAGATGATTTTAATTATGTCTGATTTGTCAGCAGCTAAATACTACAAGTAAAAAGAGACTTTCAGCCATAGCTTTTGGATAGCCTATAAGTGGCAGCTCAGGGAACTAAACTTACCTCTTTTTAAAAAAAAAAACTTAAATTTTTCTGTTAAAGTTTTCATGTCACAGGAGCACTGTGTCTGTTAGTCTGGTAGCTTTTAATATGGCTTTCATGTACAGGTTTAGCATTTGCCACTTTGTCTAGCAAATCCCAGGTGTTGCCCTGGCCTTTACCCATTACATCCTATACAGAATTCTGGACTCACATAGAGTCCTTGGATTGGGTTTAAAGAGTAACTACTGGTCGGTAGAGTGGGCTGGTAGAGAATAGTTGGGATGTGACCTCAATAGTAGGAGGTCTGGAATGGAAGCATAAAAGTCAGGCAGAAGTGTAGTTAAAATATAGACTGAGGTCTAATAACAGAAATTTGCTGAGCAGAATACAGGCTTTAAAACCATGTGTGAATTAGATAAAGCAGAGCCAAAGATTCATAACTAGCTAGCAGTCCCAACCATAGCTAATAGCAGGGAGATAATACCAGAGATGGACGATAACCCTATAGCTTCCTGTCTGAACAATAGAGGCAGAGATAGAGAGAGCAGGCATAGACATGGATATCACAATTCACTTATGTTATTTGTGCCAAATCCTTTAAAATGGCACCCATGGTTTTTGAAATTTGTGTAAAAGGCAAAAAGCTCTTTATTTGTGCCTTCAATTTAATGAATTTTTAGGGTAAAATGTCAAATAAAAAATCACATTCTGCTAAAATGTTGCAAAATGAGCAAAAAATCAAATTTCAGATGTATATTAACTCACTTCCAGGGGATTCTAGAATTAAATTTGAATAACTATTTGGTGAATTTCTGCTGAGGAAAGGCTGCTCCTTACCTTGTGGTAAGTAATGCAAAAGATATTTCACATGTTAATTTTTTGCAAAAATTTAGTCTATATATGTTATACAGCTTAGTTGCGAAACGTGCGTTGGGGTGGAGGGAGGAATGTCCGTTCTGTCCTGCAGGTGATACCTCCTGGCTGTTTACTGAGGTAGCAGTTTTTTTAGCTAATACCAATCAGTTATTTCGCTTTTATAATACAGTAAGATGTGGTTTATAGCCCTTGTGGTGTAGTGACCCATGCTGCAGCTAGGGGGAGCTGTGTATGCTCCTGGGGATATGCATGTAGGCGTGATTTGGATGGAAAGACAGTCCCCGGCATTGTTGTAAATGGCAGGTATGTGTCGCAGAGCTCCTCTGCGCTGTAAGCCGAAGTAATGTTCTGGGACTTGTAGTCCCATAAGAGTTGTGTGTATTTTCTAGGGGGCTTACAGGGTTAGCTGGTGAGCTGGGTGGGACTGGCTAACCACACATACACCACCCACTGGTGGTTGTGAGTTTTTTGAGGACCTGTGATGAGGTCATGAGCATGTGACCAGACCATGTGCTCCATACCTCAGCTGTGGGAGTGGCTATAGGTATGTAAGGAAGTGTTTAGCACATAGTGGGTAGTCTGAGACTGTGAAGAGTCTGTGAGTGTGCTGGGAGTCTGTCAGGCTGGACAGAGCTCCCTGACATCCAGGCTGGATGTTGCACAGACTGGTGAAACAATGCTGGCGAGCTTGAGCCAGCAGAGTGGACGGTCTTGAAAACCGTGGTGACACTGACCGGGGTCAGAGTGAAGTGAGAGATGTGTATTGGATACCTCTTAGATTGAGGGATCCGGGAACCTGCGCGGCCAACAGGTGACAGACAGGAGTCTGTGGTGAGATGACTGGGGTCATGAAAACTGTGTTCAAGTCGTGAGAGGTATTGGTAAGAAAGAGACTGTTTCGATGTTGGGATACCTCTGAGGACGAGAGGTGTCCAGGAACCTGTGTGGCCGATGCCAACAGGTAACGGTCTTGAAAACCGTGTTATGCTGATCGGGATCAGGAAGAAGTATTCCTGAGAGAAAGACTGTATTTTGTGTCAAGTTTGCTGTAATAAACTAAATGGACTAATTGTTTTAACCCTGAGTGTGCCAGTGTTTACCTCTAAGACCAGCAAAGCGAGTGATCCCCGTCCACAGACAGTGTGGAACGTTACACCCTGTAAACGGCATAGCCCTATATTAGGGTGTGTTTACCCTTTTAGCTTCTGAACAGCAGTACTAGTTTTTATTTCCATCCTATATATATAATTGTTCTGTTCACATTTGTTCAGGCTATAATATCTGTTCCTCGGCCATACTCTTTATAGAAGTCGTTATCACCATGGTATATAATAATTTATTTTACATCTTCGGTATTACGTATTTCAGCTGCAGATGAGAAGGGAGACACACTAGACATTACTAGTGGGTAGGCGGAGCCCAGATGAGATAGACACCTCAGATTAAAAAGAGTGTTGACCGGCCCCTCCAGCTCGGGCTCCTCCTACTCAGCTCTCCAGTTTTCAATTTGAGGTCAGAGAAGATAGTCGCTGCTGGAAGCAGCTCCTCAGAAGATTTTATTATTTTTTATCGGACAAGAGACTTTGATCACCAAATGTGGTCTAGAGGTCTCAGGGGTCTCAGCGCTGCTGGACCCCCACCTCTCCCTTGGCGGATCTGTATTACCCTATATGGTGGTCCCTGCAGAACCCTGCCGGCCCGGGGGATGAGGATGGCTTCCCTGGCGGGGACGCAAACCGCGCTGCAGGGGTCACTGCGTTCCCCGCCCTGGGGGGAAGCATGGGCAAGCGCCAGAAACCCCTGGGGGTCCCTGTGGCGCTTTCGACTGGTGAGTACTCCACATTTAATATGTGTTTGAGTGTTTTCAGCGACTGCTGCGGCAGTCGCTGTTACAGTATACATGCGGTGACTGTGTGTTTTTTGTCCGCAGGTGGATGCCTGCAGGACATAGGAACGGGGGAAAGAGGAGCTGCGCGCCTTTTTTTATTTGAATTTCGCGCCACTCTGAGCGTGCGCTTTACAGCAGTCTCCTTTTCCGGCTTCTCTCATGAAGCACACGGAGGCACAGCGCGGCGGCCATTACTGACAGGCTGAAAGCTCCCTCGGACATCGCTCTCCTCCCCTCTCGGCAGTGCTGCACCGCGACCAGCTGGGTGAGTCGCTTCCCGTCTAGGGCAGAAGCTTAACCCCTTCACCCCCACAGCGCGGGCGCCTTTCTGAGGCACAAATGGGTGGCAGACTGCGCTGCCTGCAGCTGTTATCTCAAAGCTCGCACACCTTTTCAATAAAGAGGTTGTGGGGAGTCTGCGACAGTAATACTGCCACTATACGTTCCTGCTAACGACGACGCATACTATGCGATCGTTTGTGTGATCATTTTTAATGTCGCTAGTAGCTGCCAATCTGGGTGATCTCATTAACAACGCATAGGCGGTTAGCGATCCCCTTAATGACTTTGGCGGTCATTGCGATTTACAAACAGCGCAATTTTTTAGCGATCTTGTGAACGTTTTCTTGTTAAGTGTGGCATAGCTGTCCTATAGCTGCTGCCTTATAAGAGGCACTTGGGGCTCGCACACCCTTTTCATTATTAAGGTTGTGGGGAGTCTGCTACTTTAACCCCTTCTTAGGCGGTTAAATCTTAATGGGGGACAGCTGGGGTAGCTCTCTCCTTAAGAGCTTTAACCCTTCAGCGTTCGTTTTTTCTTTAAGAAACCACACTTTCTAGTCTCTGACAGTTTTAACCTGCCATATACTGTGCAACCGTCTCCCAGATCCGCTACAGGATCAGTCTCGCGTATCGGACGCGCAGACCTGAACGGCGTCAAGCGCAGCGGTCGGAGGTTTCCAGTGGTGTCAGAATGGAGTCCCTCGCTAGTTTCTATTGATGGCCTGTCTGATTTTCTATTATTGAGTGTCAGCTAGATCCTCTCATGTCAGGAAGCGACACAAGCCGGTGCCTTCCTTCCCGCGTAACGAAAATGTCCGATTCGGACAAGGAGGATCGGCAGGACACTCTGCCTCCCTTTTGGGCCGTAAAGAGGTTTTTATTGGAGGCGTTACAGTTACCGGAGGAGGTCCTGGTAAGTCGGCCCGGATGTTTTCAATCACGATCAAGCTTTACCATCACTGGATGAGCTTAATGGGGCAGTGGAGAAGAAGCGCCTGTGTCCAGAAAATTGAGACACCGTTTCCGTGTTCTACGGAGTTGATGATAATTGGATCCTTCTCCTGAAGTGGATGTCCCTTTATCCCAGCTTAGCAAAATCCTCCTGTTAAGGGGAAGGCGAGTCTGCAGGACCCGCTGGACAAAAAACGTAGATGGCAGAAAAATCCATCTGCGAGGCCGCGGATCATGGATTCAGTATTAAGAATCCATGTGTGCTTGTAAAGTTTCCCTGAGCCGGTTGGACCGTCTACGGACGGCGTGGCAAGGTGGATCTCCTCTATCGAGGTAGATGGGCTTTTCCAGTTTTTGGAGGATACTGCATCACTGCTATCCAGGGCGCAATCCTCGGCAGTCACAGTCAGAAGAGCACTGTGCCTTAGACAGTGGACGCTGTTTCCAAACAGGATTTGCTAGCTTGCAAGGTGGTCAGCTATTTGGACCTGACCTCACGGAGCTGATTGCCAAGGTAAAGGCAAAAGAAACAGCTTTACCGCAGCGCAGAGCTGTGACTTCTGCATCTGGCAGGACTTGTGCCGGTAGTTGTCGGCGGTCCTTTCAGTCCAGGGGATGATTCAGTCAGCCCTCTGGGGTTCGGGTCGTCCCTCTCTTTTTAAAAAAAAAAAAAAAAAAAAAGGGGGGAATTCTCAGAAATTCCGCATACCCTGGAAACAGAACTTCCGTTCAGACAAGCGGGAAGCTGGCAAAAAGCCCGCTAAGGCGGACTGACGCCTGGGTCTCACTCGAGCGCTCTCGAGTGGGGGTCGTCTATTCCCATTCAAACCGACTTGGGCTTCCCGCATGTCGGACGCCTGGGTGACACGGGTTGTGTTGGCAGGCTACTTCATAGAAGTCTCTTTATCGACCCCCAGACAGTTTTTTTGTCAACCTCGCGTTCCGTCAGAGCCCGAGCTTTTTGCCGCTCTACTGTGGGAGGTAGATTCCCTTCTGCAGAAAGGTGTGGTGGTGCCGGTTCCGCCGGAGGGCTGGGGAAGAGGGTTTTATTCTAACCTCTTTGTGGTCCCCAAAAAAGAGGACAAATTTCGGCCCATTCTGGATCTCAAAAGATTGAATCGGCATGTCCACGCCAGGAAATTCCGCATGGAGTCGCTTCGCTCTGTTTTGGCGTCCCTGTCGCAGAACGCTTTTTTGGTGTCAATTGACATTCGCGACGCTTATTTGCACTTCCCAATCGGAAGGGCCCACCAATGCTTCCTTCGTTTTTCCATAGGTCAGGACCATTACCAGTTTGTGGCTCTGCCATTCGGGTTGGCCTCAGCGCCCAGAGTTTTTACAAAAATTCTGGCGCTTCTCATGGCGATTCTTCGAAGGCAGGGGGTTACGATTCTTCCCTACCTGGACGACCTTCTGATTGTGGCGTCTTCGAAGGAGGAGGCGGTAACTGCTCGCAATCTATCCCTTCAGCTCCTGGAGGACTTCGGGTGGCTGGTCAATTGGGAGAAGTCGTCTCTGGAACGGTCGCAGTCAATCCTGTTTTTGGGGATGCATTTCGACACGGTGCGAGCAGTGGTGTCCCTGCCTCCAGACAAGCAAGCATGTCTCCTTCGACATGCACGGGTTATGAAGTCTTCGACAGCAATGTCCCTGCGAAGCTGTATGCGTCTTCTGGGGTTGATGGTGGCGTCCATGGAAGCACTTCCGTTTGCCCGGTTTTATTCCAGGGCCCTCCAAAGGTTCATTCTGAGCCGTTGGGATCGATCGCAGGTTTTCACTGGATTGCAGTGTCATCATCCCCCACAGGGTACGAGAGTCTCTAGGATGGTGGATACGTCCGAAAGAGTTATCCCTGGGAAAGTCTTTCCTCCCTCCGAAGTGGTCGGTCATAACCACCGATGCCAGCCTGACGGGCTGGGGGGGGTGTCTGGAACGATCTTTGGACTCAGGGAGTATGGTGATCGGAAGAGTCTGTCTTACCGATCAACACCCTGGAATTGAGGGCGATTTTTTCTTTGCCTCCAACACTGGACGGTCAGTGGTCTGCCAGTCCGAGTGCAGACGGACAATGCGACGGCGGTCGCATATTTCAACCACCAAGGCGGGACTGGGAGTTCCAAGCTCATGGTGGAGGTATCTCATATCCTAGTATGGGCAGAGACCAGAGTGCCAGCTATCTCTGCGATCCACATTCCGGGAGTTCAGAATATCACGGCGGACTTTCTCAGTCGCGAGAAGATGGATCCCGGAGAATGGAGTCTTCATCCGGAAATTTTTGCACTGCTGTGCTCCCGTTGGGGAACTCCCCAAGTGGATTTGATGGCATCCAGGTTCAATGCCAAGTTACGACTTTCATGTCCAGGTACAAGGATCCGAAGGCTGTGGCGGTGGATGCTCTAGTGGCTCCGTGGGACCAATTCGAGCTAATCTATGTGTTCCACCGATTTCCTTACTCCCCCTGGTGTTACGTCGGATCAGACTAGAGAGAACCCCGGCTATGTTGATAGCCCCAGATTGGCCAAGGAGGACGTGGTTCTCGACACTGGTGTCGCTCCTGGCAGCGCCACCATTTCCACTTCCTTTCCGCTCGGACCTGTTAACCCAAGGGCCCGTTCGTCATCCGGACCTGATGTCTCTGCGTTTGACGGTGTGACTCTTGAGACCGAAATATTGATCCGTCAAGGTTTTTCAGCCAAAGTCATTGCCACTTTGCGAGCTGCCAGAGGTCCGGCTACTACTAGGATTTACCACTTGGGAAGCCTTCTTTTCGTGGTGTTCAGGTTCTTCAAGGAACCCGAGGATTTTTTCCATTCCCAATTTGTTGGCTTTCCTGCAATTCGGGTTGGACAAGGGGTTGGCAGTGAGCACCCTGAGGGGTCAGGTTTTCTGCTCTGTCCTTGCTGTTTCGAAAGGCTATCGCCTCACGTAGGGACGTACGTTCCTTTTTTCGCGGAGTAACCCGCCAGTTTCCGCCGCGGAAGGCGCCTGTGTCTCTTTGGCGTCTCAATCTTGTTTTGGAGGCTCTTCAACACGGGCCTTTTGAGCCTATGGACTCTGTTAGTCTTTCTTTGCTCTCTTGGAAGGTTGCCTTCCTAGTGGCGGTCACCTCTTTGAGAAGGATTTCTGAGTTGGCGGCTCTTTCTTACTTGCCTCCTTTTTCTGGAGTTTCACCCAGATCGTGTAGTGCTTCGCACACGGGGCGACTTTCTACCTAAGGTGGTGTCGCAATTTCATCTTAACCAGGATATTGTGTTGCCCTCATTTTGTCCGGGGCCGAGTAATGCGAAGGAACAGGCCTTGCACACATTGGATTTGGTGCGGGCTTTGAAGTTCTATTTGTCTGTTATCCAAAGTTTTCGGAAGTCGGACTCCCTGTTTGTGATTCCAGCAGGTCGTCGACGTGGTCAACGAGCTTCCAAGGATTCTATAGCTCGTTGGATCCGGTCGGCCATTTTGGAGGCTTACCGACTTAAAGGCGAACCTTGCCCGATTAAGGTTCGTGCTCATTCCACGAGAGCTGTGGGCTCATCGTGGGCTTTCCATCAAGGGGCCTCGGCAGCTCAGCTTTGCTGGGCGGCGACCTGGTGCTCCGTCCACACCTTTACAAGATTTTATATGGTGGACGTTAGTGCTTCCGCTGATGCAGCCTTAGGACGTAGGGTCCTGCAGGCGGCTGTAGTTTAAAGTTCTAGTTAACTTGTATTTGGCGCCTGTTGCGCATTTATCAAGGTTGTTGGGATTCTGCCTCTTTTGGTTTTTTTCCCACCCTTAATTTTTGGACTGCTTTGGGACGTCCCACTAGTAATGTCTAGTGTGTCTCCCTTCC
Organism: Oophaga sylvatica; assembly: GCA_033576555.1. Taxonomy (NCBI): domain Eukaryota; kingdom Metazoa; phylum Chordata; class Amphibia; order Anura; family Dendrobatidae; genus Oophaga; species Oophaga sylvatica. Next base: position 155,969,861 of record JARQOD010000007.1, read on the forward strand.
TTCATCTGCAGCTGAAAGACGGATTTTGGTAAGAACTTACCTGTAAAATCCTTTTCAGCGAAGAAGGAAGGGAGACACACATCCCTCCCATGGCAGAAGTGTGTTGTTGTTTTCAGATGCGGCGTGACCCTTCTCTGATAGCGATTATCTGGGCTCAGGTCGACGCGCTAAGGCTCTGTTCCAGCATCGCCAGCTCATCGCAGTGGTCAGGTCCAGTGAGTAGTACCTGGAACTGTGTGGTTTTTGCCTACATGCATGCATAACCTGTATTTTTGTGTTTTATTCTCTGAAGTCTTTCAGAAGGGGTTATGTTGCTCCGCTGGTGATATTGCTCTTCCTTAAGCTTGGTACAACTGTTGAGCTGAGTAGGAGGAGCCCGAGCTGGAGGGGCCGGTCAACACTCTTTTTAATCTGAGGTGTCTATCTCATCTGGGCTCCGCCTACCCACTAGTAATGTCTAGTGTGTCTCCCTTCCTTCTTCGCTGAAAAGGATTTTACAGGTAAGTTCTTACCAAAATCCGTCTTTCATATATACTGTTTTTTGTTCTCAGGTTGTATTGATAACCCTTCTACTGAGCACTCTGTGGTTATATTCATCCTGCATTTATTGTATTTTTAAACATTGTTTTTATCGGGTAATTAATAAAGATTTGTACTATTAATGGGTTTCTTCGTTCGTCTGTGAATTTGTTAGTCCGAAATTGGGTTGAGACCTTGGACCACTGAGCAGCAGTCCAGTTCTTTTTCTCCTTGGCCCAGGTAAGACGTTTCAGGCGTTGTCTATTGGTCATGAGTGGTTTGACACAAGGAATGTGACACTTGTAGCCTATGTCCTGGATACATCTGTGTGGTGACTCTTGAAGCAATGAATCCGGCAGCAGTCCACTCCTTGTGAATCTCCCCCAAGTTTTTCAATGGCCTTTTCTTAACAATCCTTTCAAGGCTGCGGTTGTCCCAGTTGCTTATGCACCTTTTTCTACCACATTTTTTCCTTCCACTCAACTTTCCATTAACCCTTTTCTGACATCCGACATACTATACCATCCATGTGACCTGACACAATTTGACCATGGACGGTATAGTACGTCATTGTGAGCGCGCCCGATCGCAGCCGGGTGTCATCTGATTCTGACAGCTGACACACGGCACTAGGTGCCAGAAGCTGTCACAGACTGCTCCCTGCACTATAAGCCCGAAATACTGCGATCTAACAAGATCGCAGCATTTGGGAGCCAGAGAAACACTACAGGAGAAAAAAAGCGCCAATAGGGTCTTATCCAATGATTATTCCAAGTTCCAATTAGCTTGCACTCACCTGATCTTTCATGATATTAAAACATATAGATACATCCAAGTTGTCAGCTGCAGCGGATCCACAGGTCTAAGCGATGACCAAATCATAGTATTACATTAGGAAAATTTGTGGGTATCAACCGCGCTTCTGTACAAATACGGTCCAGGCAGGTAGAAAATAAAGAATGGTGTTTTTATTTTCTCAATGTGTTTCAAAGAAATAGCATTTGGAAGCAAGCACAGGGGCTGACAACATCCGGTTCAACAGAGCTAAATAAACTTTCTGGTCATGCGCGGTGCATTATCAGCAAGTTCTCCCTGTCAGTGCAGTGCTGACAGTTTCTATAGCATGCAGGTTGTGCAATACAGCTCGAAACGGGCGTCGTCTTTGCACATTTCAGCCCACCACCTGCCTGAGATGTTTTAAACATTTTTGGACCAGTAAAGTTTTCGACTTCATTCCGGTTAGTGCCACCTCTTTTCATTTCATTTGGATTATGCATCTTGTTCCGGGGTGCACCTGAAGGAAAAAAGGTTTTATGCCTGCGGTATCTTTGTCCAGTTGATGGTATTGGCTCTACTTAACACTGGTGTGCTCAGCATCTTCTGTTTTCTGTTTTTACCATCATACCGCAAAGCAAAAAGTGGAATAACACATGATCAAAAAGACGGATATAAATAAACATGGTACCGCTGAAAATGTCATCTTGTCCCACAAAAAACAAGCCGCCATACAGCTCCTTTAGCGGAAAAATAAAAAAGTTATAGATCTCAGAATAAAGTGATGCAAAAACAATTATTTATTCTATAAAATAGTTTTTATTGTATAAAAGCGGCAAAACATTAAAAAATGTATCGCTGTCATCGTACTGACCCGAAGAATAAATCTGCCTTATCAATTTTACCATACATGGAACGGTATTAAACTCCCCCAAAAAGAAATTCATGAGTTGCAGATTTTTGCTCATTTTGTCTCCCAAAAATCGGAATAGAAAGCGATCAAAAAATATCATGTGCCCGAAAATGTTACCAATAAAATCATCAGCTCGTCCCGCAAAAAACAAGACCTCACATGACTCTGTAGGCCAAAATATGGAAAAATTATAACTCTTGAAATGTGGTGATGCAAAAACTATTTTTTTGCAATAAAAAGCGTCTTTCAGCATGTGACAGCTGCCAAACATAACATTAGTTTTCAACCTCGGCGGTGCCAAGATAAGATTGTCTACGCTGAGAACCGCTGGTGAATGTGGTATTGGGAACACAGCGTCAGTAACAGGGGGTGATGTCATAGAGGTTACCTCCAGTCACTGGGCTCCGTTCCCAGCCGGGCTGAGCTGCGGTGAGATCCCCGCTAGCACCGTGAGCGCTCATGGCTCACGCTGCTAGCGGGGATCTTACTGATGTCACTGCAGTTACATCTGCTCACTGGGCTCTGTTCCCAGCCAGGCAGAGCTGCGGTGAGATCCGTTGAGATGCCCGGTAGCATCGTGAGCGCTCACTGTGCTAGCGGGGATCTCACTGAAATCACCGCAGTTACATCCGGTCACTGGGCTCTGTTCCCAGCCAGGCTGAGCTGCAGTGAGATGCGGGGTCACTTATAAAATTCACATATCAGAAAACAGTAGATTAGTTACAAAAAGGGGGCACTGTGTTAGAATCTATTTCGTTTTGACCATCCGCCATCTTGTTGTGGTTTTCTGGCTGCTGGTCTTTTCCCCTGGTGCTGGGTTTGTGTAAGTTCAGGCGATTGTGTCACCCTTTATTACCCAGCACCTGCCTCTCAGTCCTTCCTGGACAACAGTTTTAATCCGCTAGAGTTCTGGCTAGGTGCTTTGATAGCTTTCTGTGTTTGATTTTGCGCAGCTCTGGGATCTCTAGTTCTGCCTGCTTTGTTTTTTTTGTTTTCCTTTTGTTTCTGCAGCTTCCTCTATTTTCCTAGTAGGAGGTTACCTATTTTTTGTTCCCAATCCCTAGATCAGAGGTCTCAAACTGCATTCCTCAAGGGCCACAAACAGGTCATGTTTACAGGATTTCCTTGTATTGCACAGGTGATAATTTAATCACCTGCACAGATAATGATTCCAGCACCTAGTGCATTGCTCAGGAAATCTTGAAAACACACATAGTTTGCAGCCCTCAAGGAATGCAGTTTGAGACCCCTGCCCTAGATAGTTCAGGGATCCCCTTCCCCCTACCTTTAGGTCTTCATTTCAGTTTAGCCTAGGAAACGTCGGTGGGTCTATTCACAAGGAAGAGGTTGCCCAATCCATCATAGGGCTTCAGCCTAGTCCTAGTACAGGGTCAGCTTCTCCCCCTTCTTCCCTAGTCCTGAGTTGCAGATCTGTAACACATTGCCACTGTTAAGGCACATCTAGATAAGTTCCTTGGGGGGTCTACGTTCCAAAATGGGGTCACTTGTGGGGGTTTCCACTGTTTAGGCACATCAGGGGCTCTCCAAACACGACATGGCGTCTGATCTCAATTCCAGCCAATTTTGCATTGAAAAGTCAAACGGCGCTTCTTTCCTTCCAAGCTCTGCCATGCGCCCAAACAGTGGTCCCCCCCTCCACATATGGGGTATCTGCGTACTCAGGACATATTGCACAATAACTATTGAGGTCAAATTTCTCCTGTTACCCTTGGGAAAATAAAAAAATTTGGATCTGAAGTTATTTTTTGTGAAAAAAGATAAATACAGTATATACTCGTGTATAAGCCGACCCATGTATAAGCCGACCCCCTAAATTTTGCCACAAAAAAACTGAGAAAACTTATTGACTCGCGTATAAGCCTAGGGTGGAAAATGAGGCAGCTACTGGTAAATTACAAAAATAAAATAGATACCAATAGAAGTAAAATTAATTGAGACATCAGTAGGGTAAAGGTTTTTGAATATCCATCAGGAGCCCCATATAATGCTCCATACAAAATACTCCCCATATGCTGCTCCATAAAGGTTATGCCCACAGAAGATGATACATAGAATGGGCCCCATATGGTGCTCCACAGATTATGCCCCCATATGCTGCACAGATTATTCCCCATATGTTTCACAGATTATGCCCCCCATATGCTCCACAGATTATGCCCCATATACTCCACAGATTATGGCCCCATATGCTCCAAAGATTATGCCCCCATATGCTCCATGGATTATGCCCCATATGCTCCATTATTTGCACTCCCCACTTTCAATTCACCATTTGCTCTCCCCACCCCACCTTCAATTCAATTGCTGTCCCCATCCCTCACACTCACTTTATTTGCAGTCCCCATCACTCCCACTTCATCATTTGCAGTCCACCTTACTTAATTTACAGTCCCCTATCCCCTTCACTACATCTCCAGTCCCCCTTACTTAATGATTTGCAGCCCCCTATCATTTCATCATGTGCAGAACCCCTCAAACACACTTCATCATCTGCAGTCCCCATCACCCCCACTTGATCATTTGCAGTCCCCATCACCCCCGCATCATCATTTGCTGTCCCCATCACCCCCACTTCATCATTTGCAGTCTCCATCACCCCCACTTCATCATTTGCAGTCCCCATCACCCCTACATCATTTGCAGTCCCCATCACCCCCACAACATCATTTGCAGTCCCATCACTCCCACATCATTTGCAGTCCCATCACCCTCATCATTATTTTCAGTCCACCTTACTTCATTTACAGTCCTCTATCCCCCTTCACTGCATCTGCAGTCCCCCTTACTTCATGATTTGCAGCCCCCTATCATTTCATCATGTGCAGTATCCCCTCAAACACACTTAATCATTTTCAGTCCCCATCACCCCCACATCATTTGCAGTCCCCATCACCCCCCACTTCATCATTTTCAGTCCCCATCACCCCTACATCATCATTTGCAATCCCCATCACCCATATTTGCAGTCCCCATCACCCCCACTTCATCATCTGCTGTCCCGTCACTCCCATTTCATCATTTGCAGTCCCTGTGACCCCCAGTTCATCATCTGCAGTCCCCATCACCGTCACTTCATCATTTACAGTCCCCATCACTCCCACATCATCATTTGCAGCCCCCATCACCCCCACTTCAACATTTGCAGTCCCCATGACCCCCACATCATCATTTGCAGTCCCCATCACCCCCACTTCCTCCTTTGCAGTCCCCATCACCCCCACATCATCATTTGCAGTCCCCATCACCCCCACTTCATCATTTGCAGTCCATATCACCCCCACTTAATCATTTGCAGTCCCCATCACCTCTACATCATCATTTGCAATCCCCATCACCCCTATTTGCAGTCCTCATCACCCCCACTTCATCATTTGCAGTCCCTGTCACTCCCATTTCATCATCTGCAGTCCCCATCACCATCACTTCATCATTTGCAGTCCCCATCACCTCCACTTCATCATTTGCAGTCCTCTTTACTTAATCATTTGCAGTCCCCTATCACTTCTTCATGTGCTGTCCCCTCTCAAACACACTTCGTCATCTGCAGTCTCACTCCCCCCCACCTCAACCCATTTTAAAAAACAAAGACTTTTTTTTATACTTACCTCAGTCGTTCCCAGGGCCTCTAGTGTGTTTTCTGCAGTGAAGCAGCTAGAATGTATGGGCTGCTGACAGGACGTGAGAGGAGCCCATACATTCTAGCGCATTCACTACTGAGACGGCTAGAATGTATGGGCTGAAGTCAGGACCTGCAGGGAGCCCATACATTCTAGCTACATCCGAGCAGGAGCTGAGTAGCCGACTAGGAAGATGGCCGTGGACAGCTCCAAAAAGGCTCCCGGGCCCCAGCGCCGATGTGTGCGCTGCAGTCCGCAGTATTTTAGTGCAGGATGGGGCCCGATCAGCAGAAGCACAAGAGTGGGGCCCTGGACCTGCGGGCCCCTCTGTACTTCTGCTAACCGGGCCTCATACAGCAGTAAGGGCAGTAATGCCCTGATGGCGGCCCTGTTTGAAGTTATCACATCCCACTCTGACACCGAGTTCCCCGGACTTGCTTCAATATACAGTACAGACCAAAAGTTTGGACACACCTTCTCATTTAAAGATTTTTCTATATTTTCATGACTATGAAAATATTCACACTGAAGGCATCAAAACTATGAATTAACACATGTGGAATTATATACTTAACAAAAAAGTGTGAAACAACTGAAAATATGTCTTATATTTTAGGTTCTTCAAAGTAGCCACCTTTTGCTTTGATGACTGCTTTGCACATTCTTGGCATTCTCTTGATGAGCTTCAAGAGGTAGTCACCGGAAATGGTCTTCCAACAATCTTGAAGGAGTTCCCAGAGACGCTTAGCACTTGTTGGCCCTTTTGCCTTCACTCTGCAGTCCAGCTCACCCTAAACCATCTCGATTGGGTTCAGGTCTGGTGACTGTGGAGGCCAGGTCATCTAGCGTAGCACCCCATCACTCTCCTTCTTGGTCAAATAGCCCTTACACAGCCTGGAGGTGTGTTTGGGGTTATTGTCCTGTTGAAAAATAAATGATGGTCCAACTAAACGCAAACCGGATGGAATAGCATGCCGCTGAAAGATGCTGTGGTAGCCATGCTGGAACAGTATGCCTTCAATTTTCAATAAATCCCCAACAGTGTCACCAGCAAAGCACCCCCACACCATCACACCTCCTCCTCCTCCATGCTTCACGGTGGGAACCAGGCATGTAGAGTCCATCCGTTCACCTTTTCTGCGTCTCACAAAGACACGGTGGTTGGAACCAAAGATCTCAAATTTGGACTCATCAGACCAAAGCACAGATTTCCACTGGTCTAATGTCCATTCCTTGTGCTCTTTAGCCCAAACAAGTCTCTTCTGCTTGTTGCCTGTCCTTAGCAGTGGTTTCCTAGCATCTATTTTACCATGAAGGCCTGCTGCACAAAGTCTCCTCTTAACAGTTGTTGTAGAGATGTGTCTGCTGCTAGAACTCTGTGTGGCATTGACCTGGTCTCTAATCTGAGCTGCTGTAAACCTGTGATTTCTGAGGCTGGTGACTCGGATAAACTTATCCTCAGAAGCAGAGGTGACTCTTGGTCTTCCTTTCCTGGGGCGGTCCTCATGTGAGCCAGTTTCTTTGTAGCGCTTGATGGTTTTTGCAACTGCACTCGGGGACACTTTCAAAGTTTTCCCAATTTTTCAGACTAATTGACCTTCATTTCTTAAAGTAATGATGGCCACTCGTCTTTCTTTACTTAGTTGCTTTTTTTTGCCATAATACACATTCTAACAGTCTATTCAGTAGGTCTATCAGCTGTGTATCCACCAGACTTCTGCACAACACAACTGATGATCCCAACCCCATTTATAAGGCCAGAAATCCCACTTATTAAACCTGACAGGGCACACCTGTGAAGTGAAAACCATTCCCGGTGACTGCCTCTTGAAGCTCATCAAGAGAATGCCAAGAGTGTGCAAAGCAGTCATCAAAGCAAAAGGTGGCTACTTTGAAGAACCTAGAATATAAGACATAATTTCAGTTGTTACACACTTTTTTGTTAAGTATATAATTCCACATGTGTTAATTCATAGTTTTGATGCCTTCAGTGTGAATACAATTTTCAGTCATGAAAATACAGAAAAATACAGTGGCGGTCCCGATGCAGTCTTCCATGTGGTCCGGTGGTGTCGGGGTAGCAGCGGGGCTCTGTGCTGCGTGGGGGCTCACCGGCATTTCGCTCTTAGCCGGAAAGCCCATGTTTTCTTGGAGAAGGGAGCACCATAATTTCTTATAACGTTTAACATCCAAAACCACTATGTTGCCCCCTTTGTTTGAGTGTTTAATTATTCTACTATGATCCTTCCCCAGTTCACATAGGCTTTTCATTTCTGCCTTCGTAAGATTGTCAATCTTTTGATCATCCAGATCAATCAGGTCTTTATAAATTAAATTGTAAAAAACATCAATTCGAGCTCACTTCATTAGTTAGTGGTGGCATTCTTTCACTCTTGTTTTTTAAATCAGTGAAAGGTCCTTCCCCCCCTGTCATTAGGGTCCGGGTCACTCAGATGGTAAAGAAATCTGACATCTCCAAGCAAATTGTCATGAATACCAAGCTCAGAGCAGCATTTTTTGTCCTCTTTAGCAAAAAACTTTTTCCACTTTAATTGGCGAATAAAGAGATTTAGATCTTTTATGACCTCAATACATTCAAAATCACTAGTGGGAACAAAACTCATCCCTTTACTCAATGCCGCCATTTGTTCTTTTGTGAGTGGTTTACTGGATATATTAATTACTTGTGTGTTTACCTGGGATTCCGGGGGTTGAATCTGTTTCTGAGAGGGTAGCTTACGTCTAAAAACTGTCCTCTATGTTGTGGGCTACGATTCCCACCTTTACTTCCACGTGCTGCTCCTCTATCACTCGTTTTCCCCCTTCCGTTATTGAACCTTGTATCAGTGTCTGAAAACTCGGCTTCTGACGAAGACGGGTCTGTTTCTTGTGGGCGATTGGGTTTTGAGGTAGGATCTAAATATGCCTTATTGTCTTTAAATTCCTGCAAGTCTCTAATGAAAAATTTATGTTTCTTTCTTTGAGGTGGTATTGGAATTTCTCTATTGTATTTTGGAGGCTTGTCTCTTTTTGGGAAAATTCAGGTTCCAATGAGAATTTTTTAGTTACTTCTACCTGCTATTTTAAATGCTCATTGAGGCTATTCAGAGTCTGTCTTTCCTCGTCCAATAATATTCTCAGTCTCAACGAGCTTTCCGTAGCCTTTTTCTCCCACCTCGCCAATAGTTTTGTACCTTTATATCTAAATCTGGGGGATAATGTAATTCTAAGGTGTCTAGGAACAATTCCTGCCCTGATGTAATTGTCCAAACTTTGCCAATTTGTTTTTGGGAATGGCAGGTTTCTTATCTACATGCATTGATACCAATCAATGGATTAATGAAGCCCGGGACGTTTTTTCTGATAGATCCTTCACACAAAAAAAGTATATACCGTCGTTCAGCGCAGTATTTAAAGAACTGACTAAACGTATAAGGAACAAATTACATCCTGGTGACAGGTGCAAAGTTTGGCCGAGTTTTCAGACTGATACAAGGTTCAAAAACGGGGAAAACGAGAGGTAGAGGAGCAGCACATGGAAGTAGAGGTGGGAGTCGTAGCCCACAACATAGAGAACATTTTTTAGACGTAAGCTACCCTCTCAGGAACAGATTCAACCTCGGGAATCCCAGTTAAACACACAAGTAATTAATTTATTCAGTAAACCACTTACAAAAGAACAAAAGACCTTTCACTGATTTAAAAAACAAGAGTAAAAGAATGCCACCACTAACCAATGATGTGAGCTCGATTGATATTTTTACAATTTAGTTTATAAAGACCTGATTGATCTGGATGATCAAAAGATTTCGAGACATCACAATCTTACAAAGGCAGAAATGAAAAGTCTATGTGAACTGGAGAAGGATCATAGTGGAATCATTAAACCCTCTGATAAAGGGGGCAACGTAGTGGCTTTGGATGTTGAACATTATAAGAAACTATGTTGCTTCCTTCTCCAAGAAAACATGGGCTATGAGAGACTTGATAGTAAACCTATGAAAAAGTATTCTTATGACCTTAAAAAATTCATCAGTTACGTACTGAGTGTAGTTTAAGATATTGGAGGGCGCCTGTTAGTGGCCTGTTGGAGATAGCTAATTACGATAGGATGCCCGATAAACTCTCAAGGGCAGTTATGGGTTAAAAGTCTTATTTATAACGGGGTTTAAGATGAGTGCTTGTTTCTCCAGAACACCGGGTCCTGGAGAAACAAGCACGCGTCTTAAACCTCGTTATAAATAAGACTTTTAACCCAACAGACCACTAACAGGCGCCCTCCAATTTCTTAAACCTTGTCCTGAGATCTCGGGAAGAGATCTCGTTGCCGAGATTTGAATGAGTATGCGGCGACCATTTTTCCGGAGGCCCCTGGTGGCCATCTTTCAGGAGGCCACCGCGTCACAGCAGCGGAGCTGCGGGGGGCTTTCCGGCTAAGAGCGAAATGCCAGCGGAGCTCCCTACGCAGCACAGAGCCCCGCTGCTGCCCGACACCACCGCACTACAGGGAGGCTGCATCGGGACCGCCGCCGCCACCTGATTTTTAGATATGTTGCGACTATAAGACGCACCCTCTTTTTCCCCCAAATTTTTTGGGGAAAAAAGTGCGTCTTATGATCCAAAAAATATAGCATATAGAAAATGACAGGAAAGCGCCGGCTGCGTAATGGCAGCAGCGATGGTGTATGAAATAGACGTTCTTCTACCCTGATGATTCCAGTAAGATGAAACGTGTTGGGAGATGCTGTTTGTATGACCCTGCGGCAGGCTAAACATGAGTTGTATATTGAACCAAGTCTGGGGAACTCGGTGACAGAGAGGGGTGTGATAACTTTAACCCCTCAGCTGAGTATTAACTAATCTAAATATTGGCACAATGCACCTTGGAGGATCTAAAATGTATGCTTTGGAGATGTATGAATCCATATTGGCATAGATGTATTGCTCCTTAAGGGATGCTAATATTTTCTTTAAAAAAATTTCTTTGCTGCTTTTGTCATATTGATAATAGGATTTAGTTCTATATTTTGATGTCCTGACTGTCTAACACTGATATTGCCTCCCTTTATTGGCTGTCATATAAAGACCTGGTTGCCCTAAGATATATTTTTCAGTGATGATGACTGAAAGGGAGTAGGCCTTCTGTGAACTTAATTCTAAAAAAAACCTTTTTCTTCTCTTTTCTATGTTCTATTAATTGAGCGAATAATTTTGATAACGCCATAGAAGAAAGGGGATAAAAGCAATTTAATAATATTATGTTAAAATGGTTTGACTCTCTGAATGATTATTACTCTGTTCTAATTCTGGAAATTAGTATTTAAATAAGTAGGATTGGTGGGAACATTTCAGTCTGACCAAAGGATGGTCCCATTAGTAAATACTATATTAGAATAGTCCAATTCATATATACTGGAGACAAGTGACCGAGTCACAAAAGAATAGGTCAATAAGTCTAGTTGGACATTTGGTTCTTGGAGGCTGGTTATCGTTAATATTTTTATTGCACTAATTTTTGTTTCTTTTGGGCACTAGTGCACTTTATAGGATTTAGATTGAATTTTTATAAATATTCAATAAAAGTTATATTTTATATATATTGTGAGACAGTGAGAGTATGTGTATTGAATGGGGTGTATATTTCACCTAGCTACTTTACTGACTGGTATAAGGGAGGTGTGTGGCTTTGTAGACCTAGTGGTAGAGAAAGGTCACTACACCTTACATTCAGTACACACTTGCAGCTCAGGCCTGAAATCACTCAGGTGTTAATTAGGAGACCAGAAGTAGGTGTGTTGGAACACAATCTGAGAGCTAGCTTAGTCTGGACACAGGAAGGTGTCCCGGCACAAGAAGCAGTCTCCAGGAGTGGGAGCTGGCTTAGCCTGGACACAGGAAGGTGTCCCGGCACAAGAAGCAGTCTCCAGGAGTATGAGCTATCTCAGTCTTGGTGCAGGAAGTACCCCGGACACAGGAGTAGTCTCAGTGAGAATCTGTGCGAATAGCGGCTGAATAGGAGTGGATCTCTCTCAAGTCTGGACGCTGAAGGGGCCTTCAGACACAAGGAGGAGTATCTGTGAAACTCCATACTGGTAACATATATCATATGTGTTGTTTTGGGCACAGACTGGTAGAGTCTGGACCCGGATAAATAGGGAAATCGATCAATGTGTAATTAGTGGCTAGACAAGCCTAGGTTTTCTGTTTATGCTTTATTTTTATCTGTTTGCTGTGGACTTTAATAAAGCTGGTTGCGGCCAGTTTTACACCAGAACTGCTGTCTGAATGAACTGTTTTCGTGCCATTCTGTCTACCCAGACAGCGATCCTAGAGCTATATCCCCTGGAAATGTTACAATTGGCGGAGAATGCTGGGGCAGCGCAGTGGCTGATACAGTTAGTGCTGGAGTGTGCATGCAGCACAGTGGCTTAGAGACAGCAATAAAGGTGAAGTCTGTTGAAATAGCAGCAGAGGAAAAAAAAAAAAAGTGTGTCAGCAGAAACGTCTGTTTGGAGCAGTCTTAAAGAGACAGGAGCCCTAATAGACTTTGCAAAAAAAGAAAAAAAGGTGTCTGCACAGCAGAGCTGAATTTTTCTATGGAAAAGACTGTAGAGTGTGTATGTCTTGAGTGAAGACTGCCGTTGTTGAGACAGAGAAGTCTGACAGCATGGATGACAGCATGGAGTCGCTGTTTGAACAAATGGCGCAAGTTAATGTGCAACATAAGACTGCCGTGGTTGAGACAGATAAGTCCGGCGGTATGGAGGAGCTCATTGAGTACCTGGTCCAGGCCCAGCGAAGCATGCAGCAGAGCATGGAGCAGCAGCGCCTGCAGCACCAGCAGCGCATGCAGCAGGCCCAGCAGCAATTCCTGCAGCAGCAGCAGGAGAAGAACCGGTTGTTTTTTGAGCAGGTTGCAGCACTGCAGGGGACCTGTGGCGCATCGTCCCAAAGTAATGTTGCAAAGTCACCTGCATTGTCCGCTGTAAAGAAGGCGGTAAGACGGTCCTTGGAAAAAATGACACCTCGTGACAATGTGGAGGTATATCTCACTAGGTTTGAGAGACTGGCAGAGAAGGAGAATCTGCCCCTATCTGAATGGGCCATGATGGTCGCACCCTATCTGATTGGAGAGCCCCAAAGGGCCTATGCTGACCTGAGCGAGCAGGACAGCCAAGACTATGCCAAGCTGAAAGAGGAGGTTCTTACCCGGCTGGGTGTTACGGTGACAGCCCGTGCCAGGGGAGTTCATGACTGGAGATGCAGTTGGGAGTCTGCAGTAAGCAAACCTGATTATGGAGTTGAAAAGATGATAGTGAACCGCTACACCCGAGCATGTCCTCCTGAGGACGCCAATCGTCTGGTCAGCCTGATGGAGAAGGCCTTCGCCAGCAAAGACTGTCTCTGTGACCAGCCGTCTGAGAGGTCGTCACTTCAGAGTTCCCGGACGCTGAACTCTCGCGGTAAGCGCGTTCCAGCTGTTGGGGACATGGGGTATGCTGATAAGCGGGTTCAGGCCCGAGGGGACATATGGGTGGGAACGTGTAATGGACAGTGTTGGAGATGTCGTGAAATTGCAGCCAACTGTCCAATAGAGGGGGAGCCTATGTGTTGTGATGTTGGCGGATCCCTCTCTCCCTGCGCAGAGCCTGTGTGTGTGTCCACTCAGCCGAAGAGACTGGACCACAGGTGTTCCCGGTGGTAGTAAATGACTGCCCAGCACAGGCCCTCTTGGACTCAGAGAGTCCAGTGACTTCCGTATGTGACAGCCTGATTGATAGGGACTTCATCCCTGATAAGCACCTGAGTATGGTGTGCATCCATGGAGACACCAAAGTCTACCCAGAGACTGCCGTGGACTTGGTCCCCAAACTCGGGGAGGTTTCATGTGAAGTGGGGCTAGTGAAGACCCTGGTGCAACCCGTTATATTGGGTAATGACTTTCCCCGGTCTAAGGATCTCTGGGGGAGAAATGTTTCTGATGGACAGTGTGATGAAGCTCCTACTGAGGGTGCGCAGTCCCGAGGGGCGGAACACAATGCTAGTGGGCCGTTAAACTTATGTGATGATGATGATAATGATAATGATGATGATGATGGTGATAATGATGATGACCATGATAATGATGCTGATGCTGATAATGATAATGATGATGATCATGATAGTGATGATGATACTGATCATAATCATGATAATGATATTGATAATAATTATGACTGTGATAGAGATGAAATTCCTTTGCAGGTGATGTTGGGAGACAAGGATGGTGGTTCTCGGGAACCGAGTGTCCCTGACTTGCCTGTGTCCTGTGACAATTTTGAGAGTGAGCAGTGGCGAGACCCCACTCTTAGGACGACACAGGATATTATGATTGTTCTAAATGAGGTTTCCCAGGAGCCTGGCTCTGAGGAGAGGTTTCCTCATGCTGCCATGGACAATAGCCTATTGTATAGGGACACTGAAGTCCAGGGAGAGGTCGTGAGTCAGCTCCTAGTACCTGAGCTATATAGAAGTATAGTGCTGGGGTTGTCACATAGTCACATACTTGAGGGACCACCTGTGGGAAACCAGGGACCAGATGGTGAAGTTAATGTTGTGGATGACATGTTAACTAAGGTTCCAGATCAAGATGTGAATGAGAATGAATTGTATACTCCTGAAAGTGAGCAGGATGAAGATGAGAATGAATTGTATAACCCTGAAAGTGACCCGGATGTGGCTGAGAAAAAGGGGTCAGACAGGGATAGTGGGAGTGATAGTGAATCATCTGATGACAATAAAGCAACCAGTGCAAATGAGGAAAGCATGGTAGCAGAGGAGGTTGAGAGTCCTGAGAAGAAAGCTGATGCTGACCTTACAGCCAGACAGAAGATGGCATCTGAAGATGTTTTACAGTTGGCCGGTTCCCTGGCGAAGACTAAGGTGAATGGAGGAGAGCTGAGCTTTAAAGGCAGGACTCTGAACCTGAACACAGCACAAGTGGATGCTGTTGAAGATGAGAAGTTGTCAGTGTGTGGTGTGGATCTGCATCATGCCAAGGACTCTGAAGGTGATGCTGCAGAGGTGGAAAAAGCCATAGAAGTGGTAGACACCAAACCAGATGCCTCATCAGTAGCTGCAACTCGTGAAGCTCAGGCTGGAAGTTCGGCGCCCGGAGCCCCAGCGGTGTTCCTGAGTGATACCAAGGATCTGGATAAATCACAAGATGAGATTTTGAGACATCAGGCTGGCATTGGTGAGCTCAAGCGCACTTTCATGGAGTCTACGTCGGAGCCACGTCCCAACAAATGGGAAAAGCGGGGTGTCACTCCGTTGCCGCTGCAGACACACGGGAGCTCAGATGGGATGCAGAACGTGGTGGAAGAGAAGAATCCGGCGGGTTCTGAGTATACAGATGCAGCTATCAAGGAGAACTTGAAAGCTGGAATAAATGGAGATATTGGAGACCATAATGATGTGAATGAAGAAGTAGAATGTAAGACTGACGGTGGGGCTTCTGAGCATGTCCTACCAGAAGAGCCTGAAGAAGGGGCTGAGGACATGAAGGACGTTCAGCGGGTACAAGATGAATTGATTGCTTCTCGGAGAAAACTCCAAACTGTGATGAAGGAGCGTGATGAGAGCCATGAGCATCTTCTGGAGAAGCTTAATGAAGTAAAGAAGGTTCAAGGGGAACTGGAGAAAAGTGAAAAACCCCCTATACCTTCTGTGATAGTTGGTGACACATGGTCAGTGCACCAGGAACAGGAGGTACGTGAGTTTCTGAGGAAGAGTCAGCAGAAGTGTTCTGATGTGCCGGGTCGTACTTCTCTGGCCAGGCACTATATCGAAACTGAGCCCGGCCCTAAGGTCAAGATGAAACCGTGCAGGATACCCGAGGCCCGCAGAGAGCATAGGCCTGGGAGGGTACAGGGTAGTACGGATGCTTCAGATGAAGAGAAAGCTGATGTTGGCTATGACTCAGGTGAAGATACAAATGACAGTGGTGAAGATGAAGCTGATGAGGGCCATGACTGGTCCAGAGTTCACTGTCTCTGTTGGATTGTTAACCAGCCCTCCAGTCTGGATGACCAGCCCTCCGGTCTGGAGAAGAGGGGGGGATATGTGAGACAGTGAGAGTATGTGTATTGAATGGGGTGTATATTTCACCTAGCTACTTTACTGACTGGTATAAGGGAGGTGTGTGGCTTTGTAGACCTAGTGGTAGAGAAAGGTCACTACACCTTACATTCAGTACTGTAGCGCCGACGTCCCTGCCCTCTGCCAGGCAGGGACGCTGCTCACCTGCAACAGCGTCCTCTGCCAGGCAGGGACGTCGCCCCCCTTACCCGCGCTCAGCGTCCTCCTTCCCTCCTGCTGGGGCCGCGCGCTCCTTCCCTGCTTCTGGACTTAGGGCGCGCGCCCGCGCGCTCCCCGCTCTTAAAGGGGCCGCGCGCATTTTTCAAAAAGGTCCCCGGCCAATGCCGGAGGACTCCACCCTATATAAAGTACTTCCTCCGTAATGGAGGTGCCCGAGCAATGTTGTTGTTGCACTGTTTTACTCTGCTTCAGCCCTCAGGTGCCGTTACCAGTTACCTGCTTGTTTCCTGCCCGTTTGCTGTCTGCTACCTGTCAGCAAGCCTACTTGGAGGTTCGGCCGTCACATGTGGTGACCATCAGTTATTCCAGAGACTCTCGCCTGCTCACTTGGGAGCGCTCATCTGCCATCTGACTGCAGCCCTACCCGGAGGTTCGGACGTCACATGCGGTGACCCTCGGCTATTCCAGAGACTCTCGCCTGCTCACTTGGGGGCGCTCATCTGCCATCTGACTGCAGCCCTACCCGGAGGTTCGGACGTCACATACGGTGATCCTCGGCTATTCCAGAGACTCTCGCCTGCTCACTTGGGAGCGGTCATCTGCTATCTGCCTGCTAGCCTACCGGGAGACTCCCTGCTTACCTATCTAGAGACTGCCCCGGTCACTTGCCGTGACTCCCTGCATACCTATCCAGAGACTGCCCCGGTCACTTGCCGTGACTCCCTGCATACCTATCCAGAAACTGCCCCGGTCACTTGCCGTGACTCCCTGCCTACTTATCCAGAGACTGCCCCGGTCACTTGCCGTGACTACCTGCCCGTATAATCAGAGACTGCCCCGCTCACTTGCCGTGATCCCCTTCCTGTCTGTCCAGAGACTGTCCCTGTCACTTGCCGTGACTTCCTGTCCGTCTCCCCGGGCGCCACCCGCTCCTTTACAAGGAAAGCCTTCTTGTATAATAAAGCTCAGAGGTTCCGCCTACCAGACCCGTTACAGTTTGCTCGGGCCATGGAACCCGGTGGCACCCAAACCCCTTCGCTCTCGGACCTGTGTCATGAACTGTCTCGTCAGAGGTCTCAACAGGAGTCCATCCTGGGTCACTTACGGAATGTTAATTCCCGCCTGGACACCCTGACTACTTCACCAACAACCCCGCGGGCGCCATGACTCGTAATCCGGCAGTCCCGCTGCTTACCAATTCCGTGGTTTCCATTCCTGGACCTCGACTCTCAGCTCCTCCTCGGTTTGGAGGCGATCCAGCTCTGGCCCGGGGTTTCATTAACCAGTGTACCCTGCATTTTGAACTCCTGGCACACCAGTTTAACTCCGACCAGGCCAAAATTGCCTTCATCATGTCCCATCTCACCGGAGAGGCTCTGGCCTGGCTTAATCCTCTATGGGAGAGGGAGGATCCTCTGGTGTCTGACCTGCCCGCTTTCCTCTCGGCCTTCCGGAAGGTATTCGACGAACCCGGACGGAAGACCTCCTCTGCATCATCTCTGCTGCGTCTCCGTCAGGAAAGTCTCACCGTTGGTCAATATGCCATACGGTTCCGTACTCTAGCCTCGGAGCTGGCTTGGGACAATGACGCTCTGATATCGGTTTTCTGGGAGGGTCTGTCCGGCCGTATTAAAGATGAACTTGCTGGTCGGGACATTCCAACCTCTTTTGATGACCTAATAACTCTTGCCAATCGAATTGATCTACGGTTCCTGGAGCGTGCCAAAGAGGTCACCCGTGAGAGGTTTCCTCGTCTAGCACCTTCTTTTCAGAGACCTGTAACTCCTTCCGTTTCTCCCCAGGTGCACAATGCTGAGCCTATGCAGGTCGACCAGACCAAGATGGTCAAAGCCCGTCAGGACTTACGTCGTGCTGAGGGGAGTTGCTTCTACTGTGGCAGTAAGGAGCACCGGATCCGTACCTGTCCGGAGAGGTCGGGAAACGCCTGTGTCTAGGTTCGCTCGGAGAGGTCAACCTAGACAAGAATAAATCCTCTTCATCCCTGCTGCTGTCAGTCTCAATTCTTCTCGGTGAAAACCGTTATTTCGAACTAGCCCAACTTGATTCTGGAGCAGCCGGGAATCTTGTTTCACAGGCTCTAGTGGAAAAATATCGCATTCCTACCAGACCTCTGGTTGAACCAGTATCTGTTGCTACTGTGGATGGGGGTCTCCTACCACGTCCCATCCAACTTATCACTGAAGCTATAACCCTGCAGGTGGGAATGCTGCATTCGGAGAGTATCTCGTTTCATGTTCTGCCTGGACTCTCTCACGCTTTCTTACTAGGTCTGCCTTGGCTCCAAAAGCATGCACCCGTGCTCGACTGGCAGACTGGAGAGATCCTTCGCTGGGGACAGGACTGTCATAAAACGTGTTTGGTTCCTGTTCATCCCGTCCGTCCTTCTCCTACACCAGCTAATCTACCAGGGCTCCCGATTCCATATTGGTCATTCGCTGATGTCTTTAATAAAAAGGAAGCAGAGACATTACCTCCTCACAGACCGTATGATTGCCCGATCGACCTACTACCCGGTACTACGCCTCCCCGTGGGCGTATTTACCCATTGTCCGCTGCTGAGACTAGGTCGATGTCCGAATATATCGAGGAGAATTTGGCCAAGGGATTCATCGGAAATCTACCTCCCCAGCGGGAGCAGGTTTCTTCTTCGTCAAAAAGAAAGACGGCTCTCTCCGTCCCTGTATTGACTACAGAGGCCTAAACTTGATCACAGTGAAGAATAAGTACCCTCTTCCGCTCATTCCAGAATTGTTTGATCGTCTGAGGGGGGCTAGAATCTTCACCAAACTGGATCTTCGTGGAGCATATAACCTAGTCCGTATCCGTCAGGGAGATGAATGGAAGACGGCATTCAACACCCGAGACGGCCACTACGAGTATTTGGTGATGCCCTTTGGTCTCTGTAATGCTCCGGCAGTCTTTCAAGAGTTGGTCAATGACATATTCCGAGACCTTCTCTACTCCTGCGTTGTGGTGTACCTAGACGACATCTTGGTCTTCTCTCCGGATCTCCAGTCTCACCGGAGGGATGTTCGTCAGGTTCTGCTCAGGCTCAGGCAGAATCACCTCTTCGCCAAATATGAGAAGTGCCTCTTTGAGCAGACCTCGCTTCCGTTTTTGGGCTACATCATTTCTCAGACAGGCCTACGAATGGATCCGGAGAAACTATCTGCCATCGAGAAATGGCCCCGACCGGAGGGGTTGAAGGCCATTCAGCGGTTCCTGGGATTCGCCAATTATTACCGCCTCTTCATACCGCACTTCTCTTCCCGGACTGCTCCAATCTCCGCGCTCACCCGCAAGGATGCTAACCCCAAACAGTGGACGCCCGAAGCAGAAGAGGCCTTTCTGTCCTTAAAACAGGCCTTCTCTTCCGCTCCAGTGCTGCATCGCCCGGATGGCAACAAGCAGTTCTTCCTGGAGGTGGACGCTTCCTCTTCTGGAGCCGGAGCGGTACTTACTCAAAAATCTTCACCCGGGAGGATGGTATCTTGCGGCTTCTTCTCCAAACTCTTCTCCTCTTCTGAGCGCAATTACTCCATAGGAGACCGAGAGTTATTGGCCATCAAGCTGGCATTGGAGGAGTGGCGTTACCTACTCGAGGGGGCTCTTCATCCGGTAATCATTTACACTGACCACAAGAATCTGGCTTACCTCCAGCATGCCCAGAGGCTTAACCCTCGCCAAGCCCGGTGGTCCTTGTTTTTTGCCCGCTTCGATTTTTTGTTACATTTTCGCCCAGCCGACAAGAACATCAAGGCGGATGCCTTGTCCCGGTCTTTTCTGGTGTCGGATCTCGAGGAGGAACCTAAACATATCATCGATCCCACCAGAGTGATGCAGGTGGCTCCCCTGAGTCTAAATCGTCTTCCTCCTGGTAAGACGTTCGTATCGGAACCTGATCGGGAAAGGATCCTACACTGGGGTCATTCGTCTAAACTAGCTGGCCACGCTGGTCAGAAAAAGACCCTCCAGCTCATTACCCGGCATTACTGGTGGCCTACCCTGCACAAGGATGTAATAGACTTTGTTTCTGCCTGTGCCTCCTGTGCCCGCAACAAAGTTCCGAGACACCTGCCTGCCGGCCGTCTTCTTCCGCTTCCTGTACCCGCTGCCCCCTGGCAGCATATAGCCATGGACTTCATAACGGATCTTCCCGTCTCTGCTGGTTGTACGGTCATTTGGGTGGTCGTTGACCGATTTTCCAAGATGGCTCACTTCATTCCTCTGCCAGGGCTTCCGTCTGCACCCAAGCTGGCTAAAGACTTTATCCGCCACATCTTCCGTCTTCATGGTCTGCCTCGTCACATTGTGTCGGATCGTGGGGTGCAGTTCACCTCACGTTTCTGGAGAGCCACTTGTAAGTTGCTAGACGTCACCCTGGATTTCTCCTCCGCTTACCACCCGCAGTCCAATGGACAAGTCGAGCGAATCAATCAGAATCTGACCAGTTATCTCCGGCACTTCGTTAATGCCCACCATTCTGACTGGGTGGATCTCCTGCCTTGGGCCGAATTCTCTTACAACAATCACGAGAGCGAATCTTCCTCCAAATCTCCGTTTTTTGTAGTCTTCGGTCAACACCCTCGGATCCCTGTTCCTGTCTCCATCTCTGTGGACAATCCAGCTGCGGAATCTCTGATTAAGGAATTTTCCTCCATATGGGAGAGTACCCGGTCCGCACTCATTCGGTCATCCGAGCGCATGAAAAGACATGCTGACAAAAAACGTCTGGATCCTCCTCAATTCCGTCCTGGGGATAGGGTCTGGCTCTCGTCCAAGTATGTCCGGCTCAAGATTCCTTCCTACAAGTTAGGTCCTCGGTTCATCGGTCCTTTTGAGATCATCAGTCAGATCAACCCGGTGTCCTATAAATTGAAACTCCCGGCCAATTTGCGGATTCCTAACTCCTTCCATGTATCTCTCCTCAAACCGGTGGTACTTAACTCTTTTGTCAGATCGACAAGTACACCTCCTGCTCCAGTGTCTGCTGAAGATGAATTTGAGGTAGAGAACATTTTGGCCACAAAAAGGGTAGGAAGAAAGACCTATTTTCTGGTGGATTGGAAGGGGTTTGGTCCTGAGGAGAGAACGTGGGAGCCTCGGGAGAACATCCATGCCCCTCTCATCCTAGCTAAATTTCTTTCTGGCCTAAAGAAGGGGGGGCCTAGAGGGGGGGGTACTGTAGCGCCGACGTCCCTGCCCTCTGCCAGGCAGGGACGCTGCTCCCCTGCAACAGCGTCCTCTGCCAGGCAGGGACGTCGCCCCCCTTACCCGCGCTCAGCGTCCTCCTTCCCTCCTGCTGGGGCCGCGCGCTCCTTCCCTGCTTCTGGACTTAGTGTTGTGAATGGGTTTGAGATAAGTTCTGAGCAGAGGCTCCCTCTGGTGGTTACAAGCGGTGCTAGTGAAGATTGTGAGGACTGGGAATCAGGTGTTACTGACTGGTCTTATATAAGGGAGTCATTTTCCCATCAGGGTTGCCGGTGATCAATTGTTCTGGTCTGAATCCTTCATTCCAGTTTCCCTTGTAGCCTGCTGTGTCGTGTCTGCATCTCCTGCTTACAGATAAGACTTTTGCTTCTTTTGTGTTTGTGCTATATTTTTGCATTTTGTCCTGCACTTCTTTGGGGGCCTTCAGGGTCCCCTCCGGGGGCTTCTGCCCTCTCAGTTTAGTTCAGCCACTGAGTTTTGTTCTTTTGCTTTTTCCAGTTTTTTCAGTGGCTGCTGTTTTGATTTTGTTACACCAGAGAACTAATTTAGGTGGTAGAGGTCGTGTGATCTCAGGTGATTTTGAAATTAGTAGAGTTGGTGCTTTTCAGGGTTTTCTGGGATTGCAGTAAGTACCCTTCCTATCCTTTTCTATTTAGATAGTTTGGCCCCAGCGTTTGCTCATACTATTTTCTTTCTGTGTCAGTATTTCCTCTTGTCTAACCGCCATTACATGTTTGGGGGCTTTCTGTTATCTTTGGGGTTCTGCTCCGGGGCAGATAGCTTTCCTATTTCTATCTTTAGGTGTAGTTAGTTTCTCAGGCTGTGACGAGGCGTCTAGGACCAACGTAGGAACGCTCCACGGCTGCCTCTAGTTGTGGTGGTTAGTCAGGGTACTGCAATCTCATAGATTCCAACTGCTCTGGTGTATTGCTTTTTTTTTACCTGCACTCCTCAGCTACCGAAACATAACAGTATCACCGGACCAAAAAATTGAAAATTGTATGGTACTCACAGAAGGTAAAAAAAAAAATATATTGTGAAAGAAAAAAGGTTGTCAGAGTTGTCAGAGATATTTTTCTGTTTGTTGCATTTTTTTCCTCTGTATCTCTGGGTGCTGGGGAGGATCTTTTCTCCCAATGGAGTTTGCACAGTTGTCTGGCCGTGTGGATCAGCTTGCCACTGAGGTTCAGAGTATTGCTGCATATCTTGCTAGGTTGCCTGTTGTGGAACCTAGGATCCCCATGCCAGATTTGTTTTTAGGGGATCGAGCTAAGTTTCAGAATTTCAAAAATAATTGTAAATTGTTTTTTGCCTTAAAATCTAAGTCCTCAGGAAACGCAGCGCAGCAGGTTCAAATTATCATCTCTCTCCTGCGCGGCGATCCTCAGGATTGGGCTTTTTCCCTGATACCTGGGGATCCTGTTTTGAGTGATGTTGATGCGTTTTTTCAGGCTTTGGGGTTATTGTACGATGAGCCTAATGTCACTGATCAAGCTGAAAAAACCTTTTGGCATTAAATCAGGGGCTTGATGACGCTGAGTTATACTGTCAGAGATTCCGTAGGTGGGCAGTCCTGACCAAATGGAATGACGACGCTTTGGCGGCCCTTTTCCGGAAGGGTCTGTCAGATAATGTAAAGGATGTTATGGTGGGATTCCCTGTCCCCTCTGGTCTCGATGATTCTATGTCATTGGCGATTCAAATTGACAGACGTTTGCGTGAGCGGAGAAGTATGCGTGGAATGGTGTTGCCTTGTGAACCAGCTTCTGAACCCATGCAGTGTGATAGAGTGGTGTCTGGGGCACAGCGTCATGAGTTTCGAAAGCGCAATGGGTTATGTTTCTACTGTGGTGATGCCTCTCATGCTATTTCAGTCTGCCCTAAGCGGGGAAGACGTTTTGCACGCTCAGTTGTCTTGGGTAGTGTTCAGACTAAGTTTTTATTAACTGTCACTCTGATATGCTCTCTGTCCTCATTTTCTGCTCAGGCTTTCGTTGATTCTGGAGCAGCTATTAACCTGATGGATTATGATTTTGCTAAACGTTGTGGGTTTCCCTTGATACCCCTACATAAGTCTATTCCCCTACTGGGGATCAATTCTACCCCTTTGGCTGAGAATAAACCCCAGTTTTCTACTCAGGTGATAATGAGGGTTGAACCTGATCACCAGGAGTGCTGCAAATTTTTGGTTCTATATAATCTGCATGACATTATCGTGCTGGGTTTCCCTTGGTTACAGTCTCATAATCCTGTTTTGGATTGGAAATCTGTGTCTGTAACCAGTTGGGGCTGCCAATGTGTTAATACCAACACTCCTGTTTTTTCTGCCTCCCCCCAGGCTCAGGATGTTCCTGACTTTTTGTTTGATTTTTCTGATGTGTTTAGCAAAAGTAAATCTGCATCCTTGCCTCCCCATAGGAGCTATGACTGCGCTATTGAATTAGTGCCGGGTAGTAAATTCCCTAAAGGTCACCTTTTTAACTTGTCTGTACCTGAACATGACGCTATGCGGTCTTATATCAAGGAATCATTGGAGAAGGGTCATATCAGACCATCCTCTTCACCCTTAGGTGCCGGTTTTTTCTTTGTGGCCAAAAAAGATGGTTCATTAAGGCCGTGTATTGATTATCGTCTCTTGAACAATATTACTGTGAAATATCAATACCCGTTACCCTTGATTTCTGACCTGTTTTCCAGGGTGAAAAACGCTACTTGGTTTACCAAGCTTGACCTCAGGGGGGCGTATAACCTTATTCGCATTAAGCACGGGGATGAATGGAAGACGGCATTCAATACCCCTGAAGGGCATTTTGAGTACCTAGTGATGCCCTTTGGGCTCACTAATGCTCCTTCCGTCTTCCAGTCCTTCATGAATGACATTTTCAGGGATTTTGTGGACAAGTTTCTTATTGTTTATTTGGATGATATCTTGATTTTTTCTAATGACTGGGACTCTCATGTGAAACATGTTCGAACTGTATTCCAGATTTTGAGAGAGAATGCTCTGTATGTGAAGGGATCAAAGTGTCTTTTTGGCGTACAGAGGATCTCATTTCTGGGATTCATTTTGTCCCCATCTGTTATTGAAATGGACCCGGTCAAGGTTCAGGCCATCTGTGATTGGGTCCAACTGTCACGCTGTCTAATGATATGTATACAATGTCAGTAAACTATTAATACAGGAACAACACTCTATACAACAACTAGTATAGCAACATCAGCATGTAAGTATAAAATAGATTTACCTGACACGATATCTGCTGAACTCAGGGTTAATCTTGAGGACTTGATGAGCTGAAACAGGAAAGAGGTGGACCGGGATCTAACCTGACCCTAAACTGGGGTCCTAACTAATCCCTCACCTTGGAGGTACTGATAATGGTTCAGAGGTCCAAGTCTCCAACCTAACCCTGTCTCCTATCAGACCCTGAACCCTGTAATCAGTCCTAAGAAGGATCCTGACTACCACCAAAGGGATATGGGCTGATCTCAGCTAAATACACAGATTAGACATATAAGACAGACAGGATAACACACGCTTGCATACACACTCAAACACCAAAGGAACATAAATGGTCTGGGAAATAAACTCTAACCAAGTTGAGCTTAGAACAACTAAGGAGCTCACAACTAAAGTCTATACAGATTCATTCCTATCTGTGGTCTGCATGAAGGTTTCACTGGCAACTACCCAAGCAGACAACCAAGAATTTAAAGGAAACCAATCAATAAATAATCAATTGCAGCCGGGAGAAACTGCACCCAGTCCCAGCACCGAGCACAGACAGAATTAACTCCCTAGCTGCCAAACACAAAGAAACAGCAGCTCAGCTGTGAGAAGTCAAAATGTGCAACCGCGACGATCTTCGTGGCAATGCACACATGACACCAACCTACTTCATTAAAGGCTCTTCAGAGATTTTTGGGTTTTGCCAATTTTTATCGTAAATTTATTGGTAATTTCTCGGTTATTGTTAAACCATTAACTGATTTGACCAGAAAGGGTTCTGATGTGGTGAATTGGCCTCCTGAGGCAGTCTCTGCATTTCAGGAACTTAAGCAGAGATTCACTTCTGCTCCTGTTCTACGGCAGCCTGATGTTTCTCTGCCATTTCAGGTGGAGGTTGATGCCTCTGAAATTGGGGCAGGTGCCGTTTTGTCCCAAAAAGATCCAGAGACCTCTAAAAGTAACCCTTGTGCCTTTTTCTCTCGAAAATTTTCTCCTACTGAACGTAATTATGACGTAGGTAATCGGGAGTTATTGGCCATGAAGTGGGCTTTTGAAGAGTGGAGACATTGGCTGGAGGGAGCCAAACATCAGGTGGTGGTCCTTACGGACCATAAGAATCTGGTCTATCTGGAATCTGCCAAGCGACTCAATCCTAGACAGGCCAGGTGGGCCTGTTTTTCACACGTTTTAATTTTGTGGTTTCCTTTCTTCCTGGCACTAAGAATGTTAAGGCGGATGCCCTCTCGAGGAGTTTCCTTGCGGACTCTCCTGAGTTATCTGATCCTTCTGTTATTTTGAAAGAGGGTGTAGTTCTTTCCGCCATCTCGCCCAATTTGAGACTTGCTCTGGAGGGGTGTCAGGAGGATAGGCCCGAGCGCTGCCCTGTTGGAAAATTGTTTGTCCCGGACCAATGGAAAAAGAGTGTGATGTATGAGATTCATTGTTCTGCATTGGCTGGGCATCCCGGAATTTTTGGTACCAGAGACTTGGTTAGTCGGTCCTTTTGGTGGCCTACCTTGTCTCGTGATGTCAGGGAATTTGTGCAGTCCTGCGGGACTTGCTCTCGCTCCAAGCCTTGCTCTCGCTCTAGTGGTTTGTTGATGCCATTGCCTGTGCCCAAGAGACCATGGACCCATATCTCTATGGATTTCATTTCCGATCTTCCTGTTTCTCAGAGAATGACCACCATCTGGGTAATTTGTGATAGGTTTTCCAAAATGATACATCTTGTGCCATTACCTAAGTTGCCTTCCTCCTCTGAATTGGTGCCGTTGTTCCTTCAGCACGTGGTTCGTTTACACGGCATTCCTGAGAACATTGTGTCTGACAGAGGAGTCCAGTTTGTTTCCAGATTTTGGAGGACTTTTTGTTCTAAACTGGGTGTTCAATTGTCTTTCTCCTCGGCATTTCATCCTCAGACCAATGGTCAAACTGAGAGAACAAACCAGACATTGGAGACTTATCTAAGATGCTTTGTGTCTGCTGATCAGGATGACTGGGTCTCTTTTTTGCCTTTGGCTGAGTTTGCTCTTAATAATAGGGCTAGCTCTGCCACTTTGATGTCTCCGTTTTTCTGTAATTCTGGGTTTCACCCTCGATTTTCTTCAGGACAGACGGAGGCTTCTGTCTGTCCAGGTGTTGACTCTGTTGTGGAGCGTATGCAACAGATTTGGGACCAGGTAGTGGAGAGGTTGTCCCTCTCTCAGGAGAAGGCCCAGCGGTTTGCTAACCGGCATAGGACTGATGGTCCTCGGTTTAAAGTGGGGGACTTGGTCTGGTTGTCCTCAAAGAATATTCCTATGAGAGTAGCATCTCCTAAATTTAAGCCTAGGTTCATTGGACCTTATAAGATCATGGAGATTATTAATCCTGTTTCTTTTCGTTTGCTTCTTCCAGGGACATTTAAGATCCATAACGTGTTCCACAAGTCCTTGTTGAAGAGGTTTGTTGAGCCAGTGGTTCCTGCTGCTGTGCCTCCTGACCCTGTTTTGGTTGAGGGCAATCTGGAGTATGTGGTTGAGAAAATATTGCATTCTCGTTTTTCTAGACGGAAACTCCAGTATTTGGTTAAATGGAGAGGTTATGGTCAGGAAGACAATTCTTGGGTGTTTGCTTCGGACATCCATGCTAGGAGACTTATCCGTGCGTGTCATAGAACTCATCCTGACCGACCTGGTTGCTCAAATGAGGGTTCGGTGACCCTCCTCAAGGGGGGGTACTGTTGTGAATGGGTTTGAGATGAGTTCTGAGCAGAGGCTCCCTCTGGTGGTTACAAGCGGTGCTAGTGAAGATTGTGAGGACTGGCAATCAGGTGTTACTGACTGGTCTTATATAAGGGAGTCATTTTCCCATCAGGGTTGCCGGTGATCAATTGTTCTGGTCTGAATCCTTCATTCCAGTTTCCCTTGTAGCCTGCTGTGTCGTGTCTGCATCTCCTGCTTACAGATAAGACTTTTGCTTCTTTTGTGTTTGTGCTATATTTTTGCATTTTGTCCTGCACTTCTTTGGGGGCCTTCAGGGTCCCCTCCGGGGCTTCTGCCCTCTCAGTTTAATTCAGCCACTGAGTTTTGTTCTTTTGCTTTTTCCAGTTTTTTCAGTGGCTGCTGTTTTGATTTTGTTACACCAGAGAACTAATTTAGGTGGTAGAGGTCGTGTGATCTCAGGTGATTTTGAAATTAGTAGAGTTGGTGCTTTTCAGGGTTTTCTGGGATTGCAGTAAGTACCCTTCCTATCCTTTTCTATTTAGATAGTTTGGCCCCAGCGTTTGCTCATACTATTTTCTTTCTGTGTCAGTATTTCCTCTTGTCTAACCACCATTACATGTTTGGGGGCTTTCTGTTATCTTTGGGGTTCTGCTCCGGGGCAGATAGCTTTCCTATATCTATCTTTAGGTGTAGTTAGTTTCTCAGGCTGTTACGAGGCGTCTAGGACCAACGTAGGAACGCTCCACGGCTGCCTCTAGTTGTGGTGGTTAGTCAGGGTACTGCAATCTCATAGATTCCAACTGCTCTGGTGTATTGCTTTTTTTTACCTGCACTCCTCAGCTACCGAAACATAACAACTTAGGGCGCGCGCCAGTGCGCTCCCCGCTCTTAAAGGGGCCGCGCGCATTTTTCAAAAAGGTCCCCGGCCAATGCCGGAGGACTCCACCCTATATAAAGTACTTCCTCCTTAATGGAGGTGCCCGGGCAATGTTGTTGTTGTTGCACTGTTTTACTCTGCTTCAGCCCTCAGGTGCCGTTACCAGTTACCTGCCTGTTTCCTGCCCGTTTGCTGTCTGCTACCTGTCCGCAAGCCTACTTGGAGGTTCGGCCGTCACATGTGGTGACCATCAGTTATTACAGAGACTCTCGCCTGCTCACTTGGGAGCGCTCATCTGCCATCTGACTGCAGCCCTACCCGGAGGTTCGGACGTCACATGCGGTGACCCTCGGCTATTCCAGAGACTCTCGCCTGCTCACTTGGGGCGCTCATCTGCCATCTGACTGCAGCCCTACCCGGAGGTTCGGACATCACATACGGTGATCCTCGGCTATTCCAGAGACTCTCGCCTGCTCACTTGGGAGCGGTCATCTGCTATCTGCCTGCTAGCCTACCGGGAGACTCCCTGCTTACCTATCTAGAGACTGCCCCGGTCACTTGCCGTGACTCCCTGCATACCTATCCAGAGACTGCCCCGGTCACTTGCCGTGACTCCCTGCATACCTATCCAGAGACTGCCCCGGTCACTTGCCGTGACTCCCTGCCTACTTATCCAGAGACTGCCCCGGTCACTTGCCGTGACTACCTGCCCATATAATCAGAGACTGCCCCGCTCACTTGCCGTGATCCCCTTCCCGTCTGTCCAGAGACTGTCCCTGTCACTTGCCGTGACTTCCTGTCCGTCTCCCCGGGCGCCACCCGCTCCTTTACAAGGAAAGCCTTCTTGTATAATAAAGCTCAGAGGTTCCGCCTACCAGACCTGTTACAAGTACACACTTGCAGCTCAGGCCTGAAATCACTCAGGTGTTAATTAGGAGACCAGAAGTAGGTGTGTTGGAACACAATCTGAGAGCTAGCTTAGTCTGGACACAGGAAGGTGTCCCGGCACAAGAAGCAGTCTCCAGGAGTGGGAGCTGGCTTAGCCTGGACACAGGAAGGTGTCCCGGCACAAGAAGCAGTCTCCAGGAGTATGAGCTATCTCAGTCTTGGTGCAGGAAGTACCCCGGACACAGGAGTAGTCTCAGTGAGAATCCGTGCGAATAGCGGCTGAATAGGAGTGGATCTCTCTCAAGTCTGGACGCTGAAGGGGCCTTCAGACACAAGGAGGAGTATCTGTGAAACTCCATACTGGTAACATATATCATATGTGTTGTTTTGGGCACAGACTGGTAGAGTCTGGACCCGGATAAATAGGGAAATCGATCTATGTGTAATTAGTGGCTAGACAAGCCTAGGTTTTCTGTTTATGCTTTATTTTTATCTGTTTGCTGTGGACTTTAATAAAGCTGGTTGCGGCCAGTTTTACACCAGAACTGCTGTCTGAATGAACTGTTTTCGTGCCATTCTGTCTACCCAGACAGCGATCCTAGAGCTATATCCCCTGGAAATGTTACAATATATATTCCCCAAACTGCTTATTTACAGAATACTATTGTTTTGGGTAAAACACATCCCCCTGCTTTTTGATACCTAAAAAAGATGTAAAAATGAGAAATCGCTGTTTAAATTTTAACCCTTATGAAAAATTTTAGTTCCAAAATTGTGCTGATGTAGACATGTGGGAAATGTTACTTATTAAGTATTTTGTGTGATACATCTGTGTGATATAAGGGCATGAAAACTGCAAAATTTTCAATATTTTTGCCAAATTTCAATTTTTTTCACAAAGAAACGCAAGTCATATAAAAAAAATGTACCACTATCATGAAGTACAATATGTCACGAGAAAACATTGTCAGAATCACCGGGATCCATGGAATTGTTACAGAGTTATTACCTCATAAAGGGACAGTGGTCAGAATTGTAAAAAATGGCCCGGTCATTAATATGCAAACCACTCTCGGGGGGTAAAGGGGTTAATATGCTTTGATACAGCACTCTGTGAATAGCCAGCTTCTTTAGCAATGACCTTTTTTGGCTTAAGGGTATGCCACACTAAGCGAGATCGCTAGCGAGATCGCGCAAGCGACATAGATTTTATGATGCAGCAGCCACATCGTTAGCTATGTCGCTGTGTGTGACATGTAGCGGCGATGTGGCCCCCGCTTCAATGTCGCTGATCGTGCACGAACTCCTTGTGGAGTGTATCAATGACTGCCTTCTGGACATCTGTCAAGTCAGCAGTCTTCCCCATGATTGTGGAACCTACTGAAACAAACTAAGGGACCTTTTTATGAAGCATTTGCAGGTTTTTTTTTGTTAATTATACTAATTTACTGAAATAATGACTTTTGGGTTTTCATTGGCTGTAAGCCATAATCATCAACATTAAAAGAATTAAACACTCGAAATAGATCATTCTGTTTGTAATGTAATATAAGAGTTTCACTTTTTGTATTGAAGAACTGAAAAAAATATTTTTTGTTGATATTCTAATTTTGTGAGAAGCATACATACATATATATATATATTTATATATACAGTACAGACCAAAAGTTTGGACACACCTTCTCATTCAAAGATTTTTCTGTATTTTCATGACTATGAAAATTGTACATTCACACTGAATGCATCAAAACTATGAATTAACACATGTGGAATTATATACTTAACAAAAAAGTGTGAAACAACTGAAAATATGTCTTATATTCTAGGTTCTTCAAAGTAGCCACCTTTTGCTTTGATTACTGCTTTGCACACTCTTGGCATTCTCTTGATGAGCTTCAAGAGGTAGTCACAGGAAATGGTTTTCACTTCACAGGTGTACCCTGTCAGGTTTAATAAGTGCGATTTCTTGCCTTATAAATGGGGTTGGGACCATCAGTTGTGTTGTGCAGAAGTCTGGTGGATACACAGCTGATAGTCCTATTGAATAGACTGTTAGAATGTGTATTATGGCAAGAAAAAAGCAGCTAAGTAAAGGAAAACGAGTGGCCATCATTACTTTAAGAAATGAATGTCTGTCAGTCCGAAAAATTGGGAAAACTTTGAAAGTATCCCCAAGTGCAGTTGCAAAACCATCAAGCGCTACAAAGAAACTGGCTCACATAAGGACCGCCCCAGGAAAGGAAGACCAAGAGTCACCTCTGCTTCTGAGGATAAGTTTATCCGAGTCACCAGCCTCAGAAATCGCAGGTTAACAGCAGCTCAGATTAGAGACCTGGTCAATGCCACACAGAGTTCTAGCAGCAGACACATCTCTGTTAAATTTACCTTTCAGCACTTTTTTTCTTTTTTGGACATTACTGAGGTCCATAAAGAAAGCCAGCAGGGCATGTGTCGTGCACTGCTTCTGTTGTGCTCCATACACGAGTATAGCGTTCTAATTACCGTATATACTTGTGTATAAACCGAGATTTTCAGCACATTTTTTTTGTGCTGAAAATGCCCCCCTCGGCTTATACACAAGTCATTGTGCAGAAAGCCAGCGGGGGAGGGGGAGCGGCAGGAGCCAGCAGCTGTGACATAATACCCTCCCTGTGCCATCGCTGAACGTCGTTGCGTCTCCATTATCCCGACTTCCTGCAGCTCTCCTGTGCTGAGCAGTCACATGGTACACTAAGGTATTGAATATGCATGCGTCTCCACTCCCATAGGCGTGGAACGCATATTCATTACCTTAATGAGCAGTACCACGTGACCGCTCAGCCCAGGAGACCTGCAGGAAGCCGGGACAATGGAGACGCAGAGATGGTCAGCGACGGCGCGAGGAGGGTGAGTATGACGGGGAGCACAGAGGAGGACGGGGGAGCACGGAGGATGGCAAAACTAGGTACCTCGGCTTATACTCGGGTCGGCTCATACTCTAGTATATACAGTAATATTTTTTCACTAGCTAAATGTGAAAAAACCTGCTGTATCCCACATTTTAGCTAGTTAGCTAGGTGGTTGTACAGTGGTGGCCAAAAGTATTGGCACCCCTGCAATTCTGTCAATAATACTCAGTTTCTTCCTGAAAATGATTGCAAACACAAATTCTCTGGTATTATTATCTTCATTTAATTTGTCTTCAATGAAAAAACACAAAAAGAATTGACCTAAAGCCAAATTGGATATAATTCCACACCAAACCTAAAAAAGGGGGTGGACAAAAGTATTGGCACTGTTTGAAAAATCATGTGATGCTTCTCTAATTCGTGTAATCACCAGCACCTGTAACTTACCTGTGGCACCAAACAGGTGTTGGCAATAACTAAATGACACTTGCAGCCAGTTAACATGGATTAAAGTTGACTCAACCTCTGTCCTGTGTCCTTGTGTGTACCACACTGAGCAAGGAGAAAAGAAAGAAGACCAAAGAACTGTCTGAGGACTTCAGAAACCAAATTGTGATGAAGCATGAGCAATCTCAAGGCTACAAGTCCATCTCCAGAGACCTGAATGTTCCTGTGTCTTCCGTGCGCAGTGTCATCAAGAAGTTTAAAGCCCATGGCACTGTGGTTAACCTCCCTAGATGTGGAAGGAAAACAAAAATTGACGAGAGATTTCAACGCAAGATTGTGCGGATGGTGGATAAAGAACCTCGACTAACATCCAAACAAGTTCAAGCTGCCCTGCAGTCCGAGGGTACAACAGTGTCAACCCGTACTATCCGTCGGCGTCTGAATGAAAAGGAACTGTATGGTAGGATACCCAGGAAGACCCCACTTCTTACCCCGAGACATAAAAAAGGCAGGCTGGAGTTTGCCAAAACTTACCTGAGAAAGCCTAAAATGTTTTGGAAGAATGTTCTCTGGTCAGATGAGACAAAAGTCGAGCTTTTTGGGAAAAACCATCAACATAGAGTGCACAGGAAAAAAAAAAAAGGCATTCAAAGAAAAGAACACGGTCCCTACAGTCAAACATGGCGGAGATTCCCTGATGTTTTGGGGTTGCTTTGCTGCCTCTGGCACTGGACTGCTTGACCGTGTGCATGGCATTATGAAGTCTGAAGATTACCAACTAATTTTGCAGCATAATGTAGGGTCCAGTGTGAGAAAGCTGGGTCTCCCTCAGAGGTCATGGGTCTTCCAGCAGGACAATGACCCAAAACACACTTCCAAAAGCACTATAAAATGGTTTGAGAGAAAGCACTGGAGACTTCTAAGGTGGCCAGCAATGAGTCCAGACCTGAATCCCATAGAACACCTGTGGAGAGATCTCAAAATGGCAGTTTGGAGAAGGCACCCCTCAAATATCAGGGACCTGGAGCAGTTTGCCAAAGAAGAATGGTCTACAATTCCAGCAGAGCATTGTAAGAAACTCATTGATGGTTACCGGAAGTGGTAGTTCGCAGTTATTTTGGCTAAAGGTTGTGCAACCAAGTATTAGGCTGAGGTGCCAATACTTTTGTCCGGCCCATTTTTGGAGTTTTGTGTGAAATGATCAAGGATTTGATTTTTGCTTCATTCTCTTGTGTTTTTTCCTTGCAAGCAAATTAAATGAAGATAAAAATAGCAAATAATTTGTGATTGTAATCATTTTCAGGAAGAAACTGAGTATTATCTGACAGAATTGCAGGGGTGCCAATACTTTTGGCCACCACTGTATATCAGTCAGATAGTGTAGCTAGCTAGTGTCCAGTGTGGCTGTCAAATTTACCTTTCAGAATTTTTTTTTGCCATTACTGAGGTCCACAAACAAAGCCAGACTGGCACATGTCCTACAAGTGTACTGCTTCTATTGAGCTATATGCACGATTATAGCATTCTAATTAATATTTTTTAACAAGCTAAATGTGAAACAGCCTGCTGTATCCTTTCTTGTCATTTAGTGCTGTGGTGACATAAAACTAAAAAAATACCACCACCCGTAGCAGGCTGATTAGAGAACAAAGGGGTCAGAGAGTGTTTTAGACCAAATGTATATAAATGTAATTAGGAAATCAACAATTATTTATATTAAAAACACTACAGAGCAACACTAAGTAAGTGGGCACACAAAGGGGGTCCAAATAATAAAAAGTACTGTCAGGAATAACATATATCGCTGGCTGGATAATAGTATCAGAACAGCAAAGAATAAGCAAGCTATATTGCTAAGATAATGCCCTGCTAAAACACCGAGGTGGCTCAAAAGTTGCCACTCCATTATCCTGCTTAAGGGAGATTCTCCTTGTTTGATGGAGTGGATATGAGACCAGCAGAAAGTGTAAGGGGCAAAAAGCAATATAAAGTGCGTAGCGCGCAAAGAAGAAATGCATGTAATGGACAAGTAGTTACAAGTAACCCTGGTGAGTGGATCCCTCGACCCACCGTCCCTTCACGCGTTTTGCCTCAACTTTGTCAGGAGGTGTGTGATATAAAAGTCTGCAGGCCTAAGGCACATAAAAAAAAGTTATAATGTTTTCTGTTGCTAAATGTGAAACAGCTTGCTGTATCCCACATTGTCATTTTGTGGCGGTGATATGAACCTGTCTGCAGACCTAAGGCACATTAAAAAAAATAATTTTTCAGTTGCAAAAAGATAGACAACCCACCGTATCACACTTTGGTTGGGTTGAAATTAAGCTGTAGAGGCCTGATCCAGAGGCCACAAAAAATTATTTGGTTATTAATGTCATACAGTAAAGGACCTGTCACGCTGTCTAGCAGATATATAAATAATGTCAGTAATCTATCAAGTGGGACAACATTCTATATAACATATAAATAGGTAACATTAACATGTATATATAGCATAGTATTACCTGACATAATATCCTGTGGGTCAATACTGAATCCTTTTCACGCTGTCTCTGGCTAGAGGTGGACTGGGGTCTATGCTGACCCTAAACTGGGGTCCTGACTAGTCCCTCTACCTGGAGGTACTGTTAATGGTACAGAGGTCCAGGCCACCAGCGTAAACCCTGTCTCCTATAAATCCCTGACCACTGTAATCTAGTCCTTAGAAGGACCCTGATTACCATCATAGGGAATGGACAGGTAAAGGTTAACAAACAGTATAGACAAACGAGACAGACAGGGGATAAAGTAAATACTGTCTTTCATACAACATATAAACACAGAGGGAACAC
This sequence comes from Oophaga sylvatica, assembly GCA_033576555.1. Lineage (NCBI taxonomy): Eukaryota > Metazoa > Chordata > Amphibia > Anura > Dendrobatidae > Oophaga > Oophaga sylvatica. The sequence continues at coordinate 156,005,101 of JARQOD010000007.1, forward strand.
CAAAGGTCTAGGAGATAAACTATAAGCAAGGAGAGGAGAAACAACAAAGGAGCTCTTAGCTTAAGTCTTCTCAGAACCGATCCTATCTGCAGTCTGTATGAATGCTTTCACCGGCATCTAACCAGCAGACTGGCAGGTATATAAAGGAAGCTAATTAGAACATAATCAAAAGCAGCCGGGCGAGGCTGGACCTAGTCTTAGCAAAGAGCTAGGTAAAATTAACTCCCTCATTACCAAACACAAAGAAACAGCAACTCAGCTGCGAGAAGTCAGAATGTGCAATCGCGACGATCTTCGTGGCGATGCACCCATGACAGTACCCCCCCTTCTACGAGGGGCCTCCGGACCCTCAGGGCCAGGTCTGTCCGGGTAAGTCGTGTGGAAGGTCCGAACCAATCGATCTGCGTTAATCTCAGACGCAGGAACCCACGTCCTCTCCTCAGGACCATATCCCTTCCAATGAACCAAATACTGAAGGGATCGGCAATTCAGACGTGAGTCAATGATCTTCAACACTTGAAATTCTAAGTTACCATTGACCACCACTGGAGGAGGAGGTAGAAGTGACGGTCTAACTGGCGCCACGTACCTCTTAAGCAACGATTTGTGGAATACATTATGGATTTTAAACGTAGGAGGGAGGTCCAGACGAAATGCCACAGGATTAATTATAGAACTGATCCTGTATGGACCGATGAACCTGGGACCCAGTTTCCAGGAGGGAACTTTGAGTTTTATATTCTTGGTAGACAACCACACCAGATCGTTCACACCTACATCCGGACCAGACACTCTCCTCCTATCAGACCTCCGCTTGAAACGGTTCCCCATAGCACTCAGACCATTCAGCACTCCTCTCCAAACTGAAGCAAGTGACGACGAGAATCGTTCCTCCTCAGGAACCCCAGATGGACGGGTATGTGGGGTCTTAGAGCGAGCACAAACTCCACAGGACGCGACAAAAGTTATTACCTCTTTATTTAAGTTAGGCCACCAAAACCGGCGAGAAAGGAGATCCACAGTTGCTTTACTCCCTGGATGTCCTGCTAAAGCAGAACTATGATGTGCCTCGATAACTTTTTGTCTTAACTGATTAGGAACAAACAGTCTCCCTGGAGGTCCTACAGGGGCGTCCCCCTGAGCCTCCAACACCTCCTCCTCAAGCTCAGAGCACACAGCCGACACCACCACTCCCTCCTGAAGGATAGGAACCGGGCCATCCGTCTTTCCGGCCCCTGGGAAACTACGAGATAAGGCATCAGGAAGCAATTTTATTGAGCAGTCATACGTGCGATGAGGAGGTAACTTTTGACACCCCTCCTCTGAGAACATCTCCCCAAAGTCCTCCAGAAAAGGAGGTAAAGTCCTAGGCACGACCGCACCGATGACCGTGTTCATGCAGTTATTCTTGCAAAATTCACCCCACTGGCTTATCTTTCTGGATTGCCAATCAATCACTGGGTTATGTTTAGCCAACCAAGGAAGTCCCAACACAATAGGAGTAGGAAGACCCTCCAACACATAACAAGACAACTGTTCTTTATGTATTGCCCCTACTCGAAGGTCTATGTTATGAACAGCTTGTACAAAGCTACCTTGACCGAGAGGTCTGGCGTCAATAGAAAGTATAGGGATCGGTTTGGCCAATACACTCAGTTGCATACCTTGCACCTGGGCAAACCGAGCGTCCACCATATTAGCCCCAGACCCACTATCAAGAAGAACAGAAATCCTCTCAACTCTCGCACCAACCACCACCTCCGCAGGCACGAGAAATTGAGACGGACCTGGGGACGAAATACCTACTCCCAGGTTGTCGTCCACCACACAACCTGGGATTAACAGTTTTTCGGTGACTTTTTTGCTCAATGAGGCACGGGAGGGACACCCCCAACAAAATGTCCCTCTCTCCCGCAGAAGAAACACCTTCTTGTCTTGCGGCGCACCGCCGATTCCCTCCTGCAAAATGATGTCCCACCCAACTGCATAGGTTCCTCAGAACAGACCAGGGGAACCTCCATATAAGGGACTTTAGTAGTGGGTGGAGTCATAACAGGGGGCGGAGTTACCTCGCACCTCCCCCGAAGCCGTCTATCAATACGAATAGCAAGGGCCATAGCAGCCTCCAGTGACGGAGGAGAATCATACTGAGCCAAAACATCTTTTAATTTGTCAGATAACCCTTGACAAAACTGGCTCCTAAGAGCTGGGTCATTCCACTGAGTATCTGTGGCCCATCTACGGAACTCAGAAGAAAATTCCTCCGCCGGACGATCTCCCTGCTGTATCCTACGTAACTTCGTTTCAGCAAGGGAGACCCGATCCGGGTCATCATACACCAGCCCCAGGGCAGCAAAAAATCGATCTGACTGGAGGGCCGGGGAGCCAGGAGGAAGAGAGAACGCCCAGGATTGAGGGTCCCCTTGTAAGAGCGAGATGACAATTCCCACCCTCTGCTCCTCACTCCCCGATGACCGAGGCCGTAGCCGAAAGTACAATTTACATGCCTCCCGGAAGGTAAAAAATTTGTCCCGCCCACCAGTGAACCTGTCCGGGAGAGCAACCTTAGGTTCAGATCTGGTTTGCTCCGGGGGGGACAAAACCTTGGACTTAATGTCCGTAAACTCCATGGACAACTTCTGCAACTGCAGGGCAAGCTGAGCTACTGGATCCATGGTAGCTGGGGAGAATCTATAGTTTTTGGGCCGGTGAAAATGTCACGCTGTCTAGCAGATATATAAATAAATAATGTCAGTAATCTATCAAGTGGGACAACATTCTATATAACATATAAATAGGTAACATTAACATGTATATATAGCATAGTATTACCTGACATAATATCCTGTGGGTCAATACTGAATCCTTTTCACGCTGTCTCTGGCTAGAGGTGGACCGGGGTCTATGCTGACCCTAAACTGGGGTCCTGACTAGTCCCTCTACCTGGAGGTACTGTTAATGGTACAGAGGTCCAGGCCACCAGCGTAAACCCTGTCTCCTATAAATCCCTGACCACTGTAATCTAGTCCTTAGAAGGACCCTGATTACCACCATAGGGAATGGACAGGTAAAGGTTAACAAACAGTATAGACAAACGAGACAGACAGGGGATAAAGTAAATACTGTCTTTCATACAACATATAAACACAGAGGGAACACCAAAGGGCTAGGAGATAAACTATAAGCAAGGAGAGGAGAAACAACAAAGGAGCTCTTAGCTTAAGTCTTCTCAGAACCGATCCTATCTGCAGTCTGTATGAATGCTTTCACCGTTATCTAACCAGCAGAATGGCAGGTATATAAAGGAAGCTAGAACATAATCAAAAGCAGCCGGGCGAGGCTGGACCTAGTCTTAGCAAAGAGCTAGGATAAAATTAACTCCCTCATTACCAAACACAAAGAAACAGCAACTCAGCTGCGAGAAGTCAGAATGTGCAATCGCGACGATCTTCGTGGCGATGCACCCATGACAGGACCTTACTTTAAAATAATTAGTAACATCTAGTTTGTTATAGAGGCCTGATCCATAGGCCACAAAAATTTCTTCTTTTATTAACGTCATACAATAAAGGACCTGACTTTAAAATAGTTTGTAGCATCTAGTGTGTTATAGAGGCTTGATCTAGAGGCCACAGAAATTCTTCTGTTCCTAGTGCCATACAGTAGGAGACGCGACTTTAAAATAGTTTGTAGCATCTAGTGTTATAGAGGCCTGATCCATAGGCCACAAAAAATGATTCCATTATTAATGTCACACAGTAAAGGACCTGACTTTAACCCCTTCACTCCCAAGGGTGGTTTGCACGTTAATGACCGGGCCAATTTTTACAATTCTGACCACTGTCTCTTTATGAGGTTATAACTCTGGAACGCTTCAACGGATCTTCGCGATTCTGAGACTGTTTTCTCGTGACATATTGTACTTCACGTTAGAAGTATAATTTCTTCGATATAACTTGCGTTTATTTTTGAAAAAAACACAAATATGGCGAAAATTTTGAAAATTTTGCAATTTTCAAACTTTGATTTTTTTTTTCCCTTAAAACAGAGAATATGTCACACAAAATAGTTAAGAAATAACATTTCCCACATGTCTACTTTACATCAGCACAATTTTGGAACCAAAATTTTTTTTGTTAGGAAATTATAAGGGTTAAAAGTTGACCAGTGATTTCTCATTTTTACAACAAAATTTACAAAGCCATTTTTTTAGGGACCACCTCACATTTGAAGTCACTTTGATGGGTCTATATAGCAGAAAATACCAAAAAGTGACACCAATCTAAAAACTGCACCCCTCAAGGTACTCAAAACCACATTCAAGAAGTTTAATAACCCTTCAGGTGCTTCACAGGAGCTGAAGCAACGTGGAAGGAAAAAAATAATATTTAACTTTTTAGCCACAAAAATGATCTTTTACAAACTTTTTTTTATTTTGACAAGGGTAAAAGGAGAAAATGGGCAGATAAAGTTGTTGTGCAATTTCTCCTGAGTACGCCAATACCCTATATGTGGGGGAAAACCACTGTTTGGGCACACGGCAGAGCTCGTAAGGGAAGGAGCGCCGTTTGACTTTTTCAAACCAAAATTGGCTGGAGTTGAGATTGGACGCCATGTCGTGTTTGGAGAGCCCCTGATGCGCCTAAACAGTGGAAACCCCCCACAAGTGACCCCATTTGGGAAACTAGACCCCCTAAGGAACTTATCTAGATCTGTTGTGAGCAATTTAAACCCCCAAGTGCTTCACACAAGTTTATAACGTAGAGCTGTAAAATTAAAAAATCATATTTTTTCCACAAAATTGATCTTTTCACCCCAATTTTTATTTTCCCAAGGGTAACAAGACTCCTAAAGTTATTGTGCAATTTGTCCTGAGTACGCTGATACCCCATATGTGGGGGTAAACCACTGTTTGGGTGCATGGCAGAGTTTGGAAGGGAAGGAGCGCCGTTTGACTTTTTCAACGCAGAATTGGCTGGATGCCATGTCGTGTTTGGAGAGCTCCTGATGCGCCTAAACATTGGAAACCCCCCACAAGTGACCCCATTTTGGAAAATAGACCCCACAAGGAACTTATCTAGAAGTATGTTGAGCACTTTGAACCCCAAAGTGCTTCACAGAAGTTTATAGCGTACAGCTGTAAAAATAAAAAATCTTTTTTTTTTTTTACAAAAATGATTTTTTCGCCCCCAATATTTTATTTTCACAAGGGTAACAGGAGAAATTGGACCCCAAAAGTTGTCCAATTTGTCCTGAGTACGCTGATACCCAACATGTGTGAGAAAACGACTGTATGGGTGCACGTCTGGGCTCGGAAGGGAAGTAGTGACGTTTTGGATTGCAGACTTTGATGGAATGGTCTGGGGGCGTCATGTCGCATTTGGAGAGCCCCTGATGCGCCTAAACAGTGGAAACCCCCCACAAGTGACCCCATTTTGGAAAATAGACCCCACAAGGAACTTATCTAGAAGTGTGGTGAGCGCTATGAAGCCCCAAGTGCTTCACAGAAAATTTATAACATACAAAAATTTTTTTACAAAAATTATTTTGTCGCCCCCAGTTTTTTATTTTCCCAAGGGTAACAGAAGAAATAGGACAAATTGCACAATAACTCTTGTGGTCCAGAGTACGCTGATACCCCATATGCGGGGGTAAACTACTGTTTGGGCGCATGGCAGAGCTCAGAAGTGAAGGAGCACCGTTTGACTTTTTCAACGCAGAATTGGCTGGAATTGAGATCTGACGCCATATCACATTTGGAGAGCCCCTGATGTGCCTAAACAGCAGAAACCCCCCAATTCTAACTCCAACCCTAACCCCAACACACCCCTAACCCTAATCCCAACCCTAATCCTAACATTAGCGCCAACTCTAACCCTAACTTTAGCCGCAACCCTAACCCTAATGGGAAAATGGAAATAAATACATTTTTTTTAATTTTATTATTTTTCCCTAACTAAGGGGGTGATAAAGGGGGGTTTGATTTACTATTTATAATGGGTTTTTGTGATTGGCAGCTGTCACGCTAAAAGACTCTTTTTATTGCAAAAAGTATTTTTTTGCATCACCACATTTTGAGAGCTATAATTTTTGCATATTTTGGCCCACAGAGTCATGTGAAGTCTTATTTTTTGCGGGACGAGGTGACGTTTTTATTGGTACCATTTTTGAGCACGTGACATTTTTTGATCGCTTTTTATTTCGATTTTTGGGAGGTTAGAATGAACAAAAATCAGCAATTCATGAATTTCTTTTGGGGGAGGCATTTATACCGTTCCGCGTGTGGTAAAATTAATAAAGCAGTTTTATTCTTCGGGTCAGTACGATTATGGCGATACCTCATTTATATAATTTTTTTATGTTTTGGCGCTTTTATAGAAAAACAATTTTATATAAAAAATCATTATTTTTGCATCGCTTTATTCTGCGAGCTATAACTTTTTTATTTTTTCGCTGATGATGCTGTATGATGGCTCGTTTTTTGCGGGACAAGATGACGTTTTTAGCGGTACCATGGCTATTTATATCGGTGTTTTTGTTCGTGTGTTATTCCACTTTTTGTTCGGCGGTATGATGATAAAGCATTGATTTTTTGCTTTTTTTTTTTTTTTTTAAGGGGTTCACTAAAGGGGTTAACTAGTGGGACAGTTTTATAGCGGGGGTCGTTACGGACGCGGCGATACCAAATATGTGTACTTTTATTGTTTTGTTTTTTTTATTTACAGGAAGAAATGAATTTATTGGGGAATATTTTTTTTTTTTTACCACTTTTTATTTTTATTTTTTTTACTTTTTTACTTTGTCCCAGGGTGGGACATCACAGTATTTTATCAGATCGCTGGTGTGACAGTGTGCACAGCACTCTGTCACACCAGCGATCGCTCTGGCATCGCTGCAGACTTCCTCAGCGCCTGCTTTCAGCAGGCGCTGAGGAAGCCGCCTCCTTGCAGGACCCCGGCGCCATACTGGATCCGGGGACCTGGAGGGAGGACGGACCCTCGGAACAGCGCGACACTTCGCGCTGCTCTGAGGGTCACGGGAGCGCGCAGGAAGCCCCACCCTGCGCGATCCTCCCTTGTGCCCTGGGTACACCGCGATCATGTTTGATCGCGGTGTGCCAGGGGTTAATGTGCCGGGAGCGGTCTGTGACCGCTCCTGACACATATTGCTGGGTGTCAGCTGTGATATACAGCTGACACCCGGCCGCGATCAGCTGATCGCCCATGACGTACTATTCCGTCCATGGGAATTAGGTCCAGGGTCACATGGACGGAATAGTACGTCTGATGGCAGAGAGGGGTTAAAATAGTTTGTAGCATCTAGTGTGTTATAGAGGCTTGATCTAGAGGCCACAGAAATTCTTCTGTTCCTAGCATCATACGGTAGGGGACCTGACTTTAAAATGGTTTGTAGCATCTAACGTGTTATAGAGGCTTGAACCATAGGCCACAAAAAATTCTTCTGTTATTGAAGTCATACAGTAAGGGACCTGACTTTAAAATAGTTTGTAGCATCTAGTGTGTTATAGAGGCCTAATCCATAGGCCACAAAAAAGTCATCTATTAACGTCATACAGTAAGGGACTTGACTTTTAAATAGTTTGTAGCATCTAGTGTGTTATAGAAGTAAATTTATTTGTCAGCAAATATATGTACTCATACTGAGATTAAAGTGTTGGAGAAAGGAATCAAGTTTGCACCTAGTGTTCGTGCTAATATGTTACAAACTATCAAGGATGTTAATAAATTTGTTCGCTTGTTAGCAGTGAAAAAACATTTTCATCAATCTGTGGCAGATTCTGCTTTTATATCAACATCTACTGCTGATACAATCTGAACTTCCTGTTATTCCACTATCTATGACTTTGACTGAACAGATAGTATTCAAAACCTTGATACTAAAGGGTATGCCACACTAAACAAGATTGTTAACGAGATCGCTAAAATACGTCACTATTTAGCGATCTCGTTAGCGACGTCGTTGTGTGTGGCATGTAGCAACGACGTGGACCCTGCTGTGATCTCGTTGATCGTTCACTAGAGTTCTGGACCGTATTTTGATCGTTGGCGTCCCGCTGGTGAGCCTGAATCACTGTGTTTGGCACCTTTTGTGAACGATGTGCGACCTCGTTGACGACGCATTAGTCAGCGGCGCAGGCGGGACTTTGTTTTGTTTCGTTAACGCCCTTCAGCTCCGATTGGTGACCACACAACATCACCTCAGCTATAATAACTGCGCCCCCATCCATTGTTTCCAGAGCACTTTATGGGTCTCTTTGTGCGTTGTTGCGAGGATAGTATCTTGTGGCGGAGTTTTGCGATCCTGTTTGTGGCGCAGTGGTGGGTTTTTGCGATCCTGTCTGAGTCGCTAGAGCACCATCCATCCCCATTTGGATTAGGATCTTCGGGATATTTGGATTCAAGGTAAATATTGTTTGTGATGTTGATTGATAATGGTTTTTAACCTTTTTTTTTTTTTTTCGTCTGCTTTATTTATTTTACACCCCTGACCTTATTTTTTTTAATTTTTTCGTCTGCTTTATTTATTTTACACCCCCCCACCATTTTAGACATTTGTAAACTGTATATTAAATGTTAACTGAAAAGTTTAATTTTTTTTTTTATATATATTTTTTATTTAATTCTTTATTTTACTTTGTTTAAACACTTTATTAATAGTAATTAATTAGTAATTAACTTTTCTCTTCTTTACCGTACAGGTTGCACATAATGAACCTGTCCACCGCGGAGCGTATGATTGTGGCAGTTGCACTGTCAATGGAGGCAGATCGTCAGGAAGAGGCGCGGGTGGAAGAGAGGCGCTCCAAGCAAAAGCGTCGCATGTGGACCAGGGAATGGCTGGAGCAGAGGTCCAAATTCTCCCACATGCATCTAGTGAGGGAGTTGCAGGAGAAGAATCCGCAGGATTTCCGGAATTATCTACGGATGTCGGAGGATTCATTCAAGCTCCTACTGGAAGCTGTGAGGCCACTCATTGAACGGTAGGATACCCGGATGCGTGCAGCTGTTTCAGCAGAGGAACGTTTGGCAGTAACGCTGCGATTTCTGGCAACCGGACGTTCAATAAAGGATTTGCAATATTCTGCTGCAATTTCTCGGTCGCTGCTTGGAGAACTAATTCCGGAGACATGCAACGCCATCGTCCGCAGTTTACGGAGCTACATGCCTTTTCCCAAATCAGTGGCGGAATGGCAAATTATTGCCTCTGATTTTGAAAGGATTTGGCAGTTCCCAAACTGTGGTGGTGCCTTGGATGGCAAACATGTGCGGATCACGCAACCAGCCAACAGCGGATCCTTTTTTCATAATTACAAGGGCTACTTCAGCGTGATCCTCATGGCCCTTGTTAATGCCAATTATGAATTTATTGACGTTGATGTTGGCATGAACGGAAGGGTTTCTGACGGTGGCGTTTTGGAGCACACAAGTTTTGGTGAACGGTTGTTTAATAATAAACTTAACTTGCCAACCAACATGGACACCACCGCCAACCTAAACTTTGTGTTTGTGGGCGATGAAGCCTTCCCCCTTCATGCGCATCTTGTGAAACCATATCCACAAAAGACTTTGACAGGGGAAAGGCGGATTTTTAATTACAGACTGTCTAGGGCACGGCGCGTTGTGGAGAATGCCTTCGGCATAATGGCCAACCGCTTCAGGGTTTTCCACACTCCAATCAACATGAAGCTGGAATCCATAGACTCTGTGGTGTTGGCCTGTTGTGTGCTGCACAATTTTCTACGCAAACGCGATGCTGGTACTTACAGTCCGCCAGGCTTCATGGACTCGGACAGCAATGGTGACGTGGTGCTCGGAGAATGGCGTGACAATGATCCCGCTATTGCTGGCCTTCAACCTGTCAATCAAGGCCGGAGCAAGGACGATGCGAAGGCCGGCAGAGACAAGTACTGCCAATACTTTAATGGGCCTGGTGCAGTGAGTTGGCAGCATCAGGTCTAGTTTGATTTTGATTATGTTTGACTTTTGCCTTTTTTTAACAATGTTTTTATAATAAAAAAAATTTATTTTAAAAATGCATTTGTGTTTTTTTTTCAATTATTTTACCTATATGGGAGAAGGGCTAATGATGGGTGAGATGTGGGGAGGGAGTAATGGGGATGGCAAAGAGACATGTTACCAGCAGCTGCAGTTTTTAAAATCTTTTAAAGGCTTTTTTGTTGTCTATTTTTGTTTTACATTGTATCTACTTGTCACACACGGGGTCATGGAGTACCTCAGTCATAGGAGTTAATTGTTAAAAAAATAAAGAAAAAGTTTCAAATATTTTCAATTATTTTAAGGCCTATGGTCTCACTAGCGTTCAAACATTATAATTAAATATAACAGATAATACACAGTTTAAATTAATATTAATATATATATTATAGTCATATATGAAAGGTTAAAAAATTGTTATAAATATATTTGAAAATTCTTGGGAGGTAAAGGTAAACATTCACCAGGGAATCACAGCTATTTACAGATATGCGACGCTATTGTGATCGCTATGTGAGTATTGTCACGAACTCCAGCTATACAGATATGCATACAGATATGCAAACAGCCATTGTGATTGCAAAGGTGAAGATTATCGAGCCCCAACCATACAGATATGCGACGCCATTGTGATCGCTATGTGAGTATTGTCACGAAGCTCCAGCTATACAGATATGCATACAGATATGCAAACAGCCATTGTGATTGCAAAGGTGAAGATTATCGAGCCCCAACCATACAGATATGCGACGCCATTGTGATCGCTATGTGAGTATTGTCACGAACTCCAGCTATACAGATATGCATACAGATATGCAAACAGCCATTGTGATTGCAAAGGTGAAGATTATCAGAGCCCAACCATACAGATATGCGAACGCCATTGTGATTGCAAGGTGAGATTTCAGAGCCCAGCTATACAGATATGCATACAGATATGCAAACAGCCATTGTGATTGCAAAGGTGAAGATTATCGAGCCCCAACCATACAGATATGCAAACAGCCATTGTGATTGCAAGGTGAAGATTCTAGAGCCCCAAGCCATACAGATATGAGACGCCATTTTGATCGCCTAGCTTGGAAGTTGTTTTGCGATCGCAAAAGCATCTCATATCTGTGCTTGGCTGGGCGCATGGCTGCTGCGGTCACTTTGCAATCGCAATACCGTTTTGCGTCGCGAGTGCGGCCGCACGTAACGTGCGCACGCTGTGACGTCATGACGCTGGCGTTGCCCAATGCGCTGTTGTTTGTAATGGCGGCAATGGCGGCGGCGAGACAGCGCGGGCCTAAATGGTCTGATGAGGAGGTCCGTTATCTGATTAAGAAAACGGACCTCTGGGATTACCACTGCAGGCAATCCTGTGGCGCATCCAATGCGCCACAAAAGGGTATGCCTGCAGAGAATCCGGCGGGGCCTGCAGAGACGATTCAATGTGCGGCGCACAAGAGCACAGATCCGCAAGAAGCTGGCGGACCTGCGATACCGCTCAGGCGATAGGGTCGCCAGCATCGGCCCAGCTCCGCAGGCCTCTGAGTGAGTATTTATGAGGGTATCTGGAGAGGTTATGTTTTGTGGGGTGGTACTTTCACACTTGTGTTTTTTAGCGCTGCGTTTCGAGCGCACATGAAGCGCATGAAAAAAACGCATGCAAACGCTTGTAAACGCTGCGATATTTAGTCGCATCAGCATGCGCATTTCGACAAAAAAGCGCAGCGTTTGTCTGCGATTTCATGCGTTTTTGCATGCGTTTGGTTTTTTTGGCGCATGCGTTGTCATGTGTCACATTTCTATCATCTCTGTCTCCATCATCTCTGGCTCTATCATCTCTGTCTCCATCATCTCTGGCTCTTCATTCTGTCTCATCACTGTCATCATCTGTATTCGTCTCAATCATCTCTGTTTTTTTTACCGAAAAAAAAATGCAACATGTAGCGTCTAGCGCGTATGGGCGCACACCGGGAAAATGCGCAGCGCACGACAAACGCACATGAACACGTGCAAGCGCTAGACCCTGCGCCCGCCATGTTAAACATAGGGGAACATTGCGCATGCATCCGATAGCGCAAGTTGCGCTGCGCAAAAAACCGCAAGGTGAAAGTAGCCTTATCTACCTATATCAATGCACCCGCAGTATGGGAGTACTGGCAGTGATGGGGCAAGGCAGTGAAGGGAGTACCAGTCGTGAGGGGGTTTACAGGCATAGATGGAAGTACTGGCAGTAACGGGAGGACCAGTAGTGATGGAATACCAGTAGTGATGGGGCAGGCAATGATAATGGGAAAGCAATGCTAATGATGATATTAATGGGGAGACAATGATGATGGGAAGGCAATGATGATGATAATGGGGAGTCTGAATTGTATATTTAATTTACAGCACCACCTTCACCAGCTCCAGCTGCTCCACCGTCCCCAGCTACCCCTCCACCTCCATCATCTCCTTCCCGGCTACCCCTCCACCTCCATCACCTACCCTCCGCCTCCACATCTCCGTACCTGTCTACCCCTTCCCCGGCAGCAACCCCCCTCCACACTTGGGGTCATCCAGCCCTGCACCCGATTATGGCTTTTCTCCAGCATCATCCCGTGACACGGATGCAGGCTCCCCATCAGGTAATTAACGCACATTATATAAGCTTCAGACAAGTTTGAGAACTTTGTAAGGTCTTATGTGTAATGGCTGTTGTGATATAATTTTTTTTTTCTGTGTTTCCCTACCGGCGGAGCAACCGGTTCTGGGTGGGTGGTCAGCGGGTCCTCTGAGGAAAACCGTAAGTGTTAATTAACATAACATGTACATGTTGATGTTGCAACAGAATTCACTATTAACTGTTACCTTTACCTCCACAGAAATCCCAACTGCCCAGGACCTGTTGGTGTCCCACCGCCGGCTGATGGCGAGAATGCACACAGCAGTGGCAGCAATGAACAGCGCCATGGCTGCACTGCTGGATCACTGGGTGATGCTGGAGAGGGCAGTGGCAGGACAAGGTGGCCGCCCTCAGTAATTTTTTTTTTTTATATATTATTTTGTATTTTGTAAATATTTTGTTTATAATTTTTTATTTTATTATTATCTTGTTTTTTTTTTGGTTGTTTACATTTAATTAAAAAAAAAACATAATATCTACATATATATGAAAAAAATATCTATGATATATTGAACGTTTATCTACGCAGGTGTGGTGTATTATTTTTTAGTATAAGGTTTTAGCGCTAGTGTGACCAGGGACCTTGAAAAGAAATGTTAATTTTTGAATTTTTTTTCATTTCATTTTTTCCCTATGATGGAACTCCTTTGACAGCTGGTAGTCCCATGACCCCGTGTGTGACAAGTAGAAACAAGTAGATGTAATAAAAATACAACATTTTAATAGTTGACATCACATAAGAATAAAAGACCACAATTCATTAGATAAATAAGATTTTTATTAAAAAATGTAACAATGTAAAAAAATATAGACAACAAAAAACTTTTGTAAAAAATTTTAAAACCTACAACTGCTGGTAAGATGGATCGTTGCCATTACCACGCTGCCTCTGCGGTGTATAAAAATAAGGGGGAGCACCAACGTTTGTGTTTGAAGGATTTAGCCCAATTGGGTTCAGCACAGGATTGTTGGGCCATGAGTAGTCCGGGTACTGCGGTCTTGGCATGACGACATATCTGTTATCCAGGTTCCCAAAAGACGCTTCAGTCAGTACCTCAAACATGAGTCTCTCTGCATGAAGCCGCTGAACAGGATCCAGTGTAGGTAGCCTCTCATTAGCGAAGTATGCAAACCCAGTTATTTTAGTTTGGTCTTTTTCTGCCGTAAGCACTCTTTTAGCAATTTCCACCAATTCAGGAGTAGTGGAGGTGGTGGGAGCCTTCCTTTTCCTTCCTGATAGTGAAAGCCGGCTCCGCACAGATGAGGATGGTGGCTCGACTACTTCATCTTGGATCAACGGCATGCTGTCTTCTTCTGTTGGAGGTGTGGAGACGGCCTCTTCTGTGTCCTGCATGAACAAAAAACAAATGGTAAATCACAAAGACAAAGAAATTAATCTTCACACTATAACACCCAAATACAGCAAAAATGTGAAACTGACACTTGTAAAGACAAAGAAATTTATCTTCACACTATACCCAAAAAACAGCAAAAATGTGAAAACGACACTTGTAAATGGATAGGCCTCAACTGTTGAGCTAGATAAATTATCAGTACATGAAGGGATTAATTCTGCCATTTTATCTACATTTCACAATTATATTTTTTTAATTTAAGTCCACTTTGGCATGTACATTAAAATGTGTTGTAATACAAAGGTACTTACATGTATGACAGGGGTGTCCGGCTGGATCACCGGGTCTAGATCCGACATGGATGTCCCTTGTCTGGGTACTTCTTGGTCCCTTGTGAAAGCGAACAGATCAAAATACCACAGTTGGGGGACATAAACATCTTCGGCCCCCGCTCCAGATTTGGTAGAATTTATAACTTTATTGAGCTCTTTTTTGTACACTGTGCGGAGGGCCTGAATACGTTTTTTCACCGATGACTCATCCGCCGGTTCATCTGGGTAACGGTTCTTGCAGAGCTCCACCAGTTTTTGGTACGCGTCCTTCTTTTTAAGCCTGTTACAGTAATCAGCCGACTTAATTTTCCACAGGCACGGCATTGAGCGGTACAGCTCGATAAACTCCCGCAAAAATTCCTGCTTATCAGCCATCTGTAATAAAAAAATGATTATGTGAGAACGGCACAATGGTTAAATAAAACGCTTACATAGCCTACAACATAGAACACAGCAGGGAACATAAAATGGTGGTTGTGGGCGCAGCTGGAGTAAACATTGACAGAGCTGGGATCATAAAATGGTGGTTGCAGGCGTGCCAGAACAAAACAATGGCAAAAAAATAAAAAAAATCATAGATGAACAATTACGCAAAAAACAGCAGGGATCACAAAATGGTGGTTGTGGGCGCAGCAGGAGTAAACATTGACAGAGCTGGGATCACAAAATGGTGGTTGTGGGCGCAGAACAAAACAATGGCAAAAAAAATGGATGGACGACAATGGTTAACAACAGCAGAGATCTAAAAATGGATCTGTAAAGTTAAAGAAAAAATAAAAATTAAATGTGACAAAAAAATACCTACCTTACAAAACTTGTTTTGTGATTTTGAAAAAAAAAAAGAATATTGGGAAACAAAATAGCGTCACAAAATTGATCGCAGAGGATATAACGCCACAGACTGGATCGCAAAAAAACCAATGCCGTAGACTGCCGTAAGAACGATGCTGGAGATTTGAAAGAACCGCTTCTGCTCGAGAGCAATGGAAAGGAGTGCTGGTACGTCGTCTTTTATGACGCGGTCATCCAATCACAAAGCGAGAGAGCTGTGACAAATATTTATTAGATAAATAGTGACCACAATCTGTGATGAGGGGCGTGCAAAAGGTTGCGCTCAGTCACGCCTATCGAGGTCGTGATCTTTCACAGTACATGCAGTGTGGCACGTCCCAACGACCGCCAAAGTCGTTAAGGAGATCGCTAACCGCTTATGCGTCGTTAACGAGATCGTCCACTTTGGCAGCTACTAGCGACATTAAAACGATCACGAAAAACGATCGCATTAGTATGCGTCGTTATCGTGATCGTTAGCGGGAACGTTTAGTGTGGCAGTACCTTAATCGTAAGACTGTATAATCCATGGAATTAAAACCGATACAAACTCCAAATCCAGATTTTTACCCGGTTTCAGCAAGGGTTCCTATCATGGATAGTTTTCAAGATGTGTTGGAGAAGGAAATAAGGGATATTCTAATCACTGACATAGGAGCTGTAAATAATCTAACAAAAACTGAAAAAAAGGCTTTAAGTGATTTATCATGTAATCCTAATATTGTGATCCGCCCTGCAGATAAGGGGTGCTCTTTGGTTATTTTGGATAATATCTTATATGAAGGAGAAATTCAGATTATGTTATCAGATTGTAATACTTACAGAAAATTGGATGTTGATCCCACATTGGAAGTCAATAGGAAATTGAGATGTCTATTAGATGAGGGGAAAGCTTTGGGCATTTTTGATATAAAAATGATTGATTATCTTGTGTCTAAAAACCCTGTATGTGCTATTTTCCATGGGTTTCCAAAAGTGCATAAGGAGGTATTCCCTCCTACCTTTTTTCCTATTGTGGCTGGCATAGGATCTTGTACTGAGAGACTATCTGCCTGGCTGGATAGGATTTTGCAGCCATTTGTTAAAAGAACAGTGGGTTATATCAAAGACACAAAGCATTTATTACAAGCATTGTCAAATAAGTCTTGGTCTAAAGATTCAATTTGGTTTACTTGTGATGTTGAAGCCCTATATTCTCATATCCCCCATCATTTAGCTATCAGAGCTCTCAATTTCCATCTGGAACGATATGGGGATTTGGAGACTCCCACACTGAATATATTCTGCAAGTTGCAGATTTTCTGCTTAAACATAATTTTTTTAGTTTTAATAAGCAGTTTTATATTCAGGTATGTGGATGTCCTATGGGATCATCTCTCTCACCATCTCTGGCAAATTTATATATGTCATGGTGGGAAGAGACTTATATTCATTCGTCATTTAACCCTTTCTGTGACAAAATTTGTTGGTACGCCAGATATTTGGATGATTTGGTGATTATCTGGCATACTAACACACAATATGATGTGCAGATGTCTTGTGTGGGTTTCCAAAGATATCTGAATGATAACCCTTTAAATCTGGTCAGAGAAAAGAGGGAGACACAAAAGCGCAAATAGGGTCTTATCAAACGTTACATAGAGGTGCCCACCAAGAGAACTACTCACCTGGTGAGAGTGAAGGAAGGACATATATTAATGGCGGCTGCTGCAGATCCACAGGTCAGTGCAAGACCAGATTAAAACATACACTTAGGTAGGAAAAAAAGGATCATCCCCGCGCTGCCGCAAGAAGAATTCCAAAAATTGTAGAGTCTTCAACGCGCAAATATTTGTGGTATGTCCTGATGAAGGGGTCACCTGAACCCTGAAACGCGTAGAATAAACCGCGTTGAAGACTCTACAATTTTTGGAATTCTTCTTGCGGCAGCGGGGCATGATCCTTTTTTTCCAACCCTTTAAATCTGAAATTCAAGGTGGATATTCATGGAAATTCTGCTCCTTTTTTGGATGTTTTTCTACATGGAGATGATGAAACAGGTGTGATTACTACTGCTTTATATAGAAAACCGACAAGCGGTAATTCTACACTACATGCTACTAGTTCACACACGGCTAATACCATCCGTAATTTACCTATTGGAAATTTGTGAGGGCACGTAGATTGTTAGACTGAAATTTCCTTTCGTTCAGAATGTGGTGTTATATTTGATAGATTGAAACAGAGGGGGTATTCTAATAAATCTCTCAAGAGGGCTTTATTTATTGCTACTAAAAAATCAAGATCAGATTTGTTGAGGGATAATATACCAAGATTTGATTATAAAAATCAGCTTACATTTTCTACCCCACATAGCCTAGATTTTATTAAAATAAAAGAGTCTTTTCTTAAATATATACCTATGCTAGAACAAGATCCAATTCTGAAGAAAATTTTGTCAAATGGTGTGAACGTTGTAGCTAGAAAATCTACAAATTTAGGTAACTTGCTATCACCAAGTTTGTATATTACCCCAGAAGCAGTAATATGTGGCTTAATACGGTGGGCTCGTTTAGGTGTGGTACTTCCAGATGCAATTTGTGCAGATATATGGTGAATTGTAGGGAATTTTTGGATAATAATGGTAAAATTTATAAGATAAAAACATTTATAAACTGCTCTACAACTCGTGGTATATCTAGCTAATTGTGAAGCATGTAGTAAATACTATGTTGGTTGTACATCACATAAGCTAAAGAAACGATTAGCTGAACACATTTCTGCCTCTGCCGCTGTGGAGACTAGTGATCCCTATAGCAATAAAAGACCTAGCTCTGGTTTATCAAAGCACTTCTTAGAAGTACATGGAGGTGATTTATCTACATTGTCCGTAGGGGCATAGAGAGAATTAACAGAGCAGAACGAGGTGGTGATTGGTTTGCTGCACTGTTATCAGCGGAAGCTAAATGGATCTTACTTCTTGATGTTCGTGCACCAAAAGGTTTAAATTATAGATCAGATTTGCAATATATAATGTAAATATCATTCATCCATGTTTATTGTGATTTATGGTTTATTGCTTTTTTTTGCATGTTTTTTACACATATATTTGTAAAGGTATATTCTTTATCCACATGTTAGCTCTGTTTGGCGGCATTAATTACTTAGACCTGAATGAGGTGAAGCGAATTAATTAATTACCTAAACTGGGTGTTTACCCTGCAGTCTCCTCATGTATTCATTTATTTAAGCTTTCTAGTTTTGATAAGATATACCTATGACTAAGGACATGTACTGTCTGAAACGCATAAGGTAGCCTTGCCTGTCATGATGGTTTATTAATGTCATTTTAAAACCTTCCTAATAAATGTGAGTTTTATCTTTTTACATTAATTTTGGTGCTGTAGACTTTCTCTTTTTTCCTTGGACTTGTGTTATAGAGGCCTGATCTAGAGGGCACAAAATTCTTCTGTTCCTAGAGTCATACAGTAGGAGACCTGACTTTAAAATAGTTTGTAGCATCTAGAAAAATATTTAGACTTGAGAGTCCTCAGTGGTTGATACCTTTTAATGGCTAACTGAAAAGATGGTAACAAATTGCAAGCTTTCGAGACTACTCCGGTCTCTTCATCAGGCAAAGACTAAAACAAAAACTGAAGAATCACATATATATATATACACAAGAGGACACAGGAATAGTGCAATAGGTAAGACAAGTGACGTGAAGCAGAACTGTCATTATGGCAGAGGAATGAACATAAATATTGGAACAGATCATAGATAAGGAGAGAGTTTTATTACCCTCTGATTGGGGTCTGGTGTTGTGTTTTGATGCCCCTAGAAGGTCAGAGATGCAGATTCCTTAATTGATATAGAATGACATGAATCCATGTGACACGTTCATTCCAGCACTAAGAGTGTCAAAGGTCATCATAAGTTTGTATTCCCAAACCTTTCTATCTTTCTCAGATTTGAAGTTAGATTTTAATACCAGTAATTCCATATCCATTATGCTATGACCGGGCATGCAAAAGTGTTTTGCCACAGGTAAATCCATTCTTTTTTCTCTTATCGTGTGGCGATGAGAATTCATCCTTGTTCTCAGTTTTTGCCCGGTCTCCCCCACATACAGACCCCCAGCATCTAGCATGTAGCATCTAGTGTGTTATAGAGGCCTGATCCAGAGGCCACAAAAAACATTTGTTCCTAGTGTCATACAGGAAGGGACCTGACTTTCATATTGTTTGTAGCAAAACTTCTTTGTCATACAGGCCTCATCCACACTCAAACAATTCTTTTTTCTGTGACTAACAAGATACAGCAAGATACTGTATTTCAACTTGAAATTTACTGTCGCTGAAATTCAGCTGTTTGCAGAGGTAGTGCAGAGTTTAAAATCTAATTTTTTGTTGCTAATAGAGATGAGCGGTGTTCGAAGCGAACTGTTAGCCAATCTCAAATTCGAGCTGTTTTGGGCGGTGTTAGAGTCGTTCGACGAACCCGAACGATTTGGAAAAAATCAGGCTGTTCGAAGTTATGTTCGATAACTGTTCGTGCACCTAAATCGTCACTGGATTTTTTCACAGTTATGCTGAGAATCACTGTTAATACACATTTTGAGTGTCCAGCGTGGCGGGGGGAGGGGCATGGGATGGATCTCTGCAGAGATAATGAAGATCTCCATTTTTTTTCTCTTTCCCACATTTCCAGTGGGCGGTGCAGTCTGTCAGCCTATCAGCAGCGCTCACATGGAGCGAGGTGCTTTTTTTTCACACAAGCAAGGGCATGTGTCATTGGCTGTGTATGTCACATGTCCTTGCCCTATAAGACCCAGCCATTTCCCCCCTCGCCACCATTTTCTCAGTGCTGCAGCTCAGTGTTACACGGCACTGCTGCTGTTAGCGCTAATTGTGTGTGCATTGTGCAACTGCGACTTGCAAGCAAAATTGCTGAGAAATAGAGAGGAAGGTTTAGGGAGTAGGGACTAGTTCATAATTGCAGCCCTTTTGAGGGCTACGTTACATCAGTTCCCAGCAGTTTTAGCAGGCAGGTCTGTGCTCACTCTTAAATAGACAGATAGGTCAACTTGGGACAGTGACTATTTGTAATTGCAGCCCTTTTCAGGGCTAGGTTACAGCAGTTGCTATCACTTTTTGTCAGCTACACCAGCATTCAAATCACTCCTGTTGTGAATGTGCTAGAGATGGTTTCTGAGCAGAGGCTCCCTCTGGTGGTTACAGACAGTACTCAGCCTTTCAGCGAGGAATGGCAATCTGGGATCACTGACTGGTCTGATATAAGGGAGGTTCCCTCCCATGATGTTCGCCGGTAATCAATTGTTCTTGTCTCAATTGTGGTTCCTGGTTCATTTGGAAGTTTGCTGGAGTTTTGCCTGCATCTGCTGCTTTCAGATAAGATATTTTTTGCTTTTCTTTTTGTGCTTGCTCTTTGCATTGTTTTCTGCACTTTTGTGGAGGTCAGCCAGGTCCCCTCCTGGGGCCTGAGCTCCTCACAGTTTTTCTGCAGCCACTGGTATTTGCTCATTTGCTTTTTCCTGTTTTTTCAGCGGCTGCTGCTTGGTTTTTGTTCACACTGAGATCTGATTTAGCGGGTGGCGAGATCGTGTGATCTCAGTATTTTTGTAATCAGAATTGTTGGATTTTTGTAGGGTTTTCTGGGTTGCAGAAAGTAATCTCTCCTGTCCTATCCTATTTAGTCAGCTTGTGGCCCCAGCGTTTGCTCAATCTATTTTCTGCCTATGTTTGTATTTTCATCTTGTCTAACCGCCATTATATGTTTGGGGGCTTCCTATTTTCTTTGGGGATCTGTTCCGGGGCAGATAGCTTTCATCTTTCTGCCTTTAGGTGTAGTTATCTCTCAGGCTGTGTCGAGGCGTCTAGGATCAACGTAGGAACGCTCCACGGCTACCTCTAGTTGTGTCGTTAGTTTAGGAATCTGCAACCCATCAGTTACCAACATTTCAGGTGTTCGGCTGCTCTGCTGTTATTCCTGCAAAGTGAATAATCATGTGCACAGCCGTATAGGAGTATCTGAGTAGGTTCCCACACCATATAAATATAGCAAATAAACTCAGAACTCAACTTCAGTAGAGTGATGATTTTTAATCGTGTCCACAGTAATAACAGAAACGTTTCGGTCCTGAACTTGGACCTTCATCAGTCACATGGATTACTGTGAGTAGGTGGACCCAGCAAAAAGAGGGGCTATGCCCGGAATAGCGGCGGATACCGCGTCCACCTCAGGCACATTTTTGCTCCACCGGGACCCCCCAGGTAACCGCTGCCATATTTGATCACCTATATCGAACAGAATTTAAACCTGATATTCCGGGCATAGCCCCTCTTTTTGCTGGGTCCACCTACTCACAGTAATCCATGTGACTGATGAAGGTCCAAGTTCAGGACCGAAACGTTTCTGTTATTACTGTGGACACGATTAAAAATCATCACTCTACTGAAGTTGAGTTCTGAGTTTATTTGCTGCTGTTATTCCTGTCCTCCTCAGCTACCGAAACATAACACACTCCTAATTATTCGCTGCATCTATCCTGTTCAATAATTGTGTGCATAGTAGCAGTGTGTGCTACTCATTCCATCAGGGCATCTATACAAAGCTCCACCAGCCTTAAAAAAAAAAAAAAATTCTATCTGCATGTTGCCTGGACAATAATTTTGGGCATAGTAGCAGTCTGTGGTACTCATTGTATTAGGCCATCTATACAAAGCTCCACCAGCCTTCTAAAAAAAAAAAAGAATTTCTATCTGCATGTTGCATGGACAATAATTTTGGGCATAGTAGCAGTCTTTGGTACTCATTGTATTAGGCCATCTATACAAAGCTCCACCAGCCTTCTAAAAAAAAGAAGAATTTCTATCTGCATGTTGCCTGGACAATAATTTTGGGCATAGTGGCAGTGTGTGGCACTCATTCTATTAGGCCATCTATACAAAGCTCCAGCAGCATTGATATACTCAATTTTTTGCTGCATCTTTCCTGTAGAATAATTTTGGGCATAGTAGCAGCCTGTGGTACTCATTGTATTAGGCCATCCATGCAAAGCTCCACCAGCCTTCTAAAAAAAAAAGAATTTCTATCTGCATGTTGCCTGGACAATAATTTTGGGCATAGTAGCAGTCTGTGGTATTCATTCTATTAGGCCATCTATACAAAGCTCCAGCAGCATTGAAATACTCATAATTTTTTGCTGCCTCTTGCCTGTAGAATAATTGTGGGCATAGTAGCAGTGTGTGGTACTCATTGTATTAGGCCATCTATACAAAGCTCCACCCGCGTTCAAATACTAAGAATTTTTTGCAGCCATCGTTTTTTATGCAAACAACTCTACAGTTGTCAATTAGGTAACTACCAAAATGAGTGGCAAAAGGCCTGCTGCTGGTGGAAAGGGAAATAGGCATGTTGTGAAGGGAAAAAAATGTTGTTTCCGTGGGGTAGGTGTTAAAGCAACAGTAACAGCTGCAGAAGAAAGACCATCTTCCAGCCAAACTAAGATGTCTACTTCTTTTAGTGGACAATGTGGTACGATCCCTTTCTTACGGACATGCCCATCGCTACAAATTCCAGATGAGGCACAAAAAAATAAGGTGTTTCAACAGATATCAAGTGCTCCTTTAAGTCGGCTCTCCACCTCAACTTCAACAACACAAAAACTCCAGTCCTCAGAGGTGTCACCCCAATCGCACTTGCTTCCTCACAGCTCCCTAGTCTCCAACTGCCCGTCTGAGTATGGGGTAGAACAGATGGTTGAGTGTTGTGAATATGCTGAAGGCGGCTTCTGAGCTGGGGCTCCCTCCGGTGATTGCTGAGGGTAATGAACTGATTAATGAATGGCCTTCAGCTGGCGCTGAATGGTAGGATATAAGTAGCCTGAGTTCCCAGCAGCCTTGCCGGTTATCAATTGTTCCTTCTGGTCTTGCTTGAAGCACTGCTAGTTTCCTGCTCTCCCTCAGATAAGTGTTTGCTGTTTTTTTTCCTCTGTTTGATTTTCTCTGCTGGTTTGCTGCTTGCAGTTGACTGCAGCCTGTCACCTTTTGGGGGTCTGGCGCTGCAATTGTGCTCCATTTTTGTCTGCACTTTTTCTTTGCTCCTTTGTTACTTTTTATTTGCTGAATAGCGTTTTGTTACACCAGAGATCTGATTTAGGTGGATGAGATCGTGCGATCTCAGGTTTTTTGGCAATCAGAAGTGTTGGTATTTTTGTTAGGGTTTTGTTGGATTGCAGTCAGAATTCTTTCCTGTAATTTTCTGTCTAGACAGATTGGGCCCCAGCGTTTGCTCATTCTATTTTCGGTCTGTGTCCGTGCTTTCTTCTTGTCTAACCGCCATTACATGTTTGGGTGCTTCCTATTTTCTTTGGGGATCTGCTCTGGGGCAGATATCTTTCATCTTTCTGCCTTTAGGTGTAGTTATCTCTCAGGCTGTGACGAGGCGTCTAGGATCACCGTAGGAACGCTCCACAGCTACTTCTAGTTGTGTGATTAGTTCAGGTTACTGCAATCCAATAGGTTCCAGCCTCTCTGGTGTATTACCGCTTTTGCTATTTTTTGCTATTTCTCCTCAATTACCGAAACATAACAGTTGAGTCTGCAGAGCTGTTTACTCATACTATAGCCTGGGAATCAAAGGTCGTCTCCACAGCTTCTGTGAATCCAGACGAGGAAATGATCTGCACTAATGCCCAGAATGTTTGAGTCTGATCCAGGACCAGATGAAGAAGGTTCTGAGCATAATGTTGACCCTCGTTCCCAAACTGTAACTCCTGTTGGTGGAGACAATGAGGAAGACGATGATGAGACTCAAATATCAGATGTGAGCGACAACTTGAGTTTTGTGTCAGGGCAGGAAGAGGTTGGCTCTGAGGACGACGGGGGTGAGAACACACGGGTGATGATGATGAGGTTGTAGTTCCCACTTACTGTCAACCCACAGTCAGACAGTCGATGAGGTCAGCAGAGGAGGTGGAGGAGGATTCGAGTGACGACGAGGTCAGGGTGCACCTTCCTGGACAGAGACGTAGTACTGGAAGCACGTCACCAACTGCATCCTCAACCGCAACTCTGCCTCTGACCACAAGTCAAGGTGGCTCTTCAGGTCGCATGGGTTCTAAACCTTGCATAGCCTGGGCATTTTTTAACATCGATAAGGATGACCCAACTCGTGTTATCTGTAACATTTGTGACCAAAAGCTAAGTAGAGGCCAAAAAATCCATAGTTTGAGTACTTCATGCATGAACCGTCACATGGATATGAAGCATAAGTTGCAGTGGCAAGCTCACTGTGCTACAATGCGGCCTAGCGGCCGGCCCAACCACCGTCTGCCCCATCTTGTGCATCCGCGGCCTCTTCATCCTCTGTGACTGGGGGGACAGCAGTCAGACCTGTTTTGAGACTCAGACCTGGCACCTCTTTACGAGCAACAGCCAGTCAGATTGGCAGGTCATCAGTTCATTTGGAAGTGGAAACACCAGCTGGTGTTGAGCGCTCTCCGACATCGAGAGCACCACCTTTGGATCAAGGCAACCTATCTTTTGCGCCTGCATCTTCCTCACAGACCGTCAGTTGTCCGGGGACACCCTACTCAACCCCGTCTACGCACAACAGCCAGCCCTCGGTCACTCAGATGTGGACAAGTAAAAGACGTAAAAGACCATTTCCTCCTAGCCATGAGAAAGCTAAGAGGTTGAATTTCACCATCTGCAAGCTCTTGGCTACAGAAATGCTGCCTTTCCGCCTTGTGGACACAGGATTTTCGAGCCCTTATGTCCGTCGCAGTGCCCCAGTACCAAATGCCCAGTCGGCACTACTTCTCAAAGAAAGGTGTGCCTGCGCTCCACCAGCATGTCGCACACAACATCACCGCTTCTTTGAGAAACTCAGTGTGTGCCAGGGTGCATTTCACCACAGACACTTGGACGAGTAGGCATGGACAGGGGCGTTACATGTCGCTGACTGGGCAACTATGGTGACAGCAGGACAAGGGGCTGCTGTCCAAGTGTTGCCGTCCCCACGAGTGGTGCGTCAATCCTCTTTATCTCGAAGTTCCTCCACTGCTTCTGCCTCCTCAACCTCCTCTCGGTCCTCCACCTTCACCCAAAGCGTGACTGGTCATGCCACGGGCTTTCTAACTGCGCAGAAGGGATCCTGCAGCACACCTCCTTGCTATGCTGGCAGAAGGGTTCAACGTAATCAGGCGGTTTTTATGTTAAATGTCTGGGAAATGTGAGTCACACAGCTGAGGAGTTGTGGTCAGCTCTGGAGAACCAGTTTCATGAATGGTTGTATCCACTGGACCTGCAACCAGGGAAGGCCGTGTGCGACAATGCCACAAACCTGGGTGCGGCCCTTCGCCGGGGCAATGTCACACACGTGCCTTGTATGGCTCACGTGTTGAACCTGGTTGTCCAGCAATTTTTAGCCCACTATCCCGGAATACATGGCCTTCTGCAGAGGGCACGGTCGCTGTGAGCTCACTTCCGCCGTTTGCATCCCGCAGCTCAGCAACTTACATCTCTACAGAAGTCGTTGAGCCTGCCACTTCACCGGCTAAAATGCGATGTGCCAATACGGTGGAATTCAACTCTGCACATGTTGCAGCGACTGTGGCAGCAACGACAAGCCCTGGTGCAATACGTTCTGAATTATAGCCTGGGCCAACGAGATCCAGAGGTGGGGCAAATCACGCTGGAGGAGTGGTCTCAGATCAGGGACCTATGCATCCTTCTGCACAGTTTTGAAATGGCCACGAAGATGTTTAGTGCTGACAATGCCATTATCAGCATGACTATTCCGGTGATTTACATGCTGGAGCAGATGTTAAACAGAAGTCGGAGTCAGGTGGTGGAACAAGAGGAGGTGGAGGAAGTAGAGGAGGAGGAGTTGTATGCGGAAGGGCTAACATCTGCAAGGTCAAGACGTTCGGCAGCACCAAGGCGGCTGACATGGGAGGGTGGGGGAGAGGGATTAACCAGGGCGCATGGGAGCAGCCAAACTAGTGAGGAAGGTGCAGGAGCCCAGGAAGAAGTGGATGACGAACTGGCGATGGGCATGGAAGACTCATCAGATGAGGGAGACCTTGATCACATTTCTGTTGTGCGAGGTTGGGGGGAGAGGGCAGAGGAAGGAAGCATGAGTTGTACCTCGCCACCAACACAACAGGGACTTGGTGCTCCTGCATGCGCAAGACACATGAGTGCCTTCTTGCTACACTACCTGCAACATGACCCTCGAATTGTCAATTCGAAATAATCCTGACTACTGGGTAGCCACACTGTTAGATCCCCGGTACAAAAGTAAATTTGCTGAAATAATTCCAACCATAGAAAGGGATTCACGCATGCAGGAGTATCAGAAGACACTGTTGCAGAATCTTACATGTGCTTTTCCACAAAACACCAGTGGTGCACCAGTTTTTTAGCCAATCCTTTGCAAGGCTACAGGAGACAAGAAGTCAGACACATAGTCAACGCCTAAAGACGATGGTACAGGAGTATTTCCAACTGAACATAGAAGCCATGACTGTGTCACTGGACCCTTGCTCTTTTTGGGCTTCCAATCTGGATAAATGGCCGGAGCTCGCCACTAACACCTTGGAGATCTTGTCATGCCCCGCAGCCAGCGTTCTCTCTGAACGTGTGTTCAGCGCTGCTGGTGGTGTGCTGACAGATAAGCGCACGCGGCTGTCCACTGAGAATGTAGACAGACTCACGTTCATAAAGATGAACAAATCATGGATCCGCAAGGACTTTTCTACCCCTGTGTCATCCTGGGGAGAGTAAAAGCTTGAGGATTTGTTAAAATCACCTCACCAAACGTTTTAAGCTTTAAAATTGATAATAATTTGTAGCTGCATCTAGGCCGGAAAATAATTTTGGGACTTTAGCAGTGTGTGGTACTCATTCTAATAGGCCATCTATACTAAGCTCCACCAGCTTTCAAATTAATAATTATTTTTAGCTGCATCTTGCCTGTAGAATAATTTTGGGCCTGTAGCAGTGTGTGGTGCTCATTCTAATAGGCCATCTATACTAAGCTCCACCAGCTTTCAAATTAATAATAATTTTTGTTCTCTCTGAACGTGTGTTCAGCGCTGCTGGTGGTGTGCTGAGTCTGACAGATAAGCTCACGCGGCTGTCCACTGAGAATGTAGACAGATTCACGTTCATAAAGACGAACAAATCATGGATCCGCAAGGACTTTTCTACCCCTGTGTTATCCTGGGGAGAGTAAAAGCTTGAGGATTTGGTAAAATCACCTCACAACATTTTAAGCAACTCTGGGGCAATTGATGCTACTTAAGTGGTGTCTGTGCCCCAAATTTTTGGAAAAAATGGAGACTCTTTGGAGTCCCCTTGCTGTGTTTTACGTGACGTTGGCATCGTCAATTACAGTTGGGTTGGGTCTTTCCCCACCCTCCTTTTAACCGTAAGAAATTACATACACTATGGCTTGGGGTAACACACATGATTGAGTGTGAAGAGCTGTTTACTCATACTATAGCCTGGGAATCAGAGGTCTGCTCCAAAGCTTGAGTGTCTGCTTGTTAGCGGAATAGCCACCGGCTGTAGATATAATTACAAATTTTTAACTGCATCTAACCAGACAATAATTTTGGGCCTAGTAGCAGTGTCTGCTAGTCAGTGGAGTAGCCACCGGCTGTAGATATAATTACAAATTTTTAACTGCATCTAAACCAGACAATAATTTTTGGCCTAGTAGCAGTGTCTGCCAGTCAGCGGAGTAGCCACCGGCTGTAGATATAATTACAAATTTTTAACTGCATCTAACCCAGACAATAATTTTGGGCCTAGTAGCAGTGTCTGCTAGTCAGCGGAGTAGCCACCGGCTGTAGATATAATTACAAATGTTTAACTGCATCTAACCCAGACAATAATTTTGGGCCTAGTAGCAGTGTCTGCTAGTCAGTGGAGTAGCCACCGGCTGTAGATATAATTACAAATTTTTAACTGCATCTAACCCAGACAATAATTTTGCAACCAAATTCAGATAGACGGTTTCAAAGGAGCGCCAGGCTGGCGATAAAGGCAGATGAGCTTAAGGTTGTCCGCTGCAGCTCCGGCCGGGTACCTCAAGAGAGGATCAGACATAAGTGATGATAAAGCAATCCAGTCATAAGAAACGCGAGGGACGCAATTCAGCTGATATTAAAAAGTTTTCATTTATTGATATCCACAACTCGTTTAAACGGAATAGCTCCGTCTTCCTCAGGTGGCAGTTATGCATAGAATGGAGTAGGAAAGCTATATAAAGGTGGAGCAGCAAATGAAAATTATTATTATTTATTTCTATAGCACCATTGATTCCATGGTGCTGTACATGAGAAGGGGTTACATACAAATTACAGGTATCACTTACAGTAAACAAACTAACAATGACAGACTGATACAGAGGGGAGAGGACCCTGCCCTTTCGGGCTTACATTCTACAGGATTGTGAGGCAGGAGACAGTAGGTCAGGGGGTTGCAGCAGTTCCGGTGTTGGTTGAGGCGATATCTCCGGTAGTGTTGAGGAGGTAGCAGGGTCATTGCAGGCTGTAGGCTTTCCTGAAGAGATGGGTTTTCAGGTTCCGTCTGAAGGATCCGAATGTGTCTGATAGTCGGACGTTTTGGGGCAAAGAATTCCAGAGGATGGGGGATATTCGGGAGAAGTCTTGGAGGCGGTTGGGTGAAGAGCGATTAAGTGTGGAGGAGAGAAGGAGGTCTTGGGAGGATCGGAGATTACGTGAGGGAAGATATCGGGAGATTAGTTCAGAGATATAAGGAGGAGACAGATTATAGATGGCCTTGTAGGTCAGTATTAGTAATTTGAACTGGATACGCTGAGGGAATGGGAGCCAATGAAGAGATTTGCAGAGGGGAGAAGCGGAGGAGGAGAGAGGTGAATTAGTCGTGCAGCAGAGTTAAGGATGGACTGGAGAGGTGCGAGGGTGTTAGCAGGGAGGTCAGAGAAAAGGGTGTTGCAGTAGTCGAGGCGGGAGATGATGAGGGTGTGCACAATCATTTTAGTAGATTGAGGGTTGAGGAAAGGACGGATTCTTGAAATATTTTTGAGCTGAAGGCGACAGGATGTAGAAAGAGCTTGGATGTGCGGTTTGAAGGACAGGGCAGAGTCAAGGGTTACTCCGAGGCAGCGGACTTCTGGTACTGGGGAAAGCGTGATGTCGTTAATTGTGATAGATAGGTCAGGTAAGGAAGATCTGTGGGATGGGGGAAAGATTATGAGTTCAGATTTGTCCACATTGAGTTTGAGGAAGCGGGAGGAGAAGAAGGAGGATATGGCTGATAGACACTCCGGGATTCTGGATAGCAGAGAGGTGATGTCTGGGCCAGAGAGGTAGATCTGAGTGTCATCAGCGTAAAGGTGGTACTGGAATCCGTGGGACTTTATGAGTTGCCCTAGGCCAAGTGTATAGATTGAGAAGAGTAGGGGTCCTAGAACAGAGCCTTGGGGGACTCCAACGGAGAGAGGGTGGGACGAGGAGGTAGTGTGTGAGTGGGAGACGCTGAATGTGCTGTTGGAAAGGTATGAGGAGATCCAGGATAGGGCGAGGTCCTTGACGCCAAAGGAGGAAAATGAAAAGGCAATTAATCAGAACACCCACATGATTAAAAATGCAAATATGACTGCAAAAAAAAAAAACACAGATAAATTGAATAAAACCAACCTAAAAACGACATAAAAACAATGTACACAAGGAAAAATAAATGAAAATAAATAAATAAATAACAAAATGCATATATTATGTGACTTTTTCAATAGTGAGGTTTAACCCCTCAGGGGCCAGTGTACCAAGTTTAAAAACCAGAAACTCTCCTTTCCTATTAGATTATTATACCGATCAGGCATATCATGTGGTATCTGGTCAATAACAGTGAGTTTTAACAAATTCAAATTCTTTTGGTCCACTAGGGAGAAATGTTTTGAGAGACTGTGTAGCATGAACCCATTTTGGATATTTTGACGGTGCTTGTTGAGCCTTGCATGCATCGTCTGTATCGTCCGACCGATGTACTGCAACCCACAACCGCACTCAATTAAATAAATAATGTAGCACGATTGGCAATTGACATGACAGTTGATTTTAAAAATGGTGCCTGTGGTACGAGATTGAAATTCTTGCACCCCATTCATAATAGAGACGCAGCATAAACACTTAGAGGTCCTACATGCAAAACAACCCGGATTAGAATTTATCCAGGTTGCAGATGAAGATAAGGATTTGAGAGTTATGTTGCTGGGGGCAACTAGATTTTGAAGAGTTCGGTTTTTCCGAAAAAACGACAATAATTTTGGGCCTAGTAGCAGTGTCTGCTAGTCAGCGGATTAACACAGTTGTTAAGCAAGCTACACCACCTGTACTTTGGACACTTAATTTTTTCAAAGGAAATGCTTCAGGCCTCTGGGAAAATCAGTGAAGAGCATCGCGGAGGCACCCTAAGGCACAGGGGCTGTGAGTGGCGGTAGGACGCTTTGCGGTGGACCGCCAAGCTCGATCCTTATAAAAGCTTTTTAACTGCAGCAGCTTTACTGGACGCTACTGGACCTGGCATTACCGCAGCTGCTGGCATGAGACTTGCCCTCCAATAGATCCTTGTAAAAGGATTTAAAGTGTACTCATTCAAATTAGAGAGACAATTTAAATAAAAATGATTAGACCTGTCTCCACCGCAGGGGGGCTTGCTCGACCCACCAGCGGACAGGCACCAGTATTGGGAGAGGGGGGGGGGCTGGCCGTCAGGGTCCACCGCAGCTCTGGCACAAACCCGGTGACACGCAGGTCGCACGGGCAGGAATGGACTGGCTGTGTCGGCTTGGCACTTTTTTGGTTTTAGAAGGGCATGACATGCCTTTATCTGTGTCTCCCCCTCCTTTTACTCCTCCACCTCTTTTATTTTCGCATGACTATATGTACTTGTCACTTTTCCATGTATTAGTTGTGTCTTGTGAGCAATTTGTCAGCTTTTGGACACCTTTGAAGTGTTTTCTATGTGTTTTCTTTGTGTTTCTATGTGTTTTGGTTTGCCTGCCATTGGTTTTAACGGTGTTCGGCAAACCGAACCGAACTCGAATACTATTGGGGTGTCTCATCACTACTTGTGAGCAATTTGTCAGCTTTTGGACAACTTTGAAGTGTTTTCTATGTGTTTTCTTTGTGTTTCTATGTGTTTTGGTTTGCCTGCCATTGGTTTTAACGGTGTTCGACGAACAGTTCGTCGAACACACGGCTGTTCGGCAAACCGAACCGAACTCGAATACTACTGGGGTGGCTCATCACTACTTGTGAGCAATTTGTCAGCTTTTGGACAACTTTGAAGTGTTTTCTATGTGTTTTCTTTGTGTTTCTATGTGTTTTGGTTTGCCTGCCATTGGTTTTAACGGTGTTCGACGAACAGTTCGTCGAACACACGGCTGTTCGGCAAACCGAACCGAACTCGAATACTTCTGGGGTGGCTCTTCACTACTTGTGAGCAATTTGTCAGCTTTTGGACAACTTTGAAGTGTTTTCTATGTGTTTTCTTTGTGTTTCTATGTGTTTTGGTTTGCCTGCCATTGGTTTTAACGGTGTTCGACGAACAGTTCGTCGAACACACGGCTGTTCGGCGAACCGAACCGAACTCGAACACTACGGGGGTAGCTCATCACTACTAGAGACCTCCACCTCTCTCTTACTGACGATAAAGCAGAGTCGGAGCCTGCGGACAACATATAATTATATAGGGTAGAAATAAGACCCTGGGGGGCTTGTGATTTGAGAATCCCTATCAAAGGGAAGGATGATATTGCTTGGGTCATATTTCTGTTACACAGATATGATTGAATTGCTGATCTAAGCTGTAGGTATCGGAAAAATTGTGATCTTGGGACACTGTATTTAATCTGCATTTGTTCAAAGGACATTAGGACTTTGTGATCATATAAATCTTTAATCGAGGAAATATTATATGAGATCCAGAATTGAGTGGACGGGTGGTTTAATAGCATCGGGAAGCAGGAATTATTCCATAATGGCATTTCAGCTATAACGTCAACAAAGCGAACCACTCGTTTAAGTTGTCTCCAGACTGACTGTGCCAACCGGAGTAAGGGTAATAATCCAGAGACATTAGGTTTGTCTACTTCTAAAAACCCCAACAAGCAATCAGTCCCTGCAGCATGAGCCAGATGACTCTCCGAGTTAGGCAAACAATTATTAGGCATCCATCTACTCAGAGCTCTGATTTGCCCGGCCAAGTAATATAAAAAGAAATCCGGCAGTGGCGCCCCGCCCAACTGTTTAGACCTATATAAGGTAGACAGTTTAAGTTTAGGTCTAGTCTTCCCCCATATAAAGGATGAGATTAATGAATTAAGGCCTGAAAAAAAAGATTTAGGGATCAGATTAATACGTCCGGAGACAGATAATGGCAATTTACTCCAGATAGCAAATTTAAGTTTAACAAAATCTAACAATGGGAGAATATTCATTTTTAAGTTTAGTCTACTATATTTTGAGATATTTATTCCCAGGTACTTAAAGTTAGTTACAACAGGCAATGGGGATAACGTTTCAAGGTGATCCATTGGACCCAGTGAGAGAGGCATCAAGGCGGATTTATCCCAGTTTATGTATAATCCCGAATAATTACTAAATTTGTCTATAGTAGCAATCAGATGGGGTAGCGTTTCTTCTGCTTTGTCCATAAATATCACCATATCATCGGCATATAAGCCAATGGTATCTAAACGGCCCGCTATTTCTATGCCTTTAATGACTGGAGTGGATCTTATATGGATCGTCAACGCTTCGATTGCAAGCGCAAAAAGGGCCGGGGAAAGGGGGCAACCTTGGCGTGTTCCTCTTGCCAAAAAGAACGATTTGGATACAGAGTTATTTATTATTATTCGGGCTTTTGGTTTCATGTACATCGCGCATATCCACTTCCTAAATTTGAAACCGAATTCATATTTTTATAAGCATGCAGATAAAAAAGACCACTCAAGAGAATCGAAGGCCTTAGCCGCGTCCAACGACGCCAAGGCCCATTCATTATCTGGCACTAGGGAACTGTACTGGACCACTGACTGAACTCTCCTAATATTAATAGATGTATTTTTCCCGTGCATGAAACCGGTCTGGTCCGGATGCATTATTTCTAGTATCACCGAATTTAATCTAGTGGCCAGGATTTTAGTAAAGATCTTATAGTCCACATTTGCCAGCAATATGGGGCGATATGATCCACATTCAAGAGGATCCTTTCCCTCCTTCCTAAGCACTATTATATTTGCCTCATAAAAGGAGTCTGGTAAAGAACCTTCCTCCCAGGTCCTCTGAAACACCCTCAGAAGGAATGGTGCCAAAACATCCCGATATTTCCTGTATATTTCTATGGGAAATCCATCCAGCCCAGGCACCTTCCCAGAGGCCATATCCGCTATGGCTTCATTTATTTCCTCTATCGTGAAGTCCGCATCCAGAAAGGCATGTTGGGCGGGGCTTAATGTGGGAAATTTTACGTCTCATAAATATTCAAGGCAGTCCGAAGTGCTAAAACCCCCTCTGGAACTATATAACGTTTTATAATATTCGTGGAAACTCTGGAGTATATCACCCATTGAGGTTACTATCGAGTTATCTAGTTTCCAAATTTGAAGTATGGTATTAGATGCGTTGTGTTGGCGCACCATAAATGCCAATTACTTACTGGACTGATTTCCTAATTCAAAATATGACTGACGAGTAAAAAATAATTTACGTTTAGATTTGATATCCATATATTGAGTATATAATCTATGGGAGTTTAGCCATTCATTTCTATTTTCATTTGTTTGATTAGCTATATAATTTGCTTCCGAATCGCTCATTCGCTTCTCCATCTCCTCATCTTCCCTAGATGTCACCCGTTTAATATAGGAAATTGTGGAAAACAAACATCCCTTTAGATACGCTTTAAGGGCGTCCCAAAACAAGTTAATATTCTGGGGTTCAGGGTGGGAGGAAATGAAGCAGTCTAATTGGTCTAGAGTTCTATCATTGGGGCCTATCAGTTTCAGCCAAAATGGGTTCAGCTTCCAAAATAGGTTTCTACTCCTTTGGCCAAATCTAACTGTAAGTATTATAGGGCTATGATCTGAGATGCCCCTCTTCCACATCCCCCACCCACATTGCCAAGTTGCTAGAACCAAATATATAATCTATACGAGATAGAGTGCGTCTAATGGACGAGTGACAGGCATATTCTCACGCGTCAGGATGACGTATCCTCCATAAATCCAACCAACCACTGCCCTCAATGAGCAATGATAGCGGAGATGGAGAGCAGGCCGTCCCGGGTATTCCATCATCTAATCTAAGTCTATCCAGACCGTTATCCATGACTAGATTAAAATCCCCCATGCACATAATTAATGCATCTGGATAATTTAAGGCAAAGCTTACCGCCTTTTTGACGATTGATATATTAGCTGGGGGTAGGTTATAGACACACATTATGACGTAGTCTTTCAAATCTATCAACGCATGCACGAAAACAAAGCGTCCCTCAGGGTCTTTCCAAGCCTCCTTGACCTCCCACCTAGTGTCCTTATGGATTAACAAAGAAACCCCTCTAGAGTAACTGGTGTGAAATGCATGTATGGACCATTGTACCCATGGTTTCTGCACATAACGAGCCGAATCTCTGGTCAAGTGTGTTTCAACCAAGGCCACAATGTGAGGACGATAACGTTTAATCTGGGAAAAAAACTTAATTCTCTTTCGGGGAGACCCAAGACCTCTCACATTCCAGATCATGCATATTAATTCAGACCCCATGGTCCCTTGTCTTAGTATGGTATACAGTGTCGCGCAGTCTGAACCTTACAGGCAGCATAATTGATATCTTGGCAGCAGTACCTACAGTTAGGTCCATAAATATTTGGACAGAGACAACATTTATCTAATTTTGGTTCTAGACATTACCACAATGAATTTTAAACAAAACAATTCAGATGCAGTTGAAGTCCAGACTTTCAGCTTTCATTTGAGGGTATCCACATTAAAATTGGATGAAGGGTTTAGGAGTTTCAGCTCCTTAACATGTGCCACCCTGTTTTTAAAGGGACCAAAAGTAATTGGACAAATGACTCCAAGGCTATTTCATGGACAGGTGTGGGCAATCCCTTTGTTATGTCATTCTCAATTAAGCAGATGAAAGGGCCGGAGTTGATTTGAGGTGTGGTGTTTGCATTTGGAAGGTTTTGCTGTGAAGGAAACATGCGGTCACAGGAGCTCTCCATGCAGGTGAAACAAGCCATCCTTAAGCTGCAAGAACAGAAAAAAACCCATCCAAGAAATTGCTACAACATTAGAAGTGGCAAAATCTACAATTTGGTACATCCTGAGAAAGAAAGAAAGCACTGGTGAACTCATCAATCCAAAAAGACCTGGGAGCCCATGGAAGACAACAGTGGTGGATGATCGCCGCATACTTTCTTTGGTGAAGAAGAACCCGTTCACAACATCAACTGAAGTCCAGAACACTCTCAGTGAAGTAGGTGTATCTGTCTCTAAGTCAACAGTAAAGAGAAGACTCCATGAAAGTAAATACAAAGGGTTCACATCTAGATGCAAACCATTCATCAATTCCAAAAATAGACAGGCAAGAGTTAAATTTGCTGAAAAACACCTCCAGAAGCCAGCTCAGTTCTGGAAAAGTATTCTATGGACAGATGAGACAAAGATGAACCTGTACCAGAATGATGGGAAGCCAAAAGTTTGGAGAAGAAAGGGAACGGCACATGATCCAAGGCACACCACATCCTCTGTAAAACATGGTGGAGGCAACGTGATGGCATGGGCATGCATGGCTTTCAATGGCACTGGGTCACTTGTGTTTATTGATGACATAACAGCAGACAAGAGTAGCCGGATGAATTCTGAAGTGTACCGGGATATACTTTCAGCCCAGATTCAGCCAAATGCTGCAAACTTGATTGGACGGCGCTTCATAGTACAGATGGATAATGACCCCAAGCATACAGCCAAAGCTACACAGGAGTTCATGAGTGCAAAAAAGTGGAACATTCTTCAATGGCCAAGTCAATCACCAGATCTTAACCCAATTGAGCATGCATTTCTCTTGCTCAAATCCAGACTTAAGAGGGAAAGACCCACAAACAAGCAAGACCTGAAGGCTGCGGCTGTAAAGGCCTGGCAAAGCATTAAGAAGGAGGAAACCCAGCGTTTGGTGATGTCCATGGGTTCCAGACTTAAGGCAGTGATTGCCTCCAAAGGATTCGCCACAAAATATTGAAAATAAAAATATTTTGTTTGGGTTATGTTTATTTGTCCAATTACTTTTGATCTCCTAAAATGTGGAGTGTTTGTAAAGAAATGTGTACAATTCCTACATTTTCTAACACATATTTTTGTTCAACCCTTCAAATTAAACGTTACAATCTGCACTTGAATTCTGTTGTAGAGGTTTCATTTCAAATCCAATGTGGTGGCATGCAGAGCCCAACTCGCGAAAATTGTGTCACTGTCCAAATATTTCTGGCCCTGACTGTATATAAACATCAATCAACAATAGTAAAACAAGAAAAAACAAAATAAAGCTCAAAGAGGAGCATAGTTCCAAGCTCCTGTAAAAAACAAAAAAGAGTCCAAAAATGGACGAGCAAAATCCTGTGCTCCTATCGTGAGGTAAACAGGGGGATACCCTCACTGAAAACAGCGTCCGGTATTGTTGTTGATTTGGACACTAGTGAAAAGAACTCCAATCTTGCAACCAGTAGGAGAATTCCAAATACCTGTATATATATCATGATTCCTTTTCACAAGATCCCAGATGGATCTGTAGCCATTCAGATGCCTCGGTCGGATCCGTAAAAAATACAGAAGAACCTTCATGGACAATTCTGAGACAAGCTGGATAAATCATGGAGTAAAGAACATTCTTTCCTCGAAGCTGCTTCTTGATCTCCGTGAATTGTGCCCTTTGCTTCTGGAGTTCCATGGAAAAGTCAGGGAATATTGAAATTGTGGCGTTGTTAAATTTGATGGGACTTCTTTGCCGCGCCATACGCAATATAGCATCCCTGTCCTTTCAATTAAGAAGTCTCGCCAGAAAGGGTCTAGGTGGAGCGCCCGGAGGGAGTGGTCTTGTAGGCACCCTATGAGCCCTTTTCACGGAGAATGTAGAGGAGAATCCACCACCCAGAGTGTCCTTTAGCCATCTTTCAAGGAACTGCTCAGGCTGCTGACCTTCCAATCGTTCTGGTAAACCAATGATTCGAATGTTATTTCGACGCAGTCTATTTTCCAGATCATCCGCCTTCTGTTTCCAAGCATTTATAGAGCCAGACACCTTGGTTAATCTGGCCTCCATGTGTGGAAGAGTGTCCTCTAAGTGTGATACCCTCGTCTCCATCTCCGTAACGCGCCCCCTCATGGTCTGCATATCTTGCCGGAGACGCCCCACCTCAGAGTGCACGTCCTCTATTTTCTCGGTCAAAGATGTTCTGGTCAGGGAAATGGCCTGCATTAACTGTTCGGATGCCTGCCTTAGAGTTAGATCCTCGGTCACGCCACTCTCCACACCATCAGAGGCTTGGTTTTTACGCTGATCTCCAGTTTTGGAAGTATTCCTAAGAGAACGTGCATTTGTCAGACGGGTCAGACCTTGCAAACTCCTTTAATTTGTCTGCCATGCTTGACCCCTTTGAGCGATTCATGATTAATAGTAATGAAGTATGGCAAGTTTAATGACTATATAATGCGAAAGTCCCCTCTTCCAGGAGCAGAAGCACCACTATTAGGGAATATACGGTATGGATGTGCTCTTTATGCAGATGGCTACAGAAAGTTCTCTTTAGGGAGATTTTGATTGCTGCAGCAGGCTGAGAATAATTTACGGTCTTGTAATGAAGTGAAATGTAAAGTGCTGCAGCAGGTTAAAAGTATCATGCAAGTCCTGTGAGTCAGGCTGGGTTATTGTGTCACAGTGCCTGTAGGGGCAGCGGCAAGAGATCAAAGATCCCAAAGATGGCGGGGGGGCACAATGTTATGATCTGCTACAAGCACTAAGGAAAGGTGGGAATTCTGTCCCTACAATAGGACTGAGCTGGATCCCTACGATGTAACGGGGAACCTGATCCTGCGACCAGACCCGCTAAAGTCCTCAGCTAGTCTGAACGAAGACCTATAGTTGCGAGGGAGGAATCCCTACAAGATCTAGGGACTGGGTGAAAAGGTGGACACCTCCTAACAGAAAGTGTAGCAGGGAATATAAAACAGAAAACAAATACTAAGAGATCCTAAGATCAAGCAAAACTGACAGAGTAAGGCACCTAAGCACCCGGCTAGCTTAAGAGTAGATAATACAATGAAGTCCAGCAAAGCCAGAAGGGCGGAGCCAGACTAAATAGGGAAAAAAGGTCATGTGACAGCAAACTGAAACAAAATCTAACAAGAGGGTTCTAACAGTACCCTCCCTTCTAAGAGGATCCTCCGGATCCCCTAGGACTTAGGCTTATCCGGAAACCTCTTGTGAAACGCTCTGACAAGTCTAGACGCAGAAACATCATCCGCCCTCACCCATGAGTTATCCTCGGGTCCATAACCCTTCCAAGCGACGAGGTACTGCAAACTCCCTCTATACCGTCTAGAATTTAGGATGCGGGAAATCTCAAATTGCCCGTCCTCCACCACCAGGGGAACAGTGGCCGAGACGTCTCCATCTGAGACCTCAGCTTTTTTCAAGAGAGAAACATGAAACACCGGATTAATCTTCCAGGAGGTAGGAAGCTCCAACTTAACAGCAGATTGGTTAATAACCTGAAGCACCTTAAAGGGCCCTACAAACTTGGGACCCAATTTCTTAGACGGAATCCTCAAGCGCAGATTCTTAGAGGACAACCAAACCATGTCACCAATAGCAAACAAAACCTCTTGTCGTTTTCTATCAAAATACACTTTGGATCTTTTGTTAGCCTCCTGAAGATTACCACGTACATCAGTCCAAACTCTCTCCAAAACACCAGAAAAATTCTCCTCTTCAGGTACAGCCGATCCCAACTTGGAAAATGACCCAAAAGACGGATGTCTCCCAGTACAACAAAAAAAAGGCGAACAACCAGCAGAAGCGGATGTATGATTGTTAAGAGCAAACTCAGCAAGTGGCAGAAACTCAGACCACCCCTCTCGATTATCAGTCACAAAACAACGCAAGAACTGCTCAACATCCTGGTTTTTCCTTTCTGTCTGGCCATTAGACTCAGGATGATATCCGGATGAAAACGACAAATGAACTCCCAACCTGTCACAAAAGGCGCGCCAAAAACGAGCCACAAACTGAGGTCCCCTATCAGAAACAATGTCAGTAGGAACACCATGTAGTCTGACTATTTCCTTGACAAAGGCCTTAGCGAGAGTCTTAGCGCAGGGCAGTTTGATGAAAGGAACCAAGTGACACATCTTGCTAAAACGGTCCACAACCACCCAGATGACAGTGAAACCCTCAGAGGGGGGAAGGTCAGTAATAAAGTCCATAGCCAAATGTGTCCAAGGTGCACTAGGGACCTCCAAAGGGCAAAGCAACCCCGCAGCAGGAGAATGAGAAGACTTAGATCTAGCACACACAGTGCATTGGCGCACCCACTTAATGACTTCCTTCTGCCATCCTGGCCACCAAAAACTACGACCCACAAGTCTCTTGGTCTCAGAGATTCCAGGATGACCTGCCAACCGAGAGTCATGACATTCATCAAACAAATCTCTCCTCAGGGTACCAGGCACAAACAACCTCCCATGCGGCGTGTTAGATGGGGCATTCTCCTGTGCTTTAAGAATCTCATCTTCCAACACGGAGTCCAAAACAGCAATAACAACCCCCTCTTGCAAGATGTTTTCCTCCTCCTCCTCAGTACCCACCATAGGAGAAAAGCTGCGAGACAAAGCATCAGCTTTAACATTTTTAGTACCTGGGATGTAAGTAACGGTAAAATTAAACCGTGAGAAAAACAGTGCCCACCTAGCCTGACGGGCATTCAAGCGTTTGGCAGCATCAAGGTAGATCAGATTTTTATGATCGGTGAAGACTTGAACGGGAAATTCCGCTCCCTCCAAAAAATGACGCCAGTGTTCAAATGCGAGTTTAATTACCAACAATTCCCGATTACCGATATCATAATTTAGTTCAGACTC
The DNA here is from genome assembly GCA_033576555.1 of Oophaga sylvatica. NCBI lineage: Eukaryota > Metazoa > Chordata > Amphibia > Anura > Dendrobatidae > Oophaga > Oophaga sylvatica. The sequence continues at coordinate 156,045,489 of JARQOD010000007.1, forward strand.
AGAAAATTTCTTTGAAAAAAAAGCACAGGGATGCACTCCATCCGTCTTTGCCTGAGACAACACCGCGCCGACCCCCACAGAAGAAGCATCAACCTCAACCAAAAATGCTTTAGTCACATCAGGCTGCGTAAGGATGGGAGCAGAGCTGAACCTCTCCTTTAGCAACACAAAAGCCTCAATGGCCTCAGTAGTCCACTGAACCGCATCAGCACCTTTCCTGGTGAGATCGGTCAGAGGTTTGGCAATCACAGAAAATTTTTTTATGAATTTTCTATAATAATTGGCGAACCCCAAAAACCTCTGTATTGATTTCACACCAATAGGTCTAGGCCAATCCTGCACAGCTTGCACCTTCACCGGGTCCATCTCAAAACCTTCACTGGAGACAATGTAGCCCAAAAAACTAAGTCTCTGTACAGCGAACTCACATTTTTCTAGTTTGGCAAAAAGTGAATTATCACTCAGTAACTGTAATACTTCACGCACACTCCTCCAATGCGACTCCAAATCCGGTGAATAAATCAAAATGTCATCCAAATACACAACCACACTTCTGCCGATCAAAGGTCTAAGGATGTCATTAATAAGATTCTGAAAAAATGCCGGAGCACTGGAAAGTCCAAAGGGCATGACCAGATTCTTAAAATGACCCAGTGGAGTGTTAAACGCAGTCTTCCATTCATCCCCCTCCTTCATGCGCAACAAATTGTATGCCCCTCGAAGATCAATTTTCGAGAACCACTTGGCCCCCACTAACTGATTAACCCCTTAATGACCAAGCCATTTTGTAGGTTAAAGACCAGGCCAATTTTTACAATTCTGACCACTGTCTCTTTATGAGGTTATAACTCTGGAACGCTTCTACGGATCTTGGCGATTCTGAGACTGTTTTCTCGTGACATATTGTACTTCATGATAGTGGTAAAATTTCTTCAATATAACTTGCGTTTATTTATGAAAAAAACGGAAATATGGCAAAAATTGTGAAAATTTTGCAATTTTCAAACTTTTAATTTTTATGCCATTAAATCAGAGAGATATGTCACAAAAATTAGTTAATAAATAACATTTCCCACATGTCTACTTTACATCAGCACAATTTTGGAACCAACATTTTTTTTTGTTAGGAAGTTATAAGTGTTAAAAGTTGACCAGCGATTTCTCATTTTTCCAACAAAATTTACAAAACCATTTTTTTTAGGGACCACCTCATATTTGAAGTGAATTTGAGGGGTCAATATGACAGAAAATACCCAAAAGTGACACAATTCTAAAAAGTGCACCCCTCAACGTGTTCAAAGCCACATTCAAGAAGTTTATTAACCCTTTAGGTACTTCACAAGAATTGAAGCAATGTGGAAGGAAAAAATGAACATTTAACTTTTTTTCCCAAAATTTTTCTTTCGACACAATTTTTTTAAATTTTGTCAAGGGTATCAGGAGAAAATGAACCACAATATTTGTTGTACAATTTTTCCTCAGTACACCGATACCCCATGTGTGGGGGTAAACCACTATTTGGGCGCATGGCAGAGCTCGGAAGGGAAGCAGCGCCATTTGACTTTTTTGGCTGGAATTGAGATTGGACGCCATGTCGCATTTGGAGAGTCCCTGTGTGCCTAAACAGTGGAAACCCCCCACAAGTGACCCCATTTTGGAAACTGGACCCCCCAAGGAACTTATCTAAATGTGTTGTGAGAGTTTTTAACCCCCAAGGGCTTCACAGAAGGTTATAACGTAGAGCCGTAAAATTAAAAAATCATATTTTTTCCACAAAAATGATCTTTTCATCCCAATTTTTATTTTCCAAAGGATAAAAGGACCCCAAAAGTTATTGTGCAATTAGTCCTGAGTACGCTGATACCCCATATGTGGGGGTAAACCACTATTTGGGCGCATGGCAGAGCTCGGAAGGGAAGCAGCGCCATTTGACTTTTTTGGCTGGAATTGAGATTGGACGCCATGTCGTATTTGGAGAGCCCCTGTGTGCCTAAACAGTGGAAACCCCACACAAGTGACCCCATTTTGGAAACTAGACCCCCCAAGGAACTTATCTAGATGTGTGGTGAGAGCTTTGAACCCCCAAGGGCTTCACAGAAGGTTATAACGTAGAGCAGTAAAATTAAAAAATCATATCTTTTCCACAAAAATGATCTTTCCACCCCCAATTGTTATTTTCCAAAGGCTAACAGGACCCCAAAAGTTATTGTGCAATTTGTCCTGAGTATACTGATACCCCATATGTAGGGGTAAACCACTATTTTGACGCATGGCAGAGCTCGAAAGGGAAGGAGCGCCTTTTTCAAATGCAGACTTTGATGGAATGGTCTGCGGGTGTCATGTCACGTTTGGAGAGCCCCTGATGTGCCTAAACAGTAGAAACCCCCCACAAGTGACTCCATTTTGGAAACTAGACCCCCCAAGGAACTTATCTAGATGTGTGGTGAGCACTTTGAACCCCCAAGTGCTTCACAGAAGTTTATAACGTAGAGCCGTGAAAATAAAAAAATCATATTTTTTTCCACAAAAATAATCTTTTTGCCCCCAAATTTTTATTTTTATAAGGGTAACAGGAGAAATAGGACTCCAAAAGCTATTGTGCAATTTGTCCTGAGTACGCTGATATCCCATATGTGGGGGGAACCACTATTTTGACGCATGGCAGAGATCGGAAGGGAAGGAGCACCGTTTTTAAATGCAGACTTTGATGGAATGGTCTGCGGGTGTCATGTCGCGCTTGGAGAGCCCCTGATGTGCCTAAACAGTAGAAACCCCCACAAATGACCCCATTTTGCAAACTAGACCCCCAAGGAACTTATCTAGATGTGTGGTCAGCACTTTGAACCCCCAAGGGCTTCACAGAAGTTTATAACGTAGAGCCGTGAAAATAAAAAAAATCATATTTTTTTCCACAAAAATGACCTTTTTGCCCCCAAATTTTTATTTTTCTAAGGGTAACAGGAGAAATAGGACCCCAAAAGCTATTGTGCATTTTGTCCTGAGTACGCTGATACCCCATATGTGGGGGGGAACCACTGTGATCGCCTTACTGCGATCTTTGGGAGGCACAATGAACAAATCCACAAAAGGTGAAGAATTGGTTTTCTTTTTTGCGCCGTTCCTCGTGCGGTATTAGTGATTAGGCGACTTTATTCCTCGGATCGGTGCGATTACAGCGATTCCAGATTTATACCCTTTTTTCATGTTTAGCTTCTGTCACACACTAAAAGATGCTTTTTTTTGGAATAATTTTTTGTAAGAAATTTTTGCATCGCCGTATTTTGAGAGCTATAATTTTTCCATATTTCGGCCGACAGAGTTACCTGTGGGCTTATTTTTTGCGGGACGAGCCGACGTTTTTATTGGTACCATATTCAGGCACATAACGTTTTTTGATCGCTTCCTATTCCGATTTTTGTGGAAGCAGAATGAACAAAAACCAGCAATTCAGGAATTGTTTTTTTTTTTTTTTTTTTTCCTCCGTTCCGCGTGTGGTAAAATTGATAAAGGAGCTTTATTCTTCGGATCACTACGATTACAGCGATAACTCATATATTTTTTTTTATGTTTTGGCGTTTTTTACACAATAAAAATTTTTATAGAAAAAATAATTATTTTTGCATCAGTTTATTACGCGAGCTATAACTTTTTTATTTTTTCGCTGATGATGCTGTATAGCGGCTTGTTTTTTGCGGGACAAGATGACGTTTTCAGCGGTACCATGATTATTTATATCTGACTTTTTGATCGCGTGTTATTGCACTTTTTCCAAGCGGTATGATGATACCGCTTGGAAAAAGTATAATTTACTACTTTTTTTTGTTTTTTTTTTTTACGGCTTTCACTGAAGGGGTTAACTAGGGTTACGCTTTTATAGATGGGATTTTTACGGACGTGGCGATACCTAACATGTGTATTTTTTTGTTTTTTATTTTTTTTATTACATAAAAATGTGTATTTTTTAGGGGATTTTTTTTAAATTATTTTTTAATATTTTTTTTACAATTTTTTTAAAAAAATGTTTTATTTAACTTGTCCCTTTATGGGACTTTCACTTTTTTTTACTTTTTATTGCAGTTACAATGCATTGCAATGCTCCAGCATTGCAATGCATTGTACCTATGATGAAAGCTGCTGTGACATGATCACAGCAGCTTCCCGTAGGTAGATGACCCGGAGGTTGTCATGACAACCCCCGGGTCATCAAGGCAGAGATGGGCCCTGCAAATACATTGCAGGGCGCCGATCTGAGGCAGAGGGAGCTCCCGACCCTCTGCCTCCCCCCTGAGCTCTGCGATCGCGCTGGATCGCAGCAGTCAGGGGGTTAACAGCCAGGGGCGGTGGGGGCTCCGCTCCTGGCTGTCAGTGCAGGAATTTTAACACCAGATCTATAGTGGTAGGTGCCACCAATAGATAAGAAGTGAGAGAGGAAATAGTTATATAAAATTAATTTCTTTATTAATAATTATTGTAAAAACATTTAGACAATAAAAAGGAATGTAAAAGAGTAAGGGAGTCTCCAAAAGAAGGAGAGACAAGAACGCCAGCGTGATACACCACACAAAATAGGCTTAATTGACAATTCAGAATTTAAGATACACCTGTAAACAGCTGGAAATAAAGGACAATATTTTTCTATATTCAATAACTGACATTATAAAGCTATAAATATAGCTAAGCACATATAATTCGGTCAAGGGGCATTATGCTTCCTATGTACTAAAGTGCATTATAGTGCCTGTATTGTGGTAAAGATCCTCTTAACAAGTGTATTTCCCCATAAAAATATGCATAGAGGTGCGGAGGCAGTGAATAGAGTATATTATAAGATTATAATAGAGCAAAACAGCTTAAAGAGACATAAGTATCACATACTCATATCACATACCTAGGCACCAAAGATGAAATTTGCTGACAGGGGGGAGCGCATGAGTGGCGATGCAGTGGCGTCCTGTCTCCCGCCACTCATGCGCTCCCCCCTGTCAGCAAATTTCATCTTTGGTGCCTAGGTATGTGATATGAGTATGTGATACTTATGTCTCTTTAAGCTGTTTTGCTCTATTATAATCTTATAATATACTCTATTCACTGCCTCCGCACCTCTATGCATATTTTTATGGGGAAATACACTTGTTAAGAGGATCTTTACCACAATACAGGCACTATAATGCACTTTAGTACATAGGAAGCATAATGCCCCTTGACCGAATTATATGTGCTTAGCTATATTTATAGCTTTATAATGTCAGTTATTGAATATAGAAAAATATTGTCCTTTATTTCCAGCTGTTTACAGGTGTATCTTAAATTCTGAATTGTCAATTAAGCCTATTTTGTGTGGTGTATCACGCTGGCGTTCTTGTCTCTCCTTCTTTTGGAGACTCCCTTACTCTTTTACATTCCTTTTTATTGTCTAAATGTTTTTACAATAATTATTAATAAAGAAATTAATTTTATATAACTATTTCCTCTCTCACTTCTTATCTATTGGTGGCACCTACCACTATAGATCTGGTGTTAAAATGGTATCTTGAAGTGTCTTTCGCCTTCTCTATATAGGACTATGGGAATTGTCAGTGCAGGAAGCCTGGCCACTGCAGCGCCGGCTCCTGCACTGATCGCGCTGGGGAAGCTGAAATTTCAGCTTCTCCTGCACGATCGCTGCTGTGTTTGGTCAGTCAGATTGACTGACCAATCACAGCGCTGTGGGTGCTTGTCAGCTCGGCGGACACCGCGTCAATGCTGGAGAGATCGGCGCTACCCCAAATACTATACAGGCACATTAAGAATCCTATTGGATCGCTGAGCTTTTCTATTTGGATAAACAGATTTCATCTCATTTTCCACCTTAATGAAAGATACATTCATACGATTCTTTTCAAGGCATATAGCCTACACGATTCACATTCAAAGTGAAAAAATATATACAATCTTTTATTAGCAGTCGGACTGATGAAGGTCCATGTTCGGACCGAAACGTCTCCACTTTATACTTTGACTGCAATAAAGACGGATTTAACAATATCATCAAGTTGAGTGCCAAGTTTTCTATATATTAATTTCATTGGTAGACCAATCCAGTACCGGATTGTGCAATTTTAACCAGGGTAACCCCAAAATCACCGGAGAAGGTAAATTATTCAAAACTACCAAATCCAAATTCTCTTGATGAACACCATTAATAGTAAGAGGAAATTCACAGATATGGTGAGTAACATTTTTCAAGTGAGAACCATCCACAGACACCACATTAATAGGAGAAGATAGAAGTTTGGGTTTTAATTTTAGTTTTTCCAAAAATTTCCCATCAATCACATTGAGAGTTGAACCACAATCCACAAATACCCGAAACTCCATTAATTCCTCCTCAACAGCAGTGGTAGCAGAAAGAAAGACACCTTTATTGTTTAAGCAAGCTATGCGGGCAAAACTGACCTCATTTTTTTTTCTCTCTTTATTCATTCGAAGCACACAGTTCTTAATGAAATGCTCAGATTTACCACAGTAGAAACACAAACCTTGAGCAAATCTGCGTTCTTTTTCTCGAGAGTGAGGTGCCATTGCTCCAATTTCCATCTGCTCTGCAATGTCAGTACATTCCTTCTCCAAACTTGGATCTGACAAGGCAGATTTACTCTCATTAACCCTTGCACGCAGTCTCCTATCCACCCGTATGGCTAATTGCATAGCCTCTTGCAAGTTACCAGGTATGGGATAAGCAATCAGCAAATCTTTAACCCTTTCACTTAACCCTGCAAGAAATAAACTTTTCAAAGCTGAATCGTTCCACCCCACCTGAGTGGACCACCTTCGGAAGTGAGTACAATATTTTTCCACATTACCTGATCCCTGTCTCAAACGTCTCAATTCTGTCTCAGCTGATGAAACACGATCCGGATCGTCATACAATAACCCCAAAGCAGAAAAAAAACCATCCACTGATCCAAAGCATGGATCACTAGGCTGCAGAGAAAAGGCCCAGTCCTGAGGTTCTTTGCGCAAAAGTGACATTATGAACCCTATGCGCTGTGATTCATCACCAGAGGATCTGGGTCTCAAACGGAAATACAACAAGCAAGCATTTTTAAAAGAAAAAAAATCTTGTTGTTCACCAAAAAATAAATCAGGCAAACGTACCTTTGGCTCCACGAAATCAGCTCCAGGACAACTACTCACGTGTTGCTGGATTTCAGCCACCTCCAGAGAGAGTCGCTGCAGGTGTTGAGCCAAATCCTGAACCGACACCATAATAGAAACTGAAAATCTTTCCTTAGAGATTTTTTTTTTTTTTTTTTTCTTTGGGCTGGACTTACTGTTATGATCTGCAACAAGCACTAAGGAAAGGTGGGAATTCTGTCCCTACAATAGGACTGAGCTGGATCCCTACGATGTAACGGGGAACCTGATCCTGCGACCAGACCCGCTAAAGTCCTCAGCTAGTCTGAACGAAGACCTATAGTTGCGAGGGAGGAATCCCTACAAGATCTAGGGACTGGGTGAAAAGGTGGACACCTCCTAACAGAAAGTATAGCAGGGAATATAAAACAGAAAACAAATACTAAGAGATCCTAAGATCAAGCAAAACTGACAGAGTAAGGCACCTAAGCACCTGGCTAGCTTAAGAGTAGATAATACAATGAAGTCCAGCAAAGCCAGAAGGGCGGAGCCAGACTAAATGGGGAAAAAAGGTCATGTGACAGCAAACTGAAACAAAATCTAACAAGAGGGTTCTAACACACAAGAACCAGGGGCAGCTAAACTGTCAGTGAGGGAGCGCAGGGCTCATTTTTCAGAGTTCACACTGCGTCTCCCCAGCTTGTACCTCCAGTGAAGTGGTCACGCTGCTCCAGCGGCTCCCCTGAGACTGGAATCCTCAGCTCTGTGCGTCCTTCCTGTCGGAGCGCACAGCAAAAGATGGCCACCGCCTTCCTCAGGCCCCGCATCCCCGCCGGTGTCTCTTTAGCGTCCCACTCCTAGGAGCCGCACAGCGCGCCTCCCGGGCACCGGATGACTCCTGGGGTCCAGGGGAGTATACCGGGTGCAGGTAAATGCTGGTCAGGGTAGAAGGGAATCAGGATGGATATCAGGATGCGAGGAGCTCTGCCACAGCGCGTCTTTCTTGCTGCACTACATCGCCACGCCCCCGATATTTCAATTTTTCTTTAATAAATTTGCAAAAATTTCTACATTTCTGTTTTCTTTTCAGTCAAGATGGGCTGGAGAGTGTACATTAATGAGAAAAAAATGAACTTTTTTGAATCTACCGAATGGCTGCAATGAAATAAAAAGTGAAAAATGTAAAGGGGTCTGAATACATTTCGCACCCACTGTGTATATTGTAACATTTCCAGGGGGTATAGCTCTAGGATCGCTGTCTGGGTAGACAGAATGGCACGAAAACAGTTCATTCAGACAGCAGTTTTGGTGAAAACTGGCCGCAACCAGTTTTATTAAAGTCCACAGCAAACAGATAAAAACAAATCATAAACAGAAAACCTGGGCTTGTCTAGCCACTAATTACACATAGATAGATTGCCCTCTCTATCCGGGACCCAGACTCTACCAGTCTGTGCCCAAAACAACACATATGATATATGTTACCAGTATGGAGTTTCACAGATACTCCTCCTTGTGTCTGAAGGCAACTCCAACGTCCAGACTTGAGAGAGATCCACTCCTATTCAGCCGCTGTTCGCACTGATTCTCACTGAGACTACTCCTGTGTCCGGGGTACTTCCTGCACCCAGACTGAGATAGCTCACACTCCTGGAGACACCTTCTGTGCCTGGACCCCTTGTCCAGATTAAGCGTGCTCCCACTCCTGGAGACTCCTTCTTGTGCCGAGACACCTTCCTGTGTCCAGGCTAAGCTAGCTCTCAATCCTGGAGACTGCTTCCTTGTGCCAGGACACCTCCCTGTGTCCAGACTAAAGACAGCTCTCAATCCTGGAGACTGCTTCCTTGTGCCAGGACACCTCCCTGTGTCCAGACTGAAGACAGCTCCCAATCCTGGAGACTGCTTCCTTGTGCCAGGACACCTCCCTGTGTCCAGACTGAAGACAGCTCCCAGATTGTGTTTGCAGACACCTACTTCTGGTCTCCTAATTAACACCTGAGTGATTTCAGGCCTGAGCTGCAACTGTGTGTTGAATGTGAGGTGTAGTGACCTTTCTCTACCACTAGGTTTACAAAGCCACACATTTCCCTTATACCTAGGTGAAATGTACACCCCATTCAACACATATTCCTTCACTGTCTCACAATATATATATATATATATGTAAATATATATACCGTATTTTTCGGACCATAAGACGCACTTTTTTTCCTCCAAATTTGGGAGGAAAGTGAGGGTGCATCTTATGGTCGGTATGTAACGTGGGAAGGGGACAGCGGTGGAGTGAGATCACAGGAGGCAGGAAAATATCCCCTCCGCTGTAGGAATCCAGCGCTGTGGAAACCACTGGTCCCAATACTTAAGTGCAGTGAATATTCATTAGCCGCTTCCCCGCCCACCTATCAGCTGAGCAGTGAGTAGGGAGCAGCAAATGACAGAGCCACACGGTTCCCCAGTGCCTGATTCCTGCAGCAGCTGGGGAGATGTGTGTTGGAAGCAGATGGAGGCAGCAGGAGCAGAGTGCATCAGGAGGCATCGCATACCTGACAGCATAGGGGGCCCTGCTGATGCAATGCTGAATGCTCCTGTGGAGGACCTGTGATGAGGTCATGAAGAGGGCGTGCTGGAGTATCACATGACCACACAAAGCCCTGCCTCTTCATGATGTCATCACAGGTCCTGCAGACACACTGTACAACAGAGAATTAATTAAAAGGTTAGTAATGACAGCACATAAAAAATCACTCTGCCATCCTGTGGTGGACTATAACTCCCAGCATGCCATAGGACCTGCAGGATATGCTGAGAGTTATAGTTCTCCCATGGGATCTTAAAGCAGCACTCCAGTGTTATTTTTCAGTGCTGTAGTGGTGCTTTAAATATAAGCCCCGTGCCCCCATTCATATACTCACCCTCCAGCGTCTTCACATAGTACTTTACAGGCACCACACTGGTCCCGCAGCACCATCTCCTACCCGTAGTTTCCAACATAATAACATACTATTATATATAATAACACCACATATAATAGTATGTTATTTATGTTATTAAATATTTTACCACATTTTTTGCTTCAAATATATTTTTCCCTATTTTCCATCTCTAAAACCTGGGTGCGTCTTATAGTCCGGTGCGTCTTATAGTCAGAAAAATACGGTATATATCTACACACACACACACACACATATATATATATTTTACATATTCTCCTTTATTATGTACATCACTGTCCCTTATTACATAGTGCCCTTGTTATGATCTGCTACAAGCACTAAGGAAAGATGGGAATTCTGTCCCTACAATAGAACTAAGCTGGATCCCTACGATGTAACGGGGAACCTGATCCTGCGACCAGACCCGCTAAAGTCCTCAGCTAGTCTGAACGAAGACCTATAGTTGCGAGGGAGGAATCCCTACAAGATCTAGGGACTGGGAGAAAAAGTGGACACCTCCTAACAGAAATTGTAGCAGGGATAATTAAACAGAAAACAAATTACTTAGAGATCCTAAGATCAAGCAAAACTGACTGAGAAAGGCACTTAAGCACCCGGCTAGCTTAAGAGTAGATAATACAATGAAGTCCAGCAAAGCCAGAAGGGCGGAGCAGGACTAAATAGGGAAAAAAGGTCATGTGACCAGCAAACTGAAAAAAAAACTAACAAGAGGGTTCTAACAGTACCCTCCCTTCTAAGAGGATCCTCCGGATCCCCTAGGACTTAGGCTTATCCGGAAACCTCTTGTGAAACGCCCTGACAAGTCTAGATGCCGTAACATCATCCGCCCTCACCCATGAGTTATCCTCGGGTCCATAACCCTACAAGCGACGAGGTACTGCAAACTCCCTCTATACCGTCTAGAATTTAGGATGCGGGAAATCTCATATTGCCCGTCCTCCACCACCAGGGGAACAGTGGCCGAGACGTCTCCATCTGAGACCTCAGCTTTTTTCAAGAGAGAAACATGAAACACCGGATTAATCTTCCAGGAGGTAGGAAGCTCCAACTTAACAGCAGATTGGTTAATAACCTGAAGCACCTTAAAGGGCCCTACAAACTTGGGACCCAATTTCTTAGACGGAATCCTCAAGCGCAGATTCTTAGAGGACAACCAAACCATGTCACCAATAGCAAACAAAACCTCTTGTCGTTTTCTATCAAAATACACTTTGGATCTTTTGTTAGCCTCCTGAAGATTACCACGTACATCAGTCCAAACTCTCTCCAAAACACCAGAAAAATTCTCCTCTTCAGGTACAGCCGATCCCAACTTGGAAAATGACCCAAAAGACGGATGTCTCCCAGTACAACAAAAAAAAGGCGAACAACCAGCAGAAGCGGATGTATGATTGTTAAGAGCAAACTCAGCAAGTGGCAGAAACTCAGACCACCCCTCTCGATTATCAGTCACAAAACAACGCAAGAACTGCTCAACATCCTGGTTTTTCCTTTCTGTCTGGCCATTAGACTCAGGATGATATCCGGATGAAAACGACAAATGAACTCCCAACCTGTCACAAAAGGCGCGCCAAAAACGAGCCACAAACTGAGGTCCCCTATCAGAAACAATGTCAGTAGGAACACCATGTAGTCTGACTATTTCCTTGACAAAGGCCTTAGCGAGAGTCTTAGCGCAGGGCAGTTTGATGAAAGGAACCAAGTGACACATCTTGCTAAAACGGTCCACAACCACCCAGATGACAGTGAAACCCTCAGAGGGGGGAAGGTCAGTAATAAAGTCCATAGCCAAATGTGTCCAAGGTGCACTAGGGACCTCCAAAGGGCAAAGCAACCCCGCAGCAGGAGAATGAGAAGACTTAGATCTAGCACACACAGTGCATTGGCGCACCCACTTAATGACTTCCTTCTGCCATCCTGGCCACCAAAAACTACGACCCACAAGTCTCTTGGTCTCAGAGATTCCAGGATGACCTGCCAACCGAGAGTCATGACATTCATCAAACAAATCTCTCCTCAGGGTACCAGGCACAAACAACCTCCCATGCGGCGTGTTAGATGGGGCATTCTCCTGTGCTTTAAGAATCTCATCTTCCAACACGGAGTCCAAAACAGCAATAACAACCCCCTCTTGCAAGATGTTTTCCTCCTCCTCCTCAGTACCCACCATAGGAGAAAAGCTGCGAGACAAAGCATCAGCTTTAACATTTTTAGTACCTGGGATGTAAGTAACGGTAAAATTAAACCGTGAGAAAAACAGTGCCCACCTAGCCTGACGGGCATTCAAGCGTTTGGCAGCATCAAGGTAGATCAGATTTTTATGATCGGTGAAGACTTGAACGGGAAATTCCGCTCCCTCCAAAAAATGACGCCAGTGTTCAAATGCGAGTTTAATTACCAACAATTCCCGATTACCGATATCATAATTTAGTTCAGACTCAGAAAATTTCTTTGAAAAAAAAGCACAGGGATGCACTCCATCCGTCTTTGCCTGAGACAACACCGCGCCGACCCCCACAGAAGAAGCATCAACCTCAACCAAAAATGCTTTAGTCACATCAGGCTGCGTAAGGATGGGAGCAGAGCTGAACCTCTCCTTTAGCAACACAAAAGCCTCAATGGCCTCAGTAGTCCACTGAACCGCATCAGCACCTTTCCTGGTGAGATCGGTCAGAGGTTTGGCAATCACAGAAAATTTTTTTATGAATTTTCTATAATAATTGGCGAACCCCAAAAACCTCTGTATTGATTTCACACCAATAGGTCTAGGCCAATCCTGCACAGCTTGCACCTTCACCGGGTCCATCTCAAAACCTTCACTGGAGACAATGTAGCCCAAAAAACTAAGTCTCTGTACAGCGAACTCACATTTTTCTAGTTTGGCAAAAAGTGAATTATCACTCAGTAACTGTAATACTTCACGCACACTCCTCCAATGCGACTCCAAATCCGGTGAATAAATCAAAATGTCATCCAAATACACAACCACACTTCTGCCGATCAAAGGTCTAAGGATGTCATTAATAAGATTCTGAAAAAATGCCGGAGCACTGGAAAGTCCAAAGGGCATGACCAGATTCTTAAAATGACCCAGTGGAGTGTTAAACGCAGTCTTCCATTCATCCCCCTCCTTCATGCGCAACAAATTGTATGCCCCTCGAAGATCAATTTTCGAGAACCACTTGGCCCCCACTAACTGATTAACCCCTTAATGACCAAGCCATTTTGTAGGTTAAAGACCAGGCCAATTTTTACAATTCTGACCACTGTCTCTTTATGAGGTTATAACTCTGGAACGCTTCTACGGATCTTGGCGATTCTGAGACTGTTTTCTCGTGACATATTGTACTTCATGATAGTGGTAAAATTTCTTCAATATAACTTGCGTTTATTTATGAAAAAAACGGAAATATGGCAAAAATTGTGAAAATTTTGCAATTTTCAAACTTTTAATTTTTATGCCATTAAATCAGAGAGATATGTCACAAAAATTAGTTAATAAATAACATTTCCCACATGTCTACTTTACATCAGCACAATTTTGGAACCAACATTTTTTTTTGTTAGGAAGTTATAAGTGTTAAAAGTTGACCAGCGATTTCTCATTTTTCCAACAAAATTTACAAAACCATTTTTTTTAGGGACCACCTCATATTTGAAGTGAATTTGAGGGGTCAATATGACAGAAAATACCCAAAAGTGACACAATTCTAAAAAGTGCACCCCTCAACGTGTTCAAAGCCACATTCAAGAAGTTTATTAACCCTTTAGGTACTTCACAAGAATTGAAGCAATGTGGAAGGAAAAAATGAACATTTAACTTTTTTTCCCAAAATTTTTCTTTCGACACAATTTTTTTAAATTTTGTCAAGGGTATCAGGAGAAAATGAACCACAATATTTGTTGTACAATTTTTCCTCAGTACACCGATACCCCATGTGTGGGGGTAAACCACTATTTGGGCGCATGGCAGAGCTCGGAAGGGAAGCAGCGCCATTTGACTTTTTTGGCTGGAATTGAGATTGGACGCCATGTCGCATTTGGAGAGTCCCTGTGTGCCTAAACAGTGGAAACCCCCCACAAGTGACCCCATTTTGGAAACTGGACCCCCCAAGGAACTTATCTAAATGTGTTGTGAGAGTTTTTAACCCCAAGGGCTTCACAGAAGGTTATAACGTAGAGCCGTAAAATTAAAAAATCATATTTTTTCCACAAAAATGATCTTTTCATCCCAATTTTTATTTTCCAAAGGATAAAAGGACCCCAAAAGTTATTGTGCAATTAGTCCTGAGTACGCTGATACCCCATATGTGGGGGTAAACCACTATTTGGGCGCATGGCAGAGCTCGGAAGGGAAGCAGCGCCATTTGACTTTTTTGGCTGGAATTGAGATTGGACGCCATGTCGTATTTGGAGAGCCCCTGTGTGCCTAAACAGTGGAAACCCCACACAAGTGACCCCATTTTGGAAACTAGACCCCCCAAGGAACTTATCTAGATGTGTGGTGAGAGCTTTGAACCCCCAAGGGCTTCACAGAAGGTTATAACGTAGAGCAGTAAAATTAAAAAATCATATCTTTTCCACAAAAATGATCTTTCCACCCCAATTGTTATTTTCCAAAGGCTAACAGGACCCCAAAAGTTATTGTGCAATTTGTCCTGAGTATACTGATACCCCATATGTAGGGGTAAACCACTATTTTGACGCATGGCAGAGCTCGAAAGGGAAGGAGCGCCTTTTTCAAATGCAGACTTTGATGGAATGGTCTGCGGGTGTCATGTCACGTTTGGAGAGCCCCTGATGTGCCTAAACAGTAGAAACCCCCCACAAGTGACTCCATTTTGGAAACTAGACCCCCCAAGGAACTTATCTAGATGTGTGGTGAGCACTTTGAACCCCCAAGTGCTTCACAGAAGTTTATAACGTAGAGCCGTGAAAATAAAAAAATCATATTTTTTTCCACAAAAATAATCTTTTTGCCCCCAAATTTTTATTTTTATAAGGGTAACAGGAGAAATAGGACTCCAAAAGCTATTGTGCAATTTGTCCTGAGTACGCTGATATCCCATATGTGGGGGGAACCACTATTTTGACGCATGGCAGAGATCGGAAGGGAAGGAGCACCGTTTTTAAATGCAGACTTTGATGGAATGGTCTGCGGGTGTCATGTCGCGCTTGGAGAGCCCCTGATGTGCCTAAACAGTAGAAACCCCCACAAATGACCCCATTTTGCAAACTAGACCCCCCAAGGAACTTATCTAGATGTGTGGTCAGCACTTTGAACCCCCAAGGGCTTCACAGAAGTTTATAACGTAGAGCCGTGAAAATAAAAAAAATCATATTTTTTTCCACAAAAATGACCTTTTTGCCCCCAAATTTTTATTTTTCTAAGGGTAACAGGAGAAATAGGACCCCAAAAGCTATTGTGCATTTTGTCCTGAGTACGCTGATACCCCATATGTGGGGGGGAACCACTGTGATCGCCTTACTGCGATCTTTGGGAGGCACAATGAACAAATCCACAAAAGGTGAAGAATTGGTTTTCTTTTTTGCGCCGTTCCTCGTGCGGTATTAGTGATTAGGCGACTTTATTCCTCGGATCGGTGCGATTACAGCGATTCCAGATTTATACCCTTTTTTCATGTTTAGCTTCTGTCACACACTAAAAGATGCTTTTTTTTGGAATAATTTTTTGTAAGAAATTTTTGCATCGCCGTATTTTGAGAGCTATAATTTTTCCATATTTCGGCCGACAGAGTTACCTGTGGGCTTATTTTTTGCGGGACGAGCCGACGTTTTTATTGGTACCATATTCAGGCACATAACGTTTTTTGATCGCTTCCTATTCCGATTTTTGTGGAAGCAGAATGAACAAAAACCAGCAATTCAGGAATTGTTTTTTTTTTTTTTTTTTTTCCTCCGTTCCGCGTGTGGTAAAATTGATAAAGGAGCTTTATTCTTCGGATCACTACGATTACAGCGATAACTCATATATTTTTTTTATGTTTTGGCGTTTTTTACACAATAAAAAATTTTATAGAAAAAATAATTATTTTTGCATCAGTTTATTACGCGAGCTATAACTTTTTTATTTTTTCGCTGATGATGCTGTATAGCGGCTTGTTTTTTGCGGGACAAGATGACGTTTTCAGCGGTACCATGATTATTTATATCTGACTTTTTGATCGCGTGTTATTGCACTTTTTCCAAGCGGTATGATGATACCGCTTGGAAAAAGTATAATTTACTACTTTTTTGTGTTTTTTTTTTTTACGGCTTTCACTGAAGGGGTTAACTAGGGTTACGCTTTTATAGATGGGATTTTTACGGACGTGGCGATACCTAACATGTGTATTTTTTTGTTTTTTATTTTTTTTATTACATAAAAATGTGTATTTTTTAGGGGATTTTTTTTAAATTATTTTTTAATATTTTTTTTACAATTTTTTTAAAAAAATGTTTTATTTAACTTGTCCCTTTATGGGACTTTCACTTTTTTTTACTTTTTATTGCAGTTACAATGCATTGCAATGCTCCAGCATTGCAATGCATTGTACCTATGATGAAAGCTGCTGTGACATGATCACAGCAGCTTCCCGTAGGTAGATGACCCGGAGGTTGTCATGACAACCCCCGGGTCATCAAGGCAGAGATCGGGCCCTGCAAATACATTGCAGGGCGCCGATCTGAGGCAGAGGGAGCTCCCGACCCTCTGCCTCCCCCCTGAGCTCTGCGATCGCGCTGGATCGCAGCAGTCAGGGGGTTAACAGCCAGGGGCGGTGGGGGCTCCGCTCCTGGCTGTCAGTGCAGGAATTTTAACACCAGATCTATAGTGGTAGGTGCCACCAATAGATAAGAAGTGAGAGAGGAAATAGTTATATAAAATTAATTTCTTTATTAATAATTATTGTAAAAACATTTAGACAATAAAAAGGAATGTAAAAGTAAGGGAGTCTCCTAAAGAAGGAGAGACAAGAACGCCAGCGTGATACACCACACAAAATAGGCTTAATTGACAATTCAGAATTTAAGATACACCTGTAAACAGCTGGAAATAAAGGACAATATTTTTCTATATTCAATAACTGACATTATAAAGCTATAAATATAGCTAAGCACATATAATTCGGTCAAGGGGCATTATGCTTCCTATGTACTAAAGTGCATTATAGTGCCTGTATTGTGGTAAAGATCCTCTTAACAAGTGTATTTCCCCATAAAAATATGCATAGAGGTGCGGAGGCAGTGAATAGAGTATATTATAAGATTATAATAGAGCAAAACAGCTTAAAGAGACATAAGTATCACATACTCATATCACATACCTAGGCACCAAAGATGAAATTTGCTGACAGGGGGGAGCGCATGAGTGGCGATGCAGTGGCGTCCTGTCTCCCGCCACTCATGCGCTCCCCCCTGTCAGCAAATTTCATCTTTGGTGCCTAGGTATGTGATATGAGTATGTGATACTTATGTCTCTTTAAGCTGTTTTGCTCTATTATAATCTTATAATATACTCTATTCACTGCCTCCGCACCTCTATGCATATTTTTATGGGAAATACACTTGTTAAGAGGATCTTTACCACAATACAGCACTATAATGCACTTTAGTACATAGGAAGCATAATGCCCCTTGACCGAATTATATGTGCTTAGCTATATTTATAGCTTTATAATGTCAGTTATTGAATATAGAAAAATATTGTCCTTTATTTCCAGCTGTTTACAGGTGTATCTTAAATTCTGAATTGTCAATTAAGCCTATTTTGTGTGGTGTATCACGCTGGCGTTCTTGTCTCTCCTTCTTTTGGAGACTCCCTTACTCTTTTACATTCCTTTTTATTGTCTAAATGTTTTTACAATAATTATTAATAAAGAAATTAATTTTATATAACTATTTCCTCTCTCACTTCTTATCTATTGGTGGCACCTACCACTATAGATCTGGTGTTAAAATGGTATCTTGAAGTGTCTTTCGCCTTCTCTATATAGGACTATGGGAATTGTCAGTGCAGGAAGCCTGGCCACTGCAGCGCCGGCTCCTGCACTGATCGCGCTGGGGAAGCTGAAATTTCAGCTTCTCCTGCACGATCGCTGCTGTGTTTGGTCAGTCAGATTGACTGACCAATCACAGCGCTGTGGGTGCTTGTCAGCTCGGCGGACACCGCGTCAATGCTGGAGAGATCGGCGCTACCCCAAATACTATACAGGCACATTAAGAATCCTATTGGATCGCTGAGCTTTTCTATTTGGATAAACAGATTTCATCTCATTTTCCACCTTAATGAAAGATACATTCATACGATTCTTTTCAAGGCATATAGCCTACACGATTCACATTCAAAGTGAAAAAATATATACAATCTTTTATTAGCAGTCGGACTGATGAAGGTCCATGTTCTGACCGAAACGTCTCCACTTTATACTTTGACTGCAATAAAGACGGATTTAACAATATCATCAAGTTGAGTGCCAAGTTTTCTATATATTAATTTCATTGGTAGACCAATCCAGTACCGGATTGAGCAATTTTAACCAGGGTAACCCCAAAATCACCGGAGAAGGTAAATTATTCAAAACTACCAAATCCAAATTCTCTTGATGAACACCATTAATAGTAAGAGGAAATTCACAGATATGGTGAGTAACATTTTTCAAGTGAGAACCATCCACAGACACCACATTAATAGGAGAAGATAGAAGTTTGGGTTTTAATTTTAGTTTTTCCAAAAATTTCCCATCAATCACATTGAGAGTTGAACCACAATCCACAAATACCCGAAACTCCATTAATTCCTCCTCAACAGCAGTGGTAGCAGAAAGAAAGACACCTTTATTGTTTAAGCAAGCTATGCGGGCAAAACTGACCTCATTTTTTTTTCTCTCTTTATTCATTCGAAGCACACAGTTCTTAATGAAATGCTCAGATTTACCACAGTAGAAACACAAACCTTGAGCAAATCTGCGTTCTTTTCTCGAGAGTGAGGTGCCATTGCTCCAATTTCCATCTGCTCTGCAATGTCAGTACATTCCTTCTCCAAACTTGGATCTGACAAGGCAGATTTACTCTCATTAACCCTTGCACGCAGTCTCCTATCCACCCGTATGGCTAATTGCATAGCCTCTTGCAAGTTACCAGGTATGGGATAAGCAATCAGCAAATCTTTAACCCTTTCACTTAACCCTGCAAGAAATAAACTTTTCAAAGCTGAATCGTTCCACCCCACCTGAGTGGACCACCTTCGGAAGTGAGTACAATATTTTTCCACATTACCTGATCCCTGTCTCAAACGTCTCAATTCTGTCTCAGCTGATGAAACACGATCCGGATCGTCATACAATAACCCCAAAGCAGAAAAAAAACCATCCACTGATCCAAAGCATGGATCACTAGGCTGCAGAGAAAAGGCCCAGTCCTGAGGTTCTTTGCGCAAAAGTGACATTATGAACCCTATGCGCTGTGATTCATCACCAGAGGATCTGGGTCTCAAACGGAAATACAACAAGCAAGCATTTTTAAAAGAAAAAAATCTTGTTGTTCACCAAAAAATAAATCAGGCAAACGTACCTTTGGCTCCACGAAATCAGCTCCAGGACAACTACTCACGTGTTGCTGGATTTCAGCCACCTCCAGAGAGAGTCGCTGCAGGTGTTGAGCCAAATCCTGAACCGACACCATAATAGAAACTGAAAATCTTTCCTTAGAGATTTTTTTTTTTTTTTTTTTCTTTGGGCTGGACTTACTGTTATGATCTGCAACAAGCACTAAGGAAAGGTGGGAATTCTGTCCCTACAATAGGACTGAGCTGGATCCCTACGATGTAACGGGGAACCTGATCCTGCGACCAGACCCGCTAAAGTCCTCAGCTAGTCTGAACGAAGACCTATAGTTGCGAGGGAGGAATCCCTACAAGATCTAGGGACTGGGTGAAAAGGTGGACACCTCCTAACAGAAAGTATAGCAGGGAATATAAAACAGAAAACAAATACTAAGAGATCCTAAGATCAAGCAAAACTGACAGAGTAAGGCACCTAAGCACCTGGCTAGCTTAAGAGTAGATAATACAATGAAGTCCAGCAAAGCCAGAAGGGCGGAGCCAGACTAAATGGGGAAAAAAGGTCATGTGACAGCAAACTGAAACAAAATCTAACAAGAGGGTTCTAACACACAAGAACCAGGGGCAGCTAAACTGTCAGTGAGGGAGCGCAGGGCTCATTTTTCAGAGTTCACACTGCGTCTCCCCAGCTTGTACCTCCAGTGAAGTGGTCACGCTGCTCCAGCGGCTCCCCTGAGACTGGAATCCTCAGCTCTGTGCGTCCTTCCTGTCGGAGCGCACAGCAAAAGATGGCCACCGCCTTCCTCAGGCCCCGCATCCCCGCCGGTGTCTCTTTAGCGTCCCACTCCTAGGAGCCGCACAGCGCGCCTCCCGGGCACCGATGACTCCTGGGGTCCAGGGGAGTATACCGGGTGCAGGTAAATGCTGGTCAGGGTAGAAGGGAATCAGGATGGATATCAGGATGCGAGGAGCTCTGCCACAGCGCGTCTTTCTTGCTGCACTACATCGCCACGCCCCCGATATTTCAATTTTTCTTTAATAAATTTGCAAAATTTCTACATTTCTGTTTTCTTTTCAGTCAAGATGGGCTGGAGAGTGTACATTAATGAGAAAAAAATGAACTTTTTTGAATCTACCGAATGGCTGCAATGAAATAAAAAGTGAAAAATGTAAAGGGGTCTGAATACATTTCGCACCCACTGTGTATATTGTAACATTTCCAGGGGTATAGCTCTAGGATCGCTGTCTGGGTAGACAGAATGGCACGAAAACAGTTCATTCAGACAGCAGTTTTGGTGGAAAACTGGCCGCAACCAGTTTTATTAAAGTCCACAGCAAACAGATAAAAACAAATCATAAACAGAAAACCTGGGCTTGTCTAGCCACTAATTACACATAGATAGATTGCCCTCTCTATCCGGGACCCAGACTCTACCAGTCTGTGCCCAAAACAACACATATGATATATGTTACCAGTATGGAGTTTCACAGATACTCCTCCTTGTGTCTGAAGGCAACTCCAACGTCCAGACTTGAGAGAGATCCACTCCTATTCAGCCGCTGTTCGCACTGATTCTCACTGAGACTACTCCTGTGTCCGGGGTACTTCCTGCACCCAGACTGAGATAGCTCACACTCCTGGAGACACCTTCTGTGCCTGGACCCCTTGTCCAGATTAAGCGTGCTCCCACTCCTGGAGACTCCTTCTTGTGCCGAGACCCCTTCCTGTGTCCAGGCTAAGCTAGCTCTCAATCCTGGAGACTGCTTCCTTGTGCCAGGACACCTCCCTGTGTCCAGACTAAAGACAGCTCTCAATCCTGGAGACTGCTTCCTTGTGCCAGGACACCTCCCTGTGTCCAGACTGAAGACAGCTCCCAATCCTGGAGACTGCTTCCTTGTGCCAGGACACCTCCCTGTGTCCAGACTGAAGACAGCTCCCAGATTGTGTTTGCAGACACCTACTTCTGGTCTCCTAATTAACACCTGAGTGATTTCAGGCCTGAGCTGCAACTGTGTGTTGAATGTGAGGTGTAGTGACCTTTCTCTACCACTAGGTTTACAAAGCCACACATTTCCCTTATACCTAGGTGAAATGTACACCCCATTCAACACATATTCCTTCACTGTCTCACAATATATATATATATATATGTAAATATATATACCGTATTTTTCGGACCATAAGACGCACTTTTTTTCCTCCAAATTTGGGAGGAAAGTGAGGGTGCATCTTATGGTCGGTATGTAACGTGGGAAGGGGACAGCGGTGGAGTGAGATCACAGGAGGCAGGAAAATATCCCCTCCGCTGTAGGAATCCAGCGCTGTGGAAACCACTGGTCCCAATACTTAAGTGCAGTGAATATTCATTAGCCGCTTCCCCGCCCACCTATCAGCTGAGCAGTGAGTAGGGAGCAGCAAATGACAGAGCCACACGGTTCCCCAGTGCCTGATTCCTGCAGCAGCTGGGGAGATGTGTGTTGGAAGCAGATGGAGGCAGCAGGAGCAGAGTGCATCAGGAGGCATCGCATACCTGACAGCATAGGGGGCCCTGCTGATGCAATGCTGAATGCTCCTGTGGAGGACCTGTGATGAGGTCATGAAGAGGGCGTGCTGGAGTATCACATGACCACACAAAGCCCTGCCTCTTCATGATGTCATCACAGGTCCTGCAGACACACTGTACAACAGAGAATTAATTAAAAGGTTAGTAATGACAGCACATAAAAAATCACTCTGCCATCCTGTGGTGGACTATAACTCCCAGCATGCCATAGGACCTGCAGGATATGCTGAGAGTTATAGTTCTCCCATGGGATCTTAAAGCAGCACTCCAGTGTTATTTTTCAGTGCTGTAGTGGTGCTTTAAATATAAGCCCCGTGCCCCCATTCATATACTCACCCTCCAGCGTCTTCACATAGTACTTTACAGGCACCACACTGGTCCCGCAGCACCATCTCCTACCCGTAGTTTCCAACATAATAACATACTATTATATATAATAACACCACATATAATAGTATGTTATTTATGTTATTAAATATTTTACCACATTTTTTGCTTCAAATATATTTTTCCCTATTTTCCATCTCTAAAACCTGGGTGCGTCTTATAGTCCGGTGCGTCTTATAGTCAGAAAAATACGGTATATATCTACACACACACACACACACATATATATATATTTTACATATTCTCCTTTATTATGTACATCACTGTCCCTTATTACATAGTGCCCTTGTTATGATCTGCTACAAGCACTAAGGAAAGATGGGAATTCTGTCCCTACAATAGAACTAAGCTGGATCCCTACGATGTAACGGGGAACCTGATCCTGCGACCAGACCCGCTAAAGTCCTCAGCTAGTCTGAACGAAGACCTATAGTTGCGAGGGAGGAATCCCTACAAGATCTAGGGACTGGGAGAAAAAGTGGACACCTCCTAACAGAAATTGTAGCAGGGATAATTAAACAGAAAACAAATTACTTAGAGATCCTAAGATCAAGCAAAACTGACTGAGAAAGGCACTTAAGCACCCGGCTAGCTTAAGAGTAGATAATACAATGAAGTCCAGCAAAGCCAGAAGGGCGGAGCAGGACTAAATAGGGAAAAAAGGTCATGTGACCAGCAAACTGAAAAAAAAACTAACAGAGGGTTCTAACAGTACCCTCCCTTCTAAGAGGATCCTCCGGATCCCCTAGGACTTAGGCTTATCCGGAAACCTCTTGTGAAACGCCCTGACAAGTCTAGATGCCGTAACATCATCCGCCCTCACCCATGAGTTATCCTCGGGTCCATAACCCTACAAGCGACGAGGTACTGCAAACTCCCTCTATAACCGTCTAGAATTTAGGATGCGGGAAATCTCATATTGCCCGTCCTCCACCACCAGGGGAACAGTGGCCGAGACGTCTCCATCTGAGACCTCAGCTTTTTTCAAGAGAGAAACATGAAACACCGGATTAATCTTCCAGGAGGTAGGAAGCTCCAACTTAACAGCAGATTGGTTAATAACCTGAAGCACCTTAAAGGGCCCTACAAACTTGGGACCCAATTTCTTAGACGGAATCCTCAAGCGCAGATTCTTAGAGGACAACCAAACCATGTCACCAATAGCAAACAAAACCTCTTGTCGTTTTCTATCAAAATACACTTTGGATCTTTTGTTAGCCTCCTGAAGATTACCACGTACATCAGTCCAAACTCTCTCCAAAACACCAGAAAAATTCTCCTCTTCAGGTACAGCCGATCCCAACTTGGAAAATGACCCAAAAGACGGATGTCTCCCAGTACAACAAAAAAAAGGCGAACAACCAGCAGAAGCGGATGTATGATTGTTAAGAGCAAACTCAGCAAGTGGCAGAAACTCAGACCACCCTCTCGATTATCAGTCACAAAACAACGCAAGAACTGCTCAACATCCTGGTTTTTCCTTTCTGTCTGGCCATTAGACTCAGGATGATATCCGGATGAAAACGACAAATGAACTCCCAACCTGTCACAAAAGGCGCGCCAAAAACGAGCCACAAACTGAGGTCCCCTATCAGAAACAATGTCAGTAGGAACACCATGTAGTCTGACTATTTCCTTGACAAAGGCCTTAGCGAGAGTCTTAGCGCAGGGCAGTTTGATGAAAGGAACCAAGTGACACATCTTGCTAAAACGGTCCACAACCACCCAGATGACAGTGAAACCCTCAAGGGGGGAAGGTCAGTAATAAAGTCCATAGCCAAATGTGTCCAAGGTGCACTAGGGACCTCCAAAGGGCAAAGCAACCCCGCAGCAGGAGAATGAGAAGACTTAGATCTAGCACACACAGTGCATTGGCGCACCCACTTAATGACTTCCTTCTGCCATCCTGGCCACCAAAAACTACGACCCACAAGTCTCTTGGTCTCAGAGATTCCAGGATGACCTGCCAACCGAGAGTCATGACATTCATCAAACAAATCTCTCCTCAGGGTACCAGGCACAAACAACCTCCCATGCGGCGTGTTAGATGGGGCATTCTCCTGTGCTTTAAGAATCTCATCTTCCAACACGGAGTCCAAAACAGCAATAACAACCCCCTCTTGCAAGATGTTTTCCTCTCCTCCTCAGTACCCACCATAGGAGAAAAGCTGCGAGACAAAGCATCAGCTTTAACATTTTTAGTACCTGGGATGTAAGTAACGGTAAAATTAAACCGTGAGAAAAACAGTGCCCACCTAGCCTGACGGGCATTCAAGCGTTTGGCAGCATCAAGGTAGATCAGATTTTTATGATCGGTGAAGACTTGAACGGGAAATTCCGCTCCCTCCAAAAAATGACGCCAGTGTTCAAATGCGAGTTTAATTACCAACAATTCCCGATTACCGATATCATAATTTAGTTCAGACTCAGAAAATTTCTTTGAAAAAAAAGCACAGGGATGCACTCCATCGTCTTTGCCTGAGACAACACCGCGCCGACCCCCACAGAAGAAGCATCAACCTCAACCAAAAATGCTTTAGTCACATCAGGCTGCGTAAGGATGGGAGCAGAGCTGAACCTCTCCTTTAGCAACACAAAAGCCTCAATGGCCTCAGTAGTCCACTGAACCGCATCAGCACCTTTCCTGGTGAGATCGGTCAGAGGTTTGGCAATCACAGAAAATTTTTTTATGAATTTTCTATAATAATTGGCGAACCCCAAAAACCTCTGTATTGATTTCACACCAATAGGTCTAGGCCAATCCTGCACAGCTTGCACCTTCACCGGGTCCATCTCAAAACCTTCACTGGAGACAATGTAGCCCAAAAACTAAGTCTCGTACAGCGAACTCACATTTTTCTAGTTTGGCAAAAAGTGAATTATCACTCAGTAACTGTAATACTTCACGCACACTCCTCCAATGCGACTCCAAATCCGGTGAATAAATCAAATGTCATCCAAATACACAACCACACTTCTGCCGATCAAAGGTCTAAGGATGTCATTAATAAGATTCTGAAAAATGCCGGAGCACTGGAAAGTCCAAAGGGCATGACCAGATTCTTAAAATGACCCAGTGGAGTGTTAAACGCAGTCTTCCATTCATCCCCCTCCTTCATGCGCAACAAATTGTATGCCCCTCGAAGATCAATTTTCGAGAACCACTTGGCCCCCACTAACTGATTAACCCCTTAATGACCAAGCCATTTTGTAGGTTAAAGACCAGGCCAATTTTTACAATTCTGACCACTGTCTCTTTATGAGGTTATAACTCTGGAACGCTTCTACGGATCTTGGCGATTCTGAGACTGTTTCTCGTGACATATTGTACTTCATGATAGTGGTAAATTTCTTCAATATAACTTGCGTTTATTTATGAAAAAAACGGAAAATATGGCAAAAATTGTGAAAATTTTGCAATTTTCAAACTTTTAATTTTTATGCCATTAAATCAGAGAGATATGTCACAAAAATTAGTTAATAAATAACATTTCCCACATGTCTACTTTACATCAGCACAATTTGGAACCAACATTTTTTTTTGTTAGGAAGTTATAAGTGTTAAAAGTTGACCAGCGATTTCTCATTTTTCCAACAAAATTTACAAAACCATTTTTTTTAGGGACCACCTCATATTTGAAGTGAATTTGAGGGGTCAATATGACAGAAAATACCCAAAAGTGACACAATTCTAAAAAGTGCACCCCTCAACGTGTTCAAAGCCACATTCAAGAAGTTTATTAACCCTTTAGGTACTTCACAAGAATTGAAGCAATGTGGAAGGAAAAAATGACATTTAACTTTTTTTCCCAAAATTTTTCTTTCGACACAATTTTTTTAAATTTTGTCAAGGGTATCAGGAGAAAATGAACCACAATATTTGTTGTACAATTTTTCCTCAGTACACCGATACCCCATGTGTGGGGGGTAAACCACTATTTGGGCGCATGGCAGAGCTCGGAAGGGAAGCAGCGCCATTTGACTTTTTTGGCTGGAATTGAGATTGGACGCCATGTCGCATTTGGAGAGTCCCTGTGTGCCTAAACAGTGGAAACCCCCACAAGTGACCCATTTTGGAAACTGGACCCCCAAGGAACTTATCTAAATGTGTTGTGAGAGTTTTTAACCCCAAGGGCTTCACAGAAGGTTATAACGTAGAGCGTAAAATTAAAAAATCTATTTTTTCCACAAAAATGATCTTTTCATCCCAATTTTTATTTTCCAAAGGATAAAAGGACCCCAAAAGTTATTGTGCAATTAGTCCTGAGTACGCTGATACCCCATATGTGGGGGGTAAACCACTATTTGGGCGCATGGCAGAGCTCGGAAGGGAAGCAGCGCCATTTGACTTTTTTGGCTGGAATTGAGATTGGACGCCATGTCGTATTTGGAGAGCCCCTGTGTGCCTAAACAGTGGAAACCCCACACAAGTGACCCATTTTGGAAACTAGACCCCCAAGGAACTTATCTAGATGTGTGGTGAGAGCTTTGAACCCCAAGGGCTTCACAGAAGGTTATAACGTAGAGCAGTAAAATTAAAAAAATCATATCTTTTCCACAAAATGATCTTTCCACCCCCAATTGTTATTTTCCAAAGGCTAACAGGACCCCAAAAGTTATTGTGCAATTTGTCCTGAGTATACTGATACCCATATGTAGGGGGTAAACCACTATTTTGACGCTGGCAGAGCTCGAAAGGGAAGGAGCGCCTTTTTCAAATGCAGACTTTGTTGGAATGGTCTGCGGGTGTCATGTCCGTTTGGAGAGCCCTGATGTGCCTAAAAGTAGAAACCCCCACAAGTGATCCATTTTGGAAA
>JARQOD010000007.1:156072985-156148821 GCA_033576555.1 Oophaga sylvatica
CTATAGTTGCGAGGGAGGAATCCCTACAAGATCTAGGGACTGGGAGAAAAAGTGGACACCTCCTAACAGAAATTGTAGCAGGGATAATTAAACAGAAAACAAATTACTTAGAGATCCTAAGATCAAGCAAAACTGACTGAGAAAGGCACTTAAGCACCCGGCTAGCTTAAGAGTAGATAATACAATGAAGTCCAGCAAAGCCAGAAGGGCGGAGCAGGACTAAATAGGGAAAAAAGGTCATGTGACCAGCAAACTGAAAAAAAAACTAACAAGAGGGTTCTAACAGTACCCTCCCTTCTAAGAGGATCCTCCGGATCCCCTAGGACTTAGGCTTATCCGGAAACCTCTTGTGAAACGCCCTGACAAGTCTAGATGCCGTAACATCATCCGCCCTCACCCATGAGTTATCCTCGGGTCCATAACCCTACAAGCGACGAGGTACTGCAAACTCCCTCTATACCGTCTAGAATTTAGGATGCGGGAAATCTCATAATGCCCGTCCTCCACCACCAGGGGAACAGTGGCCGAGACGTCTCCATCTGAGACCTCAGCTTTTTCAAGAGAGAAACATGAAACACCGGATTAATCTTCCAGGAGGTAGGAAGCTCCAACTTAACAGCAGATTGGTTAATAACCTGAAGCACCTTAAAGGGCCCTACAAACTTGGGACCCAATTTCTTAGACGGAATCCTCAAGCGCAGATTCTTAGAGGACAACCAAACCATGTCACCAATAGCAAACAAACCTCTTGTCGTTTTCTATCAAAATACACTTTGGATCTTTTGTTAGCCTCCTGAAGATTACACGTACATCAGTCCAAACTCTCTCCAAAACACCAGAAAAATTCTCCTCTTCAGGTACAGCAGCCGATCCCAACTTGGAAAATGACCAAAAGACGGATGTCTCCCAGTACAACAAAAAAAAGGCGAACAACCAGCAGAAGCGGATGTATGATTGTTAAGAGCAAACTCAGCAAGTGGCAGAAACTCAGACCACCCCTCTCGATTATCAGTCACAAAACAACGCAAGAACTGCTCAACATCCTGGTTTTTCCTTTCTGTCTGGCCATTAGACTCAGGATGATATCCGGATGAAAACGACAAATGAACTCCCAACCTGTCACAAAAGGCGCGCCAAAAACGAGCCACAAACTGAGGTCCCTATCAGAAACAATGTCAGTAGGAACACCATGTAGTCTGACTATTTCCTTGACAAAGGCCTTAGCGAGAGTCTTAGCGCAGGGCAGTTTGATGAAAGGAACCAAGTGACACATCTTGCTAAAACGGTCCACAACCACCCAATGACAGTGAAACCCTCAGAGGGGGGAAGGTCAGTAATAAAGTCCATAGCCAAATGTGTCCAAGGTGCACTAGGGACCTCCAAAGGGCAAAGCAACCCCGCAGCAGGAGAATGAGAAAGACTTAGATTAGCACACCAGTGCATTGGCGCACCCACTTAATGACTTCCTTCTGCCATCCTGGCCACCAAAAACTACGACCCACAAGTCTCTTGGTCTCAGAGATTCAGGATGACCTGCAACCGAGAGTCATGACATTCATCAAACAAATCTCTCCTCATGGGTACCAGGCACAAACAACCTCCCATGGGCGTGTTAGATGGGGCATTCTCCTGTGCTTTAAGAATCTCATCTTCCAACACGGAGTCCAAAACAGCAATAACAACCCCCTCTTGCAAGATGTTTTCCTCCTCCTCCTCAGTACCCACCATAGGAGAAAAGCTGCGAGACAAAGCATCAGCTTTAACATTTTTAGTACCTGGGATGTAAGTAACGGTAAAATTAAACCGTGAGAAAAACAGTGCCCACCTAGCCTGACGGGCATTCAAGCGTTTGGCAGCATCAAGGTAGATCAGATTTTTATGATCGGTGAAGACTTGAACGGGAAATTCCGCTCCCTCCAAAAAATGACGCCAGTGTTCAAATGCGAGTTTAATTACCAACAATTCCGATTACCGATATCATAATTTAGTTCAGACTCAGAAAATTTCTTTGAAAAAAAAGCACAGGGATGCACTCCATCCGTCTTTGCCTGAGACAACACCGCGCCGACCCCCACAGAAGAAGCATCAACCTCAACCAAAAATGCTTTAGTCACATCAGGCTGCGTAAGGATGGGAGCAGAGCTGAACCTCTCCTTTAGCAACACAAAAGCCTCAATGGCCTCAGTAGTCCACTGAACCGCATCAGCACCTTTCCTGGTGAGATCGGTCAGAGGTTTGGCAATCACAGAAAATTTTTTTATGAATTTTCTATAATAATTGGCGAACCCCAAAAACCTCTGTATTGATTTCACACCAATAGGTCTAGGCCAATCCTGCACAGCTTGCACCTTCACCGGGTCCATCTCAAAAACCCTTTACTGGAGACAATGTAGCCCAAAAAACTAAGTCTCTGTACAGCGAACTCACATTTTTCTAGTTTGGCAAAAAGTGAATTATCACTCAGTAACTGTAATACTTCACGCACACTCCTCCAATGCGACTCCAAATCCGGTGAATAAATCAAAATGTCATCCAAATACACAACCACACTTCTGCCCATCAAAGGTCTAAGGATGTCATTAATAAGATTCTGAAAAAATGCCGGAGCACTGGAAAGTCCAAAGGGCATGACCAGATTCTAAAATGACCCAGTGGAGTGTTAAACGCAGTCTTCCATTCATCCCCCTCCTTCATGCGCAACAAATTGTATGCCCCTCGAAGATCAATTTTCGAGAACCACTTGGCCCCCACTAACTGATTAACCCCTTAATGACCAAGCCATTTTGTAGGTTAAAGACCAGGCCAATTTTTACAATTCTGACCACTGTCTCTTTATGAGGTTATAACTCTGGGAACGCTTCTACGGATCTTGGCGATTCTGAGACTGTTTTCTCGTGACATATTGTACTTCATGATAGTGGTAAAATTTCTTCAATATAACTTGCGTTTATTTATGAAAAAACGGAAATATGGCAAAAATTGTGAAAAATTTTGCAATTTTCAAACTTTTAATTTTTATGCCATTAAATCAGAGAGATATGTCACAAAAATTAGTTAATAAATAACATTTCCCACATGTCTACTTTACATCAGCACAATTTTGGAACCAACATTTTTTTTTGTTAGGAAGTTATAAGTGTTAAAAGTTGACCAGCGATTTCTCATTTTTCCAACAAAATTTACAAAACCATTTTTTTTAGGGACCACCTCATATTTGAAGTGAATTTGAGGGTCAATATGACAGAAAATACCCAAAAGTGACACAATTCTAAAAAGTGCACCCCTCAACGTGTTCAAAGCCACATTCAAGAAGTTTATTAACCCTTTAGTACTTCACAAGAATTGAAGCAATGTGGAAGGAAAAAATGAACATTTAACTTTTTTTCCCAAAATTTTTCTTTCGACACAATTTTTTTTAAATTTTGTCAAGGGTATCAGGAGAAAATGAACCACAATATTTGTTGTACAATTTTTCCTCAGTACAACCGATACCCCATGTGTGGGGGTAAACCACTATTTGGGCGCATGGCAGAGCTCGGAAGGGAAGCAGCGCCATTTGACTTTTTTGGCGGGAAAATTGAGATTGGACGCCATGTCGCATTTGGAGAGTCCCTGTGTGCCTAAACAGTGGAAACCCCCCCAAGTGACCCCATTTTGGAAACTGGACCCCCAAGGAACTTATCTAAATGT
The DNA here is from genome assembly GCA_033576555.1 of Oophaga sylvatica. NCBI lineage: Eukaryota > Metazoa > Chordata > Amphibia > Anura > Dendrobatidae > Oophaga > Oophaga sylvatica. The sequence goes on from JARQOD010000007.1 coordinate 156,076,676, forward strand.
GTTGTGAGAGTTTTTAACCCCCAAGGGCTTCACAGAAGGTTATAACGTAGAGCCGTAAAATTAAAAAATCATATTTTTTCCACAAAAATGATCTTTTCATCCCAATTTTTATTTTCCAAAGGATAAAAGGACCCCAAAAGTTATTGTGCAATTAGTCCTGAGTACGCTGATACCCATATGTGGGGGTAAAACACTATTTGGGCGCATGGCAGAGCTCGGAAGGGAAGCAGCGCCATTTGACTTTTTGGCTGGAATTGAGATTGGACGCCATGTCGTATTTGGAGAGCCCCTGTGTGCCTAAACAGTGGAAACCCCACACAAGTGACCCCATTTTGGAAACTAGACCCCCCAAGGAACTTATCTAGATGTGTGGTGAGAGCTTTGAACCCCCAAGGGCTTCACAGAAGGTTATAACGTAGAGCAGTAAAATTAAAAAATCATATCTTTTCCACAAAAATGATCTTTCCACCCCCAATTGTTATTTTCCAAAGGCTAACAGGACCCCAAAAGTTATTGTGCAATTTGTCCTGAGTATACTGATACCCCATATGTAGGGGTAAACCACTATTTTGACGCATGGCAGAGCTCGAAAGGGATGGAGCGCCTTTTTCAAATGCAGACTTTGATGGAATGGTCTGCGGGTGTCATGTCACGTTTGGAGAGCCCCTGATGTGCCTAAACAGTAGAAACCCCCCACAAGTGACTCCATTTTGGAAACTAGACCCCCCAAGGAACTTATCTAGATGTGTGGTGAGCACTTTGAACCCCCAAGTGCTTCACAGAAGTTTATAAACGTAGAGCCGTGAAAATAAAAAAATCATATTTTTTTCCACAAAAATAATCTTTTTGCCCCCAAATTTTTATTTTTATAAGGGTAACAGGAGAAATAGGACTCCAAAAGCTATTGTGCAATTTGTCCTGAGTACGCTGATATCCCATATGTGGGGGGAACCACTATTTTGACGCATGGCAGAGATCGGAAGGGAAGGAGCACCGTTTTTAAATGCAGACTTTGATGGAATGGTCTGCGGGTGTCATGTCGCGCTTGGAGAGCCCCTGATGTGCCTAAACAGTAGAAACCCCCCACAAATGACCCCATTTTGCAAACTAACCCCCCAAGGAACTTATCTAGATGTGTGGTCAGCACTTTGAACCCCCAAGGGCTTCACAGAAGTTTATAACGTAGAGCCGTGAAAATAAAAAAAAATCATATTTTTTTCCACAAAAATGACCTTTTTGCCCCCAAATTTTTATTTTTCTAAGGGTAACAGAGAAATAGGACCCCAAAAGCTATTGTGCATTTTGTCCTGAGTACGCTGATACCCCATATGTGGGGGGGAACCACTGTGATCGCCTTACTGCGATCTTTGGGAGGCACAATGAACAAATCCACAAAAGGTGAAGAATTGGTTTTCTTTTTTGCGCCGTTCCTCGTGCGGTATTAGTGATTAGGCGACTTTATTCCTCGGATCGGTGCGATTACAGCGATTCCAGATTTATACCCTTTTTTCATGTTTAGCTTCTGTCACACACTAAAAGATGCTTTTTTTTGGAATAATTTTTTGTAAGAAATTTTTGCATCGCCGTATTTTGAGAGCTATAATTTTTCCATATTTCGGCCGACAGAGTTACCTGTGGGCTTATTTTTTGCGGGACGAGCCGACGTTTTTATTGGTACCATATTCAGGCACATAACGTTTTTTGATCGCTTCCTATTCCGATTTTTGTGGAAGCAGAATGAACAAAAACCAGCAATTCAGGAATTGTTTTTTTTTTTTTTTTTTTTCCTCCGTTCCGCGTGTGGTAAAATTGATAAAGGAGCTTTATTCTTCGGATCACTACGATTACAGCGATAACTCATATATTTTTTTTTATGTTTTGGCGTTTTTTACACAATAAAAAATTTTATAGAAAAAATAATTATTTTTGCATCAGTTTATTACGCGAGCTATAACTTTTTTATTTTTTCGCTGATGATGCTGTATAGCGGCTTGTTTTTTGCGGGACAAGATGACGTTTTCAGCGGTACCATGATTATTTATATCTGACTTTTTGATCGCGTGTTATTGCACTTTTTCCAAGCGGTATGATGATACCGCTTGGAAAAAGTATAATTTACTACTTTTTTGTGTTTTTTTTTTTACGGCTTTCACTGAAGGGGTTAACTAGGGTTACGCTTTTATAGATGGGATTTTTACGGACGTGGCGATACCTAACGTGTATTTTTTTGTTTTTTATTTTTTTTATTACATAAAAATGTGTATTTTTTAGGGGATTTTTTTTAAATTATTTTTTAATATTTTTTTTACAATTTTTTTAAAAAAATGTTTTATTTAACTTGTCCCTTTATGGGACTTTCACTTTTTTTTTACTTTTTATTGCAGTTACAATGCATTGCAATGCTCCAGCATTGCAATGCATTGTACCTATGATGAAAGCTGCTGTGACATGATCACAGCAGCTTCCCGTAGGTAGATGACCCGGAGGTTGTCATGACAACCCCCGGGTCATCAAGGCAGAGATCGGGCCCTGCAAATACATTGCAGGGCGCCGATCTGAGGCAGAGGGAGCTCCCGACCCTCTGCCTCCCCCCTGAGCTCTGCGATCGCGCTGGATCGCAGCAGTCAGGGGGTTAACAGCCAGGGGCGGTGGGGGCTCCGCTCCTGGCTGTCAGTGCAGGAATTTTAACACCAGATCTATAGTGGTAGGTGCCACCAATAGATAAGAAGTGAGAGAGGAAATAGTTATATAAAATTAATTTCTTTATTAATAATTATTGTAAAAACATTTAGACAATAAAAAGGAATGTAAAAGAGTAAGGGAGTCTCCAAAAGAAGGAGAGACAAGAACGCCAGCGTGATACACCACACAAAATAGGCTTAATTGACAATTCAGAATTTAAGATACACCTGTAAACAGCTGGAAATAAAGGACAATATTTTTCTATATTCAATAACTGACATTATAAAGCTATAAATATAGCTAAGCACATATAATTCGGTCAAGGGGCATTATGCTTCCTATGTACTAAAGTGCATTATAGTGCCTGTATTGTGGTAAAGATCCTCTTAACAAGTGTATTTCCCCATAAAAATATGCATAGAGGTGCGGAGGCAGTGAATAGAGTATATTATAAGATTATAATAGAGCAAAACAGCTTAAAGAGACATAAGTATCACATACTCATATCACATACCTAGGCACCAAAGATGAAATTTGCTGACAGGGGGAGCGCATGAGTGGCGATGCAGTGGCGTCCTGTCTCCCGCCACTCATGCGCTCCCCCCTGTCAGCAAATTTCATCTTTGGTGCCTAGGTATGTGATATGAGTATGTGATACTTATGTCTCTTTAAGCTGTTTTGCTCTATTATAATCTTATAATATACTCTATTCACTGCCTCCGCACCTCTATGCATATTTTTATGGGGAAATACACTTGTTAAGAGGATCTTTACCACAATACAGGCACTATAATGCACTTTAGTACATAGGAAGCATAATGCCCCTTGACCGAATTATATGTGCTTAGCTATATTTATAGCTTTATAATGTCAGTTATTGAATATAGAAAAATATTGTCCTTTATTTCCAGCTGTTTACAGGTGTATCTTAAATTCTGAATTGTCAATTAAGCCTATTTTGTGTGGTGTATCACGCTGGCGTTCTTGTCTCTCCTTCTTTTGGAGACTCCCTTACTCTTTACATTCCTTTTTATTGTCTAAATGTTTTTACAATAATTATTAATAAAGAAATTAATTTTATATAACTATTTCCTCTCTCACTTCTTATCTATTGGTGGCACCTACCACTATAGATCTGGTGTTAAAATGGTATCTTGAAGTGTCTTTCGCCTTCTCTATATAGGACTATGGGAATTGTCAGTGCAGGAAGCCTGGCCACTGCAGCGCCGGCTCCTGCACTGATCGCGCTGGGGAAGCTGAAATTTCAGCTTCTCCTGCACGATCGCTGCTGTGTTTGGTCAGTCAGATTGACTGACCAATCACAGCGCTGTGGGTGCTTGTCAGCTCGGCGGACACCGCGTCAATGCTGGAGAGATCGGCGCTACCCCAAATACTATACAGGCACATTAAGAATCCTATTGGATCGCTGAGCTTTTCTATTTGGATAAACAGATTTCATCTCATTTTCCACCTTAATGAAAGATACATTCATACGATTCTTTTCAAGGCATATAGCCTACACGATTCACATTCAAAGTGAAAAAATATATACAATCTTTTATTAGCAGTCGGACTGATGAAGGTCCATGTTCTGACCGAAACGTCTCCACTTTATACTTTGACTGCAATAAAGACGGATTTAACAATATCATCAAGTTGAGTGCCAAGTTTTCTATATATTAATTTCATTGGTAGACCAATCCAGTACCGGATTGTGCAATTTTAACCAGGGTAACCCCAAAATCACCGGAGAAGGTAAATTATTCAAAACTACCAAATCCAAATTCTCTTGATGAACACCATTAATAGTAAGAGGAAATTCACAGATATGTGGAGTAACATTTTTCAAGTGAGAACCATCCACAGACACCACATTAATAGGAGAAGATAGAAGTTTGGGTTTTAATTTTAGTTTTTCCAAAAATTTCCCATCAATCACATTGAGAGTTGAACCACAATCCACAAATACCCGAAACTCCATTAATTCCTGCTCAACAGCAGTGGTAGCAGAAAGAAAGACACCTTTATTGTTTAAGCAAGCTATGCGGGCAAAACTGACCTCATTTTTTTTTCTCTCTTTATTCATTCGAAGCACACAGTTCTTAATGAAATGCTCAGATTTACCACAGTAGAAACACAAACCTTGAGCAAATCTGCGTTCTTTTTCTCGAGAGTGAGGTGCCATTGCTCCAATTTCCATCTGCTCTGCAATGTCAGTACATTCCTTCTCCAAACTTGGAGCTGACAAGGCAGATTTACTCTCATTAACCCTTGCACGCAGTCTCCTATCCACCCGTATGGCTAATTGCATAGCCTCTTGCAAGTTACCAGGTATGGGATAAGCAATCAGCAAATCTTTAACCCTTTCACTTAACCCTGCAAGAAATAAACTTTTCAAAGCTGAATCGTTCCACCCCACCTGAGTGGACCACCTTCGGAAGTGAGTACAATATTTTTCCACATTACCTGATCCCTGTCTCAAACGTCTCAATTCTGTCTCAGCTGATGAAACACGATCCGGATCGTCATACAATAACCCCAAAGCAGAAAAAAAACCATCCACTGATCCAAAGCATGGATCACTAGGCTGCAGAGAAAAGGCCCAGTCCTGAGGTTCTTTGCGCAAAAGTGACATTATGAACCCTATGCGCTGTGATTCATCACCAGAGGATCTGGGTCTCAAACGGAAATACAACAAGCAAGCGTTTTTAAAAGAAAAAAAATCTTGTTGTTCACCAAAAAATAAATCAGGCAAACGTACCTTTGGCTCCACGAAATCAGCTCCAGGACAACTACTCAGTTGTTGCTGGATTTCAGCCACCTCCAGAGAGAGTCGCTGCAGGTGTTGAGCCAAATCCTGAACCGACACCATAATAGAAACTGAAAATCTTTCCTTAGAGATTTTTTTTTTTTTTTTTTTCTTTGGGCTGGACTTACTGTTATGATCTGCAACAAGCACTAAGGAAAGGTGGGAATTCTGTCCCTACAATAGGACTGAGCTGGATCCCTACGATGTAACGGGGAACCTGATCCTGCGACCAGACCCGCTAAAGTCCTCAGCTAGTCTGAACGAAGACCTATAGTTGCGAGGGAGGAATCCCTACAAGATCTAGGGACTGGGTGAAAAGGTGGACACCTCCTAACAGAAAGTATAGCAGGGAATATAAAACAGAAAACAAATACTAAGAGATCCTAAGATCAAGCAAAACTGACAGAGTAAGGCACCTAAGCACCTGGCTAGCTTAAGAGTAGATAATACAATGAAGTCCAGCAAAGCCAGAAGGGCGGAGCCAGACTAAATGGGGAAAAAAGGTCATGTGACAGCAAACTGAAACAAAATCTAACAAGAGGGTTCTAACACACAAGAACCAGGGGCAGCTAAACTGTCAGTGAGGGAGCGCAGGGCTCATTTTTCAGAGTTCACACTGCGTCTCCCCAGCTTGTACCTCCAGTGAAGTGGTCACGCTGCTCCAGCGGCTCCCCTGAGACTGGAATCCTCAGCTCTGTGCGTCCTTCCTGTCGGAGCGCACAGCAAAAGATGGCCACCGCCTTCCTCAGGCCCCGCGATCCCCGCCGGTGTCTCTTTAGCGTCCCACTCCTAGGAGCCGCACAGCGTGCCTCCCGGGCACCGGATGACTCCTGGGGTCCAGGGGAGTATACCGGGTGCAGGTAAATGCTGGTCAGGGTAGAAGGGAATCAGGATGGATATCAGGATGCGAGGAGCTCTGCCACAGCGCGTCTTTCTTGCTGCACTACATCGCCACGCCCCCGATATTTCAATTTTTCTTTAATAAATTTGCAAAAATTTCTACATTTCTGTTTTCTTTTCAGTCAAGATGGGCTGGAGAGTGTACATTAATGAGAAAAAAATGAACTTTTTTGAATCTACCGAATGGCTGCAATGAAATAAAAAGTGAAAAATGTAAAGGGGTCTGAATACATTTCGCACCCACTGTGTATATTGTAACATTTCCAGGGGGTATAGCTCTAGGATCGCTGTCTGGGTAGACAGAATGGCACGAAAACAGTTCATTCAGACAGCAGTTTTGGTGAAAACTGGCCGCAACCAGTTTTATTAAAGTCCACAGCAAACAGATAAAAACAAATCATAAACAGAAAACCTGGGCTTGTCTAGCCACTAATTACACATAGATAGATTGCCCTCTCTATCCGGGACCCAGACTCTACCAGTCTGTGCCCAAAACAACACATATGATATATGTTACCAGTATGGAGTTTCACAGATACTCCTCCTTGTGTCTGAAGGCAACTCCAACGTCCAGACTTGAGAGAGATCCACTCCTATTCAGCCGCTGTTCGCACTGATTCTCACTGAGACTACTCCTGTGTCCGGGGTACTTCCTGCACCCAGACTGAGATAGCTCACACTCCTGGAGACACCTTCTGTGCCTGGACCCCTTGTCCAGATTAAGCGTGCTCCCACTCCTGGAGACTGCTTCTTGTGCCGAGACACCTTCCTGTGTCCAGGCTAAGCTAGCTCTCAATCCTGGAGACTGCTTCCTTGTGCCAGGACACCTCCCTGTGTCCAGACTAAAGACAGCTCTCAATCCTGGAGACTGCTTCCTTGTGCCAGGACACCTCCCTGTGTCCAGACTGAAGACAGCTCCCAATCCTGGAGACTGCTTCCTTGTGCCAGGACACCTCCCTGTGTCCAGACTGAAGACAGCTCCCAGATTGTGTTTGCAGACACCTACTTCTGGTCTCCTAATTAACACCTGAGTGATTTCAGGCCTGAGCTGCAACTGTGTGTTGAATGTGAGGTGTAGTGACCTTTCTCTACCACTAGGTTTACAAAGCCACACATTTCCCTTATACCTAGGTGAAATGTACACCCCATTCAACACATATTCCTTCACTGTCTCACATATATATATATATATATATATATGTAAATATATATACCGTATTTTTCGGACCATAAGACGCACTTTTTTTCCTCCAAATTTGGGAGGAAAGTGAGGGTGCATCTTATGGTCGGTATGTAACGTGGGAAGGGGACAGCGGTGGAGTGAGATCACAGGAGGCAGGAAAATATCCCCTCCGCTGTAGGAATCCAGCGCTGTGGAAACCACTGGTCCCAATACTTAAGTGCAGTGAATATTCATTAGCCGCTTCCCCGCCCACCTATCAGCTGAGCAGTGAGTAGGGAGCAGCAAATGACAGAGCCACACGGTTCCCCAGTGCCTGATTCCTGCAGCAGCTGGGGAGATGTGTGTTGGAAGCAGATGGAGGCAGCAGGAGCAGAGTGCATCAGGAGGCATCGCATCCTGACAGCATAGGGGGCCCTGCTGATGCAATGCTGAATGCTCCTGTGGAGGACCTGTGATGAGGTCATGAAGAGGGCGTGCTGGAGTATCACATGACCACACAAAGCCCTGCCTCTTCATGATGTCATCACAGGTCCTGCAGACACACTGTACAACAGAGAATTAATTAAAAGGTTAGTAATGACAGCACATAAAAAATCACTCTGCCATCCTGTGGTGGACTATAACTCCCAGCATGCCATAGGACCTGCAGGATATGCTGAGAGTTATAGTTCTCCCATGGGATCTTAAAGCAGCACTCCAGTGTTATTTTTCAGTGCTGTAGTGGTGCTTTAAATATAAGCCCCGTGCCCCCATTCATATACTCACCCTCCAGCGTCTTCACATAGTACTTTACAGGCACCACACTGGTCCCGCAGCACCATCTCCTACCCGTAGTTTCCAACATAATAACATACTATTATATATAATAACACCACATATAATAGTATGTTATTTATGTTATTAAATATTTTACCACATTTTTTGCTTCAAATATATTTTTCCCTATTTTCCATCTCTAAAACCTGGGTGCGTCTTATAGTCTGGTGCGTCTTATAGTCAGAAAAATACGGTATATATCTACACACACACACACACACATATATATATATTTTACATATTCTCCTTTATTATGTACATCACTGTCCCTTATTACATAGTGCCCTTGTTATGATCTGCTACAAGCACTAAGGAAAGATGGGAATTCTGTCCCTACAATAGAACTAAGCTGGATCCCTACGATGTAACGGGGAACCTGATCCTGCGACCAGACCCGCTAAAGTCCTCAGCTAGTCTGAACGAAGACCTATAGTTGCGAGGGAGGAATCCCTACAAGATCTAGGGACTGGGAGAAAAAGTGGACACCTCCTAACAGAAATTGTAGCAGGGATAATTAAACAGAAAACAAATTACTTAGAGATCCTAAGATCAAGCAAAACTGACTGAGAAAGGCACTTAAGCACCCGGCTAGCTTAAGAGTAGATAATACAATGAAGTCCAGCAAAGCCAGAAGGGCGGAGCAGGACTAAATAGGGAAAAAAGGTCATGTGACCAGCAAACTGAAAAAAAAACTAACAAGAGGGTTCTAACAGTACCCTCCCTTCTAAGAGGATCCTCCGGATCCCCTAGGACTTAGGCTTATCCGGAAACCTCTTGTGAAACGCCCTGACAAGTCTAGATGCCGTAACATCATCCGCCCTCACCCATGAGTTATCCTCGGGTCCATAACCCTACAAGCGACGAGGTACTGCAAACTCCCTCTATACCGTCTAGAATTTAGGATGCGGGAAATCTCATATTGCCCATCCTCCACCACCAGGGGAACAGTGGCCGAGACGTCTCCATCTGAGACCTCAGCTTTTTTCAAGAGAGAAACATGAAACACCGGATTAATCTTCCAGGAGGTAGGAAGCTCCAACTTAACAGCAGATTGGTTAATAACCTGAAGCACCTTAAAGGGCCCTACAAACTTGGGACCCAATTTCTTAGACGGAATCCTCAAGCGCAGATTCTTAGAGGACAACCAAACCATGTCACCAATAGCTAACAAAACCTCTTGTCGTTTTCTATCAAAATACACTTTGGATCTTTTGTTAGCCTCCTGAAGATTACCACGCACATCAGTCCAAACTCTCTCCAAATCACCAGAAAAATTCTCCTTTTCAGGTACAGCCGATCCCAACTTGGAAAATGACCCAAACGACGGATGTCTCCCAGTAGAACAAAAAAAAGGCGAACAACCAGCAGAAGCGGATGTATGGTTGTTAAGAGAAAACTCAGCAAGTGACAGAAACTCAGACCACCCCTCTTGATTGTCTGCCACAAAACAATGCAAGAACTGCTCAACATCCTGGTTTTTCCTTTATGTCTGGCCATTAGACTCAGGATGATATCCGGATGAAAACGATAAATGAATTCCCAACCTGTCACAAAAGGCGCGCCAAAAACGAGCCACAAACTGAGGTCCCCTATCGGAAACAATGTCAGTAGGAATGCCATGTAGTCTGACAATCTCCTTGACAAAGGCCTTAGCGAGAGTCTTAGCGCAGGGCAGTTTGATGAAAGGAACCAAGTGACACATCTTGCTAAAACGGTCCACGACCACTCAGATGACAGTGAAACCCTCAGAGGGGGGAAGGTCAGTAATAAAGTCCATAGCCAAATGTGTCCAAGGTGCACTAGGGACCTCCAGAGGGCAAAGCAACCCCGCAGCAGGAGTATGAGAAGACTTAGATCTAGCACACACAGTGCATTGACGCACCCACTTAATGACTTCCTTCTGCCATCCAAGCCACCAAAAGCTGCGACCCACAAGTCTCTTGGTCTCAGAGATTCCAGGATGACCTGCCAACCGAGAGTCATGACATTCAACAAACAAATCTCTCCTCAGGGTACCAGGCACAAACAACCTCCCATGCGGCGTGTTAGATGGGGCATTCTCTTGTGCTTTAAGAATCTCATCTTCCAACACAGAGTCCAAAACAGCAATAACAACCCCCTCTTGCAAAATGTTTTCCTCCTCCTCAGTACCCACCATAGGAGAAAAGCTGCGAGACAAAGCATCAGCTTTAACATTTTTAGTACCTGGGATGTAAGTAACGGTAAAATTAAACCGCGAGAAAAACAGTGCCCACCTAGCCTGACGGGCATTCAAGCGTTTGGCAGCATCAAGGTAGACCAGATTTTTATGATCGGTGAAGACTTGAACGGGAAATTCCGCTCCCTCCAAAAAATGACGCCAGTGTTCAAATGCGAGTTTAATGGCCAACAATTCCCTATTACCGATATCATAATTTAGTTCAGACTCAGAAAATTTCTTTGAAAAAAGCACAGGGATGTACTCCATCCGTCTTTTCCTGAGACAACACCGCGCCGACCCCCACAGAAGAAGCATCAACCTCAACCAAAAATGGTTTAGTCACATCAGGCTGCGTAAGGATGGGAGCAGAGCTGAACTTCTCCTTTTAGCAACACAAAAGCCTCAATGGCCTCAGTAGTCCACTGAACTGCATCAGCACCTTTCCTGGTGAGATCGGTCAGAGGTTTGGCAATCACAGAAAATTTTTTAATGAATTTTCTATAATAATTGGCGAACTCCAAAAACCTCTGTATTGATTTCACACCAATAGGTCTAGGCCAATCCTGCACAGCTTGCACTTTCACCGGGTCCATCTCAAAACCTTCACTGGAGACAATGTAGCCCAAAAAGCTAAGTCTCTCTACAGCGAACTCACATTTTCTAGCTTGGCAAAAAGTGAATTATCACTCAGTAACTGTAATACTTCACGCACACTCCTCCAATGAGACTCCAAATCCGGTAAATAAATCAAAATGTCATCCAAATACACAACCACACTTCTGCCGATCAAAGGTCTAAGGATGTCATTAATAAGATTCTGAAAAAATGCCGGAGCACTGGAAAGCACAAAAGGCATAATCAGATTCTCAAAATGACCCAGTGGAGTGTTAAACGCAGTCTTCCATTCATCCCCCTCCTTCATGCGCAACAAATTGTATGCCCCTCGAAGATCAATTTTTGAGAACCACTTGGTCCCCACTAACTGGTTAAACAAATCAGGAATCAATGGCAGTGGGTATGGATTGCGTACAGTAATCTTATTAATCTCACGAAAATCTAGACAAGGCCGTAAACCGCCATCCTTTTTTTAACAAAAAAAATCCAACCCGCCACAGGAGACTTGGAAGGCCTAATGTGACCGGCGGCCAAGCTTGTCTGTATGTATTCCTCCAAAGCCTTTCTCTCAGGAATAGTCAAATTAAATAAACGACTTTTAGGAAGAGTTGCTCCAGGGACAAATTCAATTGCACAATCATAATCTCTATGAGGAGGCAATACCTGCGATTCCTTATCAGAAAAAACTTTCCAAAAATCCTGAATAGGTACAGGTAGCTCCCCTTTATCCACAGCAGCAATACGCCCGTTACAACACTTGTCATAACACTTAGGGCTCCAGGACTTAATTTCATTGGTAGACCAATCCAGTACCGGATTGTGCAATTTTAACCAAGGTAACCCCAAAATCACCGGTGAGGGCAAATTATTCAAAACTACCAAATCCAAATTCTCTTGATGAACACCATTAATAGTAAGAGGAAATTCACAGATATAGTGAGTAACATTTTTCAAGGGAGAACCATCCACAGAAACCACATTAATAGGGGAAGACAGAAGTTTGGGTTTTAATTTTAGTTTTTCCAAAAATTTCCCATCAATCACATTGAGAGTTGAACCACAATCCACAAATACCCGAAACTCCATTAATTCCTCCTCAACAGCAGTGGTAGCAGAAAGAAAGACACCTTTATTGTTTAAACAAGCTATACGGGCGAAACTGACCTCATTTTTTTTTTCTTTATTCATACGAAGCACAAAGTTCTTAATGAAATGGTCAGATTTGTCACAATAGAAACACAAACCTTCAGCAAATCTGCGGTCTTTTTCCCGAGAGTGAGGTGCCATTGCTCCAATTTCCATCGGCTCTCCAATGTCAGTACAGTCCCTCTCCAGACTTGGAGCTGACAAGGCAGATTTACTCTCATTAACCCTTGCACGCAGTCTCCTATCCACCCGTATGGCTAATTGCATAGCCTCTTGCAAGTTACCAGGTATAGGATAAGCAATCAGCAAATCTTTAACCCTTTCACTTAACCCTGCAAGAAATAAACTTTTCAAAGCTGAATCGTTCCACCCCACCTGAGTGGACCACCTTCGGAAGTGAGTACAATATTTTTCCACATTACCTGATCCCTGTCTCAAACGTCTCAATTCTGTCTCAGCTGATGAAACACGATCAGGATCGTCAGACAATAACCCCAAAGCAGAAAAAAAACTATCCACTGATCTAAAGCATGGATCACTAGGTTGCAGAGAAAAGGCCCAGTCCTGAGGTTCTTTGCGCAAAAGTGACATTATGAACCTTATGCGCTGTGATTCATCACCAGAGGATCTGCGTCTCAAACGGAAATACAACAAGCAAGCATTTTTAAAAGAAAAAAAATCTTGTTGTTCACCAAAAAATAAATCAGGCAAACGTACCTTTGGCTCCACGAAATGTGCTCCAGAACAACTACTCACGTGTTGCTGGATCTTAGCCACCTCCAGAGAGAGTCCCTGCAGACTTTGAGCCAAATCCTGAACCGACACCATGATGGAAACAGAAAATCTTTCCTTAGAGATTTTTTTTTTTTTTTCTAGGCTGGACTTACTGATATGATCTTCTACAAGCACTAAGGAAAGATGGGAATTCTGTCCCTACAATAGAACTAAGCTGGATCCCTATGATGTAACGGGGAACCTGATCCTGCGACCAGACCCGCTAAAGTCCTCAGCTAGTCTGAACGAAGACCTATAGTTGCGAGGGAGGAATCCCTACAAGATCTAGGGACTGGGAGAAAAAGTGGACACCTCCTAACAGAAATTGTAGCAGGGATAATTAAACAGAAAACAAATTACTTAGAGATCCTAAGATCAAGCAAAACTGACTGAGAAAGGCACCTAAGCACCCGGCTAGCTTAAGAGTAGATAATACAATGAAGTCCAGCAAAGCCAGAAGGGCGGAGCAGGACTAAATAGGGAAAAAAGGTCATGTGACCAGCAAACTGAAAAAAAAAAACTAACAAGAGGGTTCTAAGGCTGTTGTTCCACGGTCCGGAACCACAGCGCTTTGGACAGAGCGGAAATTCCGCTCCGTCTAAGCCCCGCCCCCTTTCTGACACGCGGCTCTTTCCGGAGGTGTTCAGGACACCTCCGGAACACCTCCGGAAAGAACGCAGGGCTACATAGCCCTGTGTGAAATTCTGTTGCGGCGACGCACCGTCGCCGCAACACGCGAGGACATGCTGCGGTCTGAAAAGACGCGCCGCATGTCCGTTTACGCAGGTCTGCCACCTGCGTGTTGTTACGCATAGTGGAGACGGGATTTCTTGAAATCCCCTCCACTATGCTGTAACATCTGGACGCTGCGTGTTTGGCGCTGCGCCAGCGCACATCGCCAAACGCAGCGTTTACTGATCGTGGAAACTCACCCTAACAGCCCTCTCTTGTTCTGCACAGCTCTGTCCCTTATATATTGGATTATATAGAGCCCTGTTCTTTAATGCATACCATACCATCTTGTTAGATATATAATGCAATGAAGGCTGAAGAAGCATGGGAAAGCTTTTTCTAATGGATGAGCTGATGGTCATTTGGTGAGATGCTGCCCCATCAGAAGTCATTTTGTATTCTAACAAGAGAGAGGACTATGCAATAAAAGAGCGCACTGTGAATAATAAAAATAAAAAGAATATGCTTTGTAAGAGACAGTGCTGTACATAACAGCAGAGCTATATAATAAGGGACGGTGTTATACTTACTAAAAGAGGAAACTGTAACTAAGGATGGCACTATACATAATAAGTGAATACAATATATACTAAAGGACTGTGCTATATATAATAAGTGAGTACATTAACACTAGAACTACTGATGGAGTCATTTTGACTCCTTTCGTTTTTTATTTCTCTTCTGTGACTACATTTTTCAGAATTCCGGCTTGAAACTCGGTGACTTTTCCTCAAATATGATGTGAAAAAGATTTTGTGAGAATAAATAATTTTGGTGAAAAATTTGCGCGTTTTTTTCAAAATTTACCAAGAACTACTGAAGGGAGTCATTTTGACTCCCTACTATATTTTGAGGTCCTTTTGTCACTAAATGTTGCTATAAAGTTTTGTGCATAATTTTTTCACTCTGTCTTATTTACCCTGATGTTCATATAGATGTAGTTCAATTTACATGTCAACTTTTCACATTTTCCTTGTGTTTTACCTGCTTGTATTACTGTGTAATGCTGAACAAAATAGCTTGTTTACTCTAGGCTCTTATCTTATGCTAATTTTTGATTCATATATATTGACACATATAAAGAACTGTACGCTTGCAGAAGCATGCAGGAACAATAATTTACAGTTTACTCTATCTGATGAGGAGCTAGATGCATTCATTTCGATATTCTATGCTCGTGGAATATCTGGCACGAACCGTCACTCGATTAGCAGTATTTGGTGTAATGACTGGGGAATACCGTTTTGCAAAGCGACAATGTCTAGGGACCGCTTTGTTGAAATTATGAGGTTTCTCAGATTTGATGAGAAATCTACTCGATCGGAGAGACTGCAAACAGACAAGTTTGCTCTATTTTCTACTGTGTGGGACAGGTTTATTGAAAATTGTATTGCGTGTTACAAACCTGACCCATACATAACGGTGGATGAGCAACTTTTCCCAAGCAAAACTAGGTGTCCATTCACGCAGTACATGCCTTCCAAACCAGATAAATATGGCCACAAATATTGGCTAGCTGTTGATAAGGAGAGCAAATATCTGGCTGGCAAATGGCTTCCCTTATCTAGGCAAAGATGACACACGCCGTGCTGAGGACCGTTTAGCTGACCATGTGGTAATGAAGTTATTGGACCCGTTTTTGAAAAAAGGTCGCAATGTTACAACCGATAATTATTTTACTTCAGTAAAATTAGCTAAACAGCTAAAAAGCAAAGGAACAACCATCGTGGGAACACTGAACAAGATAAGGCGAGAAGTGCCTAAAGAAATAAAATCCATGAAAGAGGAATTGTACAACACTAAAGTGTTTAGAAATGAAGACAATTTTACACTTACAGTATATCAAGGAAAGCCCAACAAAAATGTTGTCATTTTGAGTTCCGTCCATCCAGATGTTGTTGTTGCGTCTGATTCCGCTAAAAAAACTCCAGAAACAGTAAAGTTTTACAATGAAACAAAATATGGAGTAGATGTAGTGGATCAGATGGCACGAAAATATACCACACGAACATGCACAAGGAGATGGCCTGTTCATGCATTTGAAAATGCCTTAGACTTTGCGGGTATAAATGCATGGATAATATTCAATGAGATAACCCACCAAAAAATGTCACGCAAGGCATTTTTGCAAACGCTTGTGAGAGAGTTGGGTGGTCCTTATGTCACAGATAGGGAAAAGGGTTCCACGTCCCAAGTTTCTACATGCTCAGAAGTGATGGTTCAAACAAAATTTTGCCAGATCAAAGAAAAGTGCAAGAAAAATAGATCTGTCGGCAATTGTAAGACTTGTGGTAAGTCTTTGTGTGGGCAATGTACTGCCATAAATCAAAGGCAATGCCTAAAATGCGAAACACCAAATGTTTAGAAGGTGAATTCTGCGCCATATTTTCATTTTTATGCTCCTCCACCTACATTTTCTCTGCTTTTTGTTCTTCAGTTGTTGTTTATATGTGTGAACTTGAATAAAAAAAAATGTTTGAAAAACGTCTATTATAATTATTGTTATTTTCTGTAGAAAAATAAGAAAAGCAGAAAAAAAAACTATCAAAAGCATTACTGTTGGATCTCACAATAATAATACATTACAAAAAATATAATTATTAATAAATAACCACAAATGAAACTCTAAAAATAAACGAAAACAAGCAAGGAGTCAAAATGACTCCTTTCAGTAGTTCTAGGCGGGGTCACGAGTCCAGTGTTAAATACTAAGGGACTGTGCTATACATAATAAGTGATTCGATTTTATACTAAGGGACTATGCTAAACATAATAAGTGAGTACACTATATACTAAGGGACTATGCTAAACTTAATAAGTGAGTACACTATATACTAAGGGACTATGCTAAACATAATAAGTGAGTACACTATATACTAAGGGACTGTGCTATACATAATAAGGCTACATTCCTATATCCGTGTGCAGTGTTGGTGTACTGCACACTTTTACAGATGCATTAAGCATGTCCTATTCTGATCCTCAAGATCGTGATCCAATTAGTAACGTTTCTGCTTGGGGAGAGTGACATGTTAAGCATGCTGAGATGAGGAGACTTAAAGCCGCAATGCTCCTCTGGGTATATGCAAATAATCTCTTCAGAGAGGAAGAGGACTAGAAGTCTAGTGCCACCTATTGGAAGTAGCTATCCTAAAAAGGTCAAAACCAGATTTCACATTTTGCATTGACAAGGGGCAGTACCCCAAAACACAGTGTCTGCAAATTGAGATTCTGGTTTGGCTTTTTTCCTAAGTCATGTGACAAGGCTTGTTAAATGGTCAACATCGACTTTTAGGAGAAGTAGGTATCTGTGAATACATGTGTTGGGCTGATCCTTTCTAGATTATTCTGGATTTATAAATTAGAAAGCAAAAGGCAGTGGTGGTTCTGATGCAGAGGGCGTTTGGAAATTTAAGTAGTGGCAGCTAGAGTTGAGCGAAACAGGTCATTCGTTATCAAAAATCGCCGATTTTCGCCAAAGTCGGGTTTCATGAAACGAAACCCGACCGTGACGTGAGTCCGGTCACGTGTTTGGTGATCATTTTGCTGGAGTCGGTTTTCCTCTATAGTTTAAGCGCCTTTTCTCGGCCAATGAGCAAGGACGCAGGCTGTGGGCAACGTGATGACATAGCAGCCGACCAGCACCATCTTAGAGAAGGGCATTGCAGCGATTGGCTGGCTTTCAGTGGCGTCACAGTGCATATAAAATCCCTCAGCGCCAACCGCCATTTTACAACTGCCGAACTCAGTGTAGGGGAAGGTGTTATGTTTCGGTAGCTGAGGAGAAAAAGCAAAAACGGCAATACACCAGAGAGGCTGGAACCTATTGGATTGCAGTAACCTGAACTAACCACACAACTAGAGGTAGCTGTGGAATGTTCCTACGTTGATCCTAGACGCCTCGTCACAGCCTGAGAGATAACTACACTTAAAGGCAGAAAGATGAAAGCTATCTGCCCCGGAGCAGATCCCCAAAGAAAATAGGAAGCCCCCAAACATGTAATGGCGGTTAGACAAGAAGATGCACAGACAGAAAATAGAATGAGCAAACGCTGGGGCCCAATCTGTCTAGACAGAAAAGTACAGGAAAGAATTCTGACTGCAATCCAACAAAAAACCCTAAAAAATACCAAATCTTCTGATTGCAAAAACACCTGAGATCACACGATCTCCACCACCTAAATCAGATCTCTGGTGTAACAAAACTAAGCCGCAGCCACTGAAAAAACAGGAAAAAGCAAATGAACAAATAACAGTGGCTACAGATAAACTGAGAGGAGCACAGGTCCCAGGAGGGGACCCGGCTGACCTCCACAAAAGTGCAGAAAATTATGCAAAAAGTAAGCACAAAAAGAAAAGCAGAAAATATCTTATCTGAAAGCAGCAGATGCATGCAAGACTCCCGCAGACTTCCAAATGAACCAGAAACCACAATTGAGACAAGAACAATTGATCACCGGCGACCACCATGGGAGGGAACTTCCCTTATATCAGTCCAGTCCATGATCCCAGATTGCCATTCCTCGCTGTAAGGTTCAGTACTGTCTACAACCACCAGAGGGAGCCTCTGCTCAGAAACCATCTCCAGCACATTCATAACAGTACCCCCCCTTGAGGAGGGGTCACCGAACCCTTACTTGTGCAACCAGGCCGATCAGGATGAGCTCGGTGATAGACACGGATCAGTCACCTAGCATGGATGTCCGAAGCAAACACCCAAGAATTGTCCTCCTGACCATAACCTCTTCACTTAACCAAATACTGGAGTTTCTGTCTAGAAAAACGAGAATCCAATATTTTCTTAACCACATACTCCAGATTGTCCTCAACCAAAACAGGGTCAGGAGGCGCAGCCATAGGAACCACTGGCTCGAAAAACCTCTTCAATAAGGACTTGTGGAACACGTTATGGATCTTAAATGTCCCTGGAAGAAGCAAACGGAAGGAAACAGGATTAAGAATCTCCATGATCTTATAAGGTCCATTGAACCTAGGCTTAAACTTTGGAGATGCAACCCTCATAGGGATATTTCTTGAGGACAACCAAACCAAGTCCCCCACTTTAAACCGAGGACCATCAGTCCTATGCCGGTTGGCAAACCGCTGGGCCTTCTCCTGAGAGAGAGACAACCTCTCCACTACCTGGTCCCAAATCTGCCACATACGCTCCACAACAGAGTCAACACCCGGACAGACAGAAGCCTCCGCCTGTCCTGAAGAAAATCGAGGGTGAAACCCAGAATTGCAGAAAAATGGAGACATCAAGGTGGCAGAGCTAGCCCTATTATTAAGAGCAAACTCAGCCACAGGCAAAAAAGAGACCCAGTCATCTTGATCAGCAGACACAAAACATCTCAAATAAGTCTCCAAGGTCTGGTTTGTTCTCTTGGTTTGTCCATTGGTCTGAGGATGAAATGCAGAGGAGAAAGATAATTGAACACCAAGTTTAGAACAAAAGTCCTCCAAAATCTGGAAACAAACTGGACTCCTCTGTCAGACACAATGTTCTCCGGAATGCCATGTAACCGAACCACGTACTGAAGGAACAAAGGCACCAATTTGCAGGAGGAAGGTAACTTAGGTAATGGCACAAGATATATCATCTTGGAAAACCTATCACAGATAATGGTCATTTTCTGAGAAACAGGGAGGTCGGAAATAAAATCCATAGAGATATGGGTCCATCGCCTCTTGGGCACAGGTAATGGCATTAACAAACCACTAGAGCGAGAGCAAGGCTTGGAACCAGAGCAAGTCCCACAGGACTGCACAAATTCCCTGACGTCACGAGACAAAGTAGGGCACCAAAAGGACCGACTCACCAAGTCTCTGGTGCCAAAAATCCCGGGATGACCAGCCAACGTGGAACAATTAATGTCCGACATCACACTCTTCTTCCACTGGTCTGGGACAAACAATTTCCCAATAGGGCAGCGCTCAGGTTTATCCTCCTGACACCCTTCCAGAGCCAGTCTCAAATTGGGCGAGATGGCGGAAGGTACAGTCATGGCCAAAAGTTTTGAGAATACACAAATATTATATTTTCACATGATCTGCTGCCCTCTGGTTTTTATGTGTGTTTGACAGATGTTTTTATCACAGACAGAAATATAATAATTGCAAACATATGAGTAACAAAAGCTTATATTGACAGTTAGAATGAGTTAATGCAGCAAGTCAATATTTGCAGTGTTGACCCTTCTCCTTCAGGACCTCTGCAATTCTCCCTGGCATGCTCTCAATCAACTTCTGGACCAAATCCTGACTGATAGCAGTCCATTCTTGCACAATCAATGCTTTCATTTTTTCAGAATTTTTAGGTTTTTGTTTGTCCACCCGTATCTTGATGATTGACCCCAAGTTCTCAATGGGATTAAGATCTGGGGAGTTTCCAGGCCATGGACCCAAAATCTATGTTTTGTTCCCTGAGCCATTTAGTTATCACCTTTGCTTTATGGCAAGGTGCTCCATCATGCTGGAAAAGGCATTGTTGATCGCCAAACTGCTCTTGGAGGGTTGGGAGAAGTTGCTCTTGGAGGACATTCTGGTACCATTCTTTATTCATGGATGTGTTTTTAGGCAAGACTGTGAGAGAGCCGATTCCCTTGGTTGAGAAGCAACCCCACACATAAATGGTTTCAGGATGCTTAACAGTTGGCATGAGACAAGACTGGTGGTAGCGCTCACCTTGTCTTCTCCGAATGAGGCGTTTTCCTGATGTCCCAAACAATCGAAAAGGGGATTCATTAGAGAAAATAACTTTACCCCAGTCCTCAGCAGTCCACTGCCTGTACCTTTTGCAGAATATCAGTCTGTCCATGATGTTTTTTCTGGAGAGAAGTGGCTTCTTTGCTGCTCTCTTTGAGACCAGGCCTTGCTCCAAGAGTCTCCGCCTCACAGTGCATGCAGATGCACTCACACCTGCCTGCTGCAATTCCTGAGCAAGCTCTGCACTGCTGGTTGCCCGATCCCGCAGCTGAAACACTTTTAAGAGACGGTCCTGGCGCTTGCTGGTCTTTCTTGGGCGCCCTGAAGCCTTTTTGGCAACAATGGAACCTCTCTCCTTGAAGTTCTTGATGATGTGATAGATTGTTGACTGAGGTGCAATCTTTCTAGCTGCGATACTATTCTCTGTTAGGCCATTTTTGTGCATTGCAATGATGACTGCACGTGTTTCTTTAGAGATAACCATGGTTAACAGAAGAGAAACAATGATGCCAAGCACCAGCCTCCTTTTAAAGTGTCCAGTGGTGTCATTCTTACTTAATCATGACAGATTGATCTCCAGCCATGTCCTCATCAACACCCACACCTGTGTTAATGGAGCAATCACTGAAAAGAGGTTAGCTGGTCCTTTTAAGGCTGGGCTGCAATGATGTTGAAATGTGTTTTGGGGGATAAAGTTCATTTTCTAGCCAAATATTGACTTTGCAAGTAATTGCTGTTAAGCTGATCACTCTTTATAACATTCTGGAGTATATGCAAATTGCCATTAGAAAAAGTGAAGCAGTAGACTTTGTAAAAATTAATATTTGTGTCATTCTCAAAACTTTTGGCCATGACTGTACTACACCCTCTTTCAAAACAACAGCAGGATCAGATAACTCAGGAGAGTCCGCAAAGAAACTCCTCGAGAGGGCATCCACCTTAACATTCTTAGTGCCAGGAAGAAAAGAAACCACAAAATTAAAACGTGTGAAAAACAAGGCCCACCTGGCCTGTCTAGGATTAAGTCGCTTGGCTGATTCGAGATAAACCAGGTTCTTATGGTCCGTGAGGACCACCACCTGATGTTTGGCTCCTTCCAGCCAATGTCTCCACTCTTCAAAGGCCCACTTCATGGCCAATAACTCCCGATTACCCACGTCATAATTACGTTCAGTTGGAGAAAATTTTCGAGAGAAAAAGGCGCAAGGGTTACTGTCAGTATTCCGGGTTTTCTAGGTAACTTTGTCAATGATTTTGCCCTTTGTTAAAATGGAGTTTGCTGTTTTCTGTGCCCTACTTCCTGTTCGTTTGTTTAAAACCCGGCTCAGGTGCTGGCTTCACTGCTGGAATATTCTGCTTCCGTTTCCCTTCAACCCAGCTGCTTTGTTCCTCACAGATCTTTTGTGTATTTACCAGGAAAGTGCATAACCTTATCTTCAGGTGTTTCTCAGCCACAGCAGTTTCTACCCATGGCTCTGGACATTCTCTGCATATGTAAGTTGCACATACTGTGTTATTACTAAACTGTTGACTTGGGAATTTAACCCTTGGTTCACTCCATCTGATAAGAACTGTGTTTCTGAACTGTTGCTGTTTAACCCTTCGTGCATTACCTCTGGTGAGAGCTGTTGGAACTGTTACTGGAACCTTACTGACATATGAACTTGTTGTTGGACTTCACTGAATTAAGCCACAACTGAGATTAACTTGTTCCTGGACCTCCTGTGTTTTCTGCATACCTGGATCTGACTCTTCACACACCAGCAGTGTGTAAATCCAGCCACGTTACCTGTGCATCAGACTTACCTTGTGGTCACATTTGTGTGAGGACTCCGTCGTAAGAACTTTACCACCCTCGCTATAGAGGTTCAAAGACTTATATATCCGGATTCATATAACTGGACTTGTGTATATATATATGGACTCATTGCATGTCACTACGGGTTGTTTGAATATTGTTTTTGGGTGTTTTGCTGTTTCACAAATACATTATTTGCATTCAAAGAAACCCGTCTCTGATTGTTCATTGCCCCACGCTATCAGAATCCTCGAGTTCCTACAATAGTATTACAGGATATTCCAGCCTAAAAAAGAGGATTCTGCTGGGGCAATGACGGAGACACGGGCAGATAAATTGTTCACCATAGTTAACTCCTTGCAGCAGGAGGTGGCGGCTGCACTCAATCAGATTAGAGACTTGGAGTCTCGGGTTAACCACAATGCACAGGGGTTTGGTCAGGCTCTCCAAGATCTACGTTCTAGGTTAGGAGTCCTGGAGGCCTTACCTACTGAGCCTACCTCATCCACCAGTATGCCCAAATTGCCTCCATTCCGTTTTAATGGTGACCGAAGTCAATTCCGTGGGTTTGTTAATCAATGTATATTATTTTTTGATGTACATGCCTCCTACTACCGGTCTGATAGATCTAAGGTTCTATGTATTATTATGTTGTTGACATCACGTGCACTGGCTTGGGCAAATCCTATGGTTGAAAGTCATGATACCCGTCTAAATAATTTGGACAATTTTCTGGCAGCCATGGCGCAAATGTTCGACGATCCCAACCGCCGTGCTACCGCTGAATCTGCCTTGCTTTCCTTACGCCAGGGGAAACGGTCAGTCATAGAATATGTTACTGAATTTAAAAGGTTAGTGGTGGACACCCAGTGGGAAAACAATGCTTTATTACCAATCTTTAGAAAAGGTTTGTCAAATGCAATCAAGGATGAGCTAGCTCGTTCAGAGTCTCCACAGGAGTTTGAATTGTTTATACAGCACTGTGTACGTATTGATATCCGTTTAACTGAACGCAGACAAGAAAAATGGGCCGCTGTAAATCGCATTACTAATTACTCTCTTCCGTCCAGGGAAACCACAGGCAAAAACCCGCGAGAGGCTGAGGAGGTGCCTATGCAGGTGGACTCACTGCAGAGACGTGAGAATAATGAACGCCGCGAACACCGTCTCCGTGAGCGCTTATGTTTCTATTGTGGTCAATCGGACCATTTCCTCATCAATTGTCCTAAATGTCCTAGGCGACCCAACAAGGTGTTGGCGGTAGTAGGGGATTATGATAACACAGACGCTGAGTCTGAAGTTTCGGAAACCAGTCTACATCTAGATGCGGTTTTTCCCCCAATACTGATGCCGACTTCCCCTAAAGATCAAGGGGAGAAATATTCACATTGTTCTCTTCCTATACAGATTCAGTGGGAGGAACAGTGGATATCAAGTTCTGCCATGATAGACTCTGGAGCAGGTGGGAATTTCATGGATTCTTCTTTTGCAGAGGAACATGGTATAAAGACACAACTAAGAGCTTCACCAATCACTATGGAAACGGTGGATGGTTCCCCATTAGTTTCTGGACCAGTAGATCGGGAGACAGTGCCTCTGGAGTGTAAGATGGAACCAGACCATCAAGAAACACTTTCATTCATGTTAATATCTTCTCCTCATTTTCCTGTAATTTTAGGAATTCCCTGGTTACGGTCACAAAATCCAATCATCAATTGGGAAACCAAGGAGATAACCTTTCTCCCGAAGTGCAGTTCTACCATCAGTCCAACTGTGGCGGCTCCAGTTACCCAGAACTTGGAAGAGGTGATACAGGTACCTACTCTCCCTCTGATTTATCAGGAATTCTCAGACATTTGTGATAAAAGGAAGGCAGATCAACTTCCCCCACATAGACCGTATGACTGCCCCATAGAATTGCTTCCTGGAGCAGCGATTCCTTTCGGCCATGTTTACCCGTTGGCGGCTCCGGAATTAAAATCTTTACGAGAGTATATAGATGAGAATTTAGCCAAGGGGTTTATCCGACCATCTTCTTCACCAGCGGGAGCTCCAATATTCTTTGTAAAGAAGAAGGATGGTACTCTAAGACCCTGCATTGACTACCGGGAGTTAAATAAGGTAACCATTCGTAACAGGTACCCGTTGCCCCTAATTCCAGAATTGTTGGAAAGAGTTCGCCAGGCCAAAGTATTTACCAAATTAGATCTTCGTGGGGCATATAATTTACTCCGTATACGGCCCGGAGACGAATGGAAGACAGCTTTTAGATGCCGGTATGGACATTTTGAATATTTGGTGATGCCATTCGGACTCTGTAACGCTCCTGCTGCTTTTCAACATTTAGCCAACGACATTTTCAGGGATTTATTGGACCAATATGTGGTAATTTACCTTGATGACATCTTAATCTTTTCTGACTCCTTACAGGAACATCAGGAACATGTCAAGACCGTACTTAGACGTTTGAGAGATAATCATTTGTACATCAAACTCGAAAAGTGTGAGTTCCATTGTTCTGAAATTCAATTTTTAGGCTATGTTATCTCGCCTCAGGGATTGAATATGGAGTCCAGCAAGATCCAGGCAATCTTGGACTGGCCGGTACCAGGAAACATTAAGGAGGTACAACGATTCATTGGCTTTGCTAACTTTTATAGACGGTTTATCCGAAATTTTTCAGAAATTGTCCGTCCCATCACTCTCCTCACCAAGAAGGGGAAGAAGTTTGAATGGTCTTCGCAAGCTCAGGAAGCCTTTGATCGCCTGAAGGGTTGTTTTACCACGGCTCCAATATTGATGCATCCGGATCCTGCACAGCCTTTTATCGTGGAGGTGGACGCGTCTGACTGTGCATTGGGAGCTATCCTCTCACAACGTACCGGAGACAAAGGTTTGCTGCACCCGTGTGCCTTCTTCTCTCGTAGGTTATCTTCTGCAGAACTGAACTATGATGTGGCAGATAAGGAACTTTTGGCAATTATTTCTGCCTTTAAGGAATGGAGACACCATTTGCAGGGGGCAACTCAGCAGGTAGTAGTACTCACGGATCATCGCAATTTGGAATTCCTTAAGTCTGCCAGGTGTCTTTCTCCTCGACAAGCTAGGTGGAGTTTGTTCTTGAACCAGTTTAATTTTATTATTTCGTACCGCCCAGGTTCACGTAATGGGAAAGCTGACGCATTATCCCGAATCCATACCGTGGATTCCGTGCCTGGGACCCCGTCGAAGACCATCTTGTCGGAGGCCAATTTCGTTGGAGTGCTCCGGAACCGGGACTTGTGGCAGGAGATCAAGCTGGCCTATGACGGTGACGTATTTCTTGCAGCTCCACCTGACAATGTGAATCTTGTACTTCGGAATGGTGTGTGGCTTAGAGATCGATGTATTTATGTCCCAGAGGCTGTAAGACTTCGAGTTCTCAGATTGGTCCACGACTCTAAATTGGCTGGTCATAGGGGGGTACAGAAGACGCAGGAATTGTTAACTCGTTTTTTTTGGTGGCCTACCTGCTTGAAGGATGTGAATGACTATGTCCGCTCTTGTGAAGTTTGTGCCCGGTACAAGGTTCCTCGCGTTTCACCTACTGGTCTTCTTAAACCGCTACCTGTACCGTCTCGCCCTTGGGGGTCTATTTCGATGGACTTTATTGTGGAGTTACCCACCTCTGGTGGTAAAAATACTATTTTGGTGGTAGTAGATCGTTTAACGAAAGCTGCTCATTTCATTCCGTGTGCTGGTCTTCCCTCAGCTACTGAGACAGTAGATCTAGTTATCCAGAACATTTTCCGGCTGCATGGGGTACCAGATGACATCATTTCTGACCGGGAATACAATTTACCTCTAGATTTTGGAAAGGATTTTGTTCTGCGCTCCACATTAATGTTTGCTTGTCTTCTGCATACCATCCTCAGACCAACGGGCAGACCGAACGGACAAATCAAACCTTGGAGCAATATCTACGCTGTTACGTCAGTCATTTGCAGGACGATTGGCTGAAGCTACTTCCTCTAGCGGAATTTTCGTACAACAACTCCCAAAGCAGTTCCACGAAGGTAACGCCTTTTTTTGCCAACCTGGGTTATCATCCAAGTATTTTGCCTAGGTCTCCGGTTACGATTTCGGTACCAGCGGTTGAAGACAGAGTGACGGCGTTGCAACGTAATCTTGAAGTTTTGAAGGACTCCCTGACCACAGCACAGGAGCGTTACAAGAAGTCGGCCGATAGATTCCGGAAACCAGCACCTATGTATAAGGTAGGAGACTCAGTTTGGTTGTCCACCAAGAATCTAAAATTGGGTGTTCCTTCGCAGAAACTGGGACAGAAATTCATCGGTCCATTCAAGATCACTGGGATTGTGAGCTCTGTTGCCTGTCGGTTGAAGCTACCACGGACTTTAAAGGTACACCCAGTATTTCATGTTTCCTTATTAAAACCAGTCTCTCCTAACACGTTTCAGGGACGTATCGTACCTCCCCCTCCACCAGTGTTGGTTGATGGCGAAGAACAATTCGTGGTACAGGATATTGTTAATTCGAGACTTCATAGAAACCGGCTTCAGTATCTAGTTAGATGGCAAGGTTACTCTCCTGAAAATGATTCTTGGGAACCAGTAAGTAACATCAATGCGCCTCTGAAGATTGCTCAGTTTCATCGGAGATACCCGGACAGGCCTGGTCCAGGACCGTCCGGAGGCCGTCTTTAGGGGGGGAGTAATGTCAGTATTCCGGGTTTTCTAGGTAACTTTGTCAATGATTTTGCCCTTTGTTAAAATGGAGTTTGCTGTTTTCTGTGCCCTACTTCCTGTTCGTTTGTTTAAAACCCGGCTCAGGTGCTGGCTTCACTGCTGGAATATTCTGCTTCCGTTTCCCTTCAACCCAGCTGCTTTGTTCCTCACAGATCTTTTGTGTATTTACCAGGAAAGTGCATAACCTTATCTTCAGGTGTTTCTCAGCCACAGCAGTTTCTACCCATGGCTCTGGACATTCTCTGCATATGTAAGTTGCACATACTGTGTTATTACTAAACTGTTGACTTGGGAATTTAACCCTTGGTTCACTCCATCTGATAAGAACTGTGTTTCTGAACTGTTGCTGTTTAACCCTTCGTGCATTACCTCTGGTGAGAGCTGTTGGAACTGTTACTGGAACCTTACTGACATATGAACTTGTTGTTGGACTTCACTGAATTAAGCCACAACTGAGATTAACTTGTTCCTGGACCTCCCTGTGTTTTCTGCATACCTGGATCTGACTCTTCACACACCAGCAGTGTGTAAATCCAGCCACGTTACCTGTGCATCAGACTTACCTTGTGGTCACATTTGTGTGAGGACTCCGTCGTAAGAACTTTACCACCCTCGCTATAGAGGTTCAAAGACTTATATATCCGGATTCATATAACTGGACTTGTGTATATATATATGGACTCATTGCATGTCACTACGGGTTGTTTGAATATTGTTTTTGGGTGTTTTGCTGTTTCACAAATACATTATTTGCATTCAAAGAAACCCGTCTCTGATTGTTCATTGCCCCACGCTATCAGAATCCTCGAGTTCCTACAATAGTATTACAGTTACTCTTAGAGTTCTCTGGATCTCTTTGGGACAAAACGGCACCTGCCCCAATTTCAGAGGCATCAACCTCCACCTGAAACGGTAGAGAAACATCAGGCTGCCGTAGAACAGGAGCAGAAGTGAATCTCTGTTTAAGTTCCTGAAACGCAGAAACTGCCTCAGGAGGCCAATTCACCACATCAGAACCCTGTTTGGTCAAATCAGTCAATGGTTTAACAATACCGGAGAAATTACCAATAAATTTACGATAAAAATTTGCAAAACCCAAGAATCTCTGAAGAGCCTTTAATGAAGTAGGTTGGACCCAATCACAGATGGCCTGAACCTTGACCGGGTCCATTTCAATAACAGATGGAGACAAAATGAATCCCAGAAATGAGACCTTCTGTACGCCAAAAAGACACTTTGATCCCTTCACATACAGTGCATTCTCTCTCAAAATCTGGAACACAGTCCAAAAATGTTTCACATGAGAGTCCCAGTCATTGGAAAAAATCAAGATATCATCCAAATAAACAATCAGAAATTTATCCACAAAATCCCTGAAAATATCATTCATGAAGGATTGGAAGACGGAAGGAGCATTAGTGAGCCCAAAGGGCATCACTAGGTACTCAAAATGCCCCTCTGGGGTATTAAACGCCGTCTTCCATTCATCCCCGTGCTTAATGCAAATAAGGTTATACGCCCCCCTGAGGTCAAGCTTGGTAACCAACTAGCACTTTTCACTCTGGAAAACAGGTCAGAAATCAAGGGTAACGGATATTGATACTTCACAGTGATCTTATTCAAGAGATGATAATCAATACACGGCCTTAATGAACCATCCTTTTTGGCCACAAAGAAAAAAACGGCGCCCAAGGGTGAAGAGGATGGTCTGATATGACCCTTCTCCAATGACTCCTTGATATAAGATCGCATGGCATCGTGTTCAGGTACAGACAAGTTAAAAAGGCGACCTTTAGGAAATTTACCACCAGGCACTAATTCAATAGCACAATCATAGCTACTGTGAGGGGGCAAGGATGCAGATTTACTTTCACTAAATGCATCCGAAAAAATCAGTCAAAAAGTCAGGAACATCCTGAGACTGGGGAGAGGCAGAAAAAACAGGAGTGTCAGTATTACCACATTGGCAGCCCCAACTGGTCACAGACACAGATTTCCAATCCAAAATAGGATTATGAGACTAACCAAGGGAAACCTGATACAATAATGTCATACAGATTATGCAGCACCAGAAATTTGCAACTCTCCTGATGATCTGGTTCAACCCTCATTATCACCTGAGTAGAAAACGGGTTTATTCTCCGCCAAAGGGGTAGAATCAATGCCCAGTAGGGGAATAGACTTCCGCAGGGGTATCATGGGAAACCCACAACGTTTGGCACAGTCAAAATCCATCAGGTTAATAGCTGCTCCTGAATCAACAAAAGCCTGAGCAGAAAATGTGGACAGGGAGCAAATCAGGGTAACAGTCAACAGAAATTTAGTCTGAACTCTACCCAAGACAACTGAGCATGCAAAACGTCTTCCCCGCTTAGGGCAGACGGAAAGAGCATGAGAGGCATCACCACAGTAGAAACATAGCCCATTGCGCTTTCGAAACTCATGACGCTGAGCCCCAGAAGTCACTCCATCACACTGCATGGGCCCAGGAGCTGGCTCACAAGGCAACACCATCTCACGCATACCTCTGCGCTCACGCAAACGTCTGTCAATTTGAATAGCCAATGACATAGAATCATTGAGACCAGAGGGGACAGGGAATCCCACCATAACATCCTTTACATTCTCTGACAGCCCCTTCCGAAAAAGGGCTGCCAAAGCATCATCATTCCATTTGGTCAGGACTGCCCACTTTCGGAATTTCTGACAGTACAACTCAGCGTCTTCAAGACCCTGATTTAATGCAAACAAGGTTTTTTCAGCTTGAACAGTGACATTAGGTTCATCGTACAATAACCCCAGAGCCTGAAAAAATACATCAATATCATTCAAAACAGGATCCCCAGGTGTCAGGGAAAAAGCCCAATCCCGAGGGTCGCAGTGCAGGAGGGAGATGACAATTTGAACCTGCTGTGCTGCGCTCCCCGAGGACTTAGGTTTTAAGGCAAAAAACAACTTACAGTTACTTTTGAAATTCAGAAATTTAGCCCGATCCCCAAAAACAAATCTGGCATGGGAATCCTAGGTTCCACAACCGGCAACCCAGCAAGATAGGTAGCAATACTCCGAACCTCAGTGGCAAGCTGATCCACACGGCCAGACAACTGTGCAAACTTCATTGAGAGAAAAAAAAATCCTCCTCAGCACCCAGAGAAAAAGAGGGAAAAAATGCAACAAACAGAAAAAAAAAATCTCTGACAACTCTGACAACTTTTTTTTTTTTTACACTATTTTTCCCTTCTGTGAGTACCATATAATTTTCAGTTTGGCCGGTGATACTATTATGTTTCGGTAGCTGAGGAGAAAAAGCAAAAACGGCAATATACCAGAGAGGCTGGAACCTATTGGATTGCAGTAACCTGAACTAACCACACAACTAGAGGTAGCCGTGGAGCATTCCTACGTTGATCCTAGACGCCTCGTCACAGCCTGAGAGATAACTACACCTAAAGGCAGAAAGATGAAAGCTATCTGCCCGGAGCAGAACTCCAAAGAAAATAGGAAGCCCCCAAACATGTAATGGCGGTTAGACCAGAAGAAGCACGGACACAGACAGAAAATAGAATGAGCAAACGCTGGGGCCCAATCTGTCTAGACAGAAAAGTATAGGAAAGAATTCTGACTGCAATCCAACAAAAAACCCTAAAAAATACCAACTCTTCTGATTGCAAAAACACCTGAGATCACACGATCTCCACCACCTAAATCAGATCTCTGGTGTAACAAAACTAAGCTGCAGCCACTGAAAAAACAGGAAAAAGCAAATGAACAAATAACAGTGGCTACAGATAAACTGAGAGGAGCACGGGCCCCAGGAGGGGACCGGCTGACCTCCACAAAAGTGCAGAAAATTATGCAAAAAGCAAGCACAAAAAGAAAAGCAGAAAATATCTTATCTGAAAGCAGCAGATGCATGCAAGACTCCAGCAGACTTCCAAATGAACCAGAAACCACAATTGAGACAAGAACAATTGATCACCGGCGACCATCATGGGAGGGAACCTCCCTTATACCAGTCCAGTCTGTGATCCCAGATTGCCATTCCTCGCTGTAAGGTTCAGTACTGTCTGCAACCACCAGAGGGAGCCTCTGCTCAGAAACCATCTCCAGCACATTCATAACAGGAAGGTTGCTGAGGGTGCGTCTGAGCAGGGAGAGCGTTAGGCAGGGCCTTAACAAAAAAAATAACTTTGTGCTGCTAGCAATTATCTGTACAGTGACTGTGCAGCGAGAGGGGAGGATTTTAGTGTGTGCAGCAACTCTGGTTCTAAGGCTGCCTGCCAGTGACGGTGTAGAAATTGCTTGTGTGGACCATCATATCTGATTACAGGCTTGCTGACTATGATAGAGGGGCAATTAATGTGGTGGAGTAGCTGAGCTGCCTGCCTGATAGTGACAGTCTACAAATTGCTTGAGTGGACCATCAGATCTGATTACAAGCTGCCTGCCTATGATAGAGGGGCAATTAATGTGGTGGAGTAGCTGAGCTGCCTGCCTGCTAGTGACAGTCTACAAATTGCTTGAGTGGACCATCAGATCTGATTACAGGCTTGCCTGCCTGTGGCAAAGGGGCAATTAATTGGGTGTAGTAGCTAAGCTGCCTGCCTGCTAGTGACAGTCTACAAATAGCTTGAGTGGACCATCAGATCTGATTACAGGCTGCCTGCCTGTGACAAAGGGGCAATTAATTGGGTGTAGTAGCTGAGCTGCCTGCCTGCTAGTGACAGTCTACAAATAGCTTTAGTGGACCATCAGATCTGATTACAGGCTGCCTGCCTGTGACAAAGGGGCAATTAATTGGGTGTAGCAGCTGAGCTGCCTGCCTGCTAGTGACAGTCTACAAATTGCTTGAGTGGACCATCAGATCTAATTACAGGCTGCCTGCCTATGATAGAGGGGCAATTAATTGGGTGTAGTAGCTGAGCTGCCTACCTGCTAGTGACAGTCTACAAATTGCTTGAGTGGACCATCAGATCTGATTACAAGCTGCCTGCCTATAATAGAGGGGCAATTAATGTGGTGGAGTAGCTAAGCTGCCTGCCTGCTAGTGACAGTCTACAAATTGCTTGAGTGTACCATCAGATCTGATTACAGGCTGCCTGCCTGTGACAAAGGGGCAATTAATTGGGTGTAGTAGCTGAGCTGTCTGCCTGCTAGTGACAGTCTACAAATAGCTTGAGTGGACCATCAGATCTGATTACAGGCTGCCTGCCTATGATAGAGGGGCAATTAATTGGGTGTAGTAGCTGAGCTGCCTGGCCCTGACAGTGTACAAATTGCTTTAGTGGAGCATCACATCTGAATAGTAGGCTGCCTGACTGTGTTAAGGGGGCAATTAATTTATTGGAGTAGTACAGCTGCCTGGCCCTGACAGTGTACAAATAGCTTTAGTGGAGCATCACATCTGAATAGTAAGCTGCCGGACTGTGTTAAGGGGGCAATTAATTTGTTGAAGTAGTACAGCTGCCTGGCCCTGACAGTGTACAAATACCTTTAGTGGAGCATCACATCTGAATAGTAAGCTGCCTGACTGTGTTAAGGGGGCAATTCATTTTTTGGAGTTGTACAGCTGCCTGGCCCTGGCAGTGTACAAATAGCTTTAGTGGAGCATCACATCTGAATAGTAAGCTGCCTGACTGTGTTAAGGGGGCAATTAATTTGTTGGAGAAGTACAGCTGCCTGGCCCTGACAGTGTACAAATAGATTTAGTGGAGCATCACATCTGAATAGTAAGCTGCCTGACTGTGTTACGGGGGCAATTGATTTGTTGGAGTAGAACAGCTGCCTGGCCCTGACAGTGTACAAATACCTTTAGTGGAGCATCACATCTGAATAGTAAGCTGCCTGACTGTGTTAAGGGGGCAATTAATTTGTTGGAGTAGAACAGCTGCCTGGCCCTGACAGTATACAAATACCTTTAGTGGAGCATCACATCTGAATAGTAAGCTGCCTGACTGTGTTAAGGGGGCAATTAATTTGTTGGAGTAGTACAGCTGCCTGGCCCTGACAGTGTACAAATACCTTTAGTGGAGCATCACATCTGAATAGTAAGCTGCCTGACTGTGTTAAGGGGGCAATTAATTTGTTGGAGAAGTACAGCTGCCTGGCCCTGACAGTGTACAAATAGATTTAGTGGAGCATCACATCTGAATAGTAAGCTGCCGGACTGTGTTAAGGGGGCAATTAATTTGTTGAAGTAGTACAGCTGCTTGGCCCTGACAGTGTACAAATACCTTTAGTGGACCATCACATCTGAATAGTAAGCTGCCTGACTGTGTTAAAGGGGCATTAAATTTTGTGGATTAAAAAAACCTAGATGATCTAACATTCATTAAAATGAACCATGCATGGGTTTCAAATGATTTTGTCCCACCTTCCCCTCAGGACACATAGATTGTCAGTAAAATGGCTCTTTTTGTCGTCTTCCTCTGAATTCTCAAAATTCCTCCATTTTCAGCTGCAGAACGTCCAGCATACACCCCAACCTATGTAACTTTTTGCCACCTTTCTATCTGGCCTGCCCCCCCACAGGGCCGGGGTCACCTCCTGGCGCCCCTGGGCTAGTGCCGGTACCCTGAGTAGGTGGGGGCTCCCATTCTCGGGCGAAGGCACTTGCACAGGGTCCCTCATAGTACCAAAAAGTGGCTCTGATGGTGAGATGGGCCCTCTCGCCATCAGACACACGGGCGTACTATGAGGGGCCCTGTGCCAGTGCTGGTGCACATGACTGGGCTCCCCCTGCTTGCTTATGGCCCCAGCACTCGCAATAGTTCCCTCTCCCTGCTCCACAGCTATAGAATCTTGGCACTGAATCATTCACAGGGACAGCCACTACCTATTTTGGTAACTGATCCATGCTGGTTAAGACTTAGCTATGGCCTGTCCTGCTGGCCTCTACCTTACGATGCTCCATGCCATTGGCTACCATTTTGAATGGACGTCGACTCACAATTGGATGCATTGGTGGTTTATGGTGATCTTCTTTCACACTTTTCCTAGTAACAGACGTCTGATATTCGTGGCACCCTTTTTAAATGTCTCCTCTCCTGCCAATCCAATAGTATTGCCATATGTTAATATGCTTTGTGAACATGAACAATACAAACATGAAGTAACCGAAAAAGATGACAAATATATTTACACAGACTGCTTTACTAGGTCTGTGTGTTAAGAATAAAATGTCGACTTTTTAAACTGTACCCAGAAATGTTCTTGAAACCCTGACCACACTTTTGTATATACGAGGGGCGACTGCAAATTTCAAGGGCCGACCCAGAAGTAGTGACCGTGGGTCCAAATGTTTACAGTCATTTCTCCACAAAGTCTTCCTTGAGGGTCACACAGGTATGCCATCGCTCTTGGAGTTTCATTAGTACACTGTGGTAGAACGTTCCGTCTTGCTCCTCCAAAAACTCCTTTACGGCGTCCATCACGGCTTCATCAGAAGGAAAACGACTTCCACAAAGGTGCTTTTTCATCTGTGGAAATAGATGATAGTCTGAGGGAGCCAAATCAGGGGAATAGGGTGGGTGCTGAAGCAGTTTGAAGCCACAGAAGTGAATTGCAGCCATTGCAACAGCTGATGTGTGAACTGGCGCATTGTCCTGGTGAAACAACACCCCTTTCCACAGCATCCCTCGACTTTTTTCCTTAATTGATGACCTCAGAAGATGAATCTGAGCTGCATAATATTCCCGATTGATGGTTTGACCTTTTTAGAGGAACCCCAGAAGAATGACACCCTTGGAATCCCACAACACTGATGCCATCACCTTGCCAGCGGATGGAACCACCTTTGCCTTTTTGGGCCATGGGGAGGTGGTATGTTTCCAGTGTTTTGAGGCTTCTTTTGACTACTGTCAAAAGTGTTGTACCCAAGTTTCATCCAATGTAACAAATCTCTGCCTAAAAAGTTGAATATCAGCTTCAAACAGTTGCACATTTTTCGCAGAGTGAAGTTCTTTGAGACGTTTGTTCTGTAATGTCAAAAGTCTTGGCACCCATCGGGCCGAAAGTTTATGCATGTTCACCAGATGTGTTAGAATATGGCCAACCCTCTCCACTAATATGCCCACACATTGTGCAATGTGCCGCTGTTTCACACGTCGATCTGCCATTACAATGTCTTGCACTTTTTTGAAAATTTTCTTCTGTGCATGCGATTGATGGACGACCACTGCGAGCAGCATCTTCAATTGATGTCTGTCCCCGCTTGAAATCTGCAATCCACTTATTCACCATTGTATAAGAAGGAGCATTGTCCCCTAATGTCTCCAGCATGTCCTTGTGAATTTCCAATGGTGTCAGTCCTTTTTTCTGAAGGTATTGAATTACTGCTCGCTTTGACAATTTCTCCATTCCCATATTTCAGCCTTGCCACCAAACTTTAAAATGCTGTCACGGAAACCCAAAAAATGTAAATAAATAAAGATTGCTCATCATGAGACCATTCAGCTAAGTAAATAAGATATTGCATTGCAAAACAAGAACATACAAAAAAGATTTCATGGGTGGGCCTCGAACTTTTCAGGCCCCCCCTCGTAACTAAAGAATTGTGTGAGAAACCTGTTGGCACGTTGCATTTATAAAGTGTAAGGGTTACTGGCCGATGGGCCATACTAGGTTCAAGGATCAAACATAGCAGCTGTATCATTGCCAAAAAGGAACAGGAGCCTGAATAGTGGGGGCCATTGGGCACGATGGGCAAACACAGCCTGCTGCAGCTGTAATGTGGTTTGGCTGGTGACTGCTAGGCCTAGCCTGAAAGTAATCACTGGCGAATGCAATTTTTCAGGCAGAAGGTTTTAAACCATATTTTCATTCAATTTTGGCTGCCGAGAACGAATATGAACTCTGTGCTTGGCTATCACAAACAGGATTTATAGATATTTTCCATTTTTGCTGAAAATTACTAGTATCGAATGTTTTATGATAAAAACACATGATTTTCGGTACTACATTTTGTATATTTTTAATTAAGGAATAACAAAGATTCCAAAGTCTATGTACAGCAAATGAAATATACTTACAGAATTCAAAGACCAAATATAAAAACACGTACATATGGCACACAGATGAATGGCAAATGTCAGTTATTTGAATTTTCTTTTATTGGCTGATCTGTGATGTACAGCTTCTGGGTTGTCTCTCATCAAGCTCCTGCAATAGTCAGCCATCATTTGTGAGTCCCAGCGGCCTTCATACCATTCTTCCGTTGTTGTGATGTAAAAGCTCCCCTTGCTCCTCGCTCACATCTCCAAGGTGCTCTTAAAAAAGTAAAAATGGCTGTGTAAATAGTGAATCTTGATACTTCTTCTATATCCAATATTTTGCAGACTCATTTGTAGCTCTTCCACAATGTCTTCATGGTTGTCTGCTTTCTTATTCTCTAGAAAATTCTGCACCACATTTCAAAATGCTTTCCAAGCTCTTTATTCTGTCTCATCCATTGATGTGATAAAATTTGGGTCTCTCCGAAGTGTTCTTAGTTGAGGTCCATCCAAAAATCCAGACTTTTTCTTCTCTTCAGTAAGACCATGAAAAGTTGAACATATATAGTTAAAGCATTCTCCACAGTGATTGAGAGGTTTGACAAACTGCTTATTCAATCCAAGTTTTATGTGCAAGGGAGGAAAGACAATGTTATTCCTATCCACTAGAGGATCATGGATCACATTCTTATCACCAGATTTAAAACTCTGTCGCTGATGCCATTCATTTTTAAAGCAATGCTCAGCTGTAACTTAACTGTCCAAGTAGCACAGAAAACAAGGGTGTTTTTTTGTACCCTCCTTGCAGAGCCAAAAGAAAGTTAACCATTGTCAAATTCACACAAATTAACCACCCATAAACATTATATTGTAACCTCTGTAGAACAATCTGCATGTTTTTATATTCTTCTTAGCGTTTGACAGAATGACCTATTGTTACAGAGTCATACGGTACTTATTTCCATTATGTAACAGAACACATTTTAAACTTCTTTTGGAACTATCCATAAAAAAGCCTCCAATCCCTTGAATCATATGCTGGAAGTCCCATAAAGAGAAGTAGCCCTTCAACATCAGAACAATAGACAAGCTGGCCATCTGAATGGAAGTACTTACGCAGTTCTGCTTCCCTGTTTAGATAAAATGAGACACTTGTACTGGGTTTAAACATTCGATTGTCTTGTAGTCTTCTTGAAGCCAATAGTTCAGCAGACTGTTTTGGTACATAAAGATCTGTAACCAGATCATTCAAAGCAGACTGAGTAAACATAATAGCTTTGTCACTATCTTCATGACATGGCAGAAAAATATCTGTACTGTCTTCTTCATTAGTATAACAATGTGAGGAGGATAGATCTGTGTCAACGTTTTCTGGAAGCGCAGTTCATTTTGGAACCGGTATGTCTTCACTATCGGCAACTGGTCGAATAGCTGAAGGGATACTCGGGTATTGAAAATATTTTTTTTTTCTTATTCTAACCTGTTGTGAATGTGTTAGAAATGAATTCTGAGCAGAAGCTCCCTCTGGTGGTTACAAACAGTACTGAACCATTCAATGATGATTGGCAATCAGGAGTTACAAACTGGTCTTATATAAGGGAGGTTCCCTCCTATCATGGTTGCCGGTGATCAATTGTTCTTGTCTCAACTGTGGTTGCTGGTTCACTTGGAAGCTTGCTGAGTCTTTCCTCTTCTCCTGCTCTCAGAAAAGATATTTTCTGTTTTTTGTTTTTGTGCTTACCATTTGCATATTTCTCTGCATTTCTGTGAGGTTATCCAGGTCTTCCCCCCCCCCCGCGGGGGCTTGGGCTCCTCTCAGTTCTTCTGGAGCCACTGTTATTTGTTCATTTGCCTTTTCCAGTTTTTTCAGTGGCTGCGGCTTAGTTTTGTTACACCAGAGAACTAATTTAGGTGGTAGAGGTCGTGTGATCTCAGGTGTTTTTGCAATTAGTAGAGTTGGTATTTTTTAGGGTTTTTTGGATTGCAGTAAGTGTCCTTCCTATCCTTTTCTGTCAAGGAAGATTGGGCCCCAACGTTTGCTCATACTATTTTCTGTCTGTGTCTGTATTTCCTCTTGTCTAACCGCCATTACATGTTTGGGGGCTTCCTATGTTCTTTGGGGATCTGCTCCGGGGCAGATAGCTTTCCTCTTTCTATCTTTAGGTGTAGTTAACCTCTCAGGCTGTGACGAGGCGTCTAGGACCAACGTAGGAACGCTCCACGGCTGCCTTTAGTTGTGGTGGTTAGTCAGGGTACTGCAATCCAGTAGATTCCAACCTCTCTGGTGTATTGCCGTTTTTGCCAATTCTCCTCAGCTACCAAATCATAACACTAACCTTTTACATAGACAAGGCAGAAATTGCAGCCTTGTAAATGATTGCTTGGTTCTCTCCAAACCATAGGAACTCCAAACTGAAGTTTAGCATTCTTTTCTTGAGACCATGATGTCAAGCTCTCAATACAGGTTTTGCACACTTTTGTGAGGAGAACAATGCTTGTCTTGTTCTCCAAGTTTAACTCTGAAGTACGCACAATACACCCTCTTAACAAAGTCAGTAATATTGCACCTCTGAGTCTTCACAGTAAATTTTACACATGTGTAGCCAAAAATATTTGGATAATTTCATCACTGTCTTCTGCGAGATGTAGAGCCCATTGTTAGATCAGAAAAACATCCTGCAGAGAAATACAAGCTAAAAGTTGCTAGCTACCTCAGTTGTTCATGTAATTTCTGTCCCACCCCCACACCTTAGGTATTGATTCACAACCCAAAAAATGAAAATCAGCAGGATAAAAACAACAAAGTCATGTAAAATTCCAATAAATAAAACTGTACCTGCACACGACTGCACACATGCTTAAATTTGCATGTATTGCCATATTTCCACTGGCCCTCATTAAACTGCCAGCATGTTCAAGATTTTTCATTTGCTCCTTGCCCCCCCTGACTACCTCCTTTTCCCGCATGCTGGGAAATGCTCCCTTCGCTCCCGTGAAAGGACTGCCCATACCTTGCGGGTGCCATCAATTTAAGCCACAGGCCTATATCCTTTTGATACCACCTAATGTGAGGCCTGACCGCCTTACGCTGCCTGAATTGTTCATCATAGTGCAACCAGGTCAGCCCACCACAAGTGTGGTGAGCTTCCCCAATCGCGTACACATAACAAAATAATCATGAATTATTTCCCGTGGACTTATGAACTATAACACTCGGTAATATAGGGAATGCTTGCATCGAGTTCGGGAAAGTTTCCTGGATAAGGCGCCAGTGCCAGCTTCGCTTCTCCTTTTTCCTGTCATCCCTCTTTGCCCTATCTAAATTTAAGTTCTGCAAGGGGGTAAAGGGAAAATTTTCCACTTATTTAGCACCACACTTTTTCGCCTTCAATTGTTTTTAAAAATGCACCCCCAAGGGGCCCTCAAAGCAAACGTTAACTTGATCCTCTGCCCTATCATCCAATTTTAAAGCATCCCCATTAACCTTCTCCATTTGCAGTGACACGGATACACCAGAGCTGGGTACCTGTTCCCACTCCACGGCCCTACAGGGGTCACACACAATCTGATTCCCCGAACCCGATGCCGCGACCCATAGCCCGACGGGTGACACCTCTGCCCCAGTCGCTGTACCCCCTTCCATTCTTTTTAAAATGGGAGACATAGTCAACAGCACCACCCTAATATCCGGGCCTACCATAGCGACGCCACCCCTCGGACCCAGCACCTCCAACCCTAACGCACTACCCCCATCGATTACACCTCAACCAGCCCCTGCGGGCAACAAACATGACAAAGACTCATACTCAACAAGCTGCACAGGTGCTGTGTCCCCAGCAACCGAACGTCACGCATCCTGTAGCTCTACAGCCACGTCCATGTCGCTGTCTGTATCATAACATTCTGCGCAGCCTCGCTGCCCCAGTCACTCGCCCCTGGGCTGCGCCCCTGGCCTCCTCATCACCAGTGGGGACTGGAGCGCGTGCAGCGCGACAAACTGCCGACCTCCATATGGCCCTGGAACGCCCCTGCGATCCCGTGAACTGTAGCGATGGCCATCCTTGTGCCCTGTCCGCCATTGCGACCACGCTGCCCAACACTGTCATCCTGGTTCGCCTGCTGTCAGGGCCAGGCAGCAGGGGGTCCAGCTGATGCAGCCTGCCTGCTGAACACCTCCTCTTCTTCCCCGTTGCAGGCCCGCTACTGACGTCCTCCTCCAGGGCGCCTGCTGCACGCACAGCCCCTGTGTCTGGCTCCCTGCCTGCTCTGTCCTGTACCCCGTGCCTCCGCTACGACGCTTCTCCCGGCTCACTACGGGGTTACACGCCACCCCCTGCAACGCCGCTATCCCCTGGTGCCGACTGCGCTCTACGAGGAAGCCGCACATCCTGTGTGGCCTGCACTTCTGTTGCAGCACTCGATCCAGGTCCGCTTGGCAGACCTGCGCCTGCCGCCCGGCTAGGCAGTTTAGTGGCAGAGGTGTGCCAAGGGGAGGGGAGCCGCACTGCTTCCTCCAGCCTCCATAGGGTCCCTGTATGGGCTCCGGAACATGCGCCAGCCGCGCGATGACAGCTCCGGTGACAGCCTCTCTGGGGCCTGGTCCTCCTGCCCTTTCTCTCAGCGTCCAGGGTATCCGTAAGCAGCCATGAGGGAAGACAGCTGGCCTTATAGCCATCCCCCTCTCATGGAGCGCGCGAGCTCCCGCAGGCGCTCCATAACATTTGACACAGACACACCTGACTGCTTCTGCCTCCAGCCACGGGATGCCCACTGACGACATTACAACATAACAGAAGTGTATGAACACCCCCAAAAATCGAATGACATATAAGAGAAAAAAAAACTATCAATTTATATGAAAAAGTATGCACGTTTACAAAAAGGGACGTAGGACTGTCCCTTACATTTTCACCACATTGCTGCATATGGAAGAGTCAGACTACAGTTTTGTGACCACATCAATCGCAAGTTGTAATAAAACACCTGCAACTCACTATACATAATAGATTTATTGCCATTATGTTCCAATGTCATGATCCTAGAATAAGGACCGTGGCTCTGAATAAAATTCGGCGTCTATAAATTTATCTTCAGCAAGTTCCAAATATTAATAGAATCTGTTGCCTATCGATTATTAACTACAGTTGGGTACAGAACAGATGATGAGTAGAGTCCCAGATACATGTGATATACAGAACAGTGTGCCAATATGCCCCAAAAAAAAAGTTACTTTTATAGTCAAGAAAATATTAGCG
Organism: Oophaga sylvatica; assembly: GCA_033576555.1. Lineage (NCBI taxonomy): Eukaryota > Metazoa > Chordata > Amphibia > Anura > Dendrobatidae > Oophaga > Oophaga sylvatica. The sequence goes on from JARQOD010000007.1 coordinate 156,118,032, forward strand.
TATCTGTTGGCAAGAGGTGTAACTGAGGGCTCAGTAAAAAAACCATGCATGGCAGTGACAAACTCTCTCAATGTTGTTCCCTCTACCGGTGGAAACCATAAACAGGCAATAAAAAAAAAAGGAAATATTATGCTGACTTTTTCCTATCTGTTGCCAAGAGGTGTAACTGAGGGCCCTGTGCAAAACAATGCATGTGAGTAAGCAAATTTCTCGATACTGTTCCCCTTACTGGTGGAAACCATGAACAGGCAATGCAATAAAGAGCTAAAATTATTATGCTGAGTTATTGACACAAGAGAACCGCTATGATGACTCAATGAATAATGCCATGTGGTAACAATTCGTAACCTTTATCCCAGCTGCTATATCTGTATGTGCGATGGGAGTCCCGTCCCTCTGCCCCCTAACAGAATCAGTGCAGCGCTATGAAAGGTTCGCATTGCACAGGGCCGGCTCCAGGTTTTTGAGTGCCCCGGGCGAAAGAATCTCAGTGGGCCCCACCTTTAACACATACCACGATTCAGGATGCACAGATACAGGTGAGAAATATAGGTATACAATGCCAGATTTCACTTCTTACATGAGTGATAGCGCCCGACTCAATGCAAGTCAATGGGTGCAGAAATGCAGCAGATCCGCACAAAGAATTGACATGCTCCAGAAATGGACCCGCAGCGTTTATGCTGCGGTTTTTTTCCCCATGTGCACAATTTTTAATTTTACATAGACTATAATGGTACTGTACAACGCAGGAGAATCTGCTGCGGATCCGCAGGGCCAAATCCGCTGGTGATCCGCAGCAGAATCCGCAACGTGTGCACAGACACGAAAATGCAGGTAAAAATCTGTGTGTTTTTTTAATGCAGATTTTCCAGCATTTTGGCGCTTTATGCGCTTTTGTATGCATTTGGACCGACCCCGGATAAAAAAAACAAAAAAACCCCTTGATCAGGTGCCAAGTGGGCCCCCCTGTCTTGCCAGGGCCACGCCATTTGCCAGGGTGCTGACGCCGGCCCTGGCATTGTACAACAGCTAAGATGCACTTACATTGTTCTCTTCTGCTAACAGAATCACTGCCTTGTGATATATGAATTTTTTTTAAACCAGGCATCAGCCATGGTCCGCTGCTGTGCCTGGGGGCCCTAGTCAGCTGCCTGGTCTGCCTGCTCATAACGCCAGGCCAGGATCTTGTGCTTTGAAAGATTCTATAGTGGTAGGCAGCTCGTTGATAAAAATGTTGAAGAGCGTTGGACTTCTGCTACTCCCTTTAGACATGTGCAAATATAGATGTGAATATGTCATCTGGAATATCCAGCTGTACTGTACTTATACAGTTCAGTTTCGTGCTTAGCAGAATTGGGTGGTAGCCAGACTGGGCCTCTTGTTACCAGTTTTTCTGCATTAATACATACGTAGCTGAACAATTAACATAGCAGTATCTACAGGTGAAAATTTTCACCCAGCCCTTCAAGTGGCCACTGGCCAGCTTTGAAGGTCAGATGAAACTGAGATGTCATGAATTCGTCAGAGGAGGGGACATAAACCCTTATAATGTTAAAGCCTCCAGGATTTAGATAAAACCACCACAGACAGAGGTTAAGTAAACCGTAAAGTTTAACAATCACAAGCCGCAAACATATGGAAACGTTACATTTTGTACCTGAAATGCAGCCAGGTAATTGTCTGAATGCATTCTGTATATTTGAATATGAATTCAAAAGTGCCATTTGTATATTCACAGTACACTATTAACAGCAATCATATCTATATTCTTGAAAAACGCAAGATTAAGCCATAGACTACTATCTATAATCATGACAATCTTTTTAAGCAATATCTATAGCTAAGTTATGTTAAGTAATGTAAAAAGTAGCTGCTACTATGTATTGCATAAATAACATAGGTTTTGGAACATCTGAACATTCTTGCATTTCTAAAACTGTGACCATGCTCAATATTCCACAACTGTTCCGTTCTGCTGTGTAGTAAATATTGCAGAGACACCATAGATGATCACAGAGGCTTTGAGCAAAGTAATTTATAAATAATAACATTCCTTTTTTCTTAACGCTTTATAATCCAGTAAAGAAGGAACATGCAGTGTCACTCATACAAGTTATCACTTATAAAATTTATTAATTCCTCTGCAACTACAAGCATTCAGCCATCACTGTTTTGTATTAAACTCTTACCATTTGAGTCAGGCAAAGTTATGGCTCTGAAGGAGATAATAAAACATAGTTTACCAAGAAATATTGGTAATGAAATACTGAGCCACCATCACAGCATTGCTATATCCCATTTATATGTAGTGTATTGTGTCCAATGTGCGCAACCATCCAACGAAAAAAGTAGCTTTTCAAATAAACTCTTTAAGGTACATAAATGTTATGAAGGAAAGCGACGAGACCGGCCTATGCCGAGGAGTGAACATGATGAAGGGGACGTTTGTCCTGGGCTGGTCGGCACTGTTGGGCTTCCTGTTGAAGTACATGGGCAGACCACCATATGCTCCTTTAACTGGCGGACCAAGACACAAATATACAACATGGATGGATGGCTTAGTGAGAAGCCATCAGAGCCAGATGATTGTGATTGTTGGGTGGTAGCCAGACTGGGCCTCTGGCTACCAGTTTTTCTCGTTAAATAGATACGGAGCTGAACTATTAACACAGCAATATCTCCAGCTGGACTGTAGTTATACAGTTCACTTTCCTGCTTTGCAGAATTTGCTGTTAGCCAGACTGGTCCTCTGGCTAACAGTTTATCTTCATAAATAGATACGGAGATGAACAAGTCCACCAGCAATGTGTACAGCTGTATTGTACTGATAGAGTAAACGTTCCTGTTCTTCAATTTTGGTGTTAGCCAAACTGGTGCTCCGAGTATGGGTGTTCCTGCGTAAATAGATAAGGAGCAGAATAATTTACACAACCATATGTCCAGGTGGACTGTGGTTGTACAGTTCACTTTCCTGCTTTGCAGAATTGTCTGTTAGCCAGACTGGGCCTCTGGCTACCAAGTTTTCTCTGAAAAAAGATACATATCTGAACAATGAACACATTTATATGTCCAGATGGACTGTAGTTATACAGTTCATTTTCCTGCTTTGCAGAAATTGCTGTTAGCCAGACTGGGCCTCTGGCTAACATATTTTCTTTGAAAATAGATACGGAGCTGAAAAATGAACACATTTATATCTCCAGATGGACTGTAGTTATACAGTTCATTTTCCTGGTTTGCAGAAATTGCTGTTAGCCAGACTGGGCCTCTGGCTAACATTTTATCTTCGTTAATAGATACGGAGAAGAACAATTCCCCAACAATGTATACAGCTGAATTCTACTGATACAATAAACTTTCCTGCTTTTCAATTAGGGTGTTAGCAAAAGTGGGCCTCTGAGTATGGGTGTTCCTGTGGAAATAGATATGGAGCTGACCAATTGACACAACAATATATACAGCTGGACTGTACTTCTACAGTTCACTTTCATGCTTTGCAGAATTGGTTGGTAGCCAGACTGGGCCTCTGGCTAACATTTTTTCTACGTAAATAGATACGAGATGAGAAATTCCAACAACAATGTATTCTGCTGCATTGTACTGATAGAATTAACTTTACTGCTTTAAAATTTGGGTGTTATCCAAAGTGGGACTCTGAGTATGGGTGTTACTGCAGAAATCTAGACGGATATTTTTAATATTTTGAGTATACTACATATACATTTTATCTGTAGATCCACTACATGTGTTTTGTGCCGACTCTTTGTTGGAGTTATCCAAATAATCCATTTGCAGCATTTTAACATCCATTAGACACCTAAACAGATGGCATTTTGGCTACCTCACTATGTGGCCTGCCCCACCACCCCTCCTCCACCAACAAAATTGTTCTTTCCTTGTGTCATACATACTGATGATGATGACCCTTTCAGCGTGAGTCTGCCTATAGGCTCCTGCAAGTGGATCGCTCAGCAGGGCACTTGGGTACTCTGTACCCTGCCGGTGTGTTAAAGGGATGTGTCACGCCAGCAGTGACCCTGTCTGTGTCCCTGGCTGTTCAATGAAAAGGGGAATAATTAACAGGGGAGGATTAGATTTTCTATTACACAGTTGGTTACGCCACCTGTGGTTTATGGTGAAAGCTGAACGGCGCTCCAGTGCATATCCTATGAAACTGGTGGTGATGCAGCAGAGTTTGACTAGCTCGCCACAGGCACAGCTTCTTGCCTCAGGGTTGAAGTATATTTTGATGGATGAATGGTACTGTTAAATGTAGCGGTGTGTACAAGGTGCCGCTGGAAAAACTTTAGATCACACATTCGGGGCCAGTTTACAAGGCTTTACTCCGAGTTGAGGTGTGTACATATGCCCCCTTGGTACAGTATCCTCCAGGTGAGTGGCTCTGCAAACTCCCAGGTACATTGTAAAGACAGCTTTACAGGACTACTTTAAATATGCTCCTTTCTGTGTCATCTCACGGTGTCGTATTACTCCCCTGTCCTTCTTGCCAACACCTCGCAATCATAGTCCAAAGTCAGTAGCCGGGAAACATGTGGTATAACGTCTGCTCTTCTTTTCCTTGCTATTATATAGACACGTTTTCGGCAAACATAAGTGATGTTCAGTAGCTGAGACTCCTCGAGATGACACTGCCTCCGGCTTGCTATGTGAGTACGGAAGTTATATAATAGGCTAATGGCCCGGTGTCCCTTCTGCGACCTGGGTTAATGTGGTGCATGCAGTGTACACAGGGGAAAGCGGGGTTGGGACAGTACTGCCTAGACCACAGTATAGGCAGCATGGATCAATGATGCTCTCCGTATCCGATGCCGGGGGACATAAGTTTTCGTGCTCACAGTATCCAACCACACTGCCACTGTAGTGGAGCTGTGAGCCATGTTTCCGGTTGTGTTATCTGGCCAAAGCTTACCTGACCTTTAACCTTGTTTAAAAAAATTACCCATCATGACAGGAATGCCAGGAATACGGGAGGGGTGGGGTTACTGAACAAAGTCTGATAGTCCAGGTGCCGGGTTGCTAGAGAGTCTAAAGGGTATGCCACACTAAACAATATCGCTAACGAGATCGCTAAAAAACGTCACTATTTAGCGATCCCGTTAGCGATATTGTTCAGTGCGGCAGCTTCCAGCGACGAGCTTCCTGCTGTGATCTCGCTCGTCGCTGGAATCGCTCCGGACCCTATTTCATCGCTGGCGCTCCCGCTGGGTGAGTATCTAATCGCTGTGTGGCACCTTTTCTTAGCGATTTAGCGGTACTTTTGTACCGCTAAAGTCGTTAAGAAGATCGCTAACGGCGATAGCGTCGTTAACTATATCGCTAAATGTGGCTGCATTTAGCGATATAGAAACAATCCCGCTAGCGATCGCATTAGTATGCGTCGTTATCGTGATTGCTAGCGGGATTGTTTAGTGTGGCAGTACCTTAAGACTTTCCCAGGATGACACTCAAAGCACGCTCAGAATCCCACCAGGGCAACCAACTCCTGGGGCACATTGCAAGCTAAGCGCTCACACTTACACAGCCTACTGACTTTGATCCTGGTGTCCATGCTTTCCACCAGATGAATACATGAGCCACCTGGCGCACATGGGCAAGTGCAGGTTCACTGAGCAGGTTGGGGGGGCCGACTCGTGTGCAATAGCACTGGTACAGGGACCCGCATAGTACAAACATTTGCCTCTGACGGTGGGATGGGCCCTCTCGCCATCAGACGCAGCGGCGTACTATGCGGGGCCCTGTGCCAGTGTCGTCAACCACTAGTCGGCCACCCCTTCTTGCTAAGGGAAACAGCACTTGCAATACTTACCTCTCCATGCTCCACCGCTGTGACGTCTTGTGCGTTTCCTGACAGTCAAATCCAGGTTACAGAAATTACCTCACTACTGTACTCCCTCTGCATAAACAGTCCAAGTGCAGACACCTGTAAGATGGTGACGCTGAGGAGGGCAGAGTAGACCACTGCACAGCAAGGAGAGTTATTAAATATTGTAAAAAGTTTTCACGAATATATGGGTAGCATTTCACACTGGATCATTAATAATGTGGACCATCATATATGGAGCTTTCATTGGGCCCATAACACACTGGAGCATCATCCATGGAGCACAACATATACAGTAGCATTGTCAATTAGGCAGTTCAGAGACTCGAGCAGCAGGCAAGGGGCCAATCAGAGAATGAAGCAGTAGCCATGGGGCAGATCAGAGACTGGAGCAGCAGGCATGGGGCCGATCAGAGACTGGAGCAGCAGGCATGGGGCCAATCACAGAATGAAGCAGCAGCCATGGGGCAGATCAGAGACTGGAGCAGCATGCATGGGACCGATCAGAGACTGGAGCAGCAGGCATGGGCCAATCAGAGACTGAAGCAGCAGGCATGGGACCGATCAGAGACTGGAGCAGCAGCCATGGGGCAGATCAGAGACTGGAGCAGCATTTATGGGGTCCATTATACACTGGATCATTAATAATATGGACCATGATTTTGGCCTATAACACACTGGAGCAGCAGCCATAAGGCCCATCATATACTATAGCATTGTCAATTGGGCAGTTCAGAGACTGGGCAGCAGGCATGGGGCCGATCAGAGACTGGAGCAGCAGACATGGGGCCAATCACAGAATGAAGCAGCAGCCATGGGGCAGATCAGAGACTGGAGCAGCAGGCATGGGGCCGATCAGAGACTGGAGCAGCAGGCATGGGGCCAATCAGAGAATGAAGCAGCAGCCATGGGGCATATCAGAGACTGGATCAGCAGGCATGGGGCTGATCAGAGACTGGAGCAGCAGGCATGGGGCCGATCAGAGACTGAAGCAGCAGGCATGGGGCCGATCAGAGACTGGAGCAGCAGCCATGGGGCAGATCAGAGACTGGAGCAGCAGCCATGGGGCCGATCAGAGACTGGAGCAGCAGGCATGGGGCCAATCAGAGACTGGAGCAGCAGGCATGGGGCCGATCAGAGACTGGAGCAGCAGCCATGGGGCAGATCAGAGACTGGAGCAGCAGGCATGGGGCCTATCAGAGAGTGGAGCAGCAGGCATGGGGCCAATCAGAGACTGGAGCAGCAGCCATGGGGCAGATCAGAGACTGGAGCAGCAGGCATGGGGCTGATCAGAGATTGGAGCAGCAGCCATGGGGCAGATCAGAGACTGGAGCAGCAGGCATGGGGCCAATCAGAGACTGGAGCAGCAGGCATGGGGCCGATCAGACAGTGGAGCAGCAGCCATTGGGCCGATCAGAGACTGGAGCAGCAGCCATGGGGCAGATAAGAGACTGGAGCAGCAGGCATGGGGCCAATCATATACTGGAGCAGCAGGCATGGGGCCGATCAGAGACTGGAGCAGCAGCCATGGGGCAGATCAGAGACTGGAGCAGCAGCCATGGGGCCCATCAGAGACTGGAGCAGCAGGCATGGGGCCAATCACAGAATGAAGCAGCAACCATGGGGCAGATCAGAGACTGGAGCAGCAGGCATGGGGCCGATCAGAGACTGGAGCAGCAGGCATGGGGCCAATCAGAGAATGAAGCAGCAGCCATGGGGCAAATCAGAGACTGGAGCAGCATTTATGGGGCCCATTATACACTGGATCATTAATAATATGGACCATGATTTTGGCCCATAACACACTGGAGCAGCAGCCATAGGGCCCATCATATACTGTAGCATTGTCAATTGGGCAGTTCAGAGACTGGAGCAGCAGGCATGGGGCCAATCACAGAATGAAGCAGCAGCCATGAGCCAGATCAGAGACAGGAGCAGCAGGCATGGGGCCTATCAGAGAGTTGAGCAGCAGTCATGGGGCCGATCAGAGACTGGAGCAGCAGGCATGGGGCAGATCAGAGACTGGAGCAGCAGGCATGGGGCCGATCAGAGACTGGAGCAGCAGGCATGGGGCCAATCAGAGACTGAAGCAGCAGCCATGGGGCCCATCATATACTGTAGCATTGTCAATTGGGCAGTTCAGAGACTGGAGCAGCAGGCATGGGGCCAATCAGAGACTGGAGCAGCAGGCATGGCTCCAATCAGAGAATGAAGCAGCAGTCATGGGCAGATCAGACACTGGAGCAGCAGGCATGGGGCCGATCAAAGACTGGAGCAGCAGGCATGGGGCCAATCAGAGAATGAAGCAGCAGCCATGGGGCAGATCAGAGATTGGAGCAGCAGGCATGGGGCCAATCATAGACTTAAGCAGCAAGCATGGGGACAATCAGAGAATGAAGCAGCAGCCATGGGGCAGATCAGAGACTGGAGCAGCAGGCATGGGGCCAATCAGAGACTGGAGCAGCAGCCATGGGGCAGATCAGAGACTGGAGCAGCAGGCATAGGGCCCATCATATACTGAAGCATTCAAAATGGGGGACATCAGACACTGGAGCAGCATTTATGTGGCCCATTACACTCTGGAACATTAATAATGGGGCCCATTATACATGGAGCTTGATTTTGGCCCATCATACAATGGAGCATCATCCATGTGGACCATCATATACTGGAGCATCATATGGGGTTCATTATTTATGGCCCATCATGTAGGATATGGAGGATCATATGGGCCCTATTCTGTATGGAGCATTATATGGGGCTCATTCTTTTGTATGGCACACTATGTGGTGGCCATAATACTTTATGGAGGAATATAGTGTCCTTTTTTCTAGCTATTGTAGATGTTAACATAGATATCAGTCATGTCATGTAAGAAGTGAAGTATTTTGCATTGTAGTAAACCGAGATTTCTGTGCCATAATGGAGCATCATTAATTGTGGTATGTGTTAAAGGGGCCCACTGATACTCTTTGCCCCAGGGCACACGAAAACTGGGAGACATCCCTACCCCCCCCCCCACAAGTTGAGCCAAATAACTCCCATTTTTCAATGTGTAAACATTATTATAAAGTCAGTAAAGGTTGCCAAGTTTAAGTAATAATGATTGATGTTGTTGACATTGAAATGGGCACTGTAGGCGTGTTTTCTGTCCTCCACTGTCTACCGGCTTTGCTTCCCCATTGACTTGGATTGGGTTTCGTGTTTCGATTTACCCGCCGATTTTTCGCGGTAGTGGGCGGATTTCACTCGACCCGACTTTTGCGAAAGTCGGGTTCTGTGAAACCCGACTCGACCAGAAAAAAGGGAAAGTCGCTCATCTCTAGTGGCAGCATCTGATCAAATGTCAGTGAATTTTATTGATGTTTAGCTATAGGGTTTTAGGATGTCTTTTGTTTATACCTTTGGTTTGTTATACTAAAATAAATATGAACCATGATGATGAAGGTTTGAAACAACGACGTTTAAGTCGATGAGCTTATTTTGAGTTGTTTCTAACTAACCTGAATGGCTTAAAAAAAAAAAGAAACAGTGTCTGCAAATTGTGATTCTGGTTCGGTTTTTATCCTAAAGGGTATGCCACACTAAACAATATCGCTAACGGGATCGCTAAAAAACGTCACTATTTAGCGATCCCGTTAGCGATGTTGTTGTGTGCGGCAGCTTCCAGCGACGAGCTTCCTGCTGTGATCTCGCTCGTCGCTGGAATCGTTCCGGACCCTATTTTCTCGTCGGCGCTCCCGCTGGGTAAGTATCTAATCGCTGTGTGGCACCTTTTCTTAGCGATTTAGCGGTACTTTTGTACCGCTAAAGTCGTTAAGAAGATCGCTAACGGCGATAGCGTCGTTAACTATATCGCTAAATGTGGCCGCATTTAGCGATATAGAAACAATCCCGCTAGCGATCGCATTAGTATGCGTCGTTATCGTGATCGCTAGCGGGATTGTTTAGTGTGGCAGTACCTTTAGTCATGTGACAGTGATCATTAAAGGGTCAACATTGACTTTTAGGATTGCTACTTCCAATAGATGGCACTAGAGTTCTAGTCCTCTTCCTCTCTGAAGAGACTATTTGCACAGATCCTCAAGATTGAAATCAAAACAGGACATTCTGTGACCCACACGGATCTCATTCTCAGATCCATGATTTTAATTGATGTGTGAATGGACCTATAAAACTCTACGAGTCCGTGTACAGTATGATAAAAAAAATCGGAAGTACACAGACATATCACATGAATGCGAGAATGTCGAATGAATAATGGATTTTACTGATAACATTATTACACAGAACAGATATAGAATAATATTTACATCCAGGCACTTACTACTGACATCTCAAATAATAAGATCAGAATTCTGCTGTTTCTTCTCCATCTGGTCAAACCTTCATGTCGATATCTCCCAACCACGACTCATCTTGTCACGATGATCATCACAGCCCTGAAAATAACAAGGTCACATACATTGTATACATACATGTGTCTCTCCTCTGTATACAGATATGTGTAAGGGGTGGCAGGTCCCCTCAGTTGCACCCTCTCCTCCTTCTGTGTGACCTCCCATGCACTTTATAAATGTTATATGTGTATCATTGATGAGCACTGTTTGCACTGTTTGACTATGTAGAGTTCCCCTTTAATTGTCTTATAATCTATGTTCCTTTAATGCCTGTAGATTTAGGGACAGGCAAGAGTTAATGCTGTAGGCTTGGCTTCCAGCCACAAGGTGAAAGGAAGCTGCTGCTTCCCCAGAACTGTCCGGATATTTGGCCAGGGCAGACTTTTGCTACTGAAGGGGCACTGCCAGACCCTCCGGACGAGAGAGGTCTGTTGCCCCGAACTCCCAGGACCCAGAGTAGCCTGAAAGGACTCAAGAGAGGATGCAAAGACCAAGAACTAAGGACAAAGGATTAAAGACCGCAACATGGGCCCCAAGGACTCTGGAAGGGCCCTCGCTTATGTAGGGTTACTCCTGGCTCATGGACTACTGCAGATCTTTGGCCTCTGCATCTGCTGTGGGTGCAGCTGTATTAAGTGTCAGGGAGAGATCAGGAATCCAGTGTTGTACTCTTTTAATTCCATTCCACCCCTGTTCATTCCTTCTATTCCATACCTGTTCATTAAAGTTATTCCCAGTTGGACAACAGTTGCCTCTTGGACTCTAATTTCCCTGAACTAGAGTGGACAGAGAGAAAACAAGGTAAAATGTGGGAAAAGCTGTGTTGGTCCCGTCTATTTATGTACAAGGGGCCGTGGGTACTCGCTGATCGTCTGCTCAGTGGACTCTGCTTGTGAACTGTGCCTTTAAATAACTCGCCACAACTACCCCCCAGTGCCCCTTGTTACATATGTACCCACCATTAAAAATATAATTGATAAGCAGCACTGTTCCCCCCCATTAACTATAATTTCCGCCATCCAATGATATAAATTATTTCAGTCTGTGACTCTCCCCAATTAACTGTAAGGCTATGTGCACACGGAAAACATACAAGGTTTTACACTACAAGTGAAGTGAATGAGATCCATGAAGTCTCATGCACACATTGCATATTTTTTCCTTGCAGATTTGCAGCAAATTAAAATATCTAGAATGTCAATTCTTGTAGCGTATTTCCCCCATACTAAAAATGTTGCCAAAAAATAAATGTGTTTTACGCAGCGTCCTTTCTGCCAACACATTAGGATATGCAGCAGAATTTTCTCCTGCAAATCATGAACATGTGCACATAGCGTTAGTCCCTGTCCTGCGTCCCCATCATTCATTATAAGTCCTTGATAGCATCATAATGAATTTGGGGGTGGCAGAAGACATTATCAGGTACTGAGCATCATCCGCCACCTCCCACTTAATTACAAATCCCTGACAGCGTCTTCTCCCACTTTTCAACTCATTGTAAGGGTCCTATGCACCTTACCGCCTCCTCTCCCACTCTGCAATAAATTTTAAGTACACAATAGCATCACAATGAATTGTGAAATGGGGAGGATGCTATCAGAGGCTTAGCATCCTCCCCACCACCCAAATAATTTCCCATCCATATTGAATGTCCTCCTCCCCTCTCACTGTTCATAAGTCTATTAGAAGTCACCCTTACTCCCATCACAATCCCCCACATTCCTCATTGACCTCTCCCCACATCCCATTATTGTCCTCTTCCCCACCTCCATCATTTTCCTCTCCACCACCCCATCATTGTCTACTCCCCATCTTCATCATTGCCTTCTCCCCACCTCCATCATTGCTCTATCCACCACCCCATCATTGCCCTCTCCATCAAATTCATCATTACTTTCCCCACCACCTCCATCATTGCTCTCTCCACCACCCCATCATTGCCCTCTCCACCACCCCCATCATTCCCCTCTACACCACCCCATCATTGCTCTGCCCCACCAACCCCATCATTGCTCTGCCCCACCACCCATCATTGCTCTCCCCCACCATCACCATTATTGCTCTCCCCCACCACCGCCATCATTGCTCTCCCCAACCACCCCCATCATTGCTCTCCCCAACCACTATCATCATAGATCTCCCCGACCACCTTCATCATTGCTTTTCCCACCACCCTCATCACTGCTCTTCCCTACTGCCTCCATCATTGCTCTCCCCACCACCTCCATCATTGCTCTTCCCCACCACCCCATCATTGCTCTCCCCGATCATTGCTCTCTCCCACCACCTCCCAATGTATTATTAAAAAAAAACACACCACTCACCTCTCTGTTCATTCCCCTGAAGCTGCAGCATCATCGTCTCCGGCAGCTTTCCATCTGAAACAGCTGCACGCTGAATGCTGACTTCATCCAGCCATGCGACTGTGTCAGACAGGAAGCAATGGAAGGAAGCACAGTATGAATCCCTGCAGCTCCACTCCGCGGACATTTTCTGCTGTAGGCAGCGGAGCTGCAGGGATTGCTCCCTGCCCGTCGGACATGAGGGCCATGGGCCCCCGGAGCCTCAGGGCCTGTAAACAGGCCAGATTGTCCTCATTATTAGCTGCTCTGCACGGGCCCCCCTGCACCACTGGGCCCTGGTGCAGCTGCACTGGTTGCAGCGGTGGTATGTCCGCCCCTGCTTGGCGATACATGGAGGTAGAAAACTGGAACACTGTCTCTTTAAATCTTCAGTTGGTTTATTATGCTGCAGCATAAACCAATAAGAAGGGGAAAGTAAACATAGCCTTTAGGTAAAAACAGGAAAACAACAAAGAAAACAAAATGCTATAACAGAGTCCATATGCTGCAGGTAACATCCTGCTCTGGAGCAACACAGGTTCAGTCATTCCTCCACAAGACTGAAATCACTGGAGAATGCTCTCTTTAGTTTTGCTGACCAAAGACTTCCCCTCAAGCCAAGCCATTTAAGCTCCGGACCACGTGACTCTTCCCCCATGTGACTGAACACATGACTGTGACATCACACAGGTCCTTTTAGCACACCTCGGTGCTGGCTCTGCAGGTGGAGATAAGGTGAACACCCTCCCACCCACTCTATGGATGGCCACATAAAAACCAGCCCATTATACAGCTTAAGGTTATACACATGGGAAGAAGGAATCAATATCACCATTACACACTGAGCGGGAAACCACTGGGTAAATCTGACATGGAGAAGGATTTGGGGATCCTAGTTAATGATAAACTTACCTGGAACAGACAGTGCCAGGCAGCGGCTGCCAAGGCAAACAGGATCATGGGTGCATTAAAAGAGGTCTGGATACACATGATGAGAGCATTATACTGCCTCTGTACAAATTCCTGGTTAGACCGCACATGGAGTACTGTGGACATTTTTGGGCACCGATGCTCAGTAAGGATGTAATGGAACTAGAGCGAGTAAAAAGGAGGGCAACAAAATTAATAAAAGGGATGGGGGAACTACAATACCCAGAAAGATTAGCAAAATTAGGATTATTTAGTCTAGAAAAAAAGATGACTGAGGGTAGTGTTGAGCGATACGATAATGCAAATATCGTCTATCGGCCGATATTAGCTCTATCGGCCTTTCGATAATTCGTTTCGATATTTTCGTCATATCGAATACCGGAATCGGATTTGTCACTGTCACTGTCCGTGTCCGTCGGTCGGGTCTGTCACTGTCAGTGTCCGTCGGTCGGGTCTGTCAGGAGTCAGCGGCACTTACCTGGCAGAAGATCTCCGGCGGTCACGTCCTGGACTGCTTCATGGCCGCCATCCTCTTCTCCCCGGCGGTCACATGCAGTTTCTCGCGATAACTGCAGTGACTGCTGGGTAATCCCGGCCGTAAAGCAGTCAGTCCGATGATGTCACCGCCGGGGAAGCTGGTAAGCAGCTGTGCTGCGCTGTGCTGTCATTGCGATGTAGCAGAGCTGGATCGTCGTGGGACTGTCATTACTATGGACTGCGTCGGACAGGTGGTATACTGTTGGTTTGTTTTTTTTCTTTTTTTACAGGAGATCGATGGCGTCGCAGGAATGAGAGTACAATAAAATTAATGAAAACTGTGTTGTCTCTTTTATTTCATTAAAATACTTTTTTCTTGCTGTGTCTTTTTTTTATACATTTAATAACTTTGGGATTAATAATGGATCGGTGTCTTATTGACACCTTTCCATTATTAACCGGGCTTATTGTCACCGTGCAATCAACGGTGACAATAACCCCTTATTACCCCGCTTGCCACCGCTACAGGGCAAGTGGGAAGAGCCGGGTAAAGTGCCACAATTGGCACATCTTTTGATGCGCCAAATGTGGGGCTGCTGTAGCCTGGTATTATCAGGCTGTTGAGGGCCAAAATCCATGGGCCTTGACAGTCTTTTAATACCAGGCCGCAGCAGTCTGCATTTTACTTGGCTGGTTAACAAAAATAGGGGGACCCCTACGCTGTTTTTTTTTCGAGGGGATCCCCTATTTTTGTTAACCAGCCAAGCTAAGCAGACTGCTGTGGCCTGGTATTATCAGGCTTGCAAGGTCCATGGATATTGGATCCTTACCAGCCTGAAAAACCAGGCCTCAGCGGTCTGCTTCATCTGGCTGGTTAACAAAAATAGGGGGGACCCCACGCCAATTTTTTTCGAGGGGATCCCCTATTTTTGTTAATCAGCCAAGATATGCAGACTGCTGTGGCCTGGTATTATCAGGCTGGCAAGGTCCATGGATCTTGGCTCCTTAACAGCCTGAAAATCCAGGCCTCAGCGGTCTGCTTGATCTGGCTGGTTAACAAAAATAGGGGACCCCACGCCAATTTTTTTCAAGGGGATCCCCTATTTTTGTTAACCAGTTCCCTCTGACGTCACTGATTGTGTCCCTGGCTGACCTGAAGTGAAAGTGGAAAGCAATCAATTAAGCTTTCCACTTCCTCTCCTGTCAGCCAGGAAAGGAACTCATTCATTTGGGGGTTTACTGTGAGGCTGCAGCATTAGCTGCGGTCCCTGCAGTAAACATTAACCCTTTCTGAAGGATTACACCGTGGGACCTGACTGTACATCGGATTGGTAAGAATAATTTTGCTTTATTATTTTATTTTTATTACAGGAAATGGTTTTAGCAGGAAAATAAAATATGGTCAAAAACTGTGTGATTATTTCATTAAACTTCTTTTTTATTAAAGTGTGTGTGTTTGATTTTTCTTTCATACAATAGGATTAATAATTGATAGTTGTCTAATTGACAGCTCTCAATTATTAACCTGGCTTAAAGTGACCTTTCAATTGCAAGGTCATTTTAACCCCTTATTAACCCATTCGCCACCGCTACAGGGCAATGGGAATAGACGGGCAAAGTGCCAGAAAGGGCAAATCTAATTAGAGATTTGCCCTTTCTGGGGTGTCTGGGGGCAGATGTTAGTAGCCGGGGGGGGGCCAAAAATAATGGTCCCTCTCTGGGCTATTATTATCTGCCCCCACTCACTGACTTTGTCTTGTCTGGTTGCGAAAATAGGGCGGGAGCCCACGCATTTTTTTTCAGCAATTTTACACCTCATATATATATATATATATACATGTCATTGAGTTTGTGACACATATATATATATATATATATATATTTATAGTTCATACACTTCTACATAGTATAATAGCCGCTAATTCAATTGACGGCTTTTGTGAAAATGCAGAACCCGACATGAAATGACACTTGGTGTACATAGGGTTAACCATGTCCTTTGCTATCTGATTTGCACAAACAATTAAATCAGTCTATGTGTGCAAAATTTCACACCTGTAGGGGTTAATTAAAGGTGTAAATTCGTAGCAAAAAAGTCCGTTTTTTTTACAACGAATTTACACCTTTAATTAACCCCTACAGGTGTGAAATTTTGCAAACATAGACTGATTTAATTGTTTGTGCAAATCAGATAGCAAACGACATGAAAAGACATGGTTAACCCTATGTACACCAAGTGTCATTTCATGTCGGGTGCTTCTGTCTTTTCACTGAAGCCGGCTTTACCCGGCAATTGAATCAGAGGATATTTTACTATGTATAAGTGTATAAACTATACATATATGTATATATATATGTCACAATGACATGTATATATATATATATATATGTATTCTATGTGTGTATATTTAGTGTTTACAAGGAAATAAAGGTTTTTTTTCAGTTGCGATATTTTGTTCCCATAGACTTACATGGGACTTCCGGTATCGAAATCGGATATCGCCGATATTTAGTGATATCGGCGATACAATTTCGATACGATATTTTTAGATATCGAGCAATATCGCTCAACACTACTGAGGGGCAATCTAATAACCATGTATAAGTTTATAAGGGGACAATACAAATATCTCACCAAGGAAGGTGATGGTCACAAGTGAGTATTCTCTGCGTCTGGAGGAGAGGTTTTTCCACCAACATAGGAGTTATACTATATATAAGTTATATTATTATACTGTTAGGGTAGTGAGAATCTGGAATTCATTGCCTGAGGAGGTGGTGATGGTGAACTCAGTCGAGGGGTTAAGAGAGGCTTTGTTGTCTTCCTGGAGCGTAACAATATTGTATCTTACAGTTATTAGGTTCTTTAGAAGGACGTAGATCTGGGGATTTATTCTGACAGAATATAAGCTGAACTGGATGGACAAATGTCTTTTTTTGAAAAAAAGAAAAGAAAAGGGCGAATGTGTAGACTCACAGGGCTAATCTTTTAAATAAAAAAGTGCCAATGCACTCAATTGTAATGGTTGTGTACGTCTACACAACCAAGATTAAGCGTGTGATTAATGAGGCTCCGGGTCGCCTCCAGAAAAAAACAAGGGATGTGACGACTAATATAACACAGGAGGCTGTTTCGCATGCAATACCCCTAAATGCATGTGTTGTGGCGTTATAACCAATAATGAAAAAACCTTTAAATCTAATACCACTAATGAGGTTTTCCAGATCAAACAGAGACTAACATGCCAATCCACCTATGTAGTATATTTGTTGGAGTGCCCGTGTGGATTGCAATACATAGGTCGGACAAGTCAAACGGCTCATGCCCGATTAAATAAACATAGATCTAATATAAGGGCAGGGTATCAATTATATACTGTAGTGTCTCTAGACACTATGCAAATCACCATCATAAAGACCCGAGTAAAATGAAAATACCATATATACCCATGTATAAGCCGAGATTTTCAGCCCATTTTTTAGGGCTGAAAGTCCCCCTCTCGGCTTATACGCGGGTCATATACGGGGGTCGCGGGGGAGGGGGAGAGGGGGGGTGTCGGATCATACTCACCCCTCCGCGGCGTGGTCTCTGCAACCCCCCTGCTTCTCCCACGATCTCCGACTCCTTCCTGCAGCGGTCACATGGCACCGCTCATTAAAGTCATGAATATGCACATATTCATGACTTTAATGAGAGGTACCACGTGACCGCTGCAGGACTGAAGCGCTGCGGAGAGCGCCGGTAGAAGAGGAGAGGCTGCAGGGACGCGCGGCGGAGGTGTGAGTATAGCTATATTTACCTATCCCCGTGCCACTGCTGCGCGCTGCTCCCTCGGTCTGACTCCTCTGGCTGTGAATGTTCAGGCAGAGAGCGCGATGACATCGTTGGTGCGCGCCCCGCCCCCTGCCAGATCATTCACAGCCAGAGGAGTCAGCCCGAGGGAGCAGCGGTGCAGAGAGGACAGGTAAATATCTCAGGTGCCGGGGTCCTGAGCGAGCGGTGACACCGGCACCTGTCCCCCATAGCGCGCTGTTGTGAATGTGTTAGAAATTAATTCTGAGCAGAAGCTCCCTCTGGTGGTTACAAGCAGTACTGAACCATTCAATGAAGATTGTGAAGATTGGCAATCAGGAGTTACAGACTGGTCTTATATAAGGGAGGTTCCCTCCCATCATGTTTGCCGGTGATCAATTGTTCTTGTCTCAACTGTGGTTCCTGGTTCACTTTGAAGCTTGCTGAGTCTTGCCTGCATCTTCTGCTATCAGATAAGATATTTTCTGCTTTTATTTTTTGATACTGTTATGATTTGGTAGCTGAGGAGAGCAGGCAAAAATGGCAATACACCAGAGAGGTTGGAATCTACTGGATTGCAGTACCCTGACTAACCACCACAACTAAAGGCAGCCGTGGAGCGTTCCTAAGTTGGTCCTAGACGCCTCGTCACAGCCTGAGAGGTTAACTACACCTAAAGATAGAAAGAGGAAAGCTATCTGCCCCGGAGCAGATCCCCAAAGAACATAGGAAGCCCCCAAACATGTAATGGTGGTTAGACAAGAGGAAATACAGACACAGACAGAAAATAGTATGAGCAACGTTGGGGCCCAATCTTCCTAGAAAGAAAAGGATAGGAGGGACACTTACTGCAATCAAAAAAAACCTAAAAAATACCAACTCTACTAATTGCAAATACATCTGAGATCACACGACCTCTACCACCTAAATTAGTTCTCTGGTGTAACAAAACTAAGCCGCAGCCACTGAAAAAACTGGAAAAGGCAAACGAACAAACAACAGTGGCTCAGATAAACTGAGAGGAGCATAAGCCCCCAGATGGGACCCGGCTGACCTCCACAGAAGTGCAGGGAACAATGCAAAAAACAAGCACAAAAATAAAAGCAGAAAATATCTTATCTGATAGCAGAAGATGCAGGCAAGACTCAGCAAGCTTCAAAGTGAACCAGGAACCACAGTTGAGACAAGAACAATTGATCACCGGCAAACATGATGGGAGGGAACCTCCCTTATATAAGACCAGTCTGGAACTCCTGATTGCCAATCTTCACAATCTTCATTGAATGGTTCAGTACTGTTTGTAACCACCAGAGGGAGCTTCTGCTCAGAATTCATTTCTAACACATTCACAACAGCGCTCCGGTGTCCCCGCCTGCTCAGGACCCCGGCACCTGGCCCCCAGCGACGAGAGGTGAGTATGTCATTTTTTTTTTTGCAGCAGCAGCATATGAGGCCTATACTATGGGGCATATGGGGCATAATCTGTGGAGCATATGGGAGCATAATCTGGAGCATATGGGGGCATAATATGGAGCATATGGGGGCATAATCTGGAGCATATGGGGGCATAATATGGAGCATATGGAGGCATAAGCTGTGGAACATATGGGGCATAATCTGGAGCTTATGGGGGCATAATCTGGAGCATATGGGGGCATAATATGGAGCATATGGGGGCATAAAATGTGGAACATATGGGGCATAATCTGGAGCATATGGGGGCATAATCTGGAGCATACGGGGGCATAAGCTGTGGAACATAGGGGAGCATAATCTGGAGCATATGGGGGCATAAGCTGTGGAACATATGGGGGAATAATATGGAGCATATGGGGGCATAATCTGTGGAACATATGGGGCATAATCTGGAGCATATGGGGGAATAATCTGTGGAACATATGGGGGCATAATCTGGAGCATATGGGGGCATAATCTGGATCATACGGGGGCATAATCTGTGGAATATATGGGGGCATAATCTCTGAAGCATATTGGGCATAATCTGGAGCATATGGGAGCATAATCTGTGGAGCATATTGGGCATAATCTGTGCAGCATATGGGGGCATAATCTGTGGAGCATCATATGGGGGCATAATCATTTTTCACCCTAGGCTTATACGCGAGTCAATAAGTTTTTCCAGTTTTTTGTGGCAAAATTAGAGGGTCGGCTTATACACGGGTCGGCTTATACATGAGTGTATACGGTAACCTAAAGTTTTTGGATATACAAAATGGGTACTTTGTACCCTGAGGGTTTGAACCTTATGATTGAAAATACATCAAATCATTAAATTCGAGCAGGTTATATGTTGTCCCTCTCATATCCTTCTTGGGTCGCTATCAGCCGTTCAATGACGGCTTGTGGTGTACCTGTATAGGATAGAAGGTATGCTATGAGGTAGCTTGGTAGGAGACTTGTTCGCCTTTTTGGGTTGTCATTTAGTTCACTTTTCCTATTGTCGTCGGTAACTGTGAGTATAGGTTCAGATTATGTTAATGGATAGTGTTGGGTTTCAGAAACTTTATAATAGTAGTGGGCAATTGTATAAGGTTATTTTCTGCCATTTTATATGAAAGTGTACTGCCCCTTTAAAAAATTCAACTTTTGAACTGGGGGCTGAAAATCGCAGTATAAAAATGTCAAGACACGCTGGAAGGTTCCCAGGGTGTTTTTTTTTAAATTTATGGGGTTTACAATAGTAGTGGGTAACGGTATAAAGTTATTTTTGGCTATTTTTATGAAAGTATATTGTCTCTTTAAGAGATTCAATCATTGTAAAAAAAATTTAAAAATTGTGAGTTTATGAATTCATGTAGGGTTTTTTAAATAGGAGTGTACAATGCTTTTTTAAGAGGAAATAAGAGGTTAATTGGCAAAGAATGTTTTATATGGAGTTTTGCAACGAAAAGGTTAAAATGAATACAACATGTGGTCTAAATTATGTAAATTACCACCCCTTTATAAAGTTGTCATTGCAAGATTCTCCTTTACCCCACCTGATGAAGACGGTTTAGAGCGTCGAAACGCGTTGTGGCAGTGGTATTGGAGGAAGAATAAAGTTTGGTTATTATTTATTAAATTGTCCATTATTCCTTTGGCGCTCCTTGAGACCGCTGCACCATTGTACACAAATGTCTTTTTTTGGCCTTGCTAACTATGTTACTATGTTACTAACTAAATCCTCACAACACTTAATGTGCTGGAGAGAAATTTCTGGGTTTTACATCACTGACGCCATTAAGCGTAGTGGTACATATCTCTCCTCCAGCACTTTACCAGTGACTTTCCCACTCTAGTATGAGATACTTTATGAAATGCTTTGCTAAAGTCGAACTATACTATATCTACCGTATTTCTCTGATCCACCCAGTCAGTGATTCAATCATAGAAGGAAATTAAATTAGTCTGGCATCACTTGTTTGCTACAAACCCATGCTGGCTCTGGTTAATTACTGTATTCTTATCGAAGTATTTGCATACATGATGTTTGCTAATTTGTTCAAATATATTTACTGGTTTAGAAGTAAACCTTACTGGTATGTAAGTTCCTAGCTCCATCTTCTTTCTTTTTTTGAAGATAGGGACATTTGTCCTTTTCCAATCTTCTGGGAACTGTTTTCTAGAATTTTTCAAATATCATGGCTAGTGGTTCTGCAATTTCCTCTGCTAACTCTTTTAGTACTTTAGGATGAAATTCATCTGGACCAGGAGATTTAAATTAGCTAAGTGTTCCCTCATCATTTCTCTGTTTATAGATGGTGTGGATTCTTTTATTCCTTCGACGTCACCATGAAGATTAGTTGATGTTACAATTGCTTTCTTAGAGAACACAGATGCAAAACAGGAATTTAAAGGGAACCTGTCAGCAGGATTGTGCTAAGTAACCTACAGTGTCAGGTTGTCGCCGTTATACTGATTAAAATGATACCTGGGTTGATGAAATCCGTCTTATGGTTGCTGTTTAATGTTTATTTGTAGTTTTCAGTTAGTGAGATTCTCTTGCTTTTGTGTGGGTCTGTGTGAGGGTCTTTTTGTGATGCTCTGTTTACATATTCATCTGTATGCTTATGACAGGTCACTGATCCCTCAGTGACCTGCCCCCTCTTTATACATATACATAGTGAATAGCTTATTGCATTGAAAAAAAATTACATTCATCATGCAGGCGACGGGGCCTGCGCTGAAACATGTCGGATCTATAATATCGGATCGTCAAGAGATGCTATTGCGTACGAGCGACCGGCGCCATCTTGATAGAGACAATTTTTTTTCCTCTAGCAAAATGGTGCCGGTGGTGGCGCCTGCGCAGTAGCATCTGTTGCTTTCCGAGTTATGCTACTGTGCAGGCGCAGCCGGTGCCATTTTAAGGAATTTCTTTCCTCAAGAAATTCATATCACTAAATAAAATGAATATATGTGTAATGTGTGTAGTACAGTTCATATAGCGTCTTGTGCTTGGGTGCGATGAAAATACATGAGACACAGGTTTGATATAGAAAGTCTTGTATTACTTCATACAAGTTGGCAAAAATAGTCACACAGTTTGCAGACACAGAAGCAGGAGACACAGCAGGCCAGAGTAATCTAAGCTCAGCAATCACTCTCCACAACAGGTTCAGGATCTTCTTCTCTGTTACCGTAAGTCCATGCAAACGTGGGTCTTTCAAAGAGCAGGGTTCAGAGTCCACAAGTGCTTCAGAGTTCCTCAGTAGGAATAGCTGGAGTACAAGGTCCAAGGCTTCAGGAGTCAGGTCACAGGTTCACTGCAGGCTAGATTCTGAAGCACTGATTGCTCAGCTGTGGCTGCTTAAGAAGCAAAAGGAGAGAATCAGAGCGGGAACATGCAAGCTGGAAACTCCATATTGACTGAGGGCAAGATAGCTGCAGCAAGACAGAAAGTAAAATGGCTGACGAACAAACTGAGTTTCAGGAACATGTACACAGAACCTTACATTACTCCCCCCTTAGGGACAACCTCCGGATGACCTCAGACCAGGCTTGTGTGGGTACCTCTGATGAAACTGACGGAGCAAGCGAGGAGCATTAACGTTATTGACTGGTTCCCATGAGTTGTCCTCCACTGGGTAGCCCTGCCATTTAATCAGATATTGTAACTGATTTCTATACAACCTGGAATCTAAAATCCTTTCCACCACAAATTCTTCCTGACCATCGACTAGCACTGGGTCAGGGCAAGGAGAAGAACGTCCAGGAAACGTATTGAGTGTCGCAGCCTTTAGTAGGGATACATGAAAGACAGGGTGGATTCTCATAGTTCTGGGCAGTTGAAGACGACAAGCAACGGCACTTATAATTTTACTGATTTTATAGGGTCCAATGTACTTATGTCCCAACTTAGACGATGGAATCCTTAACTTAAGATTTCTGGTTGACAGCCAGACCAAGTCTCCTACCTTGAAAGCTGGTGCAGGTTTACGAAATTTATCTGCTGCTTTCTTGTACCTTTCCTGAGCCGATTCCAGATTCTCCTTTAGAAGATCCATATTCTTCTGTAAAGACGTGATTCTTTCAGCCACTGCTGGTAAAGGCGTTTCTATGGGAAATCGTGATAGAATGTTAGGATGATAACCTAGATTAGAGTAAAAAGGAGACTGCTTAGTGGAGGCACTCTGAGAGTTGTTATAAGAGAACTCAGCTAATGGAAGTAGATCCACCCAATCATCCTGTAGGTGGCAGATAAAGCAGCGGAGATACTGCTCCAGGGTTTGATTGGTTCGTTCGGTCTGTCCATTAGTCTGGGGATGAAAAGCAGAAGAAAGGTTTACTTTAATGTCCAATGCTGCACAGAAATTTTGCCAAAACCTAGAAGTGAATTGCACCCCTCTATCCGAAATAACCTCATCCGGTACTCCATGTAAGCGAAACACATCTTTAATCATCAAATCTGATGTCTGTTTTGCAGTGGGTAAGCCGACACAAGGGATAAAATGAGCTGCCTTTGTTAGACGGTCAACCACCACTAGAATGGTGTTCTTCCCTTGAGAGGTTGGTAACTCCACAATGAAGTCCATAGAAATGGATCCCCACGGGCGGGACGGGGTGGGAAGAGGCTGTAACAGACCAGTTGGTGAGGAGCGAGGTGTTTTGCATCTTGCACAGACTTCACATGAAGTGACATAGTTTAAAACATCCTTCCTGCAAGTGGGCCACCAAAAGAAACGAGAAAGAAATTCCTGTGTCTTTAGAATTCCTCTATGCCCAGCTATCTTGGAATCGTGAATGAGTTGCAATACTCTCAATCTGACTGTTTCAGGAATATACAGGCGTTGTCCCTGAATCCACACACCATTCTTAAAGACAAGACTTACGTCCCTTGGGGGTTGTGCCAAAAAGGAATCCGCATGGTATGCTTCCTTGATGTCCTTAAGTAGGTCTTGATTATGAATCACTCCTAGGAATCTAGAGTCAGGAAGAATAGTCTTAGGAGGAGTAATTGGACGTGTCTCTGCTGAGTAAATCCTAGAGAGTGCATCAGCCTTTCCATTGCGCGATCCTGGTCTATAAGAAATGATAAAATTAAATTGGTTTAAGAAAAGATTCCAGCGAGCCTGGCGAGGAGTCAGGCACTTAGCCGACCTGATAAATTCAAGGTTACGATGGTCTGTCAGGACGACTATTTGCTGTGCAGCTCCCTGAAGAAGGTGTCTCCATTCTTTGAAGGCGGCAATAATGGCCAACAACTCCCTATTGCCCACATCGTAGTTCCTCTCAGCCGAAGACAACTGCTGGGAAAAGAAGGCACAGGGATGCAAGACATTCTTCTCACCTGTTCTCTGAGAGAGTATAGCTCCAACGGCACAGTCTGAAGCATCCACCTCTATTATGAAGGCAAGCTCGGGTTGGGATGTACTAGGATAGGTGCAGTGGTAAATTTATCTTTTAGAGGGAAAATGCTTCCTGGGCTTGGGGAGTCCAGGAGAACCTAGACTCTTTCCGGGTAAGTTGGGTGATAGGTGACACTACCTCAGAGAAATTTCTAATGAAACGTCTATAGAAGTTGGCAAACCCGATGAAGCGCTGTACCTCCTTCACATTTCTAGGACTTGGCCAATCCTTGATGGCTTGGGTTTTGCTTCCATCCATACTAATTCCTTGTGTAGACAGTACATACCCCAGAAATTGAATTTCGGTCCTATGAAATTCACACTTTTCAAGTTTGATGTAAAGATGATTTTGTCTTAGACGTTCCAAGACCATTCTCACATGTCCATGATGTTCCTCTGTGGAGTTAGAAAAAATTAGAATATCATCCAAATAAATCACCACGAATGTATCTAGGAGATCCCTGAAGATGTCATTCACCAAGTGTTGGAAAGTGGCTGGGGCGGTACTCAGACCAAAAGGCATAACTAGATATTCAAAGTGTCCATAGCGTGACCTGAATGCAGTCTTCCATTCATCCCCAGGTCTAATACGGACTAAGTTATAGGCCCCACGAAGATCTAGTTTAGAGAAAATTTTGGCATGTCGCACTCTCTCCAATAACTCAGGGATTAAAGGCAATGGATAACGGTTTCTAATAGTAACCTTATTGAGTTCCCTATAGTCTACGCAGGGTCTCAGAGATCCATCTTTCTTCTTTACAAAGAAGATGGGTGCACCTGCAGGAGATGAAGAGGGGCGTATGAAGCCCTTGGCTAGATTTTCGTCTATGTAATCCTTTAAAGCCTTTAGCTCGGGCCCCGCCAGGGGTAGATCTTACCAAAAGGTATCTCTGCTCCAGGCAATAATTCAATTGGACAATCATATGGACGGTGTGGAGGAAGCTGGTCAACGTTCTTCTTGTCACATAAATCCACATAGTCCTGGTATACAGCTGGTAGTTCAGGGACTGACATGGTTCCTTTAGGAACAGAGCAAGCTGAAACTTTTGGACTCATCTGTTTCTCTGGAAAGTGTAATTCCTTGGTCTCCCAGTTAATGGTAGGATTCTGAGCCTGCAGCCATGGTAGCCCTAGAATAATGGGAAAGTGGGGAGAAGAGATAAGCATAAAGGACAGTTTCTCTTGATGATCTTTACCCATAAGAACCCTCAAAGGCTCTGTTTCCTGATCCACTGGTCCAGAGGTCAGCAGGGAGCCATCCACAGTTTCCATCTGTACTGGAGTAGCCTTCTTCACTGAACGTATCCCGTGTTTCAGAGCAAAGGAGACATCCATAAAATTTCCACTTGCCCCTGAGTCGATCATAGCAGAGCTAGACACCCAAGCTGAGTCAACCCAGAGTTTGATGGAAAGAAAGCAATGAGAATTGTTTTTCTTACAACTCAGCTGGGACACCGCTGAGGAAACTTGAAAAATGGCAGCGTTTACACAGTCAACGTCCTCAGAGGTAACGGAGTTTAAGTCCGAGAAATCAAGATCTGTTGCTGCAGATCTCTCTGGAGCCTGAGGCTCGGACCTGACAGATCCCCTCTCGCAACACTCACAGTGAATGAGTGCTGCAGTAGTCTTACGAGAACGGCTGGGGCAGTCTATAATGAAGTGCCCTGACTTACCACAATAGAAACATAGATTCTCCTTAAAACGATGTTCCTTGCGTGCATCACTAACCCGTCGTTGTAAAGAGTCTACCTGCATGGGTTCAGGTTCAGGTTCCCGTGTAATCCTACTCAAAGGTTCCTTAGCTGGAGAGGAAGGTAGGAAAAGGTTAGTGCGATTGCTTTCGAACCATCTCTCTTGCCTGCGTTCAGTCAGACGAGTATCAATACGGATGCAGTAGTTAATAAAGTCACCTAACGCAGTGGGAGGGTCGGCACGAGCAAGTTCATCCTTAATCAGTGGAGATAACCCCTTTCGAAAAATAGATTTTTTGGCGGAACTGTCCCAGGTGGTATCAAGGGCCCATCTCCTGAAATCCAAGGCATATTCAGCTACCGAGTGCTTACCTTGGCGCAAAGCTAACATGGCTGCTTCAGCTGTTGCACCTCGATTGGGGTCATCAAACACCTGCCCCATGGCTGAAATAAAAGTATCAAGGTGATTCAAACAATCATCCTCAGTCTCAATCAGAGGGTTTGCCCACATCAAAGCCTTGTTGGTAAGCAACATAATTATAGTAAGCACCTTAGATCGTTCAGTGGGAAATTGTGAAGCATGTGCAGAAAAAAAAAGATTGCATTGATTAATAAATCCCCTGAATTTCTCACGTTCACCGCCAAAACGAAAAGGGGGAAACTTGGGAATCCCAGAACTCGGGGCTACGGCAGGAGCCTGGACTCGCCCCTCTAGAACCTCAATCCTGGCTCGCAAATCCTGGGCAGTCTGTCCAAACACTTGCAAATTGTGATTAGTGAGGTCCTGTAGGTTTGTAAAACGGGTCTTTATATTCTGCAAATCTGCAAGGATATTATCAGTCACTCCGCAAAGTTCCTTTATGCGGGCCTCCATTTTCCAGATCTTTTAAGACAGGAGTACTGGAAGAAGAGGAGAGGAAAAAAAAAAAAAAAACAATAGTGTTTACCTGTGTTAACACTGCAGAGAAAAAAAATTAAGGGAACTGCTCACCTGGAATGGTTGTGAGAAGTCACAACCACTATCATCACAGAAAGTTCAACCGGACATCTGATATCCACAGTTACAGCAGACAAAAAAGAGAAAAGAAAAAAAAACAATAGTGTTTACCTGTGGTAACACTGCAGAAAAAAAAAAACACTTAAGGGAATTGCTCACCTGGAATGGTTGTGAGAAGTCACAACCACTGTCATCACAGAAAGTACAACCGGACATCCGATATCCACAGTTACAGCAGACACAGCCTTTCCAGACCCAGCAGACACTAACGTTTGGCTTCAGAATCTTGTAATGTGTGTAGTACAGTTCATATAGCGTCTTGTGCTTGGGTGCGATGAAAATACATGAGACACAGGTTTGATATAGAAAGTCTTGTATTACTTCATACAAGTTGGCAAAAATAGTCACACAGTTTGCAGACACAGAAGCAGGAGACACAGCAGGCCAGAGTAATCTAAGCTCAGCAATCACTCTCCACAACAGGTTCAGGATCTTCTTCTCTGTTACCGTAAGTCCATGCAAACGTGGGTCTTTCAAAGAGCAGGGTTCAGAGTCCACAAGTGCTTCAGAGTTCCTCAGTAGGAATAGCTGGAGTACAAGGTCCAAGGCTTCAGGAGTCAGGTCACAGGTTCACTGCAGGCTAGATTCTGAAGCACTGATTGCTCAGCTGTGGCTGCTTAAGAAGCAAAAGGAGAGAATCAGGGCGGGAACATGCAAGCTGGAAACTCCATATTGACTGAGGGCAAGATAGCTGCAGCAAGACAGAAAGTAAAATGGCTGACGAACAAACTGAGTTTCAGGAACATGTACACAGAACCTTACATTATGGATATTATAGATCCAATCATGCTACAGCGCAGGCGCCGTCACCGGCGCCTGCATGATGAATGTAATTTTTTTTCCAAACAATAAGATGTACAGTATGTAAAATAGGGGTCAGGTTTCTGAGGGATCAGTGACATGTCATAAGCCATACAGATGAATATGTAAGTAGAACACCAGATAAAGATCCCCCACACAGGCCCGCTCTGAAGCAAACAAACAACAACCACAAGATGGATTTCATCAATTCAGGTATTATTTTAATCAGTATAACGGCGCCAACCTGACACTGCCTGTAGGTTACTCAGCACAAGCCTGCTGATAGGTTCCCTTTAAAGGGAACCTTTCACTAGGAATAACGCTGGTTGACAGCGTTATGATGCTGTCCAGTGCCTGCACGCAGCCAAATGCAGTGAGGGGAAAATTATCTTTATTCTCCCCACCAGCATTTGGTATTCAGTCATGGGGCGACGAAAGTTCAGTCTCCCCTCTGAGTATACAAAGTGACAGCTGTAACTGTGCCTCCAGCCCTGACTGACAGCCGGCCCCAATGTAGAGCCAGTATCAGTAATGGCTGGTTACAGCCCGCTCTGTATACTCAGAAAGTGCCGGCGCCATCCCTATGACTGAATACTGAAAGCTAGATGGGAGAATAAAGGTAATTTTCTCTGCATGCAGGCCCCGTTAAGCATCATAACACTGTTAACCTGCAGATATGATGGTTAATCTGCTGGTTAACAGCATTATTTCTGGTGGCGGGTTCCCTTTAAAAGTTTGGTGTTCTCAACATCATTTTTGACCACTTCACCCTTTTTATCCTGTAAAAATCCTATAGCATCTTTGACTTTTTTTTATTTTGACATACCTCCCAAATCCTTTTTTATTGCTTTCAGACTCTCTTGCAAGCCTTACTTCATTACTGGCTTTAGCTCTTCTAACGCTTGCCCTGCATTCCCTGCAGACAGCATTATAATCTTCTTCAGATATGCTCCCTCTTTCCATTTGATATACATTTCTACATTTATGTTTTTCTTTTTAACAAGTGAATAAGTTCTGTGTTCATCCACCCTAGTCTCTTTAAATGATTTTAAATGATTGTTTCCTTCTTTTTGGGATTGTTACTGATTGTGTGGTGAGGAATTCATTTAGCAAAATCTCCCATCCTTCTTGGACATTTCTGTACTTTAGAACATCCAGCCATTGGACCTTTCCTATCTTCTTTCTGAGTCCATCTGCCTTTCTGAAGTCCAACCTTAAAGTCTGAGTCCTCGCTGGGCTTTCTCCTCTTGTAATCGAAAATGTTAGGATAGCATGATCGCTGCCTCCTAAATTCCCTGCCACCTTTACTTCCTCAACCATTTCCTCTCTGTTGGTATGAATTAGGTCCAAGATTGCAGATCCTGTTCCTTCTTCTACCTTTTGAAAGATGAAGTTGTCAGCAAGAGAAAATAAGAATTTTCTAGACCCATTACTGTTGCCTGACAGAGATTCCCAACAAATATCTGTGTTATGGTAAATATTTATATTTAACTTTGATTATTATTTTAGACAATTACATTTATCTATATATCTGCTAATTTAGTATTTTATTATGAGTTTATAAGTGTTATTCATAAAAGCAATAACACAAAATGTTGTAATTGATATAGAGGTTTTTGTGTGTTAACCTCTTTTTTGTCTTTGAAAGTATAGTAATCTGGGTAGAACTGGTTTGAAAAGAATTTGACAGAATCCATAATTTATGATTTTGTTTTTCCCAACTTAAATATCTCCTCTTTTAGGCAATGTAATGTAAGAAACCATTCCCACTTTCTTTATCTCTCTGGTTGTAATAAAAACTTGTGACTGGGCTTCTGCTTGTGTGCCCTTGTCTCCAATCGATCAACTCTCTGAATTGATCAAAGCTGGCAAATGTATGAAACCTTTTGAGTTTCCATACAGGTTTCTATACAAGCTTACACATCATCACATTGTGCCTAAAACCCAGAATAGTCAGAATTGGACCGCCTTTAGACCCCACTGCAAACACTCTCTCTTGGAACCACTGAATGAGCCTTGGTGAGTATACTATTGTGATACTAAAAATTCAGTGTTACCTAGAGGGCTCCAGGATGGGTAACTGTTGGCTGAACACAGCAATCTCTGTTGAACCTTTGCCGGTATTTGAATTTTTGTATGTATCATTTGTGGTCTGTTATATGTTCAATGTATTTTTAGATGTATTACTGATGATTGGCTGATGACTGAATGAACATTGAATTAAGTGACAAGTAGCCAACCTTGCCCAATGATTTTGGTCAGGAGCCTTTGCAGTTCTACCTGTATATTTCAGGAGTCGGAGGATTATTATATGTGGTCCTCGATGTCTATGTGATTGTAAAGTCTGGAGTGATAATGTTGTAAACTATGAAAATCCTTGGATGTGGGACTGAATGATTTTTTGAGTGACCAATAAGGGACTATGGTCTTTGATTAAAAAGGGATTCTGTTAGGTGTGTCCCTTCACGTGTGGTGAAGAGAAAAATTGGTTCTTAAGAGAATCAGGGAAGTGTGCCTGTTCATAACAGAGGAATCCTTCACAGTAAGGTAGTACTCTGAGGATATTAATTTTCCCCTGTAAATTGCTAAGGGCACTCTCTTGAAAG
>JARQOD010000007.1:156148921-156192548 GCA_033576555.1 Oophaga sylvatica
GGCGGACCGGGGACAGGTGAATATCGCTTATACTCACCCCCTCCTGGCGCGGTCTCTGCATCCCCTGCTCTTCTCCCATGGTCTCCGGCAGCTATGCCTAACTTCAGCGGTCACGTGGTACCGCTCATTGAAGTCATGAATATGCACATATTCATGACTTTAATGAGCGGTACCACATGACAGCTGAACACAGGCGCCGGAGACCATGGGAGAAGCAGGGGGGATGCAGAGACCGTGCCAGTAGGGGGTGAGTATATAAGACAGCTGCGCTCCCCTGCCGACCCCCTGATATATGACTCAAGTATAAGCAGAGAGGGGCACTTTCAGCCCTAAAAAATGGGCTGAAAATCTCGGCTTATACTCGAGTATATACGGTACATACGAATATGTCCTAGTATGCATTGATCCATTCTCAAGATGATCTTAAACTTGTGCTGTGATTAAAGTTTTTTTTTTTATTTGATCAGTGAGATGGTTTGCAGATATGGGTGCCCAAACTATAGAGAGTGACAGAGGCACACACTTTACTGAAGAACTGATGAAACAAATCATGGTCACCTTTGGAATAGAGCAGGCTTTCCATGTTCCCTAGCACCACAAAGCAGTGGGTAGGTGGAATGCCTTAATGGTACTCTGAAATTAAAAATCCAGAAGGGCATGGAAGAAACACACTGGTTCTGGTAGGTTGCTTGCCATTTCATTCAGTGATGACTGCCCTAAGGTGTAAAGAGAAGCTGTCCCCATATGAAATGCTGTTTTGTAATGTCCGTAAGACAGAGTTGTTTTTCTCGCAGCAGCTGCAGGCCTCCTACAGTTCCCTCACTGAATATGTCTTGGAGTTGCACAAACATCTGACTTACCCATAACCATGTTCTTTCCTCCATCCCAGACCCCCAACTATATAAGTGGCACACACACACTGGCACCAGGAGACTGGGTCGTGGTCAAGAGAAACATGACAAGACCACCGGAACCTAGATACAGTGAGCCATTTCACATACTACTGACCACTATCACTTCTGTCAAGCTCCAAGGCAAAGACACTTGGATCAAGGCCAGACACTGAAAAAGGTCCTGAACCCTGGTAGCAGCAAAGATGATGACCCTGCCTCTTTGGACCATGCTCATGGAAATTGTATCCCTTGCCATAGCTCTCAATGAGGTACTAAAGGAGTACAACAAACTGATATGTATCACCAAGTTCTGCTACAAGACATGGACTCTAAATACCACCCTAAGAACTGCTGGATATTCACCCATAGCCCCATATCCTCTAATACTATGCTGTATCTCGCAGTGCCCTTAACCCCATATGAGGCTTTCAACTATAGCTGTTTCAATGAAAAGACTTTTGATTCTGCTTGTTACGAAGGAGCAGCCATGTGGTTCCGGTCCAGATTGTGGGGTGAGTGGAGAGTCCATGGTTACAGATAAATATTACAAGTAGTTTAAAAAGTTGGTATGAGCTACACCTAGTACAAAGTAAATTCATAACACATAGGGCTAAGAAGTTTCCAGTAGATGAGACTCCAGTAAAAGACCTTAAAGTGAAGCCTACGATGCCCACTTTCCAAGGACTAGGAAAGGTGTGAGAGCATGTCTATGATATGATGAAAGATATTTTCAGGAAATAACCATGGATATTTGGACCATATTGAGTTGTAGTTTACAGATTCTGCGCTGACTTGTGAACAACTTAACCCGTTTTATTACCATTTTGACCCTTTTGAGGTCTGTTTTCAAAACAACCAAACTTGGTGTGCAAAGCCGCCGATGCAAAGACTTTTGACTTATATATGTTGTTGTCATGTGTGCATCGCCACGAAGATCGTCGCGGTTGCACATTCTGACTTCTCACAGCTGAGTTGCTGTTTCTTTGTGTTTGGCAGTTAGGGAGTTAATTCTGTCTGTGCTCAGTTCTGGGACTGGGTGCAGTTTCTCCCGGCTGCAATTAATTATTTGTTGATTGGTTTCCTTTAAATCTCTGGTTGTCTGTGTTGGGAGTTGCCAGTGAAATTCTTCATGCAGAC
This sequence comes from Oophaga sylvatica, assembly GCA_033576555.1. Taxonomy (NCBI): domain Eukaryota; kingdom Metazoa; phylum Chordata; class Amphibia; order Anura; family Dendrobatidae; genus Oophaga; species Oophaga sylvatica. The sequence goes on from JARQOD010000007.1 coordinate 156,150,952, forward strand.
CACAGATAGGATTGTATCTGTATAGACTTAAGTTAAAGAGCTCCTTAGTTGTTTTAAGTTCACCTTGCTTAGAGTTTAATATCCCAGATCATTTATGTTCCTTCTGTGTTTGAGTGTGTATGCAAGTCTGTGTTTTCTCCAGTCTGTCTTATATGTCTAATCTGTGTATTTAGCAGAGATCAGCCCATATCCCTTTGGTGGTAATCAGAATCCTTCTTAGGACTGATTACAGGGTTCAGGGACTGATAGGAGACAGGGTTAGGCTGGAGACTTGGACCTCTGAACCATTGTCAGTACCTCCAAGGTGAGGGATTAGTTAGGACCCCAGTTTAGGGTCAGGTTAGACCCCCGGTCCTCCTCTTTCCTGTGACAGTGTATCAAGTCCTCAAGATTAACCCTGAGTTCAACGGATATCGTGTCAGGTAAATCTATTCTATATTACATGCTGATGTTGCTAATCTATATGTTGTATAGAGTGTTGTTCTTTTAAGAATAGTTTACTGACATCGTACACATATCATAAGACCGCGTGACATTTTCACTGGCCCATAAAATTATTCCCAGTTGCCATGGATCCAGTAGCCCAGCTGGCTCTGCAGTTGCAGGGATTATCCATGGAGCTGACGGACATTAAGTCCAAAGTTTTGTCTCCCTCGGAGCAAACCAGATTTGAACCTAAAGTAGCTCTCCCGGACAGGTTCACTGGTGGGCGAGACAAATTTTTTACCTTCAGGGAAGCATGTAAATTGTATTTTCGGCTTCGGCCTCGATCATCAGGGAGTGAAGAGCAGAGAGTGGGAATTGTTATCTCGCTCCTACAAGGGGACCCTCAATCCTGGGCATTCTCCCTTCCTCCGGGATCCCCGGCTCTACAGTCAGTAGATCGATTTTTTACTGCCCTGGGTTTGGTATATGATGACCCAGATCGGGTCTCTCTTGCTGAGACAAAATTACGTAAGATACAGCAGGGAGATCGTCCGGCGGAGGAATTTGCTTCTGAGTTCCGTAGATGGGCCACAGATACTCAGTGGAATGACCCAGCTCTTAGGAGTCAGTTTTGTCATGGGCTTTCTGACAAATTAAAAGACGTTTTGGCTCAGTATGATTCTCCTCCATCACTGGAGGCTGCTATGGCCCTAGCTATCCGTACTGATAGATGGCTTCGGGAGAGGGGTGAGGTAACCCCACTCCCTGTTGTTACTCCACCTACTACTAAAGTCCCTTATACTGAGGTTCCCTTGTCTGTTCAGAGGAGCCTATGCAGTTGGGAGGGACATCATTTCGTAGGAGGGGATTGGCGGTACGCCGCAGGACTAGAATGTGTTTCTTCTGCGGGAAAGAGGGACATTTTGTTGGGGGATGTCCATCCCGTGCCTTGTTGAGCAAAAAGTCGCCGGAAAACTGTTAATCCCAGGTTGTGTGGTGGACGACAACCTGGGAGTATGTATTTCGTCCGCTAGTTCTTCTCAGTTCCTTGTACCAGTGGAGGTGGTGGTTGGTACGAGAGTGGAGAGATTTTCTGTTCTTCTTGATAGTGGGTCCGGGGCTAATCTGGTTGACGCTCAGTTTGCTCAGGCTCAAGGTATGCATCTGAGTGTATTGGTCAAACCGATCCCTATATTCTCCATTGACGCCAGGCCTCTCGGCCAAGATAGCTTTGTTCATGAGGTTCATAACATTGACCTTCGGGTAGGGGCAATACATAGGGAACTATTATCTTGTTATGTGTTGGAGGGTCTACCTACTCCTATTGTGTTGGGACTTCCTTGGTTGGTTAAACATAACCCTGTGATTAATTGGCAGTCCAGAGATATAAGCCAATGGGGGAGTTTTGCAAAAGTAACTGCATGAACACAGTCATCAGTGCGGTCGTGCCTAGTACTTTGCCTCCTTTTTTGGAGGACTTTGGGGATGTGTTCTCTGAGGAGGGGTGTCAGGAGTTGCCTCCTCATCGTGTGTATGACTGCTCTATTAATTTACTTCCTGATGCTAAGTTACCTAAAGCTAGGTTGTATAATCTTTCTGGTCCTGAGAGGCAGGCTATGAAAGATTATATTTCGGAAAGTCTGGCCAAAGGGCATATTAGACCTTCATCTTCCCCAGTGGCCGCGGGGTTCTTCTTTGTGAAGAAAAAGATGGAGGCCTACGCCCTTGCTTGGATTTCCGCGAACTTAATCGGATTACTGTTCGAGATCCGTATCCACTCCCTCTGATTCCTGATCTCTTCAATCAAATTGTTGGCGCCAAATGGTTCTCTAAATTGGATCTCAGGGGGGCGTATAATCTGATTAGGATAAAAGAGGGGGATGAGTGGAAAACGGCGTTTAACACGCCAGAGGGACATTATGAGAACCTTGTCATGCCTTTTGGTCTGACTACTGCACCAGCAGTATTCCAACATTTTGTTAATGACATTTTTCGTCATCTGGTGGGACTGTTTGTGGTCGTATATTTGGATGACATTTTAATTTACTCACCAGATCTTGTGTCTCACCAGGAGCATGTGAGACAGGTGTTGCAGATCTTGCGAGACAATAAACTATACGCCAAACTGGAAAAGTGTGTATTCGCCGTACAGGAACTTCAGTTTTTGGGTTTCTTGGTGTCAGCCTCCGGTTTCCGTATGGACCCTGAAAAGGTGAGAGCAGTGCTTGAATGGGATCAGCCAGAGGATCTTAAGGCTCTGCAGCGTTTTCTGGGGTTTGCTAACTACTACCGGAAATTTATTTGTAATTTCTCATCTGTTGTCAAACCTCTCACTGACATGACAAGAAAAGGGACGGATTTTTCTAAATGGTCGGACAAAGCTTGCCAAGCTTTTTCCTCTTTGAAAAAATGTTTTGCTTCGGCACCCGTTCTCATCCAACCAGATGCATCACAGCCGTTCGTTGTGGAGGTGGACGCGTCTGACGTAGGGGTGGGTGCAATATTGTCCCAGGGTCTGTCCCCTGGTAAATGGCATCCGTGCGCTTTCTTTTCTAAAAAATTGTCGTCCGCCGAAAGGAATTATGATATCGGCAATAGGGAACTTTTGGCCATTAAGTTGGCTTTTGAAGAATGGCGTCACTTTTTGGAGGGGGCAGTCCACCCGGTCACCGTCATTACTGATCACAAGAACCTGCTGTATTTGGAATCTGCTAAGCGTCTGAATTCCAGACAAGCTCGATGGTCGTTGTTTTTTACCAGGTTTAATTTTGTTGTCACTTATCGCCCTGGATCTAAGAATGTTAAGGCGGATGCCTTGTCTCGCAGTTTCCCAGGGGCCGGGAAAATGGATGACCCGATTCCTATCCTTCAGGAGGGGGTGGTAGTGTCGGCTGTATGTTCTGAGCTTGAGGAGGAGGTGTTAGAGGCTCAGGGGGACGCCCCTGCAGGACCTCCAGGGAGACTGTTTGTCCCAAATCAGTTGAGACAAAAGGTTATTGAGGCACATCATAATTCTGCTCTAGCAGGACATCCAGGGAGTAAGGCTACTTTAGATCTCCTTTCTCGCCGGTTTTGGTGGCCTAACGATAATAAAGATGTTTTAACTTTTGTCGCGTCCTGTGGGGTTTGTGCTCGCTCTAAGACCCCTCATACCCGTCCGTCTGGGACCCTCTTACCCTTGAAACTTCCGGAGCGTCCATGGACTCATTTGTCTATGGACTTCATCACGGACCTTCCTCAGTCGTCAGGGAAGACTGTCATACTGGTGGTTGTTGACAGGTTCAGTAAGATGGCACATTTCATTGCTCTTCCTGCCCTCCCTAATGCTAAAACTCTGGCGCAGGTGTTCATTGGGGAGATTGTGAGACTTCATGGGTTGCCTTCTGATGTGGTGTCAGATAGGGGGTCTCAGTTTGTGTCCAAGTTTTGGAGGGCATTTTGTTTACGTCGGGGGATGCAATTGTCATTTTCCTCGGCTTTTCATCCGCAGACCAATGGTCAGACAGAGCGTCTGAATCAAAGCCTAGAGACTTATCTTCGGTGTTTTGTCTCAGAGAACCAGGAGGACTGGTCTTCTTTCTTGCCTCTGGCAGAGTTCGCTCTTAACAACAGGCGGAGCGAGTCCACTGGTAAGTCCCTGTTTTTTGGGGCATATGGTTTTCATCCCCAGTTTTGTACATTCAATGGGGGGGCCCTTCTGGGGTTCCTGAGGAGGAGCGTTTCTCGTCGTCACTTGCTTCAGTGTGGAGAGGTGTATTGAATAATCTGAGTGCTATGGGGAACCGTTATAAACGTATGGCTGATAGGAGGAGAGTTTCTGGTCCAGATCTTAATGTGAACGATCTGGTATGGTTGTCTACCAGGAATATAAAACTTAAAGTTCCCTCCTGGAAGCTGGGCCCCAGATTCATCGGGCCGTACAGGATCAGTTCCATAATTAATCCTGTGGCATTTCGTCTGGACCTCCCTCCTACGTTTAAAATCCACAATGTGTTCCACAAGTCATTACTTAAGAGGTACGTGGCACCAGTCATACCATCACCTCTACCTCCTCCTCCAGTGGTGGTCAATGGTAACTTGGAGTTTCAAGTGTCAAAGATCATTGACTCACGTCTGAATCGCCGGTCCCTTCAGTACTTGGTGCATTGGAAGGGGTATGGTCCAGAGGAGAGGACGTGGGTTCCTGCGTCTGACATTAACGCAGATCGTTTGGTGCGGACCTTCCACAGAACTCACCCGGGCAAACCTGGCCCTGAGGGTCCGGAGGCCCCTCGTAGAAGGGGGGGTACTGTCATGTGTGCATCGCCACGAAGATCGTCGCGGTTGCACATTCTGACTTCTCACAGCTGAGTTGCTGTTTCTTTGTGTTTGGCAGTTAGGGAGTTAATTCTGTCTGTGCTCAGTTCTGGGACTGGGTGCAGTTTCTCCCGGCTGCAATTAATTATTTGTTGATTGGTTTCCTTTAAATCTCTGGTTGTCTGTGTTGGGAGTTGCCAGTGAAATTCTTCATGCAGACCACAGATAGGATTGTATCTGTATAGACTTAAGTTAAAGAGCTCCTTAGTTGTTTTAAGCTCACCTTGCTTAGAGTTTAATATCCCAGATCATTTATGTTCCTTCTGTGTTTGAGTGTGTATGCAAGTCTGTGTTTTCTCCAGTCTGTCTTATATGTCTAATCTGTGTATTTAGCAGAGATCAGCCCATATCCCTTTGGTGGTAATCAGAATCCTTCTTAGGACTGATTACAGGGTTCAGGGACTGATAGGAGACAGGGTTAGGCTGGAGACTTGGACCTCTGAACCATTGTCAGTACCTCCAAGGTGAGGGATTAGTTAGGACCCCAGTTTAGGGTCAGGTTAGACCCCGGTCCTCCTCTTTCCTGTGACAGTGTATCAAGTCCTCAAGATTAACCCTGAGTTCAACGGATATCGTGTCAGGTAAATCTATTCTATATTTACATGCTGATGTTGCTAATCTATATGTTGTATAGAGTGTTGTTCTTTTAAGAATAGTTTACTGACATCGTACACATATCATAAGACCGCATGACAGTTGTGTTGTATTGCGAGACCCACTGACATCGTATCCTGCATACTGCCTAAAGGCACTGCCACACTTAGTGATCGCACCAGCGATCACGACAACGACACGACCTGGCGAGATCGCTAGTGCGATCGCTATGTGATCGCTAGTTAGACTCCAAACACAACTCATCAGCGATCTGTGATTCCAAACACAACTCATCAGCGATCTGAATAACGACCTCTGCGGTCGTTGGGAAAACCTAGTGCCACCTGCGACGCTGGTGAAGTCGTTCATAAAGGGTGTCACACTCAGCGATTCAGGCTCACCAGCGAGACACCAACGACCAAAAAACGACTCAGAACGTTCATAAGCGATCAGCGACATCTCAGCAGGGGCCACATCGCTTCTACATGTCACACACAGCTAAGTCGCTAACGAGATCGCTACTGCATCATAAATGGTGACGCAGTAGCGATCTCATTAGCGATCTCGCTTAGTGTGGCATACCCTTAAGGATTTATATCTAGAATTGGATGGAGGCCCGATGGGGGCTGGTTTTGCAGTGTTGAGAATCTCTCCCCCCCATGTGATCGACCACCTATCCACTCTATCTTTCACCATGTTCTGACCTCCCGTCTGTTCTCTCTTCTTTGACCTGTCTACCCCATATGCCTTCTTAGTTAACCTAATACACTTTGAAGTTGTAGACGCGGTGGTGTGTTTTGCTGATTCCAATCGGTCATCATCTTGTGAGCATGGTATTTCTGTTAAGACTGCAGATTTCTGTTTGCGGCGCCTTTGTTGCCTAATGGCATCCTGTGATAATCTAATGACTTTTGCATCAGGGGACTAATGTGCTTGACGCCTACGCTTATATGCATTGTTTTTGTCCCAGCGATGCTGTTGCTCTTCAAGAGTCTCATTTGCCCATTGTTGTCTTCCACGTTGTGCCTTTGATGCTTTCATTTCATTGTCATTGGCGAACTTTTTAGGAGGAGCCATGTTGGCTTTGATATATATTTTTTAAAGGGGTTTTCCCACAAAGAAAGTTCATTTTAAAAATTGTCTGTGTCTGACCGTGTACAGAACATACCACAGCTCCTGGGCAGGGGAAGGAAGCAAAAGACAATACTGAGATTACAGCAGGAGATCGCAGAGGATATATTTTGTGAGGTAAAATATTGTTTAAAAACAGTCAGTGAAATATTTTACCTCACAAAATGAATCCTCTGTGATCCCCTGCTGTAATGTCAGTATTGTCTTTTGCCTCCTCCCCTGCCCAGGAGATGTGGTATGCTCCATACACGGTCAGACACAGACAATTTTTAAAATGAACTTTCATTCATGGGAAAACCCCTTTAATGTGACCAGCTTCCTCTGCCTGTAGACACGTTGCGGAACTGCCGCCGGGATCAGCCGAATGATTCACTGCGCCTGCGCGGAATCCACGCAGGCAATCAGACCACCGACATCTTTGTGCAGACAGACAGATAGCAGCAGTCACATTAAAACTGCGCATGCGCTCCTCCTGTACAAAGATGGCGGCTGTTATGAATGTGCTAGAGATGGTTTCTGAGCAGAGGCTCCCTCTGGTGCTTACAGACAGTACTGAACCTTTCAGCGAGGAATGGCAATCTGGGATCACGGACTGGTCTGATATAAGGGAGGTTCCCTCCCATGATGAATGCCGGTGATCAATTGTTCTTGTCTCAATTGTGGTTCCTGGTTCATTTGGAAGCTTGCTGAGTCTTGCCTGCATCTTCTGCTATCAGATAAGATATTTTCTGCTTTTATTTTTGTGCTTGCTTTTTGCATTGTTCCCTGCACTTCTGTGGAGGTCAGCCAGGTCCCTTCCGGGGGCTTGTGCTCCTCTCAGTTTAACTGGAGCCACTGTGGTTTGTTCATTTGCTTTTTCCTGTTTTTACAGTGGCTGCGGCTTAGTTTTGTTACACCAGAGAACTGATTTAGGTGGTAGAGGTCATGTGATCTCAGGTGTTTTTGCAATCAGTAGTGTTGGTATTTTTTGGGGGTTTTTTTGGATTGCAGTGAGAATCCTTTCCTGTACTTTTCTGTCTAGACAGATTGGGCCCCAGCGTTTGCTCATTATATTTTCTGTCTGTGTCCGTGCTTCTTCTTGTCTAACCGCCATGACATGTTTGGGGGCTTCCTATTTTCTTTGGGGATCTGCTCTGGGCCAGATAGCTTTCATCTTTCTACCTTTAGGTGTAGTTATCTCTCAGGCTGTGACGAGGCGTCTAGGGTCAACGTAGGAACGCTCCACGGCTACCTCTAGTTGTGTGGTTAGTTCAGGTTACTGCAATCCAATAGGTTCCAGCCTCTCTGGTGTATTGCCGTTTTTGCTTATTCTCCTCAGCTACCAAAACATAACAGTATTACCGGCCAAAACTGAAAATTATATGGTACTCACAGAAGGGAAAAATAGTGTGGAAAAAAAAAATTTGTTGCAGTTTTTCCCTCTTTTTCTTTGGGTGCTGAGGAGGATTTTTTTTCTCTCAATGGAGCTTGCACAGTTGTCTGGCCGTGTGGATCAGCTTGCCACTGAGGTTCGGAGTATTGCTACCTATCTTGCTGGGTTGCCGGTTGTGGAACCTAGGATCCCCATGCCAGATTTGTTTTTGGGGGATCGGGCTAAATTTCTGAATTTCAAAAATAACTAAGTTGTTTTTTGCCTTAAAACCTAAGTCCTCAAGGAGCGCAGCACAGCAGGTTCAAATTGTCATCTCTCTCCTGCGTGGCGACCCTCAGGATTGGGCTTTTTCCCTGACACCTGGGGATCCTGTTTTGAATGATATTGATGTATTTTTTCAGGCTCTGGGGTTATTGTACGATGAACCTAATGTCACTGATCAAGCTGAAAAAACCTTGTTGGCATTAAATCAGGGTCTTGAAGACGCTGAGTTGTACTGTCAGAAATTCCGAAAGTGGGCAGTCCTGACCAAATGGAATGATGATGCGTTGGCAGCCCTTTTTCGGAAGGGGCTGTCAGAGAATGTAAAGGATGTTATGGTGGGATTCCCTGATCCCTCTGGTCTCAATGATTCTATGTCATTGGCTATTCAAATTGACAGACGTTTGCGTGATCGCAGAGGTATGCGTGAGATAGTGTTGCCTGGTGAGCCAGCTTCTGAGCCCATGCAGTGATATAGAGTGACTTCTGGGGCACAGCGTCATGAGTTTCGAAAGCGCAATGGTTATGTTTCTACTGTGGTGACGCCTCTCATGCTATTTCAGTCTGCCCTAAGCGGGGAAGACGTTTTGCACGCTCAGTTGTCTTGGGTAGTGTTCAGACTAAATTTCTGTTGACTGTTACCCTGATTTGCTCCCTGTCCACATTTTCTGCTCAGGCTTTTGTTGATTCAGGAGCAGCTATTAACCTGATGGATTTTGACTTTGCAAAACGTTGTGGGTTTCCCATGATACCCCTGCGGAAGTCTATTCCCCTACTGGGCATTCATTCTACCCCTTTGGCGGAGAATAAACCCCAGTTTTCTAATCAGGTGATAATGAGGGTTGAACCAGATCATCAGGAGAGTTGCAAATTTCTGGTGCTGTATAATCTGCATGACATTATTGTACTAGGTTTCCTTTGGTTACACTCTCATAATCCTGTTTTGGATTGGAAATCTGTGTCTGAGACCAGTTGGGGCTGCCAATGTGTTCATGCCGACACTCCTGTTTTTTCTGCCTCTCCCCAGTCTGAGGATGTTCCTGACTTTTTGACTGATTTTTCGGATGTATTTAGTGAAAGTAAATCTGCATCCTTGCCCCCTCACAGGAGCTATGATTGCGCTATTGAATTAGTGCTTGGTGGTAAATTTCCTAAAGGTCGCCTTTTTAACTTGTCTGTACCTGAACACGATGCTATGCAATCTTATATCAAGGAGTCATTGGAGAAGGGTCATATCAGACCATCCTCTTCACCCTTGGGTGCCGGTTTTTTCTTTGTGGCCAAAAAGGATGGTTCATTGAGGCAGTGTATTGATTATCGTCTCTTGAATAAGATCATTGTGAAGTATTAATATCCGTTACCCTTGATTTCTGACCTGTTTTCCAGGGTGAAAAGTGCTAGTTGGTTTACCAAGTTTGACCTCAGGGTGCATATAACCTTATTCGCATTAAGCACTGGGATGAATGGAAGACGGCGTTTAATACCCCAGAGGGGCATTTTGAGTACCTAGTGATGCCCTTTGGGCTCACTAATGCTCCTTCCGTCTTCCAATCCTTCATGTATGATATTTTCAGGGATTTTGTGGATAAATTTCTGATTGTTTATTTGGATGATTTCTTGATTTTTTCCAATGACTGGGACTCTCATGTGAAACATGTTCGGACTGTGTTCCAGATTTTGAGAGAGAATGCACTGTATGTGAAGGGATCAAAGTGTCTTTTTGGCATACAGAAGGTCTCATTTCTGGGATTCATTTTGTCTCCGTCTGTTATTGAAATGGACCCGGTCAAGGTTCAGGCCATCTGTGATTGGGTCCAACCTAATTCATTAAAGGCTCTTCAGAGATTTTTGGGTTTTGCCAATTTTTATCGTAAATTTATTGGTAATTTCTCCGGTATTGTTAAACCATTGACTGATTTGACCAAAAAGGGTTCTGATGTGGTGAATTGGCCTCCTGAGGCAGTCTCTGCGTTTCAGGAACTTAAGCAGAGATTCACTTCTGCTCCTGTTCTACGGCAGCTGTTATGTTTCGGTAGCTGAGGAGTGCAGGTAAAAAAGGCAATACACCAGAGCAGTTGGAATCTATGAGATTGCAGTACCCTGACTAACCACCACAACTAGAGGCAGCCGTGGAGCGTACCTACGTTGGTCCTAGACGCCTCGTCACAGCCTGAGAAACTAACTACACCTAAAGATAGAAATAGGAAAGCTATCTGCCCCGGAGCAGAACCCCAAAGATAAAAGAAAGCCCCCAAACATGTAATGGCGGTTAGACAAGATGAAATACTGACACAGAAAGAAAATAGTATGAGCAAACGCTGGGGCCCAAACTAACTAAAAAGAAAAGGATAGGAAGGGTACTTACTGCAATCCAGAAAACCCTGAAAGGCACCAACTCTACTAATTTCAAAAACACCTGAGATCACACGACCTCTTCCACCTAAATTAGTTCTCTGGTGTAACAAAATCAAAACAGCAGCCACTGAAAAAACTGGAAAAAGCAAAAGTACAAACATCAGTGGCTGAACAAAACTGAGAGGGCAGAAGCCCCCGGAGGGGACCCTGAAGGCCCCCCACAGAAGTGCAGGACAAAATGCAAAAATATAGCAAAAACACAAAAGAAGAAAATGTCTTATCTGTTAGCAGGAGATGCAGACACGACACAGCAGGCTACAAGGGAAACTGGAATAAAGGATTCAGACCAGAACAATTGATCACCGGCAACCCTGATGGGAAGGTGACTCCCTTATATAAGACCAGTCAGTAACACCTGATTCCCACTCCTCACAATCTTCACTGGACAGACTAGCACCGCTTGTAACCACCAGAGGGAGCCTCTGCTCAGAACTCATCTCAAACCCATTCACAACAGGCAGCCTGATGTTTCTCTACCGTTTCAGGTGGAGGTTGATGCCTCTGAAATTGAGGCAGGTGCTGTTTTGTCCCAAAGAGATCCAGAGACCTCTAAGAGTAACCCTTGTGCATTTTTCTCTCGAAAATTTTCTCCAACTGAACGTAATTATGACGTGGGTAATCAGGAGTTATTGGCCATGAAGTGGGCTTTTGAAGAGTGGAGACATCGGCTGGAAGGAGCCAAACATCAGGTGGTGGTCCTCACAGACCATAAGAATCTGGTTTATCTCGAATCAGCCAAGCGACTTAATCCTAGACAGGCCAGGTGGGCCTTGTTTTTCACACGTTTTAATTTTGTGGTTTCTTTTCTTCCTGGCACTAAGAATGTTAAGGCGGATGCCCTCTCGAGGAGTTTCTTTGCGGACTCTCCTGAGTTATCTGATCCTACTGTTATTTTGAAAGAGGGTGTAGTTCTTTCCGCCATCTCGCCCAATTTGAGACTGGCTCTGGAAGGGTGTCAGGAGGATAAACCTGAGCGCTGCCCTATTGGGAAATTGTTTGTCCCAGACCAGTGGAAGAAGAGTGTGATGTCTGAGATTCATTGTTCCGCGTTGGCTGGTCATCCCGGGATTTTTGGTACCAGAGACTTGGTGAGTCGGTCCTTTTGGTGGCCTACTTTGTCTCGTGACGTCAGTGAATTTGTGCAGTCCTGTGGGACTTGCTCTCACTCCAAGCCTTGTTCTCGCTCTAGTGGTTTGTTAATGCCATTACCTGTGCCCAAGAGGCCATGGACCCATATCTCTATGGATTTTATTTCCGACCTCCCTGTTTCTCAGAGAATGACCGTTATCTGGGTAATCTGTGATAGGTTTTCCAAGATGATACATCTTGTGCCATTACCTAAGTTGCCTTCCTCCTCTGAATTGGTGCCTTTGTTCCTTCAGCATGTGGTTCGGTTACATGGCATTCCGGAGAACATTGTGTCTGACAGAGGAGTCCAGTTTGTTTCCAGATTTTGGAGGACATTTTGTTCTAAACTTGGTGTTCAATTATCTTTCTCCTCTGCTTTTCATCCTCAGACCAATGGACAAACCAAGAGAACAAACCAGACCTTGGAGACTTATTTGAGATGTTTTGTGTCTGCTGATCAAGATGACTGGGTCTCTTTTTTGCCTTTGGCTGAGTTTGCTCTTAATAATAGGGCTAGCTCTGCCACCTTGATGTCTCCATTTTTCTGCAATTTTGGTTTTCACCCCCGATTTTCTTCGGGACAGGCAGAGGCTTCTGTCTGTCCGGGTGTTGACTCTGTTTTGGAGCGAATGCAGCATATTTGGGACCAGGTAGTGGAGAGGTTTTCTCTCTCTCAGGAGAAGGCCCAACGGTTTGCCAAACGGCATAGGACTGATGGTCCTCGGTTTAAAGTGGGGGACTTGGTTTGGTTGTCCTCAAGAAATATCCCTATGAGGGTTGCATCTCCAAAGTTTAAGCCTGGGTTCATTGGACCTTATAAGATCATGGAGATTCTTAATCCTGTTTCCTTCCATTTGCTTCTTCCAGGGACATTTAAGATCCATAACGTGTTCCACAAGTCCTTATTGAAGAGGTTTGTCGAGCCAGTGGTTCCTATGGCTGCGCCTCCTGACCCTGTTTTGGTTGAGGGCAATCTGGAGTATGTGGTTGAGAAAATATTGGATTCTCGTTTTTCTAGACAGAAACTCCAGTATTTGGTTAAGTGGAGAGGTTATGGTCAGGAGGACAATTCTTGGGTGTTTGCTTCGGACATCCATGTTAGGAGACTGATCCGTGCCTATCACCGAGCTCATCCTGATCGACCTGGTTGCACAAGTGAGAGTTCGGCGACCTCTCCTCAAGGGGGGGTACTGTTATGAATGTGCTAGAGATGGTTTCTGAGCAGAGGCTCCCTCTGGTGGTTACAGACAGTACTGAACCTTTCAGCGAGGAATGGCAATCTGGGATCACGGACTGGTCTGATATAAGGGAGGTTCCCTCCCATGATGGTTGCCGGTGATCAATTGTTCTTGTCTCAATTGTGGTTCCTGGTTCATTTGGAAGCTTGCTGAGTCTTGCCTGCATCTTCTGCTATCAGATAAGATATTTTCTGCTTTTATTTTTGTGCTTGCTTTTTGCATTGTTCACTGCACTTCTGTGGAGGTCAGCCAGGTCCCCTCCAGGGGCTTGTGCTCCTCTCAGTTTAACTGGAGCCACTGTGGTTTGTTCATTTGCTTTTTCCTGTTTTTTCAGTGGCTGCGGCTTAGTTTTGTTACACCAGAGAACTGATTTAATTGGTAGAGGTCGTGTGATCTCAGGTGTTTTTGCAATCAGTAGTGTTGGTATATTTTAGGGGTTTTTTTGGATTGCAGTGAGTATCCTTTCCTGTACTTTTCTGTCTAGACAGATTGGGCCCCAGCCTTTGCTCATTCTATTTTCTGTCTGTGTCCGTGCTTCTTCTTGTCTAACCGCCATTACTTGTTTGGGGGCTTCCTATTTTCTTTGGGGTATCTGCTCCGGGCAGATAGCTTTCATCTTTCTGCCTTTAGGTGTAGTTATCTCTCAGGCTGTGACGAGGCGTCTAGGATCAACATAGGAAAGCTCCGCTGCTACCTCTAGTTGTGTGGTTAGTTCAGGTTACTGCAATCCAATAGGTTCCAGCCTCTCTGGTGTATTGCCGTTTTTGCTTATTCTCTTCAGCTACCGAAACATAACAGGCGGCAGTCAGTGAATCATTCAGTTGATCCCGGCGTCGGTGTGTTTGCGACGGTGTTCCGCTGGTGGTACCGTTCAAGAGGCTACGTACCTCATATACAGTGTGTGTGTGGTACATATACAGTGTGTGTGTGTGTGGTGCGTACGGCATATACAGTGTGTGTGAGTGGTGTGCACGGCATATACAGTGTGGTGTGTATGGTGTATACAGTGTGTGTGTGGTGCATATGGCGTATACAGTGTGTGGTGCGTACGGCGTATACAGTGTGTGGGTGTGTGTGTGCATGCGGCGTATACAGTGTGTGTGTGGTGTGTACGGCATATACAATGTGTGTGGTGTGTGCGGCACACAGTGTGTGTGTGTGTGTGTGGTGCGTACAGCATATACAATGTGTATGTGGTGCATACGGCGTATACAGTGTGTGGTGCATACGGCGTATACAGTGTGTGTGTGGTGCGTACGGCATATACAGTGTGTGTGTGTGTTTGTGTGTGTGGTGCGTACGGCATATACAGTGTGTGTGTTTGTGTGTGTGGTGTGTACGGCGTAAACTGTGTGTGGTGTGTACGGCATATACAGTGTGTTTGTGTGTTGCGTACGGCATATACAGTGTGTGTGTGTGGTGCAACGGTGTTCCACTGGTGGTACCGCACAAGAGGCTGGTACCACCAGCAGTTTCCATATTGAGACACCCATCATTTGGGTGTCCCAATATGGCAGTCGGTGAACTTCCACCGCTTGGAATTCTGGGATCCGGACACATCTGGACGGAACAGGATGTGAAGACATTACAAGGTAAGTATATATTAGATGTGGTCAACAGGCCTATAAATGGCTTCTCCTGACTGCAGAAGGAACCTGAATCTTAGCATGCCTTACACCTGCTACCTTCATACTGTACTTCTGCATGGTTATCTACATATAAATGCTGGCCCCAGATCGAATGGTAGGCCTTTTATAGTGTAAATGGGGATCGGGAATGAGTATATTTATTTACCCTTTCATTGCATAAATATTAGTATTACTAATGTATGTAACCACTAGAACTGGTATATTTGTTATGACGACACTATGTAAAGACACGCAAGATCAGACATCATAGACCTTCAGTTATTATCACATCTACAAAATATCACAGAGCTCCTCCAGTAATCATATATGGCGAGATTTACAAACAAGGTATATGTCTGTGAACAAGATTAGTCCCCTCCAGACTATCATAGCATGAGGAAGTAGGTGACGGACAAATTGTCCTTAATAATAAAATGAGAGAATTGTTATGGTAAATATTTTATATTTAGCTTTGATTATTATTTTAGACAATTACATTTACCTATATATATGCTAATTTAGTATTTTAGTATTAGTTTATAAGTGTTTTTCATAAAAGTAATAACACACGGTGTTGTCTCTGTTATAGAGGTTTCTGTATGTTAAAGCAAACCTGTCATCACTTTTGGCTGCTATAAGATACGACCACAGCCTTTCAGGGCTTATCTATAACATTCTATAATGCTGAAGATAAGCCCCCGATCCGACCTGCAAGATAAGAAAAATAAATTTTATTATACTCACCTGGGGTGGGGTCGGTCCGGTGCAGTCCGCTCTGATGTGTGTTGCAGGTCCGGGTCCGGTGCATCCCATCTTCCTTCAACTCCGCCCTCCTGCATGCTTCATGGCTCCCCGGAATAGCCCTGCTGCGCAGGCGTACTTCTCTGCCCTGTTAAGGGCAGAGGAAAGTACTGCAGTGTGCAGGTGCCGAGAAAGGTCAGAGAGACGCAGCGCCTGCGCACTGAAGGAAATTTCTCTGCCCTCAACTGGGCAGAGAAGTACGCCTGCGCAGGAGCGTGATGCCAGGGAGCCATCAAACAAGCAGAAGGGCTGCGTCGCAAGAAGATGGGAGGCGCCGGACCCGGACCTGCGACACCCATGGGACCGGACCGCCCCCCAGGGTGAGTAGAATAGAATAGAAATTATTTGTCTTATCTTGCAGGTCAGATCAGGGGCTTATCTACAGCATTATAGAATGCTGTAGATAAGCCATCAAAGGCAGTGGCCACATCTTTTAGAAGCCAAAACTGATGACAGGTTCCCTTTAAACATTTCTTTGTCTTTGAAAGTACAGTCATGGCCAAAAGTTTTGAGAATGACACAAATATTATATTTTCACATGATCTGCTGCCCTCTGGTTTTTATGTGTGTTTGACAGATGTTTTTATCAGAGACAGATATATATTGCAACATATGAGTAACAAAAGCTTATATTGACAGTTAGAATGAGTTAATGCAGCAAGTCAATATTTACAGTGTTGACCCTTCTTCTTCAGGACCTCTGCAATTCTCCCTAGCATGCTCTCAATCAACTTCTGGACCAAATCCTGACTGATAGCAGTCCATTCTTGCACAATCAATGTTTCATTTTGTCAGAATTTTTAGGTTTTTGTTTGTCCACCCGTCTCTTGATGATTGACCACAAATTCTCAATGGGATTAAGATCTGGGGAGTTTCCAGGCCATGGACCCAAAATCTCTATGTTTTGTTCCCTGAGCCATTTAGTTAGCACCTTTGCTTTATGGCAAGGTGCTCCATCATGCTGGAAAAGGCATTGTTGATCGCCAAACTGCTCTTGGAGGGTTGGGAGAAGTTGCTCTTGGAGGACATTCTGGTACCATTCTTTATTCATGGCTGTGTTTTTAGGCAAGACTGTGAGAGAGCCGATTCCCTTGGCTGAGAAGCAACCCCACACATGAATGGTTTCAGGATGCTTAACAGTTGGCATGAGACAAGACTGGTGGTAGCGCTCACCTTGTCTTCTCCGAATGAGGCGTTTTCCTGATGTCCCAAACAATCGAAAAGGGATTCATCAGAGAAAATAACTTTGCCCCAGTCCTCAGCAGTCCACTGCCTGTACCTTTTGCAGAATATCAGTCTGTCCATGATGTTTTTTCTGGAGAGAAGTGGCTTCTTTGCTGCCCTCCTTGAGACCAGGCCTTGCTCCAAGAGTCTCCGCCTCACAGTGCATGCAGATGCACTCACACCTGCCTGCTGCAATTCCTGAGCAAGCTCTGCACTGCTGGTTGCCCGATCCCGCAGCTGAAACACTTTTAAGAGACGGTCCTGGCGCTTGCTGGTCTTTCTTGGGCGCCCTGAAGCCTTTTTGGCAACAATGGAACCTCTCTCCTTGAAGTTCTTGATGATGTGATAGATTATTGACTGAGGTGCAATCTTTCTAGCTGCGATACTATTCTCTGTTAGGCCATTTTTGTGCATTGCAATGATGACTGCACGTGTTTCTTTAGAGATAACCATGGTTAACAGAAGAGAAACAATGATGCCAAGCACCAGCCTCCTTTTAAAGTGTCCAGTGGTGTCATTCTTACTTAATCATGACAGATTAATCTCCAGCCATGTCCTCATCAACACCCACACCTGTGTTAATGGAGCAATCACTGAAAAGAAGTTAGCTGGTCCTTTTAAGGCAGGGCTGCAATGATGTTGAAATGTGTTTTGGGGGATAAAGTTCATTTTCTAGCCAAATATTGATCACTCTTTATAACATTCTGGAGTATATGCAAATTGCCATTAGAAAAAGTGAAGCAGTAGACTTTGTAAAAATTAATATTTGTGTCATTCTCAAAACTTTTGTCCATGACTGTATACTAATCTGGGTAGAACTGGTTTGAAAAGAATTTGACAGAATTCATAATTTACGATTTTGTTTTTCCCAACTTAAATATCTTCTCTCTTAGGTAATGTAATGTAAGAAGCCATTCCCACTTTCCTTATCTCTATGGTTGTAATAAATACTTGTGACTGGGCTTCTGATAATCAGAGAAGCCTGTGCACGAACAGGCACTGCTTGTGTGCCCTTGTCTCCAATCGATCAACTCCCTGATTTGATCAAAACTGGCAAATGTGTGAAACCTTTTGAGTTTCTCCTAAACTTTCCATACATGTTTCAACATCATCTCGTCTGTTTAAGGAATTTTTCTGGATAAAGTACACATAGTCTACTCCTGCAATCTTTTTAAGTAGTCGTGGCGCATCCACATCTAGCTTACAACGTCTTTCCACCACATGCACTGCTCCGTCTTCACTAAGGAACTCATTCATGATATCACTACCGACAAACATAAGAATGAGATGACAAGTAGGGAACCGACGCTCATAGGCCGCCATAATTAACTCAAAGCTGGATTTATACACCCGGACGGGTGACTGGTATTTCTGCACCATGGCGACGGGTCTTGAGGAACGTCAGGAACCTAGAGAAAAAGGAGAGCGCAGAGTTATATGGAGACGTCGCACAGCGCTCTGGAAAGTGCAGGGTTCATGTAACACATCTTGAAGCTTCTGCGGGTCCGTGTCCGCCCCACCGGGCTCCGGTCCCGCTGTGCTACCGGCCACCAGTAGCTTCAGACTGCGCCTGCGTCAGACACCCATCCAGTGACGTCAATAATTGGAATTCCAATTGGATGGGTGTCTGACGCAGGCGCAGTCTGAAGCTACTGGTGGCCGGTAGCACAGCGGGACCGGATCCCGGTGGGGCGGACACGGACCCGCAGAAGCTTCAAGATGTGTTACATGAACTCTGCACTTTCCAGAGCGCTGTGCGACGTCTCCATATAACTCTGCGCTCTCCTTTTTCTCTAGGTTCCTGACGTTCCTCAAGACCCCGTTGCCATGGTGCAGAAATACCAGTCACCCGTCCGGGTGTATAAATCCAGCTTTGAGTTAATTATGGCGGCCTATGAGCGTCGGTTCCCTACTTGTCATCTCATTCCTATGTTTGTCGGTAGTGATATCATGAATGAGTTCCTTAGTGAAGACGGAGCTGTGCATGTGGTGGAAAGACGTTGTAAGCTAGATGTGGATGCGCCACGACTACTTAAAAAGATTGCAGGAGTAGACTATGTGTACTTTATCCAGAAAAATTCCTTAAACAGACGAGACCGCACGCTGAACATTGAAGCTTACAACGAAACCTTCGCCAGACGTATTGTAATCCACGAATATTGCTGTTACACTGTACACCCTGACAATGATGATTGGACCTGCTTTGAGCAGTCTGCTAGCCTGGATATCAAATCCTTCTTTGGATTTGAGAGCACAGTAGAGAAGATTGCAATGACAGGAGATGGTGGTAAAGGTGACGGTACTGAAGATGCAACATATTTTTTGAGGAGAGATCGATGAAATACATTATGAATCCTAAAGGTAGTGGAAGATCAAAGCAGAATACTATAGGACTGACAATGGCTATTATCTGAAAAAGACCTAGGACCCTGTTTCCAAGATGTAACCTTCAGCTTAATGTTCATAGAGGACAATAAATGTGATCCGAGGGCCTCCTCCCTGCAGGCCCCTGGATCCAAGATGGCCACGGGGTTCTTCCGGGTCCTGCAGGGAGGTGGCTTCTCAGTGCCTGCTGAGAGCAGGAGTTGAGAAAGCCTCCTGCAGTGCCTGTCAGATTGCAGATCTGACACTGTGCTGTGCACAGTGTCAGATCTGCGATCTGACACCATGCAGTGATGTCCGACCCTGAGACAAGGTAAAAAAGTTAAAAAAATAAAAATTAACATGTGTAAAAAAAATTCCTAAATAAAGAAAAAAAAAATTCCCTAATAAATTCATTTCTTTATGTAAATAAAAAAAATAAAAGTACACATATTTAGTATTGCCGCGTCCGTAATGACCCGAACTATAAAACTGTCCCACTAGTTAACACCTTTAGTGAACCCATTAAAAAAAAAAAAAGCCAAAAAAAAGGCTTTATCATCATACCGCCAAACAAAAACTGGAATAACACGTGAACAAATAGACAGATATAAATAAACATGGTACTGCTGAAAACGTCATCTTGTCCTGCAAAAAACGAGCTGCCATACAGCATCATCAGCGAAAAAATAAAAAAGTTATAGCTCGCAGAATAAAGTGATGCAAAATAATTATTTTTATATAAAATTGTTTTTATTCTATAAAAGCGCCAAAACATAAAAAAATACAGTACAGACCAAAAGTTTGGACACACCTTCTCATTCAAAGATTTTTCTGTATTTTCATGGCTATGAAAATTGTAGAATCACACTGAAGGCATCAAAACTATGAATTAACACATGTGGAATTATACATTACACTTTACAAAAAAGTGTGAAACAACTGAAAATATGTCTTATATTCTAGGTTCTTCAAAGGAGCCACCTTTTGCTTTGATTACTGCTTTGCACACAGAAAAGGTGAACAAATGGACTCAACATGCCTAGTTCCCACCATGAAGCATGGAGGAGGTGGTGTGATGGTGTGGGGGTGCTTTGCTGGTGACACTGTTGGGGATTATTCAAAATTGAAGCGGTGAGTGGTCCAGCTAACCCCAAACCATCTCGATTGGGTTCAGGTCTGGTGACTGTGGAGGCCAGGTCATCTGGCGTAGCACCCCAACACTCTCCTTCTTGGTCAATTAGCCCTTACACAGTCTGGAGATGTGTTTGGGGTCATTGTCCTGTTGAAAAATAAATGATGGCCCAGCTAAACGCAAACCGGATGGAATAGCATGCTGCTGCAAGATGCTGTGGTAACCATGCTGGTTCAGTATGCCTTCAATTTTGAATAAATCCCCAACAGTGTCACCAGCAAAGCACCCCCACACCATCACACCACCTCCTCCATGCTTCACGGTGGGAACCAGGCATGTAGAGTCCATCCGTTCACCTTCTCTCTGTGCAAAGCAATAATCAAAGCAAAAGGTGGCTACTTTGAAGAACCTAGAATATTAGACATATTTTCAGTTGTTTCACACTTTTTTGTAAAGTGTAATGTATAATTCCACATGTGTTAATTCATAGTTTTGATGCCTTCAGTGTGATTCTACAATTTTCATAGTCATTAAAATACAGAAAAATCTTTAAATGAGAAGGTGTGTCCAAACTTTTGGTCTGTACTGTATATAAATGAGTTATCGCTGTAATTGTTCTGATCCGATGAATAAAACTACTTTATCAATTTTACCACACGCGGAACGGTATAAACGCCCCCCCAATGAAATCCAAGAATTGCTGGCTTTTGTTCATTCTGCCTCCCAAAAATCGTAATAAAAAGCGATCAAAAAATATCATGTGCCCAAAAATGGTAAATTAAATCGTTAATTAATAAAAACGTCAACTCATCCTGCAAAAAATAAGACCTCACATGACACTGTGGGACAAAATATGGAAAAATTATAGCTCTCAAAATGTGGTGATGCAAAAACTATTTTTTGCAATAAAAAGCTGCCAATCATAAAAACCCACTATAAATAGTAAATCAAACCCCACTTTATCACCCCCTTAGTTAGGAAAAAATAATAAAATTAAAAAAATGTATTTATTTCCATTTTCCCACTAGGGTTAGGGGTGTTAGGGTTAGGGGTGTGTTAGAGTTAGGTTTGTGTAATATAAGACCAGGGTCCTATGCACTCAAATAATGAAGAATAACCTCAAGCACTCAGAGAAAAGATCCAAAAAGAGTATATTTCAATTTTTATTGGCACAGTGGCATAACGAGGGTTCACACACCAAAGGAAAAAAACGTTTTCAACAGAAACAATATGATCCCAACGTTTTGGCCATATCGGCCTTTCTCAAGGGCATGTTCTAAATGAAAAAGTATAATCATATGAAAAAGAGTTAGGTTTGTGGTTAGGGTTATGGTTAGGGTTGGGATTAGGGTTAGGGGTGTGTTAGGGTTAGGTTTGTGGTTAGGGTTATGGTTAGGGTTGGGATTAGGGTTAGGGGTGTGTTGGGGTTAGGGTTGGAGTTAGAATAGGGGGGTTTCCACTGTTTAGGCACATCAGGGGCTCTCCAAATGTGACATGGAGTCTGATCTCAATTCCAGCCATATCTGCATTGAAATAGTCAAACGTAGCTCCTTCCCTTACGAGCTCTGCCATGCGCCCAAACAGTTGTTTACCCCCACATATGGGGTATCAGCGTACTCGGGACAAATTGCACAATAACTCTTAGAGTCCAATTTCTTCTGTTACCCTTGGGAAAATAAAAAATTGGGGCAAAAATATTTTTGTGTAAAAAAATATTTTATTTTAATGGCTCTATGATATAAACCTCTGTGAAGCACTTGGGGGTTCAAAGCTCTCCCCACACACCTAGATAAGTTCCTTTGGGGGTTGAGTTTCCAAAATGGGGTCACTTGTGGGGGTTTCCATTGTTTAGGCTCATCAGGGGCTCTCCAAACGCGACATGACGACCACAGACCATTCCATCAAAGTCTGCACTCCAAAACGTCACTACTTCCCTTCCGAGCCCTGACGTGTGCCCATGCAGTAGTTATCTCCCACATATGGGGTATCAGAGTACTCAGGACAAATTGGACAACAACTTTTGGGGTCCAGTTTTTCTTGTTACCCTTGGGAAAATAAAAAATTGGGGTCTAAAAGATCATGTTTGTGGAAAAAATGATTGTTTTTATTTTCACGCTCGGGTGTTATAAACTTCTGTGAAGCACTTGAGGGTTCAAAGTGCTCACCACACATCTAGATAAGTTCCTTGGGGAGACTAGTTTCCAAAATGGGGTCACTTGTCGGGGTTTCCACTGTTTAGGCACATCAGGGCTCTGCAAACTGAACATGACACCCATCAGAGTCTGCTGTTATGAATGTTTTAGAAATTAATTCTGAGCAGAAGCTCTCTCTGGTGGTTGCAAACAGTACTGAACCATTCAATGAGGATTGGCAATCAAGGATCACAGACTGGCTGGATATAAGGGAGGTTTCCCCCCATCATGGTTGCCGGTGATCAATTGTTCTTGTCTCAACGTTGTTTCCTGGTTCACTTGGAAGCTTGCTGAGTCTTGCCTCTTCTCCTGATCTCAGATAAGATATTTTCTGTTTTTTGTTTTTGTGCTTGCCATTTGTATATTTCTCTGCATTTCTGTGAGGTTGGCCAGGTTCCCCTCCCCGGGGGGCTTGGTCTCCTCTCGGTTCCTCTGGAGCCATTGTTGTTTGTTCATTTGCCTTTTCCAGTTTTTTTTCTGTGGCTGCAGCTTAGTTTTGTTACACCAGAGAACTAATTTAGGTGGTAGAGGTCGTGTGATCTCAGGTGTTTTTGCAATTAGTAGCGTTGGTTTTTTTTTAGAGTTTTTTTGGATTGCAGTAAATATCCTTCCTATCCTTTTCTGTCTAAGTCAGATTGGGCCCCAGCGTTTGCTCATATTATTTTCTGTCTGTGTCTGTATTTCCTCTTGTCTAACCGCCATTACATGTTTGGGGGCTTCCTATGTTCTTTGGGGATCTGCTCCGGGGCAGATAGCTTTCCTCTTTCTATCTTTAGGTGTAGTTAGCCTCTCAGGCTGTGACGAGGCATCTAGAACCAACGTAGGAACGCTCCACGGCTGCCTTTAGTTGTGGTGGTTAGTCAGGGTACTACAATCCAATAGATTCCAACCTCTCTGGTGTACTGCCGTTTTTGCCTGCCCTCCTCAGCTACCAAAACATAACAGTCTGCACTCCAAAACGTCATTACTTCCTTTCCAAGCCCTGCCGTGCACCCAAACAGTTTTCCCCCCACATATTGGGTATCAGCGTTCTCAGGACAAATTGAACAACAATTTTTGGGGTCCAATTTCCTTGGGAAAAATGAAAAATTGGGGACTAAAAAAATCATTTTTGTGGATTTTTTTTTCATACCCAGGCATTATAAACTTTAGTGAAACTGTTGTGAATAAGCTAGAAATGAATTCTGAGCAGAAGCTCCCTCTGGTGGTTACAAACAGTACTGAACTATTAAATGAAGATTGTGAAGTTTGGCAATCAGGTGTTACTGACTGGTCTTATATAAGGGAGGTTCCCTCCCATCAGGGTTGCCGGTGATCAATTGTTCTGGTCTCAACTGTGATTCCTGTTTCACTTTGAAGCTTGCTGTTTCGTGCCTGCATCTTCTGCTAACAGATAAGACTTTTTTTTCCTTTGTTTTTTGTGCTTGCTTTTTGCATTTTGTCCTGCACTTCTGTGGGGGTCTGCCAGGTCCCCTCCGGGGGCTTGTGCCCCTCTCAGTTTAGTTCAGCCACTGTTATTTGTTCATTTGCCTTTTCCAGTTTTTTTTCAGTGGCTGCTGTTTGGTTTTGTTACACCAGAGAACTAATTTAGGTGGTAGAGGTCGTGTGATCTCAGGTGTTTTTGCAATTAGTGTGTTGGTATTTTTTTAGTTTTTTTTGATTGCAGTAAGTGACCTTCCTATCCTGTTCTTTCTAGGAAGTTTGGGCTCCAACGTTTGCTCATACTATTTTCTGTCTGTGTCTGTGTTTTCCTCTTGTCTAACCGCCATTACATGTTTGGGGGCTTCCTATGTTCTTTGGGGATCTGCTCCGGGGCAGATAGTTTTCCTCTTTCTATCTTTAGGTGTAGTTAGCTTCTCAGGCTGTGACGAGGCCTCTAGGACCAACGTAGGTACGCTCCATGGCTGCCTTTAGTTGTGGTGGTTAGTCAGGGTACTGCAATCCAATAGATTCCAACCTCTCTGGTGTATTGCCTTTTTTGCCTGCTCTCCTCAGCTACCAAATCATAACATGAAACACTTGGGGGTTCAAAGTGCTCACCACAGATCTAGATAAGTTCCTTAGAGAGTCTAGCTTCCAAAATGGTGTCACTTATGGGGGGTTTCCACTGTTTAGGCACATCAGGAGCTCTCCAAACGCGACATGGCGTCCAATCTCGATTCCAGCCCATTTTGGTTTGAAAAAGTCAAATGGCGCTCCTTCCCTTCTGAGCTCTGCCGTGCTCCCAAACAGTGGTTCCCCCCACATATGGGGTATCCGTGTACTCAGGACAAATTGGACAACTTTTGTGGTCCAATTTCTCCTTTTACCCTGGGGAAAATAAAAAATAGGTGATTAAAAGATCGTTTTTGTGGGAAAAAAGATAGGATTTTTTATTTTCTTGCCCCGGGCATTATAAACTTGTGTGAAACACTTGGGGGTTCAAAGTGCTCACAACAGATCTAGATAAGTTCCTTAGGGGGTCTAGTTTACAAAATGGCGTCACTTGTTGGGGGGTTTCCACTGTTTAGGCACATCAGGGGCTCTCCAAATGCGACATGGCGTAGAATCTCGATTCCAGCCAATTTTGCTTTTCAAAAGTCAAATGGCGCTTCTTCCCTTCCGAGCTCTGCCGTGCACCCATACAGTGGTTTTCCCCCACATATGGGGTATCTGCATACTCAGGAGAAATTGCACAACAACTTTATCTGTCCATTTTCTCCTTTTACCCTTGTGAAAATAAAAAAAATTGTTTGTAATATTGGTTTATGCTACAGTTGTGGACTTCTATGTTTATGTAAGGGAGGATTTTATGCTGATCTGACAATAGATGGCGATGTTGTGTAAAGTTTCCTTACTTATTGTATTGTATAAGAAAATATCTCTCTTGTAGTTTCAGTTTTGTTTCTCCTCTTCCTGATGCAATGCTGGAATGACTGTGCATTTTTCCTTTACCTCATGTTCTTAGAAGTAAAAGCTTTGACAAAAAAAAAAAAGAAAGAAAAGAAATGCCTCAAATTGACAGGGAACACCCATAATAAGAAATGTATAAACAATTTTATTAATGGGTAGCCAAAAAATGTGCAAGAAAAACAATCACATTAAAAACATTTAAAAACATATACAAAACATGCCATAAAATGATGGCAATGAATACCCCCACACAACTGATACCTAGCAGCATAAGAAATATGATAACAGGCTCCAAGAAGGAAGTTTACACTGTGAAATGAATAAGGAAACACACCTTTCTACATCAATTAAGGAATCTGCTTCTCTGACCTTCTAGGGGCATCAAAACACAATAGCAGACTCCAATCAGAGGGTAATAAAACTTTCACTCCTTATCTATGAACTGTTCCAATATTTATGTTCATCCCTCTGCCATAATGACAGTTCTGCTTCACGTCACTTGTCTTACCTATTGCATTATTCCTGTGTCCTTTTGTGTATAAATATGTGATTCTTCAGATTTTGTATTAGTCTTCGCCTGATGAAGAGACCTGAGTAGTCTCGAAAGCTTGCAATTTGTTACCATCTTTTCAGTTAGCCATTAAATGGTATCAACCACTGAGGACTCTCAAGTCTAAATATTTTTTTAAGATATGCAATGATAAGTTAACTGGGTACCTGGACAATTCACAGCACCATATGGAAAATGAAAAAGCAATATAAATAGCACCGGTCTGATCCGATCCAGAAGGCGTGGTAGGCGAGGGCGCCGCAAGCACACCAGAATTCAGGAGGAAGGGTCGACGATACAAACAATGGTCTCCGACATACAGGCGGGAATTGAGAAACAACCGAAGAAGATGACCACGTTGGTGAACATGCATGAGACAGGTGGGTTCTTTCTGAATCCCCCCTCTTTCCCTCTGCTTCCCTGCAGCAGCCATGGCTCCTCATGATTTTTTTCACTGTGCTGGCATTTTTCATGCTATGATTTTGGCTTCTTGACTTCATGCCTTTTAGGAGCGCAAATTATCATCCATTGCATTCTAGATGAGTTTAAACATTTCTGGGTTTGTATTATTGCTTATACATTTGTATACATCAGACCAGTGCTATTTATATTGTGATGATACCCTGGACTGGAAGCTCCATTTCTTGTGCTGTTCTAGAACTTTCCACATAGAACTACGCCCCCATCGTTTTGCCAGCACAGAGCAAAACCGCCCTCCTCTTCCCCCTTGTGCCTGCAGCTCACTGCAATTCACTGTTTGAAAGTACAGCACTCCTTCCTTTCGCCCCCACCTCAGGAATTTCTTTCAGGAATTTCTTTGTCTCCAAAACCCTGCAGGATGATCCCATAGCCATTATGAGAATTCATTATTTTGGTCATAACACGGTGTGAGCTTAGGTTAGAGACACTAAAGCTACGGTTTTGAATCATGCATCCATCAGGCGTCGTTCCCGTGGTACTGGTGAACCCGTAATCCCAACAGAACCCGAGAAATGGAAATCTCTGGTGCACCATGTACTATCTCACCCAAGTTTGGGCTCATTCGAACAGTCATTTCAGAATAAGATCAATGATAGGTCTGCCATTATTCTGCTAGTGTCCCCCGCTGAGTTATGGTCCTTATGACTTTCCAGAACTTGAAACTATAACTTCTAGCCCTGGGAGGTGGCCAGAAAACCATCCCCTTTTGTGAGGTCACCAGCCCACATGTATAAGTCTTGCAGCTAGCCCCCCCTGGTCATTCCTGGCTTTGATGACGTGACTAACAGATCTGCAAATGAACTATGATGTGTGGCTCCTCCCCCCAGCCTGTCTTGCCATGATCTGAGTACTATGTAAGTGTTTTTCACCTTTAACCCTGTTTTATTTTTAACTGTATTGTACATACTGGTATTGTCTCAGCTTGTTACATCTTTTTAAACTGTATAAACACTGCCTGCAATTTTAGGAATAAACCTATAAAATTATTAGTTTGTTTCTCCTGCTCTATAAACGAATTTGCACGTGCCTGAAATAACTACGCTACTGATTTGGGGTTGCTACGGCCCCTCTTGATAAATTGTTCATTAAGTAAATAGTAGCAGGTGACAGCTAAAAAGAAGGGGTGTAAAGTGTTGAACTGTGGGGTGGCGTTGGCAGTGACAGAGTGGGTTTTATAAGTGTATTGCCTGGTTGCGGCCCGAAGTAATTATAATTCCCTCACTGCAGCGTGCCCAATAGCCAGCACACATCCAAGCGGCCCGTTCTGGCGACTAATTATCCTAGGTGCAGTTCCCTGACTGACCTGAGGGTAAGGGGGCGCCAGAGAGCTGCAAGTTCCTAAGTGGAAGTGGGATAATTATAAATCCCTGCAGATTATTCCTGACACATTGGGTTGGACGGCAGCAGCCGTCGTGTGTGTGCCGCGTTTTCGTCACATTTGTGGCAACGGAGGGATCACAAGCCGTGATACCCCGGGCTACCGTGTGGCGGATCGTGTGCCGTTCATCACATATATTGTTTTTTCATTTTCCATATAGTGCTGGGAATTGTCCAGGTACCCAGTTTACTTATCATTGCATATCTTGTGTGTTTCCTTATTCATTTCACAGTGTACACTTCCTTCTTGGAGCCTGTTATCATATTTCTTATGCTGCTAGGTATCAGTTGTGTGGGGGTATTCATTGCCATCATTTTATAGCATGTTTTTGTATATGTTTTTAAATGTTTTTAATGTGATTGTTTTTCTTGCACATTTTTTGGATACCCATTAATAAAATTGTTTATACATTTCTTATTACGGGTGTTCCCAGTCAATTTGAGGCATTTCTTTTCTTTTTTTTTTTTTTTTCTTGTCATTGCTCTTAAATTGCCTCTTTGGTGAACCCCTGTATACATACACATTTGTCTTGAGGGGTGCCCTCCTTCTGCTTAGTTTCTTAGAAGTAAAAGCTTGTTATCCCATACACTCTGCTCTGTGAAGTTTTCTACTGCAACGGTGGGGATTCAGAAGCTGTGCAACAGGTTATGGACCCAGGCACCGAGAACCCCAGGCACCAAAGAATCCCAAACACCGAGAATCCCAGACACCACTGATCCCAATCACCAAGAATACCAGACACCCAGGACACTGGAACTCTCAGCAAGACCCTGGTGAATGCAGAAGAATTCTGCAGTGCAATTTTCTACAAACAAGTAAGACAAGTTAAAAATGACAAGTAGCACAGAGCTAAAACTCATAGTAGCTAAACTGAATAATGAAAACTATCAGTTATGGAAGTTCAAAGTAGAGATCATAGAATTATAGAATGATAGAGTTGGAAGGGACCTCCTGGGAACACCTGGTCCAACCCCCTGCTCAAAGCAGGATTCATTAAATCATCCCAGACAGTGGACGACTGAGTGGTCGTCCCTGGTCTGAACAGGTAATTAGATGACTTGTTATGTTAGTGTCTTTAACCTTTGACTATTGAATATCTGTTCTTTGTGAATTATCTTACTGGCCAATTGGGATGTTGCATTATCTAATATAAACTTAAGTCTGCACTTGCAGCTAACTGCTCTGAATGATGGATTACAATTTATTCCATTTAAAGATTCCTCCCATGTGTGTCCTCTTTATCTCCCACATGTGCTATTTGGTATGGAGCTTTTCCTACAGTGCTCCCCTGTATCTTAAATTATTGAATAAAGTTTTTTGATACTTTACAATTGCTGTTTGGGATTTATTTGATCGTTTTTTGTTCTGTGTGTATATGCGATAGAAAAAATAGACACGCAAGAGCTACTATCAGCTTATTAGTGGATGATGC
Organism: Oophaga sylvatica; assembly: GCA_033576555.1. Classification (NCBI taxonomy): domain Eukaryota; kingdom Metazoa; phylum Chordata; class Amphibia; order Anura; family Dendrobatidae; genus Oophaga; species Oophaga sylvatica. Next base: position 156,179,946 of record JARQOD010000007.1, read on the forward strand.
TCAATTAATCCACATAAGAAATGAGGATACAGCAAAGGGAATGTGGGAAGCACTAAGAAAGCTACATGAAAGACCCATCTTTAAGGGGTTGTCCACTACTTTTTATTAACCCCCCCATTGTATCCCACCGGGGCCCCTAATGAACTTTTTATATATTTTCTTTTGGCAATACTGCCTCTGAGCGGCGCTATGCCGGCAGCTGAGTCGGGGTCACATGAACCACAGGCTGCAGCCGCCACTAACATCGGCTAATGTCACGTCAATTTCCTGATTCTGGAAATTGACGTGACATTATCAGCAAGCGTGACCCAGCCTCCACAGACTGCGGTCATTCATCAAGAGTAAGCACATCACAACCCCCTCCCGCACACAGCCCACACAGCTTCCTCCAGACAGCCCCCCCGCATGTGCACAACCCCCCCGCAGACAGCCTGCCCGCCCGCACACAGCTTCGTCACTCTGCAGCCTCTATCTCCTGAGTGTCTGCAGCCTCTATATACATCCAGAGTGACTGGGCTGCGTGGACTGTGTGCGGGCGGGCAGTCGGTGGGTGGGGGCTCTGCGGGTTGTCTGCGGGGGGGGCTGTGTGTGGGAGGGGGGCTCTGCTGGCTTTGAGGGGTGTGTGTATGTGTATGCAGGCATCGTCCAATTGGACTACAAGTCCCATCGGGCCATGCCTGATACACTGCCAGTGAGTGACACATTAGCCAATGATGGGACAGTAGTAGTCCCATCATCCGGTTAATCTGTTGAATGTAAAAAAAAAACAAAACACATGTATTACTTACATACAAGTAGTATAGGGGCACCCCCTTTCGTCAAACTCAAATCTGAAAGGTCGACACGCCCCCTATCATTTTATCCGTCTCCCTGTCAGATTGATCCAGGTCGTCACGCCCCCTGGCTGAACTTTGCTCAGGCTGGGAAATCTGGTCTGGTGGATTTGTGAATTTCAATCAAAGTGATTTATTCATCTCTATTGATATTTTATTCAGTGACTTTGATTAGTCTGTGTTGTTTTACTGTATTAAAGAGCGATTCTTGATTTTATAAGTCTCAGGAAGAAACTTTTAAGGCCCGAGTAAATGTATAAGCAGTTCTAGTTAAATACAGACTTTTGTTACAGATCGGTAAGCTATTACCAATCTGTGTATCTAAGGCTTGGGTTGTATTGAGAGGTGCATATTTTTCTATTTACTAACTAACATGGTACATAGATATACATCTTTACATGAATTGTCAGAATGAGTGAAGGTCGATGCTACGGTAATTCAGGCAAACAGTAAATAGTATTGCATTGTGTATAGTCAGTGGGATCTTTTAAAACCAACACATTTATGTGTATTCTGATAGCAGTGCTGAGTGAAGGTCGATGCTACGGTAATTCAGGCAAACAGTAAATAGTATTGCATTGTGTATAGTCAGTGGGATCTTTTAAAACCAACACATTTATGTGTATTCTGATAGCAGTGCCCATAAAACCGAAGGTTTCTAGCAAACATAAACTGCACTAATGTGATTTTAAAACAATGGGTTTCTGAAGGGTCTTCCCACACTACCGCTCTGTGGGAAGCTGTGTGGAAATTACATAGGCATAAGAGATCATTCATCTTAAAAACGTTTATTGCCAGAACTAATCATGATTTTACTGTAATAAATAAATACATCTCAAAGACATTTCAAGCATTGAATTAATTGTGACACCAAAATGTCGACACAAATGGCAATACAGGTCATGGGATTCTCTCTAGACAGGAACAACGCTGTTGAATGCTCCAACACGTGTAGTGAGGGTTTTTTAAAGTTGATTTCATGGGATTCTCTCTAGACAGGAACAACGCTGTTGAATGCTCCAACACGTGTAGTGAGGGTTTTTTAAAGTTGATTTCTTCTCAGCAATGAAATTTCTCACAATTGTATCATTACGCGGTTTATCAGCAGAAAACTTCTCCAATATCTTACTGAACGGTATGTTCCGAGCTAAGAAATGTAAAAAGTACAGGCAGTAGTGCCCACAGACAGTACTATACGTGTCTTGGATCTGGTTGCTTTGGTAATAATAAGTCTCACAATTCGTGTTCAGGAAACTCACAAACTCGCTCGGAAAGATAGCGTTGTCAGCACATAATCCGTAGCTATCAAAAAATATGGCGTTCTTGGCGTCACAGAGCACGATTAATATCCAGTGTCTGCCAGGTTGGTGTGCGGGGTGCACGACAGGGCGTTGATTTACCCGATGTGGTGGAAGCAAATCACACGGAAACACACCGCCAAACACACGCTCTGTAAAGCTATCCCCCTTCAGTATGGTCGTGAGTTGCAGGCTATCCATCACTAATTAAAATCGTACAAGATCTCTCTTCTATTATTAATTTCCAGAATGGCCGGGTTGATTGCAAAAACAATCATGTTTATCGTATGTGGTGTCGCCGGAAACACACCGCCAAACACACGCTCTGTAAAGCTATCCCCCTTCAGTATGGTCGTGAGTTGCAGGCTATCCATCACTAATTAAAATCGTACAAGATCTCTCTTCTATTATTAATTTCCAGAATGGCCGGGTTGATTGCAAAAACAATCATGTTTATCGTATGTGGTGTCGCTAGTGCAAACCGGACTTCAGCCCGTAGGTTACCAGTTTTAATGAGGGAGAAATGACCGCCGGGTTCCTGATCAGCTGATAAATCAAACGCAAACAGAGTGAATCCGGACATAAACTCTTCACGATCCACGGCCATGGCACAATCAGCTTTCTGCTTGCCTGATATATGTGCGAGAGCCATATACTCTCTGACGGCTAAGTAGTCATTAAAGTTAGGGTTATAAGGCCTCGCAGGGATCTGTTGTCCGTCCAGGTAGAGGGCTGCGTGATTGACGTTGTAGTGATGGAAGAACAGGGGATTTCTGGCGTAAGACCCGCTAAATGCTTCATTATCTACAAAACCCAATATAACAGTTTTCGGTATTTGGCCTAGGAAGAGATTCTCGTGGTTCGTGATCCGTGTTCCAGCGGGTATACTGTACACTTTCATGCATGTCCTGTCAATAGCGTACTTGGCTGTCGATGCCAAGAGGGCCTGACTGTGGCCTATTCGGACCGCCGGGGACACTTGTACTCTCTTTACAAAGAGAGCGGCTTGCATGATTTGTACTTTCAGCGGATCGGCCTCAGCCGACATGAGGCAGAAAGCGTCCTTATTTCTCGTTAGCTTAACCTTAAGATCGAGTCCGTTCAATATTAGCTTTGGTTGATTAAATATATCACCAAAAATTGGACCAATGAGGTCCAGGGGTTTGGAGCGGTGGGTTGCAGCGGCTCTTTTAATAAATCCTGCATTTGGGCCATCCAAGCTTCGGTCATTATGGTGACCAGCTGTGTCTTTATAGAACAATCCGGCAGTAAATTGCGAGGACAGCGTCTGTGAACTGTAATTTAAGAGAGTCTCTATGTACGCTCTATAGCTGTAGAGATTGTCCGATTGTGAGATAACTCGGTCCCCCAGAGTAATATCGACCTGATTAAAGAGAGTGGCAAGAGGATAGTTAATTAGAGCTACACGGGCGTCATCGGCGATATTCGAATTATCCTGCTTGACGATGCGACAATTTATGTACAGCAGGGTGTTATTCAGGTCGTAATAATAATCCCCGCTACCCGATATGAAAAATTCCAGCGGGGCATTATCCGTCAGAGCGGCAATCGGCTGAACTTCTACAAATAGGGATTTCTCTATACTCGTCTGTGTCGGCGGTATGTCAAAAATATCCAGTTCAGATTTAGCGCACTCTACAGAAGCATCGTGCAGGAAAGCCATGATGATCAGAAGATGTCCTCAGCAGTACGTCTCACTCGTTTCTGTCGGGGTCGACGCTTGGTTGGTTTTTTATTCATGAGGATCGGGGGTTAAAGCGGGGCATGAGCGACGCTTTCTTTTATGTGATTTTTTAGCGACATAAACTAGACCCGCGCCACCTTGCTCGGGATGTGTATTTATACGATTCATAAGCGCTGATGAGACAGATGTGACGGCGTCTTTAGCAATGTTTTTGACAGCCGTCTTCACGTGTGGTTTTACCAATTCTAAGCCTCTTCTGAAAAGCGGTACAGCACGCCGAAATAAGCCTTTAAATATCCCAGCCAGACCGATCCGTACATGTACTCGCTCCCGCTGAACCCCTCTAATCCGTGCCCAGACTGTGCAATATAGTACCGGGCATAAACAGCTGGGTCCCCGTAGGGTCTCTGAGCCGCCATTTTCTAGCGTGCTAATCGCGTCTCTTCTGGAAATGTAGTCTCACAATACACTTTCCGTACTTGAATTTAACTGGAGTGCCCTGGTCCGATAAGATGGAGATTGTTACAGAGTCAAAATGATGCTTGCATAAGGGCACGTAATCGGGTAGTGTGTATTGAAGCGTAGTAATTTCACCGCTCTTGCCGCTTATTTGCGCAGTTCTCAGAAGTTGTACGTAGCTTCCGCCCACAAGCTGATGCTGGATGATGTCGCTGTAAATAAATAATGTATAAAAACCGGCTTTTATATCGGCATAAATCTTCTTCCGCTCAGTCTGGTTATTATCATACGCTTCGATGTATGGCTGGAGGCCTAAAATATGTCCCAATTTCTGACCCGGGGCAAACTGTATCGTGGGGGAATCCGGTAGGGTAACACTCCTCCGCACTTCGTCATAGCGCAGCTTAAAACCGTCGCTGGCAAGCTTCAAAATATCAATTCTCTCATTAATAGCCCGTATGAGATCCGGTATTGTGTTATAAAAACTGGGCTTCACATAATATTCCTGCATCACATCACCCCGCTTGCCTATATAGAAGTTCCCTTCACCCCGCTCAAATGTGTACCATGTATGGGGGTATTGAATCTCAGTTAGAGCAACTTCGTACTGTCCTGAAAGCTGAACGGGTTTAGATAATTTTGTGGTATACTCGGCGATTGTGTTTTCAGGATATATATCGCCAGAAGCGTTGGAGGGAAGGGTGATAAAGAAGGATTCGGATTCCATGGTTATATGTCCGTCAGAGCCGACGCGGGTACCCACGAATTAAATTTATCAGGATAACCTTTCCATTTAATATAGCAGTGAATCGCCCCACTGACACGTTTTTTTCTCAAAATTGCCTCAACGCGGTAGGCGCGGTTTTCATTGAAATGTATTTTTTGCAGCTCCTCCTTATAAAATGATCCCTCGATAGCGTCGCCCGCTAAATCATTAATTTTATAGAGAGGCTTATGAAATTTATTGGAAATGGCGCTAATTAAAAATATCTCCTCGCTGAATGTCTGCTCATAACCCTTTGTAAAAGGGTTCTTAAAACGAGATATTCTGAAATGATCTCCAATTTTTAAAGATGGCTTAATACGCTTTTTAGCCACGATACCGCTATAAATATTTTTCCATATCTGTAACGAGTTCTGCTTCGTCACATCGCACGGACGTGTCTGTATCGTGGTGTGAAAGGTGTGGTTGTAACTGTGCACCAAACCTGGTAAAATGTCGATATACCTAAAGGTATTATGTTTCGTCAGATAGCGCCACATACGTGTTTTTAATGTACGATTAAATCGCTCAACTATAGCGGCCTTTACGGTATTGTTGGTGAAGAAATGGTGAATTTTATGCATTTTACAAACACGCTTCATGTGTGAATTCATAAATTCTTTGCCACGATCCGTCTGTAGTTTCTGCGGCGTACGTCGGTCGCTTTCAAATATTAACTCGAATGCCCGAGCTACAGACGCACCGGTTTTATTGGGCAAGGCGGCAATCCAGGCGTATTTGGATAGTACGTCTATCACGGTCAATAGATATTTCACGGCGTCATTTTCCCTAGAATATTCAATTAAGCTAACCAAATCAGCCTGCCACTGCGAATCAACGTCCGAAACAAAGATTTTATTGGTGGGAGATCTTGTCCTTACAGGCTTATGAAGGGTGTAAGCATCTTGTTTATTCAGCCAATCGACCACCGCGTGTTGTTTTATACCACGCGTTCTAACCGATCTGTATAGATTTGTAATGCCGCTGAATGATGCCGGGGCTTCGGGCGTGAAATATTGCTTCTTTAATATTGATTCAAGATGGTTAGGGGCCATGATGTCTCTGTAAAACATTAATAGATTTTTTTCTATCTAGCAGTTCATGGTATTGACAGAGGGCGTGTTCTCTCTGTTAGCCCCTAATAAATACAGGCAGCTCACAAGCAATACAACGCTCAGCTGTAAGACTTCATACCTCACAGAACACAACTCCATTCTGAACAGGACTAACACAACTCCATTCTGAACAGGACTATAGTGAGTATTTTTACGGATTTCGTTTCAATTATATTTAAGTCTGTGTAGTAATTGCATGAATAACTTATCCGTGTTTTCATAGTTGTACTTTATTTGTTTTAATAATATACCACGTCTGTGTTGATTAATAGCTGAATATTTACGCTGTAGTTGTAAATTTAGATCGCTTACTATTAATATTAATAATTACTATAGATTGACGCTAAAATTCATACAGTTAATTTTATTTTTAGATGGAGGATCATATTTTTTCTAACAGTTTTTCAGAAGTCTTACTGGCTTTGCAACAGGGTATGCTTTACGCCTTATATAGACACAGCAGGCTATTCTAGTTAAGAGTTGTTTTGCACATTATTTTTATACCGCTTTATTCTATCACGTTTAAGAGCCGGGTATATCTGCTGAGATTTCACCAACCATGAACTATTCTGATCCCCGCCACACCGTTTTACCCGAGACGCGTGTAGTAACGCTACTGATGGGTGGACCGTGAGCGGTCAGGCGGCGCTGCCCAGCGCGGGTACGTTGTGTGGCTGTGCGATTGTGTGTGTGTGTGTGTATATATATATAGATATATAGAGTTGTTTTTGCATATTATTTTTGCTTTATTCTTTAAGAACCGAGTATAATGAGCTGCGAACTGCCTGATGAGGTATTCGCCACCTTGAACTATTCGGATCCCGAGGCCTGTATTTTAGCCGATGCCGTTTGTAGCAGTTCTGGCGCTGCCGGGCCCTGGGACGGGCTTTCAGCGCCGGGCATCGCGGGTACGCTGTGTTTCTGCGTGTCTGTATATATATATATACAACTATATATAACAGTTAACTATGTGAATTTAAGTGTGTAAGCGAATATTAACTCCTTACAGATGTCGCGATGATAGCGGAGCTGGATTCGGCCGAAATGCCTATGAACCCTGGCACTAACAGAGCCCAAGAAGACGTCGCATTTTCTAAAGCTCCTAAAAAGCGGAGCCTGGCGGCTGTCAAGAAAGATAAAGGTACGTGCCACATGAAAAACTGTTTTGCCCAAACGGCTGGAGAAAATTGTTGATGGCCCTTCTAATGATTATTATTATTTATAGCGCGTAAAGTGAAATCTAGGAGGATGATATTTACAAAAGAGAATATACACCTGCTAGTGGAGAACGCCTCAGACGTCCCAGAAACCAATACCACAACCGTGCAGGCATCATCGTTAAACGGTAAGTGTATATTTTGATATATCAGGCTAGTCTTAATACACCGTATGTCACTCTTGTCACACCTAGGATCGCGATGTTCCGCACGTATCCGCTACATGTAGAATCTTTCCTTAAAGATAGTTGTAAAGTCAGATTGACACATATACAATCTCATCCACAGATAAATCTAAAGTCGAGAGAAAAATAACCACGACCCCTCTGCAAACACTACGTCTCAACGAGAACCACGCAGAGCCATTCTTGACGCCGATACAAACACCTATGGGCACTGATGGCCCACAGACGCAACAGCAGTTCTATCTGATGGCGGGCGTGGTGGCCCATTCAAGCGGCGCGCAACCATCCAGCGGTGCTGTGAATGACGCTGAACTATACTCTGAAGTACAGGAGCGGCCACGTAAACACGCGCAGAGAACTACGTGTACTTCAGAAACATCACCAGTCACATTTTCCGCCATGAATCCCACAACCCGACAGACTCGTGAGGCGCTTGACCGTGAGATTGATCAGCTCGCTGATGGTAAGAAGCGCACCGTAGAACCGATCATTATACGGACCACTCATGCTATACAGCCTTTACTGCCATCTGTAACTGTGTCCACTAATTCCACGGGTATTGAACTGTTGGATACCATTAATTTACCCACCACATCTCACGCTGCTGTATCTAATCCAGTTAATGTTGTGATGGGGTTAAAGAGAGTGTTAACGACTAAGCATAAAGTGTGTAAAAAGCCGAGGCTTCATACAGATGTGTCTGTAGCTGTTAGCAATACGTGTTCTGCAGCCTCTGTACCTGTTAGCTGTGTGGATTCTGTGGTCTCTGTACCTGTTAGCTGTGTGGATTCTGCGGTCTCTGTACCTGTTAGCAGTGCGGATTCTGCGGTCTCTGTACCTGTTAGCATTGCGGATTCTGCGGTCTCTGTACCTGTTAGCAGTGCGGATTCTGCGGTCTCTGTACCTGTTAGCAGTGCGGATTCTGCGGTCTCTGTACCTGTTAGCAGTGCGGATTCTGCGGTCTCTGTACCTGTTAGCAGTGCGGATTCTGCGGTCTCTGTACCTGTTAGCAGTGCGGATTCTGCGGTCTCTGTACCTGTTAGCATTGCTGGTTCTGCAGACACTCTAGTTGTTAACAGCGGGAATTCTGTATCTCCGATCGCTACAGCGCAGATGTATGACGCCATTGGGTGGGCCCCGCCGGAGCCGCAGTGTTTAAGGAGCAGTTAGATCGTTACTTACGTTACAAAATCTGGCTACCCAAAATAGTGTTTTTCTGTAATACTTTTGAAAGATTGCTGTCTAAAGTAGTCACAACAGATGCCTGTAAGGCAGAGCTATACGCGCTTCGCCGGATGCAAGTAGACACCGAGATACCTGATGGTGCTAACCCGTTATGACTAAATATGATCGGTTCGAGCCTGCATAAACCAACTAAAACAGCCCGTTATAATAGGTCCAGAGTTATAAAACGAGCTCTAAAACTACTGGTCAGTGCTCGACGCGCAATAGGAGCTAGACGTCGGGGTGGAATCACCTGTCCTGCTATACCACCACAGACAGCCCCGGAGCCAGCACACACAGATGCTCCTGTCTCACATAGCCATGATGGCCCTGAAAATGACGTCCGTTCCGGTGCACAAAGCTCACAAGCCTCTGCTGCGGATGCTAACTCTGCTGATGATGTGAGGGGATCGGATCATACAGTATTTTTACAACACTTCCATCATCACCAGAGGGACAACCGTAATTTCAGTGCACGCATACATACCGATCATTTTAGGTTTGTAAATTTGGAGCGTGTACGATCGTTTGTCGAGGCTGTGAACATTGTTCACGACAGTATTCAGTCATTACTGGATAGAGTCATTAGGGACATTGAACCGGGCGACTTTGTGCAGTTAAGGCTTGAAGGTGGCGACGCTTTAGACCCCATTTTCACTACAAAGCAGAGCCGCGAGGATTTTAATTCTGAATCTTTTTTAAATGCTGTTGCTCGCACACTTCAAAGTAATGCTGAATGCTTAGCAAGTAATACCCTAAAACTAGTCATCACTACCGTTAAAAACCGCCGAGGCGGTGTAAAAAGACGCCTGAGATCTATAGCGAGCAGCCGAATCATTAAACAAAAGATGCGGTGGCTGTATGATTTTAACAATTACAGTACAAATCTGTGTTTGGCCGCTAGTGTGTGCGCCCTGATAGAGGACGCGGATGTCGGTGATGCGGTTTTACTGAATCGCTCTAAAAACATACACACGGCGCTGGGCATCCCTGATGAGCGATTAGTGAGTTTTAGCGACATTCTAGCATTTGAGAACTATTTGGGGGTCACCATTAAAGTACTGTACTACAGTCAGGGTGATTGGCGCTACTTTCAGACCGACAATGCAACTAGTGGTAAAACCGTATTCATACTGTTCCATGATAACCACTACTACGGTATCAAGAATATAAAAGGTTTTATCGGCACTAAGCACTTTTGTGAGCTCTGCAATTCATTGTATACTAAGAAGAACACCCATTCATGTCAATATTTTTGTAAAGCTTGTCATAGAGTGGATTGTGTGGAGAGTACAGGTGTACAACAAACACCGCGTTGCCCCGTATGTCGTGTTCATTGTCGCTCTAGTGAGTGTTTAGATCGTCACAAAGAATTAGCTCTGGATGATCCACCGTTCTGCAGGCTTAAATATTTTGTGATGAGTGCCATCGCTTTGTGCTCAGGAATAACGAGGGCGTGCATGAATGTTCCGGATTACGATGCCCCGTATGTCGTGCTCGTGTAAATAAATTTGACGCCCATCTCTGTTACATGCGACGCTATGTACCAGAGGACGAGACAGATTGTTATATCTTTTACGATTTTGAATGTATGCAGGAGACAGGTACCCACATCCCAAATTACATTTATGCCACAACACTGAGTGGTGAGCAGTCCTGGGAGTTTGAAGGTGATAGCTGCACGCATGACTTTTTACTGTTCTTTACCAGCGGGAAATTTTCAGGGTATACATTTATAGCCCACAATGCGGGGCGCTACGATTCTTACTTTATTGTTAAGGAGTTGATTTTTGAAAAACTACAGGTAAAGCTGATAGCCCAAGGTGGCCGACTCTTGTGTGTGACGGTGCCCGATTTGTCTATAAGGTTCATAGACTCGCTAAATTTTATTCCCATGAAGCTCAGTAAATTACCTCAGGCCATGGGCTTTTCAGGTGCCAAAGGTCATTTTCCACACTTTTTTAACACACGAGAAAACCAAAACTATGTAGGTGCCATACCCGATGTGAAATATTATGGGTTAGAGTACATGGCCCCGGATGAGAAGGTAGAGTTCCTGTCCTGGCATGAGGGTGAGAAACATACAGTTTTTGACTTCAAGAGTGAACTAAAATCATACTGCAAACAGGATGTTGAAATTTTGAGACGTGCCTGTGAGATCTATAGAGAGCGCATTATGGAAATGACGCTGAAAACTGTTAAAAAATACTGCGACATTCAAAAATAAATGGTTGTGGAGAGCAGCTGTATTGACCCATTTCAGCTCATCACCCTGGCCTCTGTATGTATGTCAATGTATCGATTTAAATTTCTACCAGAAAAAACGATCGCCATTTTACCGGGTGATAATTATCACAAGGCGAAAAAGCGCTACTCATCCGCCGCTATACAGTGGCTCGTGTATGTAGCGCATACCGAGAACATTGACATTCAGCATGCCTTAAGAGGGGGTGAGAAACAACTCGGGCAGTATTTTCTAGATGGTTATGCCTGTGTTAACGGACAGCACATAGCTTTTGAATTTCAGGGCTGCTTTTTCCACGGTTGCCCGTCGTGCTATAATGAGAGTGATACAAATAAAGTTACAAACACCACCTACGGTCAATTATATCATGCCTTTTTAGCTAAAAAGCGCTACCTGCATCTGCGCGGGTACACAATAAGACTGATATGGGAACACGAGTGGCGTGAAATGTCTAAAAACGATTCTAACCTCCAGGCATTTCTCCAGCAAATGGATTTCCCCACTCCCTTAGACCCCCGCGATGCGCTTTATGGGGGTCGAACTAACGCCATTAAGCTCTATCACCAGGTGGCAGCTGATGAGACTTTACATTACTACGACTTCACCAGCCTGTACCCCTTTGTAAACAAAACTAAAACATACCCTGTAGGTCACCCCGACATCATCTATGACAACTTTGGTTTCATTAAAAAATACTTTGGCTTAGCTAGAGTCAAGGTCTATCCCCCGAGAGATTTATTTTTTCCCGTTCTACCGGTAAAACTCGACAAAAAATTGATGTTCCCCCTTTGTTATACATGCGCTGTAAATTCACAAGCCGAGGAATGCAGACATAGTGATGAAGAACGCGCCCTGACAGGTACCTGGTGCACCATAGAGCTCGAGCTGGCTATAGATAAAGGGTACCGGGTCGCCCACATCTATGAAATATGGCATTTTCCAAACACCAGCGACGATCTGTTTACCCGATACATTAGATTACACCTTAGGGATAAGCAGGAGGCGTCAGGGTATCCTAGCTGGTGCACTGATGATGCCAGAAAAAAACAGTACATTGACAATTTTCTTGAAAAAGAGGGTGTACGGTTACGACCTGAAAATATAGCCGTCAACCCCGCTAAAAGACAGATCTCCAAACTTTTCTTAAATTCTTTATGGGGGAAGTTTGCTCAGCGGGCCAATCTACCAAGCACCAAGATTGTTAGGGATCCTGATGAGCTTTTTAGGTATCTCTTCCTGCCCTACTATGACATTTCTACGCTGGATTTTATCGATGACGAAACCGCTACCATTAACTGGAAATATGCTGAGGGGCACCACACAGTTAATAAAAACACAAACATCTTTATAGCCTGCTTTACCACAGCGTATGCGCGGCTAGAGCTCTATTCTCTGCTGGACAACCTGCAGGAGAGGTGCCTTTATCACGACACAGATTCAGTTATTTTTGTACACAAGGAAGGTGAGTGGCAGCCGCCTCTAGGCGATTACCTGGGGGAATTGACGAGTGAGATACCGAGGGCACATACATCACAGAGTTTGTTTCTGCTGGGCTAAAA
>JARQOD010000007.1:156192648-156306584 GCA_033576555.1 Oophaga sylvatica
AACCAATCAATAGAGCAATAAAGTTAGTTAGATAGAACTGTTAATGGCAATGATTAAGGTTCACTTAATAGAACACCTGGTAACTTCTAACATGCTGTGGAAATTCCTTTATAGATAACAAATGGTCTAACTGACAGATGCATAATAAGATATTTTTATTGCAATAAATGAATTACTAATAAGTTCTGAAATGCATGTAACATAACGATGATCTAATGTATGCACGCCCTCTCCAGCAGGGTATATAAGCTGGGACAGAAATCCATTAAAATTTATGCCAAGTGATTTGAATACAGACACTTGTCTCTGTATCATTCCTTGCATCACCTCGATCGATCGAAGCCCACCTGTTATGTTTCGGTAGCTGAGGAGAGCAGGCAAAAACGGCAATACACCAGAGAGGTTGGAATCTACTGGATTGCAGTACCCTGACTAACCACCACAACTAAAGGCAGCCGTGGACTGTACCTACGTTGGTCCTAGACGCCTCGTCACAGCCTGAGAAGCTAGCTACACCTAAAGATAGAAAGAGGAAAACTATCTGCCCCGGAGCAGATCCCCAAAGAACATAGGAAGCCCCCAAACATGTAATGGCGGTTAGACAAGAGGAAATACAGACACAGACAGAAAATAGTATGAGCAAACGTTGGGGCCCAATCTTCCTAGAAAGAAAAGGATAGGAAGGACACTTACTGCAATCCCAAAAAACCCTAAAAAGTACCAACTCTACTAATTACAAAAACACCTGAGATCACACGACCTCTACCACCTAAATTAGTTCTCTGGTGTAACAAAACTAAGCCGTAGCCACTGAAAAAACTGGAAAAGGCAAATGAACAAATAACAGAGGCTCAGATAAACTGAGAGGAGCACAAGCCCCCGGAGGGGACATGGCTAACCTCCACAAGAGTGCAGGAAACAATGCAAAAAGCATGCACAAAAATACAAGCAGAAAAAATCTTATCTGTTAGCAGAAGATGCAGGCAAAACACAGCAAGCTTCCAAGTGAACCAGGAACCAAAGTTGAGACAAGAACAATTGATCACCGGCAACCCTGATATGAGGGAACCTCCCTTATATAAGACCAGTCTGTAACTCCTGATCGCCAATCTTCACAATCTTCATTGAATGGTTCAGTACTGTTTGTAACCACCAGAGGGAGCTCCTGCTCAGAATTCATTTCTAACACATTCACAACAGTACCCCCCCTTGAGGAGGGGTCACCGAACCCTCACTTGGGCAACCAGGTCGGTCAGGATGAGCTCTGTGATACGCACGGATCAGTCTCCTAGCATGGATGTCCGAAGCAAACACCCAAGAATTGTCCTCCTGACCATAACCTCTCCACTTAACCAAATACTGGAGTTTCCGTCTAGAAAAACGAGAATCCAATATTTTCTCAACCACATACTCCAGATTGCCCTCAACCAAAACAGGGTCAGGAGGCGCAGCCATAGGAACCACTGGCTCGACAAACCTCTTCAATAATTACTTGTGGAACACGTTATGGATCTTAAATGTCCCTGGAAGAAGTAAACGAAAGGAAACAGGATTAAGAATCTCCATGATCTTATAAGGTCCAATGAATCTAGGCTTAAACTTAGGAGATGCAACTCTCATAGGGATATTTCTTGAGGACAACCAGACCAAGTCCCCCACTTTAAACCGAGGACCATCAGTCCTATGCTGGTTAGCAAACCGCTGGGCCCTTTCCTGAGAGAGGGACAACCTCTCCACTACCTGGTCCCAAATCTGCTGCATACGCTCCACAACAGAGTCAACACCCGAACAGACAGAAGCCTCCGTCTGTCCCGAAGAAAATCGAGGGTGAAACCCAAAATTGCAGAAAAATGGAGACATCAAAGTGGCAGAGCTAGCCCTATTATTAAGAGCAAACTCAGCCAAAGGCAAAAAAGAGACCCAGTCATCCTGATCAGCAGACACAAAGCATCTCAGATAAGTCTCCAATGTCTGGTTTGTTCTCTCAGTTTGTCCATTGGTCTGAGGATGAAAAGCCGAGGAGAAAGACAATTGAACACCAAGTTTAGAACAAAAAGTCCTCCAAAATCTGGAAACAAACTGGACTCCTCTGTCAGACACAATGTTCTCAGGAATGCCCTGTAACCGAACCACGTGCTGAAGGAACAAAGGCACCAATTCAGAGGAGGAAGGCAACTTAGGTAATGGCACAAGATGTATCATTTTGGAAAACCTATCACAAATCACCCAAATAACGGTCATTCTCTGAGAAACAGGGAGGTCGGAAATGAAATCCATAGAGATATGGGTCCATGGTCTCTTGGGCACAGGCAATGGCATCAACAAACCACTAGAGCGAGAGCAAGGCTTGGAGCGAGAGCAAGTCCCGCAGGACTGCACAAATTCCCTGACGTCACGAGACAAAGTAGGCCACCAAAAGGACCGACTAACCAAGTCTCTGGTACCAAAAATTCCGGGATGACCGGCCAACGCGGAACAATGAATCTCAGACATCACACTCTTTTTCCACCGGTCTGGGACAAACAATTTCCCAATAGGGCAGCGCTCGGGTTTATCCTCCTGACACCCTTCCAGAGCCAGTCTCAAATTGGGCGAGATGGCGGAAAGAACTACACCCTCTTTCAAAATAACAGCAGGATCAGATAACTCAGGAGAGTCCGCAAGGAAACTCCTCGATAGGGCATCCGCCTTAACATTCTTAGTTCCAGGAAGAAAGGAAACCACAAAATTAAAACGTGTGAAAAACAAGGCCCACCTGGCCTGTCTAGGATTAAGTCGCTTGGCTGATTCCAGATAAACCAGATTCTTATGGTCCGTGAGGACCACCACCTGATGTTTGGCTCCCTCCAGCCAATGTCTCCACTCTTCAAAAGCCCACTTCATGGCCAATAACTCCCGATTACCCACGTCATAATTACGTTCAGTTGGAGAAAATTTTCGAGAGAAAAAGGCACAAGGGTTACTTTTAGAGGTCTCTGGATCTCTTTGGGACAAAACTGCACCTGCCCCAATTTCTGAGGCATCAACCTCCACCTGAAATGGCAGAGAAACATCAGGCTGCCGTAGAACAGGAGCAGAAGTGAATCTCTGCTTAAGTTCCTGAAACACAGAGACTGCCTCAGGAGGCCAATTCACCACATCAGAACCCTTTTTGGTCAAATCAGTCAATGGTTTAACAATAACCGAGAAATTACCAATAAATTTACGATAAAAATTGGCAAAACCCAAGAATCTCTGAAGAGCCTTTAATGAAGTAGGCTGGACCCAATCACAGATGGCCTGAACCATGACCGGGTCCATTTCAATAACAGATGGGGACAAAATGAATCCCAGAAATGAGATCCTCTGTACGCCAAAAAGACACTTTGATCCCTTCACATAAAGAGCATTCTCTCTCAAAATCTGGAACACAGTCCGAACATGTTTCACATGACAGTCCCAGTCATTGGAAAAAATCAAGATATCATCCAAATAAACAATCAGAAATTTATCCACAAAATCCCTGAAAATGTCATTCATGAAGGACTGGAAGACAGAAGGAGCATTAGTGAGCCCAAAAGGCATCACTAGGTACTCAAAATGCCCCTCTGGGGTATTGAATGCCGTCTTCCATTCATCCCCGTGCTTAATGCGAATAAGGTTATACGCCCCTGAGGTCAAGCTTGGTAAACCAAGTAGCACTTTTCACCCTAGAAAACAGGTCAGAAATCAAGGGTAACGGATATTGATATTTCACAGTGATCTTGTTCAAGAGACGATAATCAATACACAGCCTTAATGAACCATCCTTTTTGGCCACAAAGAAAAAACCGGCACCCAAGAGTGAAGAGGATGGTCTGATATGACCCTTCTCCAATGACTCCTTGATATAAGACCGCATAGCGTCATGTTCAGGTACAGACAAGTTAAAAAGGCGACCTTTAGGGAATTTACTACCAGGCACTAATTCAATAGCGCAGTCATAGCTCCTATGGGGGGGCAAGGATGCAGATTTACTCTCGCTAAACACATCAGAAAAATCAGTCAAAAAGTCAGGAACATCCTGAGCCTGGGGAGAGGCAGAAAAAACAGGAGTGTTGGCACTAACACATTGGCAGCCCCAACTCTCCTGATGATCAGGTTCAACCCTCATTATCACCTGAGTAGAGAACTGGGGTTTATTCTCAGCCAAAGGGGTACAATCAATCCCCAGTAGGGGAATAGACTTCCGTATGGGTATCAAGGGAAACCCACAACGTTTAGCAAAATCAAAATCCATCAGGTTAATAGCTGCTCCCGAATCAACAAAAGCCTGAGCAGAAAATGTGGACAGGGAGCAAATCAGGGTAACAGTCAACAGAAATTTAGTCTGAACACTACCCAAGACAAATGAGCGTGCAAAACGTCTTCCCCGCTTAGGGCAGACTGAAATAGCATGAGAGGCGTCACCACAGTAGAAACATAACTAGTGTTGAGCGATACTGCTCGATATCTAAAAATATCGGATCGGAATGGTATCGCCGATATCACTAAATATCGCCGATATCCGATTCCGATACCGGAAGTCCCATGTAAGTCTATGGGAACAAAATATCGCAACTAAAAAAAAACCTTTATTTCCTTGTAAACACTAAAAATACACACATAGAATACATATATATATATATATATATATATATATATATATATATATACATGTCATTGTGACATATATATATACATATATGTATAGTTTATACACTTCTACATAGTAAAATATCCTCTGATTCAATTGCCGGGTAAAGCCGGCTTCTGTGAAAAGACAGAAGCACCCGACATGAAATGACACTTGGTGTACATAGGGTTAACCATGTCTTTTCATGTCGTTTGCAATCTGATTTGCACAAACAATTACATCAGTCTATGTGTGCAAAATTTCACACCTGTAGGGGTTAATTAAAGGTGTAAATTCGTTGTAAAAAAAACGGTCTTTTTTGCTACGAATTTACACCTTTAATTAACCCCTACAGGTGTGAAATTTTTCACACTTACACTCATGTAATTGTTTGTGCAAATCAGATATCAAACTACATGAAAAGACATGGTTAACTCTATGTAAACCAAGTGTCATTTCATGTCGGGTTCTGCATTTTCACAAAAGCCGGCAATTGAATTAGCGGCTATTATACTATGTAGAAGTGTATGAACTATAAATATATATATATGTGTCACAAACTCAATGACATGTATATATATATATATGAGGTGTAAAATTGCTGAAAAAAAATGCGTGGGCTCCCGCCCTATTTTCGCAACCAGACAGACAAAGTCAGTGAGTGGGGGCAGATAATAATAGCCCAGAGAGGGACCATTATTTTTGGCCCCCCCCGGCTACTAACATCTGCCCCCAGACACCCCAGAAAGGGCAAATCTCTAATTAGATTTGCCCTTTCTGGCACTTTGCCCGTCTATTCCCATTGCCCTGTAGCGGTGGCGAATGGGTTAATAAGGGGTTAAAATGACCTTGCAATTGAAAGGTCACTTTAAGCCAGGTTAATAATTGAGAGCTGTCAATTAGACAACTATCAATTATTAATCCTATTGTATGAAAGAAAAATCAAACACACACACTTTAATAAAAAAGAAGTTTAATGAAATAATCACACAGTTTTTGACCATATTTTATTTTCCTGCTAAAACCATTTCCTGTAATAAAAATAAAATAAAGCAAAATTATTCTTACCAATCCGATGTACAGTCAGGTCCCACGGTGTAATCCTTCAGAAAGGGTTAATGTTTACTGCAGGGACCGCAGCTAATGCTGCAGCCTCACAGTAAACCCCCAAATGAATGAGTTCCTCTCCTGGCTGACAGGAGAGGAAATGGAAAGCTTAATTGATTGCTTTCCACTTTCACTTCAGGTCAGCCAGGGACACAATCAGTGACGTCAGAGGGAACTGGTTAACAAAAATAGGGATCCCCTCGAAAAAAATTGGCTTGGGGTCCCCCCTATTTTTGTTAACCAGCCAGATGAAGCAGACCGCTGAGGCCTGGATTTTCAGGCTGTTAAGGAGCCAAGATCCATGGACCTTGCCAGCCTGATAATACCAGGCCACAGCAGTCTGCATATCTTGGCTGATTAACAAAAATAGGGGATCCCCTCGAAAAAAATTGGCGTGGGGTCCCCCCTATTTTTGTTAACCAGCCAGATGAAGCAGACCGCTGAGGCCTGGTTTTTCAGGCTGGTAAGGATCCAATATCCATGGACCTTGCAAGCCTGATAATACCAGGCCACAGCAGTCTGCTTAGCTTGGCTGGTTAACAAAAATAGGGGATCCCCTCGAAAAAAAAACGGCGTAGGGGTCCCCCTATTTTTGTTAACCAGCCAAGTAAAATGCAGACTGCTGCGGCCTGGTATTAAAAGACTGTCAAGGCCCATGGATTTTGGCCCTCAACAGCCTGATAATACCAGGCTACAGCAGCCCCACATTTGGCGCATCAAAAGATGTGCCAATTGTGGCACTTTACCCGGCTCTTCCCACTGCCCTGTAGCGGTGGCAAGTGGGGTAATAAGGGGTTAATGTCACCGTTGATTGCACGGTGACAATAAGCCCGGTTAATAATGGAGAGGTGTCAATAAGACACCGATCCATTATTAATCCCAAAGTTATTAAATGTATAAAAAAAAGACAAAGCAAGAA
The DNA here is from genome assembly GCA_033576555.1 of Oophaga sylvatica. Classification (NCBI taxonomy): domain Eukaryota; kingdom Metazoa; phylum Chordata; class Amphibia; order Anura; family Dendrobatidae; genus Oophaga; species Oophaga sylvatica. The sequence goes on from JARQOD010000007.1 coordinate 156,199,308, forward strand.
AAAAGTCTTTTAATGAAATAAAAGAGACAACACAGTTTTCATTAATTTTATTATACACTCATTCCTGCGACGCCATCGATCTCCTGTAAAAAAAGAAAAAAAACAAACCAACAGTATACCACCTGTCCGACGCAGTCCATAGTAACGACAGTCCCACGACGATCCAGCTCTGCTACATCGCAATGACAGGCAGAGACTGTCATCGCGACGCAGCACAGCTGATTACCTGCTTCCCCGGCGGTGACGTCATCGGACTGACTGCTTTACGGCCGGGATTACCCAGCAGTCACTGCAGTTATCACGAGAAACTGCATGTGACCGCCAGGGAGAAGAGGATGGCGGCCATCAAGCAGTCCGGGATGTGACCGCCGGAGATCTTCTGCCGGGGAAAGATGATGGCGGCCATCAAGCAGTCCAGCCCGTGACCGCCGGAGATCTTCTGCCAGGTAAGTGCCGCTGACTCCTGACAGACCCGACCGACGGACACTGACAGTGACAGCAGTGACAAATCCGATTCCGGTATCCGATATGACGAAAATATCGGTACTCGGAATCGAAAGCCTGATACAGCTAATATCGGCCGATACCCGATATTTGCAGTATCGTATCGCTCAACACTAAACATAACCTATTGCGTTTTCGAAACTCATGACGCTGTGCTCCAGAATCCACTCTATCACACTGCATGGGTTCAGAAGCTGGTTCACAAGGCAACACTATTCCACGCATACCTCTACGCTCACGCAAATGTCTGTCAATTTGAATCGCTAATGACATAGAATCATTGAGACCAGAGGGAGCAGGGAAACCCACCATAACATCTTTTACATTCTCTGACAGACCCTTCCGAAAAAGGGCTGCCAAAGCATCATCATTCCATTTGGTCAGGACTGCCCACTTACGAAATTTCTGACAGTATAACTCAGCGTCCTCAAGCCCCTGATTTAATGCCAACAAGGTTTTTTCAGCTTGATCAGTGACATGAGGCTCATCGTACAATAACCCCAGAGCCAGAAAAAATGCATCGACATTACTCAAAACAGGGTCCCCAGGTGTCAGGGAAAAAGCCCAATCCTGAGGATCGCCGCGCAGGAGAGAGATGACAATTTGAACCTGCTGCGCTGCGTTCCCTGAGGACTTAGGTTTTAAGGCAAAAAACAACTTACAGTTATTTTTTAAATTCAGAAATTTGGCCCGATCTCCCAAAAACAAATCTGGCATGGGAATCCTAGGTTCCACAACCAGCAACCCAGCAAGATAGGTAGCAATACTCCGTACCTCAGTGGCAAGCTGATCCACACGGCCAGACAACTGTGCAAGCTCCATTGAGAGAAAAAAAATCCTCCTCAGCACTCAGAGAAACAGAGGGAAAAAAAAAATAATAATCTCTGACAACTCTGACAATCCTTTTTTTTTTCACACTATTTTTCCTTCTGTGAGTACCATATAATTTTCAGTCAGGCCGGTGATACTGTTATGTTTCGGTAGCTGAGGAGAGCAGGCAAAAACGGCAATACACCAGAGAGGTTGGAATCTACTGGATTGCAGTACCCTGACTAACCACCACAACTAAAGGCAGCCGTGGAGCGTACCTACGTTGGTCCTAGACGCCTCGTCACAGCCTGAGAAGCTAACTACACCTAAAGATAGAAAGAGGAAAACTATCTGCCCCGGAGCAGATCCCCAAAGAACATAGGAAGCCCCCAAACATGTAATGGCGGTTAGAGAAGAGGAAATACAGACACAGACAGAAAATAGTATGAGCAAACGTTGGGGCCCAATCTTCCTAGAAAGAAAAGGATAGGAAGGACACTTACTGCAATCCCAAAAAACCCTAAAAAGTACCAACTCTACTAATTATAAAAACACCTGAGATCACACGACCTCTACCACCTAAATTAGTTCTCTGGTGTAACAAAACTAAGCCGCAGCCACTGAAAAAACTGGAAAAGGCAAATGAACAAATAACAGAGGCTCAGATAAACTGAGAGGAGCACAAGCCCCCAGAGGGGACCTGGCTGACCTCCACAAGAGTGCAGGAAACAATGCAAAAAGCAAGTACAAAAATACAAGCAGAAAAAATCTTATCTGTTAGCAGAAGATGCAGGCAAAACACAGCAAGCTTCCAAGTGAACCAGGAACCAAAGTTGAGACAAGAACAATTGATCACCGGCAACCCTGATGGAGGAAACCTCCCTTATATAAGACCAGTCTGTAACTCCTGATCGCCAATCTTCAAAATCTTCATTGAATGGTTCAGTACTGTTTGTAACCACCAGAGGGAGCTCCCGCTCAGAATTCATTTCTAACACATTCACAACACCCACCTAATCTAGAACAATCTGATATACTGATGGTCTGATTAGACAGCACAAACTCATAAACAGCGACCCAGTTAGAGAATATACCATTTATAACCACCCTCTGCCTTCTATCACTAAGCCAGTTACTTACCCATTTATTTCTAGCCAAATCAGATCTCTCCTACTTTGCACTGACGAGGACCAACAGTCCGAAACACCGTGTCTGCAAATGGAGATTCTGATTTGGCTTTTATCCTAAGTCATATTACAAGACTCGTTAAAGGGTTGATTGTGACTTGTAGGATCGCTACTTCCAATAGGTGGCGCTATAGAGTACAAGTCCTCTTTGTTTGAAGAGGCAATTTGCATATTAAAATTTCCCAGAGGAGCATTGCACGGCGAATAAGCCTCCTTACCTCGACACGCCAGAGCTGGTATGTCACTCTCCACAAGGAGTAACCTTACCCCCCAGACCCCAGTCCAGAGCCTCTCATCTAGCCAAATCAGATCTCTCCTACTTTGCACTGACGAGGACCAACAGTCCGAAACACCGTGTCTGCAAATGGAGATTCTGATTTGGCTTTTATCCTAAGTCATATTACAAGACTCGTTAAAGGGTTGATTGTGACTTGTAGGATCGCTACTTCCAATAGGTGGCGCTATAGAGTACAAGTCCTCTTTGTTTGAAGAGGCAATTTGCATATTAAAATTTCCCAGAGGAGCATTGCACGGAGAATAAGCCTCCTTACCTCAACACACCAGAGCTGGTATGTCACTCTCCACAAGGAGTAACCTTACCCCCCAGACCCCAGTCCAGAGCCTCTTATCTAGCCGAATCAGATCTCTCCTACTTTGCACTGACGAGGACCAACAGTCCGAAACACCGTGTCTGCAAATGGAGATTCTGATTTGGCTTTTATCCTAAGTCATATTACAAGACTCGTTAAAGGGTTGATTGTGACTTGTAGGATCGCTACTTCCAATAGGTGGCGCTATAGAGTACAAGTCCTCTTTGTTTGAAGAGGCAATTTGCATATTAAAATTACCCATTTACAAACATTTTCCCACAGACCCAGCATTCTTATTTTGTGTACCAACCTCTTGTGTGGCATGGTAACAAACGCTTTGGAAAAAACAAGATATATCATGTCTAATGACTCACCTTGGTCCAGTCTATAGCTTACCTCTTCATAAAAACTGATTAGATTGGTTTTACAGGAGTGATTCCTCATAAACCCATGCTGATAAGGCGTTAAACAGTTATTCTCATTGAGATAATCCAGAATAACATCCCTCAGAAACCCTTCAAATATTTTACCATCAATAGAGGTTAGACTTATTGGCCTATAATTTCCAGGTTCACTTTAGAGCCTTTTTTGAATATTGGTACCACATTTGCTATGCGTCAGTCCTGTGGAACAGACCCCGTCGGTATAGAGTCTCTAAATATAAGAAATAATGGTTTGTCTATTACATTACTTAGTTCTCTTAGCACTTGTGGGTGTATGCCATCCGGACCCGGAGATTTATCTATTTTAATCTTATTTAGCCGGTTTCACATCTATTCTTGGGTTAGATTGGTGACCCCTAATATAGGGTTTTCTTTGTCTCTCGGCATTTCACCTAGCATTTCATTTTCCACAGTGAATACCGTGGAGAAGAAGTTGTTTAATATATTAGCTTTTTCCTTGTCATCTACAACCATTCTTTCATCACAATTTCCTCACAATTTGTTAAGGGGCCTACACTTTCATTTATGATTCTTTTACTATTGATATAGCTGAAGAACAGTTTGGGATTAGTTTTACTCTCCTTAGCAATGTGCTTCTCTGTTTCCTTTTTGGCAGCTTTAATTAATTTTTTAGATAAAGTATTTTTCTCCCTATAGTTTTTTCTATGGCTTCAACGGTGCCATCCTGCTTTAGTAGTTTAAATGCTTTCTTTTTACTGTTAATTTCCCCTCTTACTTCTTTGTTTAGCCAAATTTGATTTTTTCTATTTCTTGTCCTTTTATTCCCACAAGGTATAAACCGCTTACAGTGCATATTTAGGATGTTCTTAAACATTTCTCATTTATTATCTGTATTCTTATTTCTGAGGACATTGTCCCAGTCAACCTGATTAAGGACATCTCTAAGCTGGACAAACTTTGCCTTCCTAAAGTTCAGTGTTTTTGTAACTCCCTGACAAGTCCTACTAGCGAAAGTCAAGTGAAACTGTACAATATTATGATCGCTATTTCCTAGATGCCCGACGACCTGCAGATTTGTTATGTCGGGTCTATTAGATAGTATTAGGTCTAAAAGTGCTGCTCCTGTGGTTGGATTTTGCACCAGTTGTGAAAGATAATTATGCTTGGTTATTAGCAGAAACCTGTTGCCTTTATGGGTTTCGCAGGTCTCTGTTTCCCAGTTAATATCTGGGTAGTTAAAGTCCCCCATAACAAGGACCTCATTATGGGTTGCAGCTTCATCTATTTGACTTAGTAGTAGACTTTCCATGATTTCTGTTATATTTGGGGGTTTGTAACAGACCCCAATAAGAATTTTGTTACTATTGTTCCCTCCATGTATTTAGACCCATATGGACTCGACATCATCATTCCCTTCGCTAATATCCTCCCTTAACCCCTCTCTGACATTAGACGTACTATCCCGTCCATAAAACCCGTGCCATTCTGACCATGGACGGGATAGTACGTCATAGGCGATTAGCTGCGCTCCCTCCGGGAGCGCAGCTAATCGCCGCCGGGTGTCAGCTGATTATCACAGCTGACACCCGTGACTGTGTGTCAGGAGCGGTCACGGACCGCTCCCGGCACATTAACCCCTTGCACACCGCGATCAAACATGATCGCGGTGTACTGGGGGCACAGGGGAGGATCGCGCAGGCAGGGGGCTCCCTGCGCGCCCCCCTGAGACCCTCAGACCAGCGCGATGTGACCCGGATCCAAGATGGCGCTGGGGTCCTGGAGGGAGGCGGCTTCCTCAGTGCCTGCCGAGAGCAGGCATGAGGAAGCGTCCTGCACTGCCTGTCACATCGCTGGTGTGACAGAGTGCTGTGCACACTGTCACACCAGCGATCTGATGAAATACAGTGATGTCCCACCCTGGGACAAAGTAAAAAAGTAAAAAAAAGTAAAAATAAACATGTGTAAAAAAAAATCCAAAAAAAAAAAAAATATTCCCCAATAAATTCATTACTTATTGTAAATAAAAAAATAAAACAATAAAAGTACACATATATGGTATCGCCGCGTCCGTAACGACCCCCCCTATAAAACTGTCCCACTAGTTAACCCCTTTTGTGAACCCCTTAAAAAATAAAAAATAAAAACGAAGCAAAAAATCAGTGCTTTATCATCATACCGCTGAACAAAAAGTGGAATAACACGCGATCAAAAAGACGGATATAAATAAACATGGTACCGCTGAAAACGTCATCTTGTCCCGCAAAAAACGAGCCATCACACAGCATCATCAGCAAAAAAATAAAAAAGTTATAGCTCGCAGAATAAAGCGATGCAAAAATAATTATTTTTTATATAAAATTGTTTTTATTCTATAAAAGCGCCAAAACATAAAAAAATTATATAAATGAGGTATCGCCGTAATCGTACTGACCCGAAGAATAAAACTGCTTTATCGATTTTACCACACGCGGAACAATAAAAACGCCTCACCCAAAAGAAATTCATGAATTGCTGATTTTTGTTCATTCTAACCTCCCAAAAATCGAAATAAAAAACGATCAAAAAATGTCACATGCTCAAAAATGGTACCAATAAAAGCGTCACCTCGTCCCGCAAAAATTAAGACCTCACATGACATTGTGGGCCAAAATATGCAAAAATTATAGCTCTCAAAATGTGGCGATGCAAAAAAATACTTTTTGCAATAAAAAGCGTCTTTTAGCGTGACAGCTGCCAATCATAAAAACCGCTATAAATAGTAAATCAAACCCCCCTTTATCACCCCCTTAGTAAGGGAAAAATAATAAAATAAAAAAAATGTATTTATTTCCATTTTCCCATTAGGGTTAGGGTTAGGGTTTCGGCTAAAGTTAGGGTTAGGGTTGGCGCTAAAGTTAGGATTAGGGTTAGAGTTAGGATTAGGGTTAGGGTTGGGATTAGGGTTGGGACTAGGGTTAGGGGTGTGTTGGGGTTAGGGTTGGAGTTAGAATTGGGGGGTTTCCGCTGTTTAGGCACATCAGGGGCTCTCCAAATGTGACATGGCGTCTGATCTCCATTCCAGCCAATTCTGCGTTGAAAAAGTCAAACGGTGTTCCTTCACTTCTGAGCTCTGCCATGCGTCCAAACAGTAGTTTATCCCCACATATGGGGTATCAGCGTACTCTGGACCCCAAGAGTTATTGTGAAATTTGTCCTATTTCTTCTGTTACCCTTGGGAAAATAAAAAACTGGGGGCGAAAATATTATTTTTGTAAAAAAAATAAGATTTTTTTGTTTTTACGGCTGTACATTATAAACTTCTGTGAAGCACTTGGGGCTTCATAGCGCTCACCACACATCTAAATAAGTTCCTTGTGGGGTCTATTTTCCAAAATGGGGTCACTTGTTGGGGATTTCCACTGTTTAGGCGCATCAGGGGCTCTCCAAATGCGACATGACGCCCCAGACCATTCCATCAAAGTCTGCAATCCAAAACGTCACTACTTCCCTTTCCGAGCCCTGACATGCGCCCATACAGTAGTTTTCTCCCACATATTGGGTATCAGCGTACTCAGGACAAATTGGACAACAACTTTTGGGGTCCAATTTCTCCTGTTACCCTTGTGAAAATAAAATATTGGGGGCGAAAAAATCATTTTTGTAAAAAAAAAAAGGATTTTTTATTTTTACGGCTGTGCGTTATAAACTTCTGTGAAGCACTTCGGGGTTCAAAGTGCTCACCACACATCTAGATAAGTTCCTTGTGGGGTCTATTTTCCAAAATGGGGTCACTTCTGGGGGTTTCCACTGTTTAGGCGTATCAGGGGCTCTCCAAATGCGACATGACGCCCCCAGACCATTCCATCAAAGTCTGCAATCCAAAACGTCACTACTTCCCTTCCGAGCCCTGACGTGCACCCATACAGTAGTTTTCTCCTACATATTGGGTATCAGCGTACTCAGGACAAATTGGTCAACAACTTTTGGGTTCCAATTTCTTCTGTTACCCTTGTGAAAATAAAATATTGGGGGCGAAAAAATCATTTTTGTAAAAAAAAAAAGGATTTTTTATTTTAAGGCTGTACGTTATAAACTTTAGTGAAACACCTGGGGGTTCAAAGTTCTCACCACACATCTAGATAAGTTCCTTGAGGGGTCTAGTTTCCAAAATGGTGTCATTTGTGGGGGGTTTCCACTGTTTAGGCAGATCAGGAGCTCTCCAAACACGACATGGCGTCCAGCCAATTCTGCGTTGAAAAAGTGAGATGGCGCTCCTTCCCTTCCAAACTCTGCCATGCACCCAAACAGTGGTATACCCCCACATATGGGGTATCAGTGTACTCAGGACAAATTGCACAATAACTTTTGGAGTCTTGTTACCCTTGGAAAAATAAAAATTCGGGTGAAAAGATCATTTTTGTGGAAAAAATATGATTTTTAAATTTTACGGCTCTACGTTATAAACTTGTGTGAAGCACTTGAGGGTTCAAATTGCTCACCAAAGATCTAGATAAGTTCCTTAGGGGGTCTAGTTTCCCAAATGGGGTCATTTGTGGGGGGTTTCCACTGTTTAGGCACATCAGGGGCTCTCCAAATGCAACATGGCATCCAATCTCAATTCCAGCCAATTTTGGTTGGAAAAAGTCAAATGGTGCTCCTTCCCTTCCGAGCTCTGCCGTGCGCCCAAACAGTGGTTCCCCCCCATATATGGGGCATCAGCGTACTCAGGACAAATTGGACAACAACTTATGTGGTCCAATTTCTCCTGATACCCTTGGGAAAATAAAAAATTAGTGACTAAAAGATAATTTTTGTGGGAAAAAAATAGGATTTTTTATTTTCATGCCCGGGCATTTATAACTTGTGTGAAGCACTTGGGGTTCAAAGTGCTCACCAAAGATCTAGATAAGTTCCTTAGGGGGTCTAGTTTCCAAAATGGGGTCACTTGTGGGGGATTTCCACTGTTTAGGCTCATCTGGGGCACTGCAAACGGAACATGACCCCCATCAACGTCTGCATTCCAAAACGTTACTACTTCCTTTCCAAGCCCTGCCGTGCGCCCAAACAGTTTTCCACCCCCACATATGGGGTATCAGCGTACTCAGGACAAATTGGACAACAACTTTTGGGGTCCAATTTCCTTGGGAAAATTCAAAAATTTAGGACTAAAAAATAATTTTTGTGGAATTTTTTTTTTTTTTTTTTTCACACCCAGGCATTATAAACTTTTGTGAAACACTTGGGGGTTCAAAGTGCTCACAACAGATCTAGATAAGTACCTTAGGGGTCTAGTTTCCAAAATGGTGTCACTTGTGGGGGGTTTCCACTGTTTAGGCGCATCAGAGGTTCTCCAAGCGCGACATGGCGTCCAATCTCAACTCCAGCCAATTTTAGTTTGAAAAAGTCAAACGGCGCTCCTTCCCTTACGAGCTCTGCCGTGTGCCCAAACAGTGGTTTTCCCCCACATATGGGGTATTGGCGTACTCAGGAGAAATTGCATAACAACCTTATCTGTCCATTTTCTCCTTTTACCCTTGTGAAAATAAAAAAAAAGTTTGTAAAAGATCATTTTTGTGGCTAAAAAGTTAAATATTCATTTTTTCCTTCCACGTTGCTTTAGTTCCTGTGAAGCACCTGAAGGGTTAATAAACTTCTTGAATGTGGTTTTGAGTACCTTGAGGGGTGCAGTTTTTATAATGGTGTCACTTTTGGGTATTTTCTGTCATGTAGACCCCTCAAAGTGACTTCAAATGTGAGGTGGTCCCTAAAAAAAATGGCTTTGTAAATTTTGTTGTAAAAATGAGAAATCGCTGGTCAACTTTTAACCCTTATAACTTCCTAACAAAAAAAAAATTTGATTCCAAAATTGTGCTGATGTAAAGTAGACATGTGGGAAATGTTATTTCTTAACTATTTTGTGTTACATATTTCTCTGTTTTAAGGGAATAAAAATTCAAAGTTTGAAAATTGCTAAATTTTCAAAATTTTCGCCATATTTGCGTATTTTTCAAAAATAAACGCAAGTTATATGGAAGAAATTTTACCACTAACATGAAGTACAATATGTCACGAGAAAACAATCTCAGAATCGCGAAGATCCGTTGAAGCGTTCCGGAGTTATAACCTCATAAAGAGACAGTGGTCAGAATTGTAAAAATTGTCCCGGTCATTAACGTGCAAACCACCCTTGGGGGTGAAGGGGTTAAAGTGGACTTTAGACAAGACTTTACATAAAGACAAACCCTCTCCTCCTCTCCGATTTTTACGATCCTTTCTAAACAGACTGTAAGCCTGTAAGTTAACTGCCTAGTCATAGCTTTCATGTAACCATGTCTCGGTTATTCCCACTATGTCATAGTTGCCTGTAGATATTTCTGCTTCTAGTTCTTCCATCTTGTTTATCAGGCATCTGGCATTTGCGAGCATGCAGTTTAAAGGATTTTTGTTGTGAATGGGTTTGAGATGAGTTCTGAGCAGAGGCTCCCTCTGGTGGTTACAAGCGGTGCTAGTGAAGATTGTGAGGACTGGGAATCAGGTGTTACTGACTGGTCTTATATAAGGGAGTCATTTTCCCATCAGGGTTGCCGGTGATCAATTGTTCTGGTCTGAATCCTTCATTCCAGTTTCCCTTGTAGCCTGCTGTGTCGTGTCTGCATCTCCTGCTTACAGATAAGACTTTTGATTCTTTTGTGTTTGTGCTATATTTTTGCATTTTGTCCTGCACTTCTTTGGGGGCCTTCAGGGTCCCCTCCGGGGGCTTCTGCCCTCTCAGTTTAGTTCAGCCACTGAGTTTTGTACTTTTGCTTTTTCCAGTTTTTTCAGTGGCTGCTGTTTTGATTTTGTTACACCAGAGAACTAATTTAGGTGGTAGAGGTCGTGTGATCTCAGGTGATTTTGAAATTAGTAGAGTTGGTGCTTTTCAGGGTTTTCTGGGATTGCAGTAAGTGCCCTTCCTATCCTTTTCTATTTAGATAGTTTGGGCCCCAGCGTTTGCTCATGCTATTTTCTTTCTGTGTCAGTATTTCCTCGTCTAACTGCCATTACATGTTTGGGGGCTTTCTGTTATCTTTGGGGTTCTGCTCCGGGGCAGATAGCTTTCCTATTTCTATCTTTAGGTGTAGTTAGTTTCTCAGGCTGTGACGAGGCGTCTAGGACCAACGTAGGAACGCTCCACGGCTGCCTCTAGTTGTGGTGGTTAGTCAGGGTACTGCAATCTCATAGATTCCAACTGCTCTGGTGTATTGCCTTTTTTACCTGCACTCCTCAGCTACCGAAATATAACAGTATCACCGGCCAAAAAATTGAAAATTGTATGGTACTCACAGAAGGGAAAAAAATATTGTGAAAGAAAAAAGGTTGTCAGTTGTCAGAGATATTTTTCTGTTTGTTGCATTTTTTTTTTTTTTTCCTCTGTATCTCTGGGTGCTGGGGAGGATCTTTTCTCCCAATGGAGTTTGCACAGTTGTCTGGCCGTGTGGATCAGCTTGCCACTGAGGTTCAGAGTATTGCTGCATATCTTGCTAGGTTGCCTGTTGTGGAACCTAGGATCCCCATGCCAGATTTGTTTTTAGGGGATCGAGCTAAGTTTCAGAATTTCAAAAATAATTGTAAATTGTTTTTTGCCTTAAAATCTAAGTCCTCAGGAAACGCAGCGCAGCAGGTTCAAATTATCATCTCTCTCCTGCGCGGCGATCCTCAGGATTGGGCTTTTTCCCTGATACCTGGGGATCCTGTTTTGAGTGATGTTGATGCGTTTTTTCAGGCTTTGGGGTTATTGTATGATGAGCCTAATGTCACTGATCAAGCTGAAAAAACCTTGTTGGCATTAAATCAGGGGCTTGATGACGCTGAGTTATACTGTCAGAGATTCCGTAGGTGGGCAGTCCTGACCAAATGGAATGACGACGCTTTGGCGGCCCTTTTCCGGAAGGGTCTGTCAGATAATGTAAAGGATGTTATGGTGGGATTCCCTGTCCCCTCTGGTCTCAATGATTCTATGTCATTAGCGATTCAAATTGACAGACGTTTGCGTGAGCGGGGAAGTATGCGTGGAATGGTGTTGCCTTGTGAACCAGCTTCTGAACCCATGCAGTGTGATAGAGTGGTGTCTGGGGCACAGCGTCATGAGTTTCGAAAGCGCAATGGGTTATGTTTCTACTGTGGTGATGCCTCTCATGCTATTTCAGTCTGTCCTAAGCGGGGAAGACGTTTTGCACGCTCAGTTGTCTTGGGTAGTGTTCAGACTAAGTTTTTATTAACTGTCACTCTGATATGCTCTCTGTCCTCATTTTCTGCTCAGGCTTTCGTTGATTCTGGAGCAGCTATTAACCTGATGGATTATGATTTTGCTAAACGTTGTGGGTTTCCCTTGATACCCCTACAGAAGTCTATTCCCCTACTGGGGATCGATTCTACCCCTTTGGCTGAGAATAAACCCCAGTTTTCTACTCAGGTGATAATGAGGGTTGAACCTGATCACCAGGAGTGCTGCAAATTTTTGGTTCTATATAATCTGCATGACATTATCGTGCTGGGTTTCCCTTGGTTACAGTCTCATAATCCTGTTTTGGATTGGAAATCTGTGTCTGTAACCAGTTGGGGCTGCCAATGTGTTAATACCAACACTCCTGTTTTTTCTGCCTCCCCCCAGGCTCAGGATGTTCCTGACTTTTTGTTTGATTTTTCTGATGTGTTTAGCGAAAGTAAATCTGCATCCTTGCCTCCCCATAGGAGCTATGACTGCGCTATTGAATTAGTGCCGGGTAGTAAATTCCCTAAAGGTCGCCTTTTTAACTTGTCTGTACCTGAACATGACGCTATGCGGTCTTATATCAAGGAATCATTGGAGAAGGGTCATATCAGACCATCCTCTTCACCCTTAGGTGCCGGTTTTTTCTTTGTGGCCAAAAAAGATGGTTCATTAAGGCCGTGTATTGATTATCGTCTCTTGAACAATATTACTGTGAAATATCAATACCCTTTACCCTTGATTTCTGACCTGTTTTCCAGGGTGAAAAACGCTACTTGGTTTACCAAGCTTGACCTCAGGGGGGCGTATAACCTTATTCGCATTAAGCACGGGGATGAATGGAAGACGGCATTCAATACCCCTGAAGGGCATTTTGAGTACCTAGTGATGCCCTTTGGGCTCACTAATGCTCCTTCCGTCTTCCAGTCCTTCATGAATGACATTTTCAGGGATTTTGTGGACAAATTTCTGATTGTTTATTTGGATGATATCTTGATTTTTTCTAATGACTGGGACTCTCATGTGAAACATGTTCGAACTGTATTCCAGATTTTGAGAGAGAATGCTCTGTATGTGAAGGGATCAAAGTGTCTTTTTGGCGTACAGAGGATCTCATTTCTGGGATTCATTTTGTCCCCATCTGTTATTGAAATGGACCCGGTCAAGGTTCAGGCCATCTGTGATTGGGTCCAACCTACTTCATTAAAGGCTCTTCAGAGATTTTTGGGTTTTGCCAATTTTTATCGTAAATTTATTGGTAATTTCTCGGTTATTGTTAAACCATTAACTGATTTGACCAGAAAGGGTTCTGATGTGGTGAATTGGCCTCCTGAGGCAGTCTCTGCATTTCAGGAACTTAAGCAGAGATTCACTTCTGCTCCTGTTCTACGGCAGCCTGATGTTTCTCTGCCATTTCAGGTGGAGGTTGATGCCTCTGAAATTGGGGCAGGTGCCGTTTTGTCCCAAAAAGATCCAGAGACCTCTAAAAGTAACCCTTGTGCCTTTTTCTCTCGAAAATTTTCTCCTACTGAACGTAATTATGACGTGGGTAATCGGGAGTTATTGGCCATGAAGTGGGCTTTTGAAGAGTGGAGACATTGGCTGGAGGGAGCCAAACATCAGGTGGTGGTCCTTACGGACCATAAGAATCTGGTCTATCTGGAATCTGCCAAGCGACTCAATCCTAGACAGGCCAGGTGGGCCTTGTTTTTCACACGTTTTAATTTTGTGGTTTCCTTTCTTCCTGGCACTAAGAATGTTAAGGCGGATGCCCTCTCGAGGAGTTTCCTTGCGGACTCTCCTGAGTTATCTGATCCTTCTGTTATTTTGAAAGAGGGTGTAGTTCTTTCCGCCATCTCGTCCAATTTGAGACTTGCTCTGGAGGGGTGTCAGGAGGATAGGCCCGAGCGCTGCCCTGTTGGAAAATTGTTTGTCCCGGACCAATGGAAAAAGAGTGTGATGTCTGAGATTCATTGTTCCGCATTGGCTGGGCATCCCGGAATTTTTGGTACCAGAGACTAGGTTAGTCGGTCCTTTTGGTGGCCTACCTTGTCTCGTGATGTCAGGGAATTTGTGCAGTCCTGCGGGACTTGCTCTCGCTCCAAGCCTTGCTCTCGCTCTAGTGGTTTGTTGATGCCATTGCCTGTGCCCAAGAGACCATGGACCCATATCTCTATGGATTTCATTTCCGATCTTCCTGTTTCTCAGAGAATGACCACCATCTGGGTAATTTGTGATAGGTTTTCCAAAATGATACATCTTGTGCCATTACCTAAGTTGCCTTCCTCCTCTGAATTGGTGCCGTTGTTCCTTCAGCACGTGGTTCGTTTACACGGCATTCCTGAGAACATTGTGTCTGACAGAGGAGTCCAGTTTGTTTCCAGATTTTGGAGGACTTTTTGTTCTAAACTGGGTGTTCAATTGTCTTTCTCCTCGGCATTTCATCCTCAGACCAATGGTCAAACTGAGAGAACAAACCAGACATTGGAGACTTATCTAAGATGCTTTGTGTCTGCTGATCAGGATGACTGGGTCTCTTTTTTGCCTTTGGTTGAGTTTGCTCTTAATAATAGGGCTAGCTCTGCCACTTTGATGTCTCCGTTTTTCTGTAATTCTGGGTTTCACCCTCGATTTTCTTCAGGACAGACGGAGGCTTCTGTCTGTCCAGGTGTTGACTCTGTTGTGGAGCGTATGCAACAGATTTGGGACCAGGTAGTGGAGAGGTTGTCCCTCTCTCAGGAGAAGGCCCAGCGGTTTGCTAACCGGCATAGGACTGATGGTCCTCGGTTTAAAGGGGGGACTTGGTCTGGTTGTCCTCAAAGAATATTCCTATGAGAGTAGCATCTCCTAAATTTAAGCCTAGGTTCATTGGACCTTATAAGATCATGGAGATTATTAATCCTGTTTCTTTTCGTTTGCTTCTTCCAGGGACATTTAAGATCCATAACGTGTTCCACAAGTCCTTGTTGAAGAGGTTTGTTGAGCCAGTGGTTCCTGCTGCTGTGCCTCCTGACCCTGTTTTGGTTGAGGGCAATCTGGAGTATGTGGTTGAGAAAATATTGGATTCTCGTTTTTCTAGACGGAAACTCCAGTATTTGGTTAAATGGAGAGGTTATGGTCAGGAAGACAATTCTTGGGTGTTTGCTTCGGACATCCATGCTAGGAGACTTATCCGTGCGTATCATAGAACTCATCCTGACCGACCTGGTTGCTCAAATGAGGGTTCGGTGACCCCTCCTCAAGGGGGGGGTACTGTTGTGAATGGGTTTGAGATGAGTTCTGAGCAGAGGCTCCCTCTGGTGGTTACAAGCGGTGCTAGTGAAGATTGTGAGGACTGGGAATCAGGTGTTACTGACTGGTCTTATATAAGGAAGTCATTTTCCCATCAGGGTTGCCGGTGATCAATTGTTCTGGTCTGAATCCTTCATTCCAGTTTCCCTTGTAGCCTGCTGTGTCGTGTCTGCATCTCCTGCTTACAGATAAGACTTTTGATTCTTTTGTGTTTGTGCTATATTTTTGCATTTTGTCCTGCACTTCTTTGGGGGCCTTCAGGGTCCCCTCCGGGGGCTTCTGCCCTCTCAGTTTAGTTCAGCCACTGAGTTTTGTACTTTTGCTTTTTCCAGTTTTTTCAGTGGCTGCTGTTTTGATTTTGTTACACCAGAGAACTAATTTAGGTGGTAGAGGTCGTGTGATCTCAGGTGATTTTGAAATTAGTAGAGTTGGTGCTTTTCAGGGTTTTCTGGGATTGCAGTAAGTGCCCTTCCTATCCTTTTCTATTTAGATAGTTTGGGCCCCAGCGTTTGCTCATGCTATTTTCTTTCTGTGTCAGTATTTCCTCTTGTCTAACTGCCATTACATGTTTGGGGGCTTTCTGTTATGTTTGGGGTTCTGCTCCGGGGCAGATAGCTTTCCTATTTCTATCTTTAGGTGTAGTTAGTTTCTCAGGCTGTGACGAGGCGTCTAGGACCAACGTAGGAACGTTCCATGGCTGCCTCTAGTTGTGGTGGTTAGTCAGGGTACTGCAATCTCATAGATTCCAACTGCTCTGGTGTATTGCCTTTTTTACCTGCACTCCTCAGCTACCGAAATATAACAGATTTTGTTTTGTTCCAATCTCCTCTCTGAGGATTGTTTTAGAAATTGTCTTACCTTCCTTCTGAGTATGCTGTCTTTGGTCTTCTTTGCCGCACCTCATATCCTTCATCAGTATATTTTCTGGCTTCATGTTTGAGTCAAATGTTTTTCTTTCCGACCCCTCTTCTAGTTTATTGCCCTCCTGATGAGTGTAGCTATTCTTCTGGTGAATGTGTGTTTCCCAGGTTTGTTGAGGTGTAGTCTGTCTCTGGCGAGGAGTCAGTCGGACTGGTATTTCACAGCGTGGTCCACGAATCCGAATCCTTGCTGACTGCATGATCGTCTTAGCCAGTTGTTTGCATCAAGAATCCTGTTCCATCTCCTGGTGCCATGCCAGTCTACTGGAAGGATAGAAGAAAAAACTACCTGTGTACCCAGTTCCTTAACTTTCTTCCCCAACTCTTCAAAGTTCTTGCAGATTGTCGGTAGGTCCTTCCTTGCCATGTCATTCGTGCCAACATGTATCAGAAGAAATGGGTGGACGTCCTTGGAACTGATGAGCTTTGGTATCCTATCGGTCACATCCTTGATCTTTGCACCTGGGAGGCAGCATGCTTCTCTTGCGATTATGTCCGGTCTACAGATGGCTGCTTCTGTGCCTCTCAGTAGAGAGTCTCCCACCACTACCACGCTTCTTCACTTCTTGGCTGTACTTTTTGATGTCACTTCTTTGTGTTGCTGTGTGCCCTTTTCTTCTTTGCTTGCTCGTAGTGCCTCATCCTTAGGTGTGCCATCTTCGTCCGTCACAAGGCCTAGGTATCAGCATCTCAGTTGTATGGTTGATGATGTCTCCATGGTTTTCTTGCTTCTTTTGGTCACATGCTTCTGCTCGTCTGCTTTTGGAGGTTCTCTGACACATTCCTCACCTTCTGTGACCTGTAGAGATGCTTCTGTCCTGTCTAGGAAGTTTTCATTTTCTTTGATGAGTTTCAAAGTTGCAATTCTTTCTTCCAGACCCCGCACCTTTTCTTCTAAAAGGGCCAGTAGTCTACACTTCTGGCAGGTGAAGTTGGATTCTTCTTTGGGTCGATCTGTGAACATGTAGCACATGTTGCAGCTCACGTGTAGGTTGTCACATCTCCCATGTTGCTCCTAGATACTGCTGACTTGCTGTGTGTCTTCCTTCTTGTGTAATCTCCTGTGTTTTCCTTCTTGTGTAATCTACTCAATCAGCCAAGCTTTTTTGCAATAATGTCCTAAAGGCAAATATTCTCGTGCCATATATCCAATGATCTTCTTGCTGAGGTAGACTCTTCGATTTTCCCAGAAGGCACCTGGAATATGCAGATTGTCCTCTTCAAGCTTCAATTCTTGGTTTGGCAATGCTTTAACTTTGCCCAATGTTTTTCCATCACTCGACGTCTCTTTTGCCTGGGCCACCCGGTCAAGAATGTGTATAAATTGAGGGCACTCCAGAAAAAATATAATTTTAGAGGATCTTTGACAGCACACAGAAACTGTAGGAGCACACAAGAAGAGAAAAGCAGTGTGTCTACTGGTCATGATCACTCATACAAATGGACAATCCAAACAAAAAAATAATGAGAATAAATGCAATTTTTATTAGTAGAAAAAACACACTACTTGGACAAAACACACATGAAAACAATTAAAAAAGCCTAAAAGAGGCTGACATAAAAAAAACACCAAGGTCCATGTAAGGACACCGACATACCATATAACACCAAGCTGGTAATCGTAGCTGCAGAGCATATATGTGACCAATCCTAATACAGGAAATGTTTCAACATGAGCAGAGAATATAATATATGCAAAACATTATATAGCATACATCAAACAGTTAATAAATCTGAACAAAATCCGCTACACATAGTAAACCCCTATAGCTACTATAAAGATTGGCTAGATCTGTAAATGCGGTCAAACAGATATAAACAACCTATGAAGGTCTTGGAACACATATGTGTCAAAAAATAAATGTTAGCCACAAGACTGTGTGTCTTTGCGTCAAAAGTGAGCATGAGGGGAAAAGAAAAATAAAAAAAAACCAAGACACATATGGTACGATCTAGTCAAAATAGAGGCAGACAGGTAAGGTCATAAACAATGAATCAAAGTCTCATGTGAGACTAATACAAGAGATCAAACCTACAGCCCGCATTTGGTGAGATATGGGAACTACCTGGGCCACCCGTATCAACTGTTGGAACACTTTTCTCTGGGGGGTGTGAGGACTCCATCGATTCAGAAACACATATGCCGACTCGCTGACCAGGATGTTCTCGAGTTCTTTCAGCATGTTCATTCCTAAAGTCACAGTGGGGCTATTGCCACGGTCCCAGGCGGTCAACACAACTCCTTTCTGTCCCACGTCTTCGCTGCACACAGTGATTTGCATCCAGGCCACCCCTGCGACCGGGATGGGCAACTGATTTGCTGCAGTCAATTTGATCACTGGGCACTATTCAGGCCGCATCGCCTCAGGGAAATGACGTCTGAAATAAATCTCAGGCATGGTGGTTACTTGAGAGCCGGTGTTAACTAAACAGCGGACAGCCTGACCATCTATTTCGGCCCAAACGAGAAGACTCAGGGAAACCAAACTTGTGGGACTTCTGTCATGGTGCGCTGAGTTTTCAGGTTAGGTGGTTTAAGAGTTAATGTGGATGCCTCTCTTTGGGATCTTGGGAGGGTTCTTATAGCCTCATTGTGGGGTCATTCTATGTCATTTATACTCTGAGCTGTGTGTCTGACCCTGTTCTGCCTGTGCTTCGTGCCTATCTTTGTATGTCTTCTTGGTTTTTGATATGGTCCAGTTTCTCTGTTAAAGTCTTCTGTCTGCTGATTCTGTACCTCACCGCCCTCTCTGTGTATAACCTTTGGCTACGTCCTGTCCTCCCTCTGGCTGTCCCTGTTGTACCTCACTGCCCTCTCTGTGTATGACAATATTGCTTTGCTGACCTGATTACTGTTTCTTCCTCTTCACCGCAGAATTCTTGCGCTGCTTGTGGCTCCCAGTGGGGCTTTGTGGTAACTAAGCCCCTTTCTCTGACAAGCGGTCACATGACCGCAGGTCCTGTTGGTGCTAAGTATTTCATAGCACCTCCGCTCTCCTCAGATCCCAGCTCCTGGCTGCCCGTACCCACGCAAGACACCGGACCCTCTACCCCTCGTAGCTGCGGGTAAGAGTCCTCAGAATTTCCCTGTCTGCGTCCTCTGTAGCCGGGGTAGTGGTTACCGAAGGTCCACACACTACAACTTCTTTCTCTCTTTCTCAAGCTCCGGGCGGCGTCCCCAGACACGGAACCCGCTAATTTAACGGGCAGCGGTTAAGGAATCTTCCCTGGCACACACATCCTCGAGCATAATGTCCTGTGTTTCCACAGGTGAAACAGATTGGCCGCATTTTTGTGCGAGGTTGTCTTGTTTCCTGGTGAGATTCGGGATCAGTTCTGCTTCTGGAGGGGTCCAGGGGTACCAAAGGTTTATTTCATAAGTCGGACCATTGCTCTCTCATGTCCTGGATTTCCTTTCGGAGTTCTCTCACCCAACTTGTTTCAGTTGCCAGCGAAACAGATACCTCCCCGCTCCGGACCTTCCCTGTCGGGACTATAACCCTCTGCTCCTGCTCACGTGCTTCCGCCCCAACTTCCAGAAAGCACATACACGTATTAATCCACAAGCGCTCCCGCAGGGCCTGTTTAAGCAGTGCATCTCTAAAGCCTGCCACTAGCTGATCCTTCAGAACTATATCAGGGGGTCCTACACCAACGTCATCCCGCTTAGCGATCGCTGAGTGAATCTCCTGCAGCGCATTCATATATTGGGTCACGGACTCCCCCTCTCTTTGGACACGGCTAAACAAGTGCATGCACAATTCTCCAACATCCGTGGGGTCCCAGTGCATTTTCTCTAGGACTTGCAACACCTTGGTAAAGGTGTCTCGCTTATGTAGGGGCCGGAACATGGAGCACCTCGCCTCCCCATCCAGGGCTGTCATGGCAATCTCTTCCTGCACCTCGGGAGGTCATGGGATGCATCCTCAACATACCCTTAACCCGCTCAGTCCAGTCCCATAGCAAAGTGTTGCTCCCTGTAAGCTTTGGGAGGTTGCTCAACATTGCCCCCAGCTGTAAACTGGCCCTTGGTACATCCACAGATGCTTGGTCTGTCTCTTCCATGCCTGTGGACTGCATCCTGCCAAGTGTGAGTAGGTTGCGAGAAGCAGTGAGGCACGAGAGGCAGAGCAAGGGTTAACAACTTTATTTTAATAATGGGATACTCCATTTCAGGGAGATAAGCAGTTGAATGAGGAAGTAAACAGTTAAATGGGGAAATAAACAGTTCAATGGCAAAGAATATGCAGGGTTAAAGAACAGTGAATAAAGCAACGGCAGTTTGTTTGAGATAACTTATCCTGTCAATTGTTTCTCAGGCCAGGCCGTAGGTGTTGCTGAGCTGATGATGGCGCCAACAACAGCTGGCACAATGCTTGTCTAATGAGGTCCTGTGGACAACGATGATCCATCTTCTGGCGACAGCGGTCTGTATCCAGCACCTTCCACTGAGACCCTAGGCCATTAATTCATGCGGCCGAGATTGTGCAGGCCACAGCACTGTCCGGGTCCCAAGTAGCCCGGCAAATGTGCATTGGCAAATCAGGGCGCAAACGTCTTTCCCACCGCATTATCTCTCTTAGGTGGCACATGCGCTGTACTCACGGGCACGGTGCGTATGGCACCTTGCTGTCTAATAACCACTGGGTACGCTGAACTTCTCACTCTCAAGTCTCTGCTGGTGGCGGTGGGAGTCGAGCAACGCAGGCCTGCGCAGTACCGATGCTTAAGAGACGGAGTCCTCCTGTCCCCCTGCTGCACGCTGTCTGTTCCCGCCAAGACTGACTGCTTACATGCTCGCTGTCACAGCTGCCGATTAAACTTTAGCCTTTTTCAAAACGTCGCTCAGAAACAGTCCAGTGCCAAAATAGTAAGAAAATGATAAGAGGGCCAGGGTTCAGTCCTTGTATGGCTTAGTGCAAGGGTAATTACCCAAAGAAGACTGATCCAATATATGTGGCTGCGCTCTGTCTTAGGATCGCCAACGGACGCTTAGTGCAAGGGTAGTTACCCAAAGGAGATTGTCATAGGATCGTCAGTGGATGCTTGTTGCAGTGTCAGTGCGTGTGGCAGCGCTCCCGCGCTCTGCCATGTGTCAGCGCAGCCACATGTACTGGATCAATCTCCTTTGGGTAACTACCCTTGCACTAAGCGTCCGTTGGCGATCCTAAGACAGAGTGCAGCCACATATATTGGATCAGTCTTCTTTGGGTAATTACCCTTGCACTAAGCCATACAAGGACTGAACCCTGGCCCTCTTATCATTTTCTTACTATTTTGGCACTGGACTGTTTCTGAGCGACGTTTTGAAAAAGGCTAAAGTTTAGCCGAAACGTTATATATGTTCGCTCTTTTCTTTTGTCCTTATTTGTTGCCATAATCAATTTGCATAATAAATGTCAACTAGACTTTGAAAACCCATTTTTTCTTCTCAGAGTGCGGTGTATTGATTCATGTTGATATTTGAGGACTATTTGTCCCTTACACCAGCACCATATATATTTACTGAGTGCACGTCATTTTTTTCTACAGCTGCCGATTAGCCACGCCCCCTGCTTCCGGGTGTAAAGGTCTGTCTGGTCCCCTAAGCCTTCCCCTGAACAACAGAGGAGACAGCCCCAACAGTTGCGGACCTGAAACAGAAGAGGTACCCACGGCCCGGTCTTCCACCTTACAACACATATCAAGAATGATAAATTCGTCCAATGCCTGATGAAAGCCCTACTTTTACCTGAGAAAGTTACCATAGTGAGAGTCAAAGGCCATGAAAAGGACGACTCAACCACAGCAAAAGGCAATCACCTGGCCGACCTGGGTGGCAGTTGCACAATTGGCCTCCATCACAGACCGACCTGTGACTTATGACCTTCTCCAGCAGCAACAACAGACTGGTGTTGAAGAATTTGCCAGATGGCAAGAGAAGGGAGCTGTGCCGTCACCAGAAGGACTGTCAAAGATAGAAAAAAACAGCCGCACTCAAAATGATGGTATGTTTGAATACAAGTGAAAACATTTATTTAAATTCACCACAGACGGTATGACGAGAAAACGCGGTAACGATTCGACCCGAACATGGGTCTTTATCAAACCTCACTTAAATAAAAGGCTAAGATGAGCCAGGAATAGACCAGGATGAAGAAGATAGAAGTCCCAACAGGGGCTTTGCTAAATAGCTGTGCAGGCGTAGTCTGTGGTGGTTAGTCACCATAAATGAGGCATCGCCGTAATCGTACTGACCCAAAGAATAAAACCGCTTTATCGATTTTACCACACGCGGAACAGTATAAACTCCCCCCCCCAAAAGAAATTCATGAATTGCTGGTTTTTGTTCATTCTGCCTCCCAAAAATCGTAATAAAAAGCGATCAAAAATTGTCATGTGCCCAAAAATGGTACCAATAAAAACGTCAACTCGTCCCGCAAAAAATAAGACTTGGGAAAATCATGTTTGTGGAAATTTTTTTTTTCACACCCAGGCATTATAAACTTTATTGAAACACTTGAGGGTTCAAAGTGCTCACAACAGATCTAGATAAATTCCTTAGGGGGTCTAGTTTCCAAAATGGTGTTGTTATGAACTGCTACAAGCACTAAGGAAAGATGGGAAATCTGTCCCTACAATAGAACTAAGCTGGATCCCTACGATGTAACGGGGAACCTGATCCTGCGACCAGACCCGCTAAAGTCCTCAGCTAGTCTGAACGAAGACCTATAGTTGCGAGGGAGGAATCCCTACAAGATCTAGGGACTGGGAGAAAAGGTGGACACCTCCTAACAGAAATTGTAGCAGGGATAATTAAACAGAAAACAAAATACTACGAGATCCTAAGATCAAGCAAAACTGACTGAGTAAGGCACCTAAGCACCCGGCTAGCTTAAGAGTAGATAATACAATGAAGTCCAGCAAAGCCAGAAGGGCGGAGCCAGACTAAATAGGGAAAAAAGGTCATGTGACCAGCAAACTGAAACAAAATCTAACAAGAGGGTTCTAACAGTACCCTCCCTTCTAAGAGGATCCTCCGGATCCCCTAGGATTAAGGCTTATCCGGAAACCTCTTGTGAAACGCTCTGACAAGTCTAGATGCAGAAACATCATCCGCTCTCACCCATGAGTTATCTTCGGGTCCATAACCCTTCCAAGCGACGAGGTACTGCAAACTCCCTCTATACCGTCTAGAATTTAGGATGCGGGAAATCTCATATTGCCCGTCCTCCACCGCCAGGGGAACAGTGGCCGAGACGTCTCCATCTGAGACCTCAGCTTTTTTCAAGAGAGAAACATGAAACACCGGATTAATCTTCCAGGAGGTGGGAAGCTCCAACTTAACAGCAGATTGGTTAATAACCTGAAGCACCTTAAAGGGCCCTCACAACTTGGGACCCAATTTCTTAGACGGAATCCTCAAGCGCAGATTCTTAGAGGACAACCAAACCATGTCACCAATAGCAAACAAAACCTCTTGTCGTTTTCTAGCAAAATACACTTTGGATCTTTTGTTAGCCTCCTGAAGATTACCACGCACATCAGTCCAAACTCTCTCCAAAACACCAGAAAAATTCTCCTCTTCAGGTACAGCCGATCCCAACTTGGAAAATGACCCAAAAGACGGATGTCTCCCAGTACAACAAAAAAAAGGCGAACAACCAGCAGAAGCGGATGTATGGTTGTTAAGAGCAAACTCAGCAAGTGGCAGAAACTCAGACCACCCCTCTTGATTATCAGTCACAAAACAACGCAAGAACTGCTCGACATCCTGGTTTTTCTTTTCTGTCTGGCCATTAGACTCAGGATCATATCCGGATGAAAACGACAAATGAACTCCCAACCTGTCACAAAAAGCGCGCCAAAAACGAGCCACAAACTGAGGTCCCCTATCGGAAACAATGTCAGTAGGAACGCCATGTAGTCTGACTATTTCCTTGACAAAGGCCTTAGCGAGAGTCTTAGCGCAGGGCAATTTGATGAAAGGAACCAAGTGACACATCTTGCTAAAACGGTCCATGACCACCCAGATGACAGTGAAACCCTCAGAGGGGGAAGGTCAGTAATAAAGTCCATAGCCAAATGTGTCCAAGGTGCACTAGGGACCTCCAGAGGGCAAAGCAACCCTGCAGCAGGAGTATGAGAAGACTTAGATCTAGTACACACAGTGCATTGACGCACCCACTTAATGACTTCCTTCTGCCATCCAGGCCACCAAAAGCTGCGACCCACAAGTCTCTTGGTCTCAGAGATTCCAGGATGACCTGCCAACCGAGAGTCATGACATTCAACAAACAAATCTCTCCTCAGGGTACCAGGCACAAACAACTTCCCATGCGGCGTGTTAGATGGGGCATTCTCCTGTGCTTTAAGAATCTCATCTTCCAACACGGAGTCCAAAACAGCAATAACAACCCCCTCTTGCAAAATGTTTTCCTCCTCCTCAGTACCCACCATAGGAGAAAAGCTGCGAGACAAAGCATCAGCTTTAACATTTTTAGTACCTGGGATGTAAGTAATGGTAAAATTAAACCGTGAGAAAAACAGTGCCCACCTAGCCTGACGGGCATTCAAGCGTTTGGCAGCATCAAGGTAGATCAGATTCTTATGATCGGTGAAGACTTGAACGGGAAATTCCGCTCCCTCCAAAAAATGACGCCAGTGTTCAAATGCGAGTTTAATTGCCAACAATTCCCGATTACCGATATCATAATTTAGTTCAGACTCAGAAAATTTCTTTGAAAAAAAAAGCACAGGGATGTACTTCATCCGTCTTTTCCTGAGACAACACCGCGACGACCCCCACAGAAGAAGCATCAACCTCAACCAAAAATGGTTTAATCACATCAGGCTGGGTAAGGATGGGAGCAGAGCTGAACCTCTCCTTTAGCAACACAAAAGCCTCAATGGCCTCAGTAGTCCACTGAACCGCATCAGCACCTTTCCTGGTGAGATCGGTCAGAGGTTTGGCAATCACAGAACATTTTTTAATGAATTTTCTATAATAATTGGCGAACCCCAAAAACCTCTGTATTGATTTCACACCAATAGGTCTAGGCCAATCCTGCACAGCTTGCACCTTCACCGGGTCCATCTCAAAACCTTCACTGGAGACAATGTAGCCAAAAAACTAAGTCTCTGTACAGCGAACTCACATTTTTCTAGTTTGGCAAAAAGTGAATTATCACTCAGTAACTGTAATACTTCACGCACACTCCTCCAATGAGACTCCAAATCCGGTGAATAAATCAATATGTCATCCAAATACACAACCACACTTCTGCCGATCAAAGGTCCTAAGGATGTCATTAATAAGATTCTGAAAAAATGCCGGAGCACTGGAAAGCCCAAAAGGCATGACCAGATTCTCAAAATGACCCAGTGGAGTGTTAAACGCAGTCTTCCATTCATCCCCCTCCTTCATGCGCAACAAATTGTATGCCCCTCGAAGATCAATTTTCGAGAACCACTTGGCCCCCACTAACTGATTAAACAAATCAGGAATCAATGGCTGTGGGTAAGGATTGCGTACAGCAATCTTATTAATCTCACGAAAGTCTAAACAAGGCCGTAAACCGCCGTCCTTTTTTTAACAAAAAAAAATCCAACCGCCACAGGAGATTTGGAAGGCCTAATGTGACCGGCGGCCAAGCTTGTCTGTATGTATTCCTCCAAAGCCTTTCTCTCAGGAATAGTCAAATTACCGTATATACTCGTGTATAAGCCGAGATTTTCAGCACCTTTTTTCGTGCTGAAAATGCCCCCTCGGCTTATACACGAGTCATAGGGCAGAAACCAGTGGGGTAGGGGGTGCTGCAGCAGGAGCCGGTGGCTGGGATCATACTCACCCCTCCCCGTGCCATCGCTGAGGGTCCCTGCAATCCTGCGTTCTCCCCGGCTTCTTCAGCTCTCCAGCGCTGAGCGGTGATGTAATACCCGCTCATTAAGGTCATGTAATATGGACGCGACGCCACTCCCATAGGCGTGGCGTCCATATTCATGGCCTTAATGAGCGATATTACATCACCGCTCAGCGCTGGAGAGCCGAAGGAAGCCGGGGAGAGCTGCAGGATTGCAGGGACGCTCAGCGATGGCACGGGGAGGGTGAGTATGATGGAGGAGAGGACAAGGAGCACGAGCAGGACGGGGGGGGAGGAATGGTGGACGGGGGAAGCATGGAGGAGGATGGGGAGGACAACGGAGGACGGGGGAGGCATGGAGCAGGACAGGGGGGGAGAACGGTGGATGGGGGAAGCATGGAGGAGGAAGGGGAGAACGGAGGATGGGGGAAGCATGGAGCAGGACAGGGGGGGCACAGGAGGACGGAGAAGGAATGGGGGAGCACAGCGGAGGACGGAGCAGGAGGGGTGGAGTACAGAGGAGAATAGGGGAGCACAGAGCTGGATGGGGGAGCAAGGAGCAGGACGGGGGCAGCACAGAGCAGGAGGCCAGTTTATACACCCGGCTTATACACGAGTCAATAAGTTTTCCCAGTTTTTTGTGGCAAAATTAGGGGGTCGGCTTATACACGGGTCGGCTTATACACAAGTATATACGGTAAATAAACGACTTTTAGGAAGAGTAGCTCCAGGGACAAATTCAATTGCACAATCATATTCTCTATGAGGAGGCAATACCTGCGATTCCTTATCAGAAAAAACTTTCCAAAAATCCTGAATAGGTACAGGTAACTCCCCCTTAACTACAGCAGCAATACGCCCGTTACAACACTTGTCATAACAATTAGGACTCCAGGACTTAATTTCATTGGTAGACCAATCCAGTACTGGATTGTGCAATTTTAACCAAGGTAACCCCAAAATCACCGGTGAGGGCAAATTATTCAAAACTACCAAATCCAAATTCTCTTGATGAACACCATTAATAGTAAGAGGAAATTCACAGATATGGTGAGTAACATTTTTCAAGGGAGAACCATCCACAGAAACCACATTAATAGAGGAAGACAGAAGTTTGGGTTTTAATTTTAGTTTTTCCAAAAATTTCCCATCAATCACATTGAGAGTTGAACCACAATCCACAAATACCCGAAACTCCATTAATTCCTCCTCAACAGCAGTGGTAGCAGAAAGAAAGACACCTTTATTGTTTAAACAAGCTATACGGGCGAAACTGACCTCATTTTTTTTTCTCTCTTTATTCATTCGAAGCACACAGTTCTTAATAAAATGCTTAGATTTGCCACAATAGAAACACAAACCTTCAGCAAATCTGCATTCTTTTTCCCGAGAGTGAGGTGCCATTGCTCCAAGTTCCATCGGCTCTGCAATGTCAGTACAGTCCCTCTCCAGACTTGGAGCTGACAAGGCAGATTTACTCTCATTAACCCTTGCACGCAGTCTCCTATCCACCCGTATGGCTAATTGCATAGCCTCTTGCAAGTTACCAGGTATAGGATAAGCAATCAGCAAATCTTTAACCCTTTCACTTAACCCTGCAAGAAATAAACTTTTCAAAGCTGAATCGTTCCACCCCACCTGAGTGGACCACCTTCGGGAAGTGAGTACAATATTTTTCCACATTACCTGATCCCTGTCTCAAACGTCTCAATTCTGTCTCAGCTGATGAAACACGATCAGGATCGTCATACAATAACCCCAAAGCAGAAAAAAAACTATCCACTGATCTAAAGCATGGATCACTAGGCTGCAGAGAAAAGGCCCAGTCCTGAGGTTCTTTGCGCAAAAGTGACATTATGAACCCTATACGCTGTGATTCATCACCAGAGGATCTGGGTCTCAAACGAAAATACAACAAGCAAGCATTTTTAAAAGAAAAAAAATCTTGTTCACCAAAAAATAAATCAGGCAAACGTACCTTTGGCTCCACGAAATGTGCTCCAGAACAACTACTCACGTGTTGCTGGATTTCAGCCACCTCCAGAGAGAGACCCTGCAGGCGTTGAGCCAAATCCTGAACCGACACCATGATGGAAACAGAAAATCTTTCCTTAGAGATTTTTTTTTTTTTCAGGCTGGACTTACTGTTATGAACTGCTACAAGCACTAAGGAAAGATGGGAATTCTGTCCCTGCAATAGAACTAAGCTGGATCCCTACGATGTAACGGGGAACCTGATCCTGCGACCAGACCCGCTAAAGTCCTCAGCTAGTCTGAACGAAGACCTATAGTTGCGAGGGAGGAATCCCTACAAGATCTAGGGACTGGGATAAAAGGTGGACACCTCCTAACAGAAATTGTAGCAGGGATAATTAAACAGAAAACAAATTACTTAGAGATCCTAAGATCAAGCAAAACTGACTGAGTAAGGCACCTAAGCACCCGGCTAGCTTAAGAGTAGATAATACAATGAAGTCCAGCAAAGCCAGAAGGGCGGAGCCAGACTAAATAGGGAAAAAAGGTCATGTGACCAGCAAACTGAAACAAAATCTAACAAGAGGGTTCTAACAGGTGTCACTTGTGGGGGGTTTCCACTGCTTAGGCACATCAGGGGCTCTCCAAACGCGACATGGCATCCAGCCAATTCTGCGTTAAAAAAGTCAAACGGCGCTCCTTCCCTTCCGAGCTCTGCCATGCACCCAAACAGTGGTTTACCCCACATATTGAGTATCAGCATACTCAGGACAAATTGCACAATAACTCTTGAGCTCTTGTAACCCATGGGAAACTAAAAATTGGGGTGAAAAGATCATTTTTGTGGAAAAAAATATGATTTTTTAATTTTACGGCTCTACGTTATAAATTTGTATGAAGGACTTGAGGGTTCAAAGTGCTCATCACAGATCTAGATAAGTTCCTTATGGGGTCTAGTTTCTAAAATGGGGTCACTTGTGGGGGGTTTCCACTGTTTAGGCAGATCAAAGGCTATCCAAACGCGACATGGCGTCTAATTTCGATTCCAGCCAATTTTGGTTTTAAAAAGTCAAATGGCGCTACTTCCCTTCAAAGCTCTGCCATGCACCTAAATTGTGGTTCCCACACATATGGGGTATCAGTGTACTCAGGGCAAATTGGATAACAACTTTTGTGGTCCAATTTCTCCTGTTACGCTTGGGAAAATAAAAAATTGGTGACTAAAAGATTTTTTTGTAGGAAAAAAATAGGATTTTTTATTTTCATGCCCGGGCATATAAACTTGTGTGAAGCACTTGGGGGTTCAAAGTGCTCATAACAGATCTAGATAATTTGCTTAGGGGGTCTAGTTTCCAAAATGGGGTCACTTGTGGGGGGTTTCCACTGTTTAGGCACATCAGGGGCTCTGAAACCTGAACATGACACCCATCAAAGTCTGCATTCCAAAACGTCATTACTTCCTTTCCGAGCCCTGCCATGCGCCCAAACAGTTTCCCCCCACATATGGGGTATCAGCGTACTCACAACAAATTGGACAACAACTTTTTGGGTCCAATTTCCTTGGGAAAAATCAAAAATTGGGGACTAAAAAATCATATTTTTTTTCCACACACAGGCATTATATACTTTAGTGAAACACTTGGGGGTTCAAAGTGCTCACAACAGATCTAGATAAGTTCCTTGGGATGGTCTAGTTTCCAAAATGGTGTCAATTGTGGGGGGTTTCCACTGTTTAAGCACATCCGGGGCTCTCCAAACGCGACATGGCGTCCAATCTCAATTTCAGCCAATTTTGGTTTGAAAAAGTCAAACGGCGCTTTTTTTCCTTCCATGTTGCTTCAGCTTCTGTGAAGCATCTGAAGGGTTAATAAACTTCTTGAATGTGGTTTTGAGTACCTTGAGGGGTGCAGTTTTTAGAATGGTGTCACTTTTGGGTATTTTCTGCCATTTAGACCCCTCAAAGTGACTTCAAATGTGAGGTAGTCCCTAAAAAAATGGTTTTGTACATTTTGTTGTAACAATTAAAAATCGCTGGTCAACTTTTAACCCTTATAACTTCCTAACCAAAAAAAATTTTGTTTCCAAAATTGTGCTGATGTAAAGGAGACATATGGAAAATGTTATTTAGCAACTATTTTGCGTGACATATTTCTCTGTTTTAAGGGAATAAAAATTCAAAGTTTGAAAATTGCAAAATTTTCCAAATTTTCACCATATTTCCATTTTTTTCATATATAAACACAAGTTATATCGAAGAAATTTTACCTCTATCATGAAGTACAATATGTCACGAGAAAAGCCTCTCAGAATAACGAAGATCCGTTTAATCATTCCAGAGTTATAACCTCATAAAGAGACAGTGGTCAGAATTATAAAAATTGGCCCGGTCATTAACGTGCAAACCACCCTTGGGGGTTAAGGGGTTAAATATCGCGATGGACAATGACCAATTGGAACACTTTTATCTGAAAGATATCAGGGACTGACCTATTGTAAATAAGACTGAGATCTCGCAACCTAATACTTCCAAAGACTTATTCCTGGTTCCTTTCCTCATAAACTCTTAAAACGTAAAAAGGCCAATTGAGTTAGCACACATCCCGAAAATGACACGTGTTTCCAGAGTTTAACATGTACCATTAACCTTAAGCACTTAGGTTCCTCGTACTGTAGTCCCACCACCACCACTGACTTGATATGAGGCCATGTCCTCCTGAATCAGATGGTAGCTAGGGCTGACTTGTGGTTGGTGTGTGGAAATGGTGACTTATACAGTACTGCCAGTAGGATGGGAGGTTACTTGTGCTATCATTAACATCCTGAAACCTCTCCAGATTGTGTCTCCAAATATAAACAAGCTCCACGAATGTGCAATAGAAAACCAGAGACATCAGTATTCCTACTCTTTTCAACTCTTATATGTACATTGACGATATTGGAGTTCCAAGAGGAGTACCAGATGAGTTCAAAGCCAGAGATCGAGTTGCAAGGGGCTCAAAATAGCTATTCCCCAATGTTACAGCGTTTAAAAACGTGGACTAGGTAAATTATATCTACTATGAACAACTTTTGGATGCTAACTCTGACCAATGCATGAATGTGGCACCCGTAGTTTCCTTGCTTGTTGTGGCTTGTGTGCGTGTGTGTCCATCTATTGTTGTGACAGGCAGACCCTTTGGGACAATCTTTGTGAAGCGGTGTAGGAAAACCGGCGTCTTCTATTAGGGGAGGAGAACGTATCTGGGGGAGTCTGTAGACTGGCACTTCGGCTAGAACAGCCACCCACTGCCACAAGAGAATGGAATTGTGAGAGCAGGAGTTATATTTTATCTATCCACACTTCATTTTCGTTTCTTTCTACATGTATTTCTTTCCTTCCAAGATGGAGTCCATGATCAGATAAGAGGGCTCAGGAAGGCCTTTATGTAGCAGACTTAGAAAAAACATACGAAAGTGATAAAAACAAAACTTAGGGGCAGTATGACCCTTAGACCACAAGCTGGGTTGTTATGATTCGGTAACCGAGGAGGATAGTAGGGAAAAAGACTTGGCAACCAGACACCCAGAGAGGTTGGTAACTTAGCAGATTTCAGACCCCTAAACTGACAACACAACTAGAATTAGCCGTGGGACATACCTACGATGCCCTAGACGCCTCGACACAGCCAAAGAGTTAACTAACCCTAAAGAGAGAAAGGGGAAAACTATGTTGCCCCAGAGTAGAGCCCCAAAGGAATAGATAGCCCCCAAACATATATTGCGGGTGAGACAAGATGAGGCACAACACACAGGCAGAAAATAGAGCAAGCAAAAGATGGGGCCCACACTGTCTGGATAGAACAGGACAGGAAAGAATACTGTCTGCAATCCCGCAAAACCCTAGAAAAAATTCCAACATGTCTGATATGCAAAAATACTGGAGGCCACACAACCTCTCCCCCACTAAATCAGAACTCTGGTGTGCACTAGATGCAAAAACAACTTATACTGAAATAAAAGGGAACTAAGAATACTGAAAAGACTGACAAAAAGCAGTGGCAAATGAAAACAGAGTCCAGCACAGATCCCAGCAGGGAACCTGGCTGAACTCACAACAGCAAGGCAGAAATCAGAGAAAGGCAAACAAGGAAACAAATGCCACAGATTAATCAGACAAATAACTTAACAGAAAGATGCAGGACTAAGCAGGAGGCAAGCAGACTTCCAAAGGCTCAGGAAGAAAACCAAATCACCGGCAACCACTAAAGGAAGGCTGCTCACTTAAATCTACCCAGTCAGCAACACCTGATCTCCAATTATCCTCTTCAGGTGATTGACTTGTCAGTCAGACCAGCTCCATTACCAGCAGCAACCACCAGAGGGAGTCCAAACTCAGAAGCCAGATTAAAAGTGTTCACAACAGTACCCCCCCTTGAGGAGGGGTCACCGAACCCTCACCCAAGCCACCAGGCCGATCAGGATGTGCCGGTGAAAGGCATGAACCAATCTCTTGGCATGAATGTCAGAATCAAACACCCAAGAATTATCCTCCTGACCATAACCTTTCCACTTGATCAAGTACTGGAGTCTCCGTCTAACCAGATGAGAATCCAATACCTTCTCTACTTCATATTCTAGATTGCCCTCAACCAATACAGGATCAGGGGGCGTAGCCATGGGAACTACTGACTCAACAAACCTTTGCAACAACGATTTATGAAAGACGTTGTGAATCTTGAACGTTCCTGGAAGAGCCAAACGGAAATAAACCGGATTAAGGATTTCCAAAATCTTAAAAGGTCCAATAAACCTTGGCTTAAATTTTGGATACGCAACTTTCATAGGAATATTTTTGAGGACAGCCACACCATGTCACCTACTTTAAACCGGGGACCATCAGTCCTATGCCAGTTGGCAAACTGTTGGGCCTTCTCCTGAGAGTGAGACAACTTATCCACTACTTGATTCCAAATGTGCTGCATTCTCATAACCGTAGAATTAACACCTGGACAGGCTGAAGCCTCCACCTGCCTGAAGAAAACCGGGGATGAAACCGGAAGTTGCAGAAAAAAGGAGACATCAAAGTGGCAGAACTAGCTCTATTATTTAGAGCAAATTCAGCCAAGGGCAAAAAAGAGACCCAGTCATCTTGATCAGCAGACACAAAACATCTCAAATAAGTTTCCAAAGTTTGGTTTGCTCTCTCAGTCTGCCCATTAGTCTGAGGGTGAAACGCAGAAGAGAAGGACAACTGAATTCCCAGTTTAGAACAAAAGGCTCTCCAAAATCTGGAAGCAAACTGGACTCCTCTGTCAGACACAATGTTCTCTGGAGTGCCGTGCAAAAGAACCACCTGCTGAAAAAACAAGGGCACCAGCTCGGAAGAGGATGGCAACTTTGTCAGCGGTACAAGATAGACCATCTTGGAAAATCTATCACAGATCACCCAGATAACAGTCATTCTCTGAGAGACAGGGATGTCGGAAATAAAATCCATAGAGATATGGGTCCATGGCCTCCTAGGCATCGGCAGTGGCGCTAGCTAACAATCCACTAGAGCGAGAACATGGTTTGGACCGAGAACAAGTCACACAGGACTGCACAAAATTCGTGACATCACGAGATAAAGCAGGCCACCAAAAAGACAGGCTCACCAAATCTCTGGTACCAAAAATACCAGGATGACCCGCCAATGCGGAGCAATGAATTTCAGACATTACTTTCCTCCTCCATTGGTCGGTAACATACAATTTCCCCATGGGGCATCGTTCAGGTTTATCCTCCTGAAATTCCTCCAGGGCAAGTCTCAAATCGGGTGAGATAGCGGAAAGAACCACACCCTCATTTAGAATGGTAGTAGGCTCAGTCACATAAAGAGAATCTGCAAGGAAACTCCTAGAGAGGGCATCCGCTTTAATATTCTTAGTGCCCGGAAGAAAGGAGACCACAAAATTAAAACGCGTGAAAAACAAGGCCCACCTAGCCTGCCTAGGATTCAAACGCTTGGCTGATTCGAGATAGATCAATTTCTTGTGGTCGGTGAGGACCACAACTTGATGTTTGGCTCCCTCCAACAAATGTCTTTACTCTTCAAATGCCCACTTCATAGCCAATAATTCCCGATTCCCCACATCATAATTACGTTCAGATGGGGACAATTTTCGAGAAAAGAAGGCACAAGGGTTAATCTTAGAGGTTACTGGATCTCTTTGAGACATAACGGCTCCTGCACCAATCTCAGAAGCATCTATCTCCACCTAAAATGGGAGAGAAACATCAGGTTGCCATAGAACTGGAGCATAAGTGAATCCTAGCTTAAGCTCCTGAAATGCCGAAACTGCCTCTGGAGACCAATTCACCACATCAGCGCCCTTTTTGGTCAAATCCGTCAGTGGTTTCACAATACCAGAAAAATTACTTATGAATTTATGGTAAAAATTAGCAATACCCCAAAATCTCTGAAGAGCCTTCAAGGAAGTGGGCTGAACCCAATCATCAATGGCCTAAACCTTGACTGGGTCCATTTCAATAGTGGAAGGAGACAAAATGAATCCCAAACACAAAATTTTTTGTACGCCAAAGAGACATTTCGATCCCTTAACATACAAGGCATTTTCTTTCAAAATCTGGAATACAATCCGAACATGTTCTACATGAGAATCCCAGTCATTGGAAAAAAATCAAAATATCTTCCAAATAAACGATCGAAAAGTTGTCCACAAAATCCTGGAAAATATCGTTCATGAAAGATTGGAAGACGGCAGGGACATTAGTGAGCCCAAAATGCCCCTCAGGAGTATTAAACGCCGTCTTCCATACATCACCGTGCTTGATGTGAATAAGATTATACGCCCTCCTAAGGTCAAGCTTGGTAAACCAACTAGCACCTTTCACTCTGGAGAATAAATCGGAAATCAGGGGTAACGGATACTGATATTTAACAGTGATTTTATTAAGGAGACGATTGTCAATACATGGCCTCAATGAGCCATCCTTCTTGGACACAAAGAAAAAGCTGGCACTTAAAGGTGAAGAGGACAGTCTGATATGACCCTTCTCCAATGACTCTTTGATATAAGATCGCACAGCATCATGTTCAGGTACAGATAAATTGAAGAGCCGACCTTTGGGAAATTTACAACTGGGCACTAACTCAATAGTGCAATCATAACTCGTGTGAGGAGGCAAGGACGCAGACTTACTCTCACTAAACCCATTAGAAAAATCAGCCAAATAATCAGGGACATCCTGAGACTGGGGAGAGGTAGAGAAAACAGGAGTATCCTTAAGAACACATTGACAACCTCAACTAACCACAGACACAGACTTCCAATCTAAAACAGGATTATGGGGCTGCAACCAAACCCAGTACAATAATGTCATGTAAATTATGTAACACCAAAAATTTACAATTCTCTTGGTGGGCCGGGGCTACCATATTATCACCTGGGTCCAAAACTGGGGTTTGTTCTCCGCCAAAGGGGTAGCATCAATACCCCTCAAAGGAATAGGAGTCCGGAGGGGTACCATGGACTGATCTCCAATTATTCTCCTCAGGTGATTGACTTCTGTCAGTCAGACCAGCTCCATTACCAGCAGCAACC
The DNA here is from genome assembly GCA_033576555.1 of Oophaga sylvatica. Taxonomy (NCBI): domain Eukaryota; kingdom Metazoa; phylum Chordata; class Amphibia; order Anura; family Dendrobatidae; genus Oophaga; species Oophaga sylvatica. The sequence continues at coordinate 156,234,640 of JARQOD010000007.1, forward strand.
ACTAGAGGGAGCCTAAACTCAGAAGCCAGATTAAAAGTGTTCACAACACTGGGTGTTAACAGTGTTAACTTAGCCAATTAGAAGTATGTATGTTAATGCCAACAAATAGAGATAAGATGAGCCAATAATATTGTTGCAATGCATGAATAATAATAACCTATATAAAGACTGGCTGGATGATGTAATAAAAAGATCTGATTTGATTCTTAATGTATTAGAGTGGCTCTTTCGTGCACGTATTTGAATTTTACAATTTAATTTGGAACAGGCACAACATCTCAGAACGTCACACATTATGTGGCAACGACAATACTATATGGAGGACCTAGGAGTGTATTTTACTATATGGAGGATTATAGGGAGTGTATTATACTTTATGGACTATGGGGAGTGTATTATACTATACGGAGGACTATGGAAAGTGTATTATATTATATGGAGGACTATGGGGAGTGTTTTATATTATATGGAGGACTATGAGGAGTGTATTATACTATATGGAGGACTATGGAAAGTGTGTTATACTATATGAAGGACTATGGGAAGTGTATTATACTATATGGAGGACTATGGGAAGTGTTAAACTATTAGTATAATACTATTAGTATATAATACTATTAGTATAGTATTATACTATTTGGAGGTGTGTGAGCGATAAGGGAGAATCCATTTTGGATTATAGGACATCTCCGTCCACTCCTGGAATGTGCCCCCACTCTTGCGTCCCCCCAGGCCATAAAAGGCAATGCTTTAAGTAGAACACCAGGAAAAAGCTCTTTGAAGCTCGTAACACAAAGGTGTGAAATCCCCTGCAAGCTACAGGCAAACTGAACTCTTTTGTCTGACTGAAGCACATGGATATACCATTGTACTACAAGACACAGCAGGCTCTGAGGTATTGAATCTGGAAATAACAGAATGCAATATCTCTGAACCTAGCCGAGCACATTATCGGAATCATACCCATATTATGTCCATATTATTTAGCCACCTCCAGAACCCTGCATTATGGAGTTATAAAGCTTAGCTACCAGGAATTACATATGGTAGGTATATTTAGTCTCTATGCGCAGATAAAATCCAGCCAAATCCAGTGGCACCATTGCCATTCCATTCAGAGCTTCGGGCGGAAAGTTATGGGCCATCCACTGTTCTAGACTGAAAATCATATTCTCAGGGATAGGAGGAGAGAGGCTGCACAAGCCCAGGGATGGGCGCAGAGTGTGGGAGGAGCAGCCTAGGAGATAAGTGGCAGCTCCTCATTTGGAGCTCAGTTTTTCTTCTGGAAGAGGACCCGTTATCAGATGCGGCCAAGGAAACCACGTAACTAAGATTTGGACCTGTGATCTATCAGTGCCTCCCTGTGGTCACATGCTACATAACACAGTAATTGTGATCTATCTATACCCTATCCTTATACTGCACTCCTGACTGTATACCTGTATATTGTTCTTGTAAATACATAACTGTGTATGTTGTGACGCTTCCCACGGCTGTGGGGCGTCGGGACATGGCATAGCTTGCCTAGCTAGCCAATGCTCCCACGCCGCCAGTCCACGACGACGTGAGGCATGGGTCCCAGATGGTAAGAGAATGTGGACCCACTGGACCACGGAGGGAGACCCGGGCCTGCCCGGACTAGGGAAGGGCAGCGACCGGGATCCGTGGCAGCTGAGCATGTGGGCAAGGTGGCGACCTGCAGGACTAGACACACACGCACAACTTCAGGTAAGAAGAACATAAAGTTTACTTAAAGAAACAAAGTAAATAAACATAACATAAGACCGGGCTCCCGATTCCGCACATCAGAGAAGGGTACACAACTCAGGATCACAGACGAGTGCTGGAGGACATCACGGGTAGATGCAGTCCAGGGTTATCTGGCACAGGCATACTTGGACGGCCTCTCTCTCAGGCCTTAGGCGTAGCACAGGCTCAGCAGGAGAACATCAGACACCGACCTCAGACAGACTTCAGACGATGGCGGGGTCATCACGGGTTGATGAAGTCCAGAATCATCTGGCACGGGCATACTAGTATGGCCACACTCAGGCCTCGGGCGTAGCACAGGCTCAGCAGGAGAACATCAGACACCGGCCCAGGACGAACGTCAGACGATGGCGGGGTCATCACGGGTTGATGAAGTCCAGGGTCATCTGGCACGGGCATACTAGGACGGCCTCTCTCTCAGGCCTCAGGCGTAGCACAGGCTCAGCAGGAGAACATCAGACACCGACCCAGGACAGACGTCATCACAGGGTAGACCAAGGAGGAACCGGCAGGACAGGCAGGTTGTCACGGCAAGTGACCAAGGCAGTCTCTGGGACAGACAGGTTGTCACGGCAAGTGACCAGGGCAGGCAGGTTGTCACGGCAAGTGACCAGGCAGGCAGGTTGTCACGGCAAGTGACCAGGCAGGCAGGTTGTCACGGCAAGTGACCAGGGCGGCAGGTTGTCACGGCAAGTGACCAGGGCAGGCAGGTTGTCACGGCAAGTGACCAGGGCAGGCAGGTTGTCACGGCAAGTGACCAGGGCAGGCAGGTTGTCACGGCAAGTGACCAGGCAGTCTCTGGGACAGGCAGGTTGTCACGGAAAGTGACCAGGGCAGTCTCTGGGACAGGCAGGTTGTCACGGCAAGTGACCAGGCAGTCTCTGGGACAGGCAGGTTGTCACGACAAGTGACCAGGCAGTCTCTGGGACAGGCAGGTTGTCACAGCAAGTGACCAGGCAGTCTCTAGACAGGCAGGTTGTCACAGTAAGTGACCAGGCAGTCTCTAGACAGGCAGGTATATACGACCTGATATGGTGGAGCCTCCAGGTAGGCTGCAGTCGGATGGCAGATGATCGCTCCCAGGTGAGCAGGCAAGAGCCGGGGATCTCTGCAGATGATGTCCGAACTTCCGAATGGAGCTGCAGTCGGATGGCAGATGATCGCTCCTAGGTGAGCAGGCAAGAGCCGGGGATCTCTGCAGATGACGTCCGAACCTCTGGAAGGAACTGCAGACAGATGGCACACAGGCAAGCCGACAGGTAACAGACAGGTAACTGGAATCAGGAGCTGATGGCTGAAACAGAGTTAGACTGCACAGGAACACGGATTGGATCTCAGAGAGTCAGGAACACAGACAGGAACACGGACTGGGTCTCAGGGAGTCAGGAACACGGACAGGAACATGGATTGAATCACAGGAACACGGACTGGAACACAGGCCTCGGACTCCGGACATCTGGCACCGATCAGCAAGCTCCGGACATCTGGCAATGATCGGCAGGATCCGGACATCAGGCAGGAAGGATAGGATCCGGACATCTGGAAGTGGTCGTCGGACATCGGACATCAGGCATAGGATCCGGACATCTGGCAGCGACCTGAAAAGGAACCCCAGCGGTCTGGTGCAAGCCCCGCCAGGCTCAACGGGAGCTGGCCGGGGATTGCACAGAGGCTGAGCACAGAGTAACAGAAACTCAGCACACACCGGACTCCTCCTTCCAAGATGAACTCAGGTTATATAGCAAGGATTCACAGTCACTGGCACAGGGTTCTGGACACAGCAGGATTTCAGGAACATAACACAGAGGACACAGTTCAGAAAGTCAGGTACAGGATGCGATCCAAGATCAGGGGTTCAGGTAATTAGACACAGCAGGAACAGGCCTGGATATACAGCCTCCAGGAACGGCGATCTGGGTAATCAGCCCCCAGCATAGGCGGAAACACAAGACACAATTCAGACATTCAGGTACCGGGTTTGATCCAGGATCAGGGAACAAGACACAGCAGGAACAGGGAATCAGCTCTCCAGAGCTGATCAACTTCAGAGCAGGAGCTGAACACACAACCACATACGGCTAGGTTCAGGGATTCAGTGTGGATTCAATGCGAAGCTCTGGCAACGCCCACTAGGGCTGGGGAACTTTATATATGAGCTGCTTCACAGCGATAGGCTGGAGCAGTAATTCTAGTAAACACCCAATCCACATAAAAGCAGGACAGGTGTGGGCCGCGCCCCCTATGCAGAGCCAGACAGCACAACACAGAGGGAACCCAACAATGGCTGCTGCCAACCACGCAGTAAGTCATGCACCACTGCAGAGGACTTCGCAAGCTACGGATGGCTTTCACAGCAAGTCAGGAACCGCACATGCGGGCGGTCATGCAAAGCAGCGGAGCCACTCACGCAAGTACAGGTACGCAGCAGAGCCGGGAACTGAGCAGCATCCATAGGTAACAGACAACAGTATCCCAGCTGGTTAGGGGGAAAGGAGCAAAAGGGTTAATGCAAAAAAAACATGCAAAGTAACGCTGGAAAACAAAGTACAGACAATACCAGCGTTACAGTATCCCCCTCCTCAGGCCCCCTCTTCTGAAGACCCAAGTAAAAAAAAATTCCCCAGAAAAATTCACTTGGGTTTGGCGGTAAGTCCCATAGTTCACAATATGGCAGCAGAGTTAATAGCTCGAAAAGTCCGAACCGCTGACCAAGCGGGGAATCGAGCCATCTAGTCCACTTACCCTGTGGGGACCAAGTAGTCTAGTTCGCACATCAGGTGGAGCTTGGAGAAAGTCCTGCAGACCGCACATGCTCAGCGGAGTCCATGGCCAGAGCTTTCTGTGACGCTTCCCACGGCTGTGGGGCGTCGGGACATGGCATAGCTTGCCTAGCTAGCCAATGCTCCCACGCCGCCAGTCCACGACGACGTGAGGCATGGGTCCCAGATGGTAAGAGAATGTGGACCCACTGGACCACGGAGGGAGACCCGGGCCTGCCCGGACTAGGGAAGGGCAGCGACCGGGATCCGTGGCAGCTGAGCATGTGGGCAAGGTGGCGACCTGCAGGACTAGACAACACCGCACAACTTCAGGTAAGAAGAAGCATAAAGTTTACTTAAAGAAACAAAGTAAATAAACATAACATAAGACCGGGCTCCCGATTCCGCACATCAGAGAAGGGTACACAACTCAGGATCACAGACGAGTGCTGGAGGACATCACGGGTAGATGCAGTCCAGGGTTATCTGGCACAGGCATACTTGGACGGCCTCTCTCTCAGGCCTTAGGCGTAGCACAGGCTCAGCAGGAGAACATCAGACACCGACCTCAGACAGACTTCAGACGATGGCGGGGTCATCACGGGTTGATGAAGTCCAGAATCATCTGGCACGGGCATACTAGTATGGCCACACTCAGGCCTCGGGCGTAGCACAGGCTCAGCAGGAGAACATCAGACACCGGCCCAGGACGAACGTCAGACGATGGCGGGGTCATCACGGGTTGATTAAGTCCAGGGTCATCTGGCACGGGCATACTAGGACGGCCTCTCTCTCAGGCCTCAGGCGTAGCACAGGCTCAGCAGGAGAACATCAGACACCGACCCAGGACAGACGTCATCACAGGGTAGACCAAGGAGGAACCGGCAGGACAGGCAGGTTGTCACGGCAAGTGACCAAGGCAGTCTCTGGGACAGACAGGTTGTCACGGCAAGTGACCAGGGCAGGCAGGTTGTCACGGCAAGTGACCAGGCAGGCAGGTTGTCACGGCAAGTGACCAGGCAGGCAGGTTGTCACGGCAAGTGACCAGGCAGGCAGGTTGTCACGGCAAGTGACCAGGGCAGGCAGGTTGTCACGGCAAGTGACCAGGGCAGGCAGGTTGTCACGGCAAGTGACCAGGGCAGGCAGGTTGTCACGGCAAGTGACCAGGGCAGGCAGGTTGTCACGGCAAGTGACCAGGCAGTCTCTGGGACAGGCAGGTTGTCACGGAAAGTGACCAGGGCAGTCTCTGGGACAGGCAGGTTGTCACGGCAAGTGACCAGGCAGTCTCTGGGACAGGCAGGTTGTCACGACAAGTGACCAGGCAGTCTCTGGGACAGGCAGGTTGTCACAGCAAGTGACCAGGCAGTCTCTAGACAGGCAGGTTGTCACAGTAAGTGACCAGGCAGTCTCTAGACAGGCAGGTATATACGACCTGATATGGTGGAGCCTCCAGGTAGGCTGCAGTCGGATGGCAGATGATCGCTCCCAGGTGAGCAGGCAAGAGCCGGGGATCTCTGCAGATGATGTCCGAACTTCCGAATGGAGCTGCAGTCGGATGGCAGATGATCGCTCCTAGGTGAGCAGGCAAGAGCCGGGGATCTCTGCAGATGACGTCCGAACCTCTGGAAGGAACTGCAGACAGATGGCACACAGGCAAGCCGACAGGTAACAGACAGGTAACTGGAATCAGGAGCTGATGGCTGAAACAGAGTTAGACTGCACAGGAACACGGATTGGATCTCAGAGAGTCAGGAACACAGACAGGAACACGGACTGGGTCTCAGGGAGTCAGGAACACGGACAGGAACATGGATTGAATCACAGGAACACGGACTGGAACACAGGCCTCGGACTCCGGACATCTGGCACCGATCAGCAAGCTCCGGACATCTGGCAATGATCGGCAGGATCCGGACATCAGGCAGGAAGGATAGGATCCGGACATCTGGAAGTGGTCGTCGGACATCGGACATCAGGCATAGGATCCGGACATCTGGCAGCGACCTGAAAAGGAACCCCAGCGGTCTGGTGCAAGCCCCGCCAGGCTCAACGGGAGCTGGCCGGGGATTGCACAGAGGCTGAGCACAGAGTAACAGAAACTCAGCACACACCGGACTCCTCCTTCCAAGATGAACTCAGGTTATATAGCAAGGATTCACAGTCACTGGCACAGGGTTCTGGACACAGCAGGATTTCAGGAACATAACACAGAGGACACAGTTCAGAAAGTCAGGTACAGGATGCGATCCAAGATCAGGGGTTCAGGTAATTAGACACAGCAGGAACAGGCCTGGATATACAGCCTCCAGGAACGGCGATCTGGGTAATCAGCCCCCAGCATAGGCGGAAACACAAGACACAATTCAGACATTCAGGTACCGGGTTTGATCCAGGATCAGGGAACAAGACACAGCAGGAACAGGGAATCAGCTCTCCAGAGCTGATCAACTTCAGAGCAGGAGCTGAACACACAACCACATACGGCTAGGTTCAGGGATTCAGTGTGGATTCAATGCGAAGCTCTGGCAACGCCCACTAGGGCTGGGGAACTTTATATATGAGCTGCTTCACAGCGATAGGCTGGAGCAGTAATTCTAGTAAACACCCAATCCACATAAAAGCAGGACAGGTGTGGGCCGCGCCCCCTATGCAGAGCCAGACAGCACAACACAGAGGGAACCCAACAATGGCTGCTGCCAACCACGCAGTAAGTCATGCACCACTGCAGAGGACTTCGCAAGCTACGGATGGCTTTCACAGCAAGTCAGGAACCGCACATGCGGGCGGTCATGCAAAGCAGCGGAGCCACTCACGCAAGTACAGGTACGCAGCAGAGCCGGGAACTGAGCAGCATCCATAGGTAACAGACAACAGTATCCCAGCTGGTTAGGGGGAAAGGAGCAAAAGGGTTAATGCAAAAAAAACATGCAAAGTAACGCTGGAAAACAAAGTACAGACAATACCAGCGTTACATATGTCTAGTGCACCTTTTAGGTGATTAAATATAAAATTAATCTTGGGCTGCTCTTTTATCTCGATCCACGAATTCCCACGTCCACAAACTCGGTTGGTCAATTATACGCTACACGGGTTGGTTTCTGACCTGATATAAGCCTGTTGTAGGACGGCACTTATTTTGAACGAGGAACTGGTGGCAGAATACCGTATTGTTTTAGTGAGGAACTCTGGCAGTGACGGCTGAGAGGTTTATATATATATCCCCAGCCTAGACTGGTGATATATATCCTCCCTCACTGGGAGCGCCTCACTAACTCATACCTAAAAGGGAAGCCTTTCAGGCGACTATTTGCCCCGATGCAGATCTCTGACTGACCATGAGCAAGTGGTGGCGCTAGAGAGCTGATCCCTGCTGGGTCCTCACCCCTTCCTCGAGGTGAGCTAAGTCGACCCCCCCTTCCCCTGTGAGATCCCTCACAGGAGGACTATATGGGAGTGTATTAAACTATATGGAGGACTATGGGAAGTGCATTATTCTATATAAAGGACTATGGGGTGTGCATTTTACTATAAGGCGGACTATGATGCAAATTATACAATATGGAGGACTATGGGAAGTGTCTTATACTATATGGAAGACTATGGAGAGTGTATTATACTATATGGAGGACTATGGTGAGTGCATTATTCTATATGGAGGACTATGGGGTTTGCACTATACAGCGCATGCGCAACTATTTTCGGTCACTTTCCTTGCCCCGGAAATAACTGCTTGCCTTGGCCGACTTCCAGGACAAGGAAAGTGACCGAAAATAGGTGCGCATGCGCTGTAATGATTTTATGCTTTGCCCACTGTTGGGCAAAGCACACAGCGCAGGCGCGGGGGAATTTAAAACGCCCAATCGCGGGAACACTACGCCGTCTGGACCTACGCAAGAGAAGCCGAGGAGCGGGTGGGGGAAGAGAAAAACACCGCCCTTCGGACCGCCCAGATTAGCATACAGAGAACTGAACTTTACAAAGGTATTTGGGCATGAAAACGGGGTGTCAGGATATATGATAGATACCTGTAGGTTACTTATGGAACGCACTATTCAGGCATATTATCTGATATAGCCAAAATGGGGTGACACATTCCCTTTAAAGCTCCTTAGCAGCACTGTTAACCCCTTCCCGACCCATTTCGCTGCGGATCCGCGGCGGATTTCGCTGCTGATCCGCGGCGGATTTCGCTGCGGATCCGCAGCGGATTTCGCTGCTGATCCGTGGCAGATTTTTTCGCTGCGGATCCGCGGCGGATTTCGCTGCTGATCCGCTGCGGATGTCGCTGCTGATTCACTGCGGATCCGCGGCGGATATCGCTGCTGATCCGCGGCGGATTTCGCTGATGATCCGCGGCGGATTTCGCTGCTGATTCGCTGCGGATTTCGCTGCTGATCCGCTGCGGATGTCGCTGCTGATTCGCTGCGGATCCGCGGCGGATATCGCTGCTGATCCGCGGCGGATGTCGCTGCTGATTCGCTGCGGATCCGCGGTGGATATCGCTGCTGATCCGCGGCGGATTTTGCTGGGGATCCGCGGCGGATTTTGCTGCTGATCCGCGGCGGATTTTGCTGCGGATCCGCGGCGGATTTTGCTGCTGATCTGCGGCTGATTTTGCTGCTGATCCGCGGTGGATTTTGCTGCTGATCCGCGACTGATTTTGCTGCGGATCCGCGACTGATTTTGCTGCGGATCCGCGACTGATTTTGCTGCGGATCCGCGGCGGATTTTGCTGCTGATCCGCGGCGGATTTTGCTGCTGATCCGCGGCGGATTTTGCTGCGGATCCGCGGCGGATTTTGCTGCTGATCCGCGGCGGATTTTGCTGCTGATCCGCGGCTGATTTTGCTGCGGATCCGCGGCGGATTTTGCTGCTGATCCGCGGCGGATTTTGCTGCTGATCCGCGGCGGATTTTGCTGCTGATCCGCGACTGATTTTGCTGCTGTTCCGCTGCGGATTTCGCTGCTGATCCGCTGCGGATTCGCTGCTGACTCGCTGCGGATCCGCGGCGGATATCGCTGCTGATGCGCGGCGGATTTTGCTGCTGATCTGCGGCTGATTTTGCTGCTGATCCGCGGTGGATTTTGCTGCTGATCCGCGACTGATTTTGCTGCGGATCCGCGACTGATTTTGCTGCGGATCCGCGACTGATTTTGCTGCGGATCCGCGGCGGATTTTGCTGCTGATCCGCGGCGGATTTTGCTGCTGATCCGCGGCGGATTTTGCTGCGGATCCGCGGCGGATTTTGCTGCTGATCCGCGGCGGATTTTGCTGCTGATCCGGCTGATTTTGCTGCGGATCCGCGGCGGATTTTGCTGCTGATCCGCGGCGGATTTTGCTGCTGATCCGCGGCGGATTTTGCTGCTGATCCGCGACTGATTTTGCTGCTGTTCCGCTGCGGATTTCGCTGCTGATCCGCTGCGGATTCGCTGCTGACTCGCTGCGGATCCGCGGCGGATATCGCTGCTGATGCGCGGCGGATTTCGCTGCTGATCCGCGGCGGATTTCGCTGCTGATCCGCGGCGGATTTCGCTGCTGATCCGCGGCGGATTTTGCTGCTGATCCGCGACTGATTTTGCTGCTGTTCCGCTGCGGATTTCGCTGCTGATCCGCTGCGGATTCGCTGCTGATTCGCTGCGGATCCGCGGCGGATATCGCTGCTGATCCGCGGCGGATTTCGCTGCTGATCCGCGGCGGATTTCGCTGCTGATCCGCGGCGGATTTCGCTGCTGCCCTGCGGCGGATATCGCTGCTGATTCGCTGCGGATCCGCGGCGGATATCGCTGCTGATCCGCGGCGGATTTCGCTGCTGATCCGCGGCGGATTTCGCTGCTGATCCGCGGCGGATTTCGCTGCTGCCCTGCGGCGGATATCGCTGCTGATCCGCGGCGGATTTCGCTGCTGATTCGCGGCGGATTTCGCTGCTGATCCGCTGCGGATTTCGCTGCTGATGTCGCTGCTGATTCGCTGCTGATGTCGCTGCTGATTCGCTGCGGATCCGCGCGGATATCGCTGCTGATCCGCGGCGGATTTCGCTGCTGATCCGCGGCGGATATCGCTGCTGATCCGCGGCGGATTTCGCTGGGGATCCACGGCTGATTTTGCTGCTGATCCGCTGCGGATTTTGCTGCTGATCCGTGGCGGATTTTGCTGCTGATCCGCGGCGGATTTTGCTGCTGATCCACGGCGGATTTTGCTGCTGATCCGCGACTGATTTTGCTGCGGATCCGCGAATGATTTTGCTGCTGATCCGCGGCGGATTTTGCTGCTGATCCGCGACTGATTTTGCTGCGGATCCGCGGATGCTGATTTTGCTGCTGATCCGCGGCGGATTTTGCTGCTGATCCGCGGCGGATTTTGCTGCTGATCCGCGGCGGATTTTGCTGCTGATCCGCGGCGGATTTTGCTGCTGATCCGCGACTGATTTTGCTGCGGATCCGCGGCTGATTTTGCTGCTGATCCGCGGCGGATTTTGCTGCTGATCCGCGACTGATTTTGCTGCGGATCCGCGACTGATTTTGCTGCTGATCCGCGGCGGATTTTGCTGCTGATCCGCGGCGAATTTTGCTGCTGATCCGCGGCGGATTTTGCTGCTGATCCGCGGCGGATTTTGCTGCTGATCCGCGGCTGATTTTGCTGCTGATCCGCTGCGGATTTTGCTGCTGATCCGCGGCGGATTTTGCTGCTGATCCGCGGCGGATTTTGCTGCTGATCCGCGACTGATTTTGCTGCAGATCCGCGGCTGATTTTGCTGCTGATCCGCGGCGGATTTTGCTGCTGATCCGCGGCGGATTTTGCTGCTGATCCGCGGTGGATTTTGCTGCTGATCAGCGGCGGACTTTGCTGCTGATCCGCGGCAGATTTTGCTGCTGATCCGCGGCGGATTTTGCTGCTGATCCGCGGCGGATTTTGCTGCGGATCCGCGGCTGATTTTGCTGCTGATCCGCGGCGGATTTTGCTGCTGATTCATCTGCGCTAGCGGGTATAGCATAACGCGATCGCGTTATGCTATACCGTTACCAGCCGGTCAACGCTACGTGTTGAACGGGCTGGTTAAACGCAATATGAACCCAGCCTTAGGGTTAGAACTAGGGTTAGGGTTAGCATTAGGGTTAAGGTTAGAATTACAGTTAGGGTTGGAATTTGGGTTAGGGTTGGAATTAGGGTTAGGGTTGGAATTACGGTTAGGGTTGGAATTTGGGTTAGGGTTGGAATTAGGGTTAGGGTTGGAATTAGGGTTAGGCTTGTGGTTAGGTTTATGGTTAGAGTTGGGATTAGGGTTAGGGGTGTGTTGGGGTTAGGGTTATGATTAGGGTTTGTATTAGGATTAGGTGTGTGTAGGGGTTAGGGTTGGGGTTAGGGGTGTGTTGGGGTTAGGGTTGGAGTTAGAATTGAGGGGTTTCCACTATTTAGGCACATCAGGGGGTCTCCATATGCGACATGGCGCCACCATTGATTCCTGCAAATTTTGCGTTCAAAAAGTCAAACAGTGCTCCCTTTATTCCAAGCCCCGACGTTGTCATGTGTGCATTGCCACGAAGATCGTCGCGGTTGCACGTTTTGACTTCTCACAGCTGAGTTGCTGTTTCTTTGTGTTTGGCAGCTAGGGAGTTAATTCTGTCTGTGCTCGGTGCTGGGACTGGGTGCAGTTTCTCCCGGCTGCAATTGATTATTTGTTGATTGGTTTCCTTTAAATTCCTGGTTGTCTGCTTTGGGAGTTGCCAGTGAAATCCTTCATGCAGACCACAGATAGGAATGAATCTGTATAGACTTAAGTTGAGAGCTCCTTAGCTGTTTTAAGCTCAACTTGTTTAGAGTTTATTTCCCAGACCATTTATGTTCCTTCAGTGTTTGAGTGTGTATGCAAGTGAGTGCTATCCTGTCTGTCTTATATTTCTAATCTGTGTATTTAGCTGAGATCAGCCCATATCCCTTTGGTGGTAATCAGGATCCTTCTTAGGACTGATTACAGGGTTCAGGGTCTGACAGGAGACAGGGTTAGGCTGGAGACTTGGACCTCTGAACCATTATCAGTACCTCCAAGGAAAGGGATTAGTTAGGACCCCAGTGTAGGGTCAGGTTAGACCCCGGTCCTCCTCTTTCCTGTTACAGCTCATCAAGTCCTCAAGATTAACCCTGAGTTCAACTATATCGTTTCTGCACATCTAGTCCTCAAGATTAACCCTAAGTTCTGCACATATGGGGGTATCTGTGAAATTCAGGAAAATTGCCCAAAAAATTTTTAAAGGACCCAAATTTAAATTACGGGTTGCCCATTGAAAATGAAAAAAACTGGGCTAAAAGAACATTTTTGTGAAAAAAAAGTACTTTTTTTTATTTACGGATCAATTTTGGAAGCACCGGGGGGTTTTCAAAATCCACTAGGCATCTAGATAATTTCCCCTTGGGGGGCTATTTTTCCAAAAATTGGGGCATTTTGGGGGGGAGCCCCAATGTTTAGGCACACGGGGACTCCCCCAAATGCGAAAATGGCAACCGCTAAATTTTTCCACATATTTTCCATTCAAAAAGTCAAATGGCGCTCCTTCCCTTCTGAGCCCTGCCGTGCGCCCAAACAGTGGTTTATGACCACATATGAGGTATCTGTGTACTCAGGAGAAATTGCCCAACAAATTTTAGGATCCAATTTATAATATTGCCCATGTGAAAATGAAAAAAACTGAGGCTAAAAGAAAATTTTTGTGAAAAAAAAGTACTTTCTTTTTTTTACGGATCAATTTGTGAAGCACCTGCGGGTTCAAAGTGCTCAGTATGCATCTAGATAAGTTCCTTAGGGGGTCTAGTTTCCAAAATGGGGTCACTTGTGGGGGAGCTCCAATGTTTAGGCACACAGGGACTCTCCAAATGCAACATGGCAACCGCTAAATATTCCAGCATATTTTCCATTCAAAAAGTCAAATGGCGCTCCTTCCCTTCTGAGCCCTGCCGTGCGCCCAAACAGTGGTTTATGACCACATATGAGGTATTTGTGTACTCAGGAGAAATTGCCCAACAAATTTTAGGATCCATTTTATCCTGATGCCCATGTAAAAATGAAAAAATTGATGCTAAAAGAAAATTTTTGTTGGAAAAATTAAAATGTCCATTTTTTCCTTCCACGTTGCTTTAGTTCCTGTGAAGCACCTGAAGGGTTAATAATCTTCTTGAATGTAGTTTTGAGTAGCTTGAGGGGTGCAGTTTTTATAAAGGTGTCACTTTTGGGTATTTTCTGCCATATAGACCCCTCAAAGTGTATTCAAATGTGAGGTGGTCCCTAAAAAAAATGGTTTTGTAAATTTTGCTGTAAAAATGAGAAATCGCTGGTCAACTTTTAACCCTTATAACTTCCTAACAAAAAAAAATATTGTTCCCAAAATTGTGCTGATGTAGACATGTGGGAAATGTTATTTATTATCTATTTTGTGTCACATATCTCTCTGGTTTAACAGAATAAAAATTAAAAATTTGAAAATTACAAAATTTTCAAAATTTTCGCCAAATTTCCATTTTTTTCACAAATAAACGCAAAAATTATCGACCTAAATTTACCACTAACATGAAGCCCAATATGTCACGAAAAAACAATCTCAGAATCGCTAGGATCCGTTGAAGCGTTCCTGAGTTCTTACCTCATAAAGGGACACTGGTCAGAATTGCAAAAAATGGCCAGGTCTTTAAGGTCAAAATAGGCTGGGTCATGAAGGGGTTAAACTGTAGGGCTTATGTGCATTCTTTCCTCTATAAGATTCTGTGTGGAGACAGAAAAAAGCAGGTAAAAAAAAGCACGTGCACATTTAAGTGTAAAATCAAAACTCTTCTTTACTGTAAAGAAAGCATTTAAAACGCTGCTTATGCATTGAAAACACATTAAATAAGGGAGGAAAGGGCTTGTTCTCATGTTAAATATTTGCATTTTGCGACTATATTACTAACAACTTGCAGACTAGTAAGAAGCGTCTTCCCAGCAGGTTGCTAGGCAACCGGGAACCATAATCATCCACCTTCTCTACTAATGTTCTTTTGCACGGTAGCAATAAAGTTATCGAGAGAAAAAAAACCCACATAACAAAGACGCCTGCGCCTGCGCACCGCAGCTGGCAGAGTATGACCTGTTCATTCTGATCACTTCTCTCGGTGTCTGGTGCATTGTGGGAGGAGAGAGGTTCAGACACTTATCGCGGATGCTGTACAGCCGTGAGTATCTTTCAGGGTTCCTGTTTCCCTCCTGTCTCCGCTGAGTATCGCAGGCCAGGAGGGCGCACCCCTAAACCCTCTTTCTCTTTAGGGAGACGAAAAGAAGGCGATAGAAGAGCTGTCTGACAAGTTAGTGCTTGCTCAGGGAAGGTTTGAAAGCAGGAACAAAAACACCTTATTACATAGCATTCCTCAAAGGTGCAAAGGGGAGGGGCTGTCACCTGCCAAAAATGTTGGTTCTGCATATTAATTACTGTTAATTTGTTACTATTGTACTTTATTTGTTTTATTTACATTTAAAGACTTGCATTCTAGAAAATTACATTAGCAAGGTTGTCCTTAAAGTTGTCCACCTTTTCTGACTATTTTGTTACTTAAAAGTGAAACAAAATGTAAAATATAACAAACACAGCTATACAAGCCCACCGAAATCTAACGCAGGGCATTCCACAAGGTTGAAGTTGGTTTCTTATTTGTTCAGTTTCTTATTAGGAGCTGAAGTTGGTTTCTTATTTGGCATTTTTTTCTTTTCTGTTTTTTATAGGTTTAACAAAAAAAATAAGCATCACAATAATAACATACAATGCAGCGAGGCGCACTGATGTGAATCCACTTAAAACCGCTACGAACATTATAAAACTGGCACAAAAATGGGCATCAAAGTGGGCAATGAAGGGCATTAATGACTTTGGGCCACTGATATAACACTGCAGACATATAGAACAGGGAGCCCCACGTCAAAACCAGGTCTCCAGCATGGCCCAAATGGGATCTGGGCATCAGTACTGGCTTCAAATTGGGCAGTCGATTTTGGCCATTTGAATAAGTAACTGCTGTTTTTAAACGGTTAAATGACTTTGGGTCACTGATCTCACACTGAGAATACACACCTAGTGAAAAAAAAATGAATATATAACTTTTTTTCGCAAAAAAAAAATATTTCAGGTCCAACTTCTTTATTTTCCCAAAGGTAACAGGAGAAATTGGACCCTAAAAGTTATTGTGTAATTTGTCCTGAGTACACTGATACCCCATATGGGGGGGACCACTGTTCGGCGCACGGCAGAGTACGGAAGGGAAGGAGCGCCGTTTGACTTTTTCAATTCAAAATTGTCTGGAATTGAGATTGGACGCCATGTCGTGTTAGATGTCATGTTAGCCCCTGATGTATCTAAACAGTGGAAACCCCCCAATTCTAACTCTAACCCCAACACTCCCTTAAACCTAATCCTAACCATAACCCTAATGGGAAAATGGAAAAAAATACATTTTTTTTTTAAATTTTATTATTTTCCCTAACTAAGGAGGTGATAAAGGGGGTTTGATTTACTATTTGTAGCAGGTTTTTATAGCTGGTTTTTATGTTTGGCAGCTGTCACACGCTAAAAGACGCTTTTTATTGCAAAAAATAGTTTTTGCTTCACCACATTTTGAGAGCTATAATTTTTCCATATTTTGGCCCACAGAGTCATGTGAGGTCTTATTTTTTGCGGGATGAGTTGACGTTTTTATTGGTACCATTTTTGGGCACAAAACCTTTTTTGATCGCTTGTTATTCTAATTTTTGGGAGGCAGAATGAGCAAAAACCAGCAATTCATTAATTTCTTTTGGGGAAGGCCTTTAAATGGTGCCGCGTGTGGTAAAATTGATAAAGCAGTTTTATTCTTCTGGTCACTACGATTACAGCGATACCCCATTTATATCCTTTATGTTTTGGCGCTTTTATACAATAAAAACAATTTTATATAAAAAATAATTATTTTTGCATCGCTTTATTCTGCGAGCTATAACTTTTTAATTTTTTCGCTGCTGATGCTGTATTGGGGCTCGTTTTTTGCAGGGCAAGATGACGTTTTCAGCAGAACCATGATTATTTATATCCGTCTTTTTGATCGCGTGTTATTCCACTTTTTGTTCGACGGTGTGATGTTAAAGCATTTTTTTTAGGGGGTTCACTAAAGGGGTTAACTAGTGGGACAGTTTTATAGGGCGAGTCGTTACGGAAGCGGCGATACTAAATATGTGTTCTTTCATTGCTTTTTTTTTTTATTTACATAAATAAATTAATTTATTGAGGAATATATATTTTTTTCTTTATTTTTGAATCTTTTTAAAATTATTTTTATACGTTTATTTTTTATTTATTTTTTTACATTTTTACTTTGTCCCAGGGTGGGACATTACTATTATGTATAATGTCAGATCGCTGCTCTGACAGTTTGCTTAGCACTCTGTCAGACCAGCGATCTGACAGGCAGTGCAGGAGGCTTTCTCAGCGCTTGCTCTCAGCAGGCACTGAGAAGCCACCTTCCTGCAGGACCCGAAAGGACCCCGTGGCCATCTTGGATCCGTGGTCCTGCAGGGAGGAGGCCCTTGGAACATTGTGCTGTTTTGAGGGTCTCAGGGAAGCACGCAGGGAGCCTCCTCCCTGCGCGATGCTTCCCTGTGCCGCCGGAACACTGCGATCATGTTTGATCGCAGTGTGTCGTGGGTTAATGTGCTGGGAGCGGTTCGTGACCGCTCCTGGCACATAGTTCCGGGTGTCCGCTGTGATAATCAGCTGACACCCGGCCGCGATCAGCTGCGCTCCCCCTGTGAGCGCAGCTGATCGCATATGACGTACTATCCCATTCACTGTCATACGGGTCCGGGTCACCTGGACGGGATAGTACGTCAGATGTCAGAAAGGAGTTAAAGGCAACATTTAGAGTAATCCTGTTGATGGTGCCCGAACTATCAGAGCTTGGCTGCATTTTCTCACTTAAAAATGTTTTACTCTGAAATGCTGCATTGTTGCAGAAAAAAAATATACTTGTCTGAAATTAGTGAACTGGGTTCAGTTTCATGTAGCCCATAGTTCAGGCAGCGTGAAACTGATGTCAGGTTGCCTTTAAAACTAAGGTAATAAAGCCGCACTCTGAAATGTAAAAAAATAGCAAATTTAGAAAATAGGAACTTCATTACTCTCATGGTAAATGTACATATAGAATATTAGAAAAATTGAGTTGCACTATTGCTATAAGAAAATGACAGAAAAATTAAAGACTGTACTTGGCCCACAAATTGGATAATTCATGGGTGCACAACAGCATTTTGAAAAGGCCCTATTGTGACCCCAACCTGATAAGTCACCTCTGTTTTTTTTTTTCCTTTTTTGCATATCTGTTGCCTTTAAATGCATGTGTTTAGGAATAAAAATCGTTTTTGAAATTGGGTTTTATTAAAGGTAGTGCTTTTACCTGCTGTTTGTGTCACTGAACATTGACTGCGGCATGAGTAATCTAAAAATCCCATCAGTGAGCATGTTTTGTTGGTGAGTTTTAGTGTGTCTTTTTTTTTTTTTTTTACACTCATCACAGCTGATTTACGCCCACATCAAAAATTATTTTAGGTTTGTGGACCTATGTTTGGGGCTGCAAGGTGACTTTGTCTTCGACAAATGTCGTACGACCAAAGATAGCTTTATACTACAATGCTATAATGGGGAAAATAAGTATTTGATACTCTTACGAGTTTGCAAGTTTTTCCACCTACAAAGAATGGAGAGGTCTGCAATATTTATTGTAGCTACACTTCAACTGTGAGAGACAGAATATGATTTTTACATGATTTGCATTTTATTGCATGAAATACGTAATATAATAGAAAAACCGAATTTAATATTTGGTACAGAAACGTTTGTTTGCATTACAGAGGTCAGATGTTTCCGTAGTTATTGACCAAGTTTGCACACACTGCTACAGGAATTTTGACCCTCTACTCCATACAAATTTACTCCAGATTTTTCAGGTTTTGAGGCTATCGCTGGGCAACATAGAGTTTCTTGTCTCCCATGACGGCACACATGAGAGAGGGGATCCGCCCAGTCAGGACAGGAAACCTTCTGAAATAAAAGGGCGGTACCTCTCGCTCGCTTCAGTTGGGTTTCCTGTCCTGACAGGGACCTTGTGCTGAACACGGCTGTTTACTCACACACTCCTGTGCCAGCGTGGAAGAACGGGGAGTGCCTGTGCGCCGGACGTCAGGGGCTAAAAGCGCCGTCCGCGGGTCCTCCGGGGCTCAGCGTCCGAGCGGGCGTTCAGGCAGCGTGGAGGGGTCCAGGGACTTCTCCATAGCGGCTGCACTGCCCCTCCTCCCCTCTTCACAGGCCTGGGTGCCGATTCCGGGTCAGGGCTGTAGTCGCTCTGACCGGCAAGAACCTTTGACGTCCAGGAAGGACGCCACACGTGCATCTGTCCAGCCTCCGAAACCGGTACCCGTAATGGTCAGAGGTGGTGAGTGATCTACGTGAATGTCGCCCTATGGTAACAGGGTCTATATTTTCTGCTTCATTACTAGGGGAAGAAGTCTAGCTGCAAAACAAAGAACAGGGAATGTGCCGTATGCAAAAATCCGCTGGCAACTCAGTGGAAAAAAGATCTCTGTGCCGATTGTATTACCAGGACCATACGGGATGAAACCCCGGACTTGGTCACTGGCCTTAAGGCTATGATACAGGAGGAGGTCAAAGGTGCCTTAAAGGCAACCCTTAAAATAACAGGGAAAAAAGGTTGTAAAAGGGACTCTGATTCAGAGACCTCTCTAGAACAGAGAAGTCGGGAAAGATCCCGAACTCCCTCCGCAACCTCATCTACTCCTCAACCCTCAGATTCCTCCACAGACAGCGATATAGGGGGTCTGCCATGCTTTCCAACAGAAGATATAAAAAGACTAGTTAAAGTGGTCAGATCTACAATGGGCCTTAAGGAAGAAAAGACACATAGGTCACAAGAGGACATTATGTTTGGAGGGTTGGAGGAAAAAAGGAAACGCACCTTCCCGGTCAATAACAAAATAAGATCGTTAATTGACAGAGTGGAGAAAGCCAGAAAAGTCAGGTACCTTACCTTCTACATCAAAGAGGAGGTACCCATTTGAGGAGAAGGACTCTGAGAATTGGGAAAAAATCCCAAAAATTGATGCCGCTGTGGCCAAATCATCTAAAAAGTCATCCCTGCCGCTAGAGGACTCGGGCATGTTAAAAGATCCGCTCGACAAAAAAGCAGACGGCTTCCTGAAACACATCTGGGAAGTGTCGGCAGGAGATTTAAAACCAGCAGTAGCCGGCACCTGTACTGCCCGTGCCATCATGATCTAGCTACAGCAGCTAGAAGAGCAAATAAGAGACAAAGTCCCAAGGGGTGATATCGTAATATGTCACTAATGCATGGAGCAGCAGCCTTTTTAGCAGACGCCTCGGCGGATTCGGCAAGACTAACAGCCAGAGCAGCTGGCTTGTCCAATGCGGCAAGACGAGCCTTATGGCTTAAAGGATGTCCGGGAGATTTACCATCAAAACATAGGCTGTGTTCCATTCCATGTGATGGTCAACTTCTCTTTGGAAAAAAACTAGAGGAAATTTTAGAATATGCGGAGGACAAAAAGAAGACCTTTCCTCGATTTCCACATCAGGTCAGAAGTAGGTGGGAGACTTTCTCTCTTCCTTTCTGCCTGGCCAAATATTTCCCCCAGTACTTGGGTATTAAATATAATCAAAGACGGATTAAGAATAAAATTCATCCGTCCACCCAAGGAATCCTTTATTATAACACCTCAAAGGAGGTGCCACGATCAACGAGTCCTGGAAATGGAGATCTTAAGTCTAATAGGGAAAAAAGTCCTGCAGAAAGTCCCAGTTCAGGAGGAAGGAAGAGGGTTTTATTCCTCCCTCTTCGTGATACAAAAGCCAGATGGTTCTCTAAGAACCATAATCAATCTAAAGAGACTCAGTCAGTGGATAGACAATTGCTCCTTCAAGATGGAGTCAATCAATGCTTCTATAAAAATCCTGTTCCAGCAATGCTTCATGGCAGTCATAGACCTGAAAGAAGCGTACTATTATATCCCAATCCATCAGGAGTACCAGAAATATCTGAGGGTAGCACTCGAGGTCCAGGATCAGATCAGACATTATCAGTATACAGCCCTACCCTTCGGCCTGTGTACAGCTCCCAGAGTCTACACCAAGGTGATGGCAGAAGTGATGTCATATCTTCGCACCAGGGATATAATGATTGTCCCATACCTGGCCGATCTGGTAGTAGGGAGGTCGGAGGACCACTGCTTTCAGCAAGTAGAAGATGTCACATCTACACTGACGGAACTGGGATGGATAGTGAACATTCCCAAATCAAAATTAACACCGGTAAAAGTGCAGTCCTTCCTAGGGTTAATGCTAGACTCCGAACGACAGCTCTGCCTGCTACCAGAGAACAAAGTGGCCAAGATAAAAAGCCTAGCCCTTTCAGCAATTCAACAACCAGCTATGACGCTGAGAAATGCAATGTCCCTCTTAGGCTCATTAACATCGTGCATACCCGCAGTAGAATGGGCACAGTTCCACCTAAGACAGCTGCAGTGGGAAATTCTGTCAGCACAAAAACAATTAAAAAATCATTTAGAAGGGGAGCTACGTCTTTCTTCAGACGGGAGAGACTCTCTAGTCTGGTGGACTGTGGAGAAGCATCTAACAGCCGGTGTCCCGTGGCAGAAACCCGTCAACGACATCGTTACAACAGACGCAAGCGCTACAGGGTGGGGAGCACACTTGAAATGTCGTTCAGTGCAAGGAACTTGGTCCTCGCACGAAAGGAGTTACAGCTCAAATACAAAGGAACTGTGGGCCGTGGAGAGGGCCGTGAGATATTTTCTACCCTTGCTTCAAGGCCGCCATACCCGAGTAATGACGGACAATCGTGCAGTAGTAGCCTACATCAAACACCAGGAGGGAACGAAGTCTCGAGGACTTATGGAGATATCAAAGCTATTGTTCCAGTTAGCGGAACAACATCTGTTATCCATCACAGCACTGCACATAAGGGGTGTCGAGAACATACAAGCAGATTTCCTGAGTCGCAGATACCTGAGGCAGGGGAATGGTCCCTAAACCCCCAAATTTTTCAACAAATAGTTCAAGCCTGGGGCAAACCAGAAATAGACTTGTTCTCCACCGCACACAACAGGAAAGTCAGGAATTCTGCTCACTAAATCCAAGAGAACATCCAGTCGCTGTAGATGCCTTACAAATAGCCTGGAAGTTCTCCCTGGCCTACGCTCCCCCCCCCCCCCCCCCGATGACAATGATTCCGATAGTAATCCGGAAAATCAGGGAAGATCAAGCGAGAATAGTTCTCATAGCTCCGTTTTGGCCACGGAGGCCTTGGTTCTCCCTTCTAAGGCATATGTCACTTACAGATCCATGGATCTTACCAGAAATTCCGGATCTGCTCACCCAGGGACCAGTGATCCACTCTCTAGTGAAGGGCTTCCATCTGGCAGCCTGAAATCTGAGAGGGTGTTAATGAATCGCCAAGGGTTCTCACCAGGGTTAATCTCCACCCTGTTGAAGAGTAGGAAACCTGTCACATCCAGAATTTACGGTAGAACATGGGAAAGGTTCCTAGACTTCCTGGGAGAACCTTTGGGAGATATAGCTCCAGTGGGACCTATCTTAGAATTCTTACAGGCGGGGTGTTAGGATTTGAACCTGTGAGCCATGGCTTGCTGGTCTGTTCCCTTGCTGTGGAGCTATTTCAGCCTGAAACCATATGAATACTCAGCCTCTCAAAAATGGAGGCCGCTGGAGCAGAAACTTTGGAAACACGTGTCAGAAAACTGCAGGGTGCAATGTCCAGTTTGCACACCGAACAGGTGAATGGAAAAGCAAGGATGGACGCATTTATTGCACAAAGCGATCATAATGTCCAGAACCACCAACAAGCTATCCAAGATCTGCAGAATGCAGTACAAGTGTTGACTGCTCGAATTACCCAGCAAGAAGGACAAGCTTCCGCCTCGGCGTCTGCCACGCCCCCCAAGCTACCACCTTTTCGTTTTGGCGGTGATCGAGAAATTTCGTGGATTTTTGAATCAATGTTACCTGTTCTTCGATACACATGCTAATCAGTTTCCGACTGATAGGTCAAAGGTGCTATGCATCATTATGCTGTTAACCCACAAAGCGATCGCTTGGGCTAATCCTCTGATTGAGACTCGGGACGCACGTTTAGACAATCTGAACGAGTTTATTCGAGCGATGCAGCAGATGTTTGATGACCCAAACCATGCAGCTACTGCTGAATCAACGTTGCTGGCATTACGACAAGGCAAACGCCCCGTCGCAGAGTATGCTATGGAGTATAGGAGGTGGGCCGTTGACACTGAAAGGAATAATTGTCACGGGTGTATCGCCACGAAGATCGTCGCGATTTCACATTCTGACTTCTCGCAGCTGAGTTGTTGGTACTTTGTGTCTGTTGGCAATGAGGGAGTTAATTCTACCTTTCTCTGTGCTTTGACTGGGTCCAGCCTCGCCCGGCTGCTGTGTATTAGACACTAATTAGCTTCCTTCAAATACCTGCCATTCTGCTTAAGGAGTTGTCGGTGAAAGCATTCATTCAGACCAGCAGAGCGGATCGTTTCTGAGAAGACTTAAGCTAAGAGTGCCTGTTGTGGTTTATCCTCTCCTCGCTTATCGTTTATCTCCTTAACCTTTTGTGTTCCCTCTGTAGTTGAAGTTTTTGTATGCAAGGCAGTATTTACTTTATCCCTTGTCTGTCTCTTTTGTCTTATACTGTTTGTAAGCTGTGACCTGCCCATTCCCTGTGGTGGTAATCAGGGTCCTTCTCAGGACTAGATTACAGTGGTCAGGGATCTACAGGAGACAGGGTTACGCTGGCGGCCTGGACCTCTGTACCATTAACAGTACCTCCAGGTAGAGGGACTAGTCAGGACCCCAGTTTAGGGTCAGCATAGACCCCGGTCCACCTCTATCCTGAGACAGCGTGACACGTATACAGTATAGACCCACATTACATAGGATATGATGTCATGTAATACAATGCTGGCAGATATTATGCATACATGTTGATATTTTCTATTATATGAAATATAGAATGTTGTCACACTAGATATATGTTACTGTCATAAAATATATCTGTTATACAGCGTGACATTTTCACCGACCACACTAAAGATTCTCCCCAGCTACCATGGATCCAGTAGCCCAGCTAGCTCAGCAGTTGCAGAGTTTGTCCATGGAGCTGACGGACGTTAAGTCCAAGGTTTTGTACCCCCTGGAGCAAACCAGATCTGAACCTAAAGTAGCTCTCCCGGACAGGTTCACTGGTGGGCGGGACAAATTTTTTACCTTCCGGGAGGCATGTAAATTATATTTTCGGCTACGGCCTCGGTCGTCGGGGAGTGAAGATCAGAGGGTGGGAATTGTCATCTCGCTCTTACAAGGGGACCCTCAATCCTGGGCGTTCTCTCTTCCTCCGGGCTCCCCGGCTTTCCAGTCTGTAGATCGATTTTTTTTTTTTTTTTTTTTTTTACAGCCCTGGGTCTGGTATATGATGACCCGGATCGGGTCTCCCTTGCTGAAACGAAGTTACGTAAGATACAGCAGGGAGATCGTCCGGCGGAGGAATTTTCTTCTGAGTTCCGTAGATGGGCCACATATACTCAGTGGAATGACCCAGCTCTTAGAAGCCAGTTTTGTCAAGGGTTATCTGACAAATTAAAAGATGTGTTGGCTCAGTATGATTCTCCCCGTCACTGGAGGCCGCTATGGCCCTTGCGATTCGCATTGATAGACGGCTTCGGGAGAGGTGCGAGGTAACTCCGCCCCCGGTGATGACTCCACCTTCTACTAAAGTCCCTTATATTGAGGTTCCCCTGGGTTGTTCTGAGGAACCTATGCAGTTAGGAGGGACATCATTTCGAGGGAGGGGATCGGCGGTGCGCCGCAAGACAAGAAAGTGTTTCTTCTGCGGGAGAAAGGGACATTTTATTGAGGGGTGTCCATCCCGTACTTTACTGAGCAAGAAGTCGCCGGAAAACTGTTAATCCCAGGTTGTGTGGTGGACGACAATCTGGGAGTATGTATTTCGTCCCCAGGTCCGTCTCAGTTTCTCGTACCAGCGGAGGTGGTGGTAGGTACGAGAACTGAGAGGATTTCTGTTCTTTTGGATAGTGGGGCCGGGGCTAATCTGGTGGACGCTCGGTTTGCCCAGGTGCAAGGTATGCAACTGAGTGTATTGGCCAAACCTATCCCTATATTCTCTATTGACGCCAGGCCTCTCGGTCAAGGTAGCTTTGTGCAAGCCGTGCATAACATAGACCTTCGAGTGGGGGCAATACATAAAGAACTATTGTCTTGTTATGTGTTGGAGGGTCTTCCCACTCCTATTGTGTTGGGACTTCCTTGGTTAACTAAACATAACCCAGTTATTAATTGGCAATCCAGAGAGATAAGTCAGTGGGGTGAATTTTGCAATAGTAACTGCATGAACACGGTCATCGGTGCTGGTCGTGCCTAGAACCTTACCTCCTTTTCTGGAGGACTTTGAGGATGTGTTTTCAGAGGAAGGGTGTCAAGAATTACCTCCTCATCGCGCGTATGACTGTTCTATAAAATTGCTTCCTGATGCTAAGTTACCTAAAGCTAGGTTATATAACCTTTCTGGTCCTGAGAGGCAAGCTATGAAGGATTATATTTCGGAAAGTCTGGCCAAGGGGCATATTAGACCTTCATCTTCCCCAGTGGCCACGGGGTTCTTCTTTGTGAAGAAAAAAGATGGAGGCCTACGCCCTTGCCTAGATTTCCGTGAGCTTAATCGGATTACGGTCCGGGATCCGTATCCGCTCCCACGTATTCCTGATCTCTTCAATCAGATTGTGGGCGCCAATTGGTTCTCTAAGTTGGATCTCAGGGGGGCGTATAATCTGATTAGGATAAAGGAGGGGGATGAGTGGAAGACGGCGTTTAACACTCCGGAGGGACATTATGAGAACCTTGTCATGCCTTTCGGTCTGACTACTGCCCCGGCGGTGTTTCAACATTTTGTTAATGACATCTTTCGCCACCTAGTGGGACAGTTTGTTGTTATTTATCTAGATGACATCTTAATTTACTCGCCGGATCTTGTGTCTCATCAGGAGCATGTGAGACAGGTGTTGCAGATCTTGCGAGACAATAAACTGTACGCCAAATGGGAGAAGTGTGTATTCGCCGTACAGGAACTTCAGTTTTTAGGATTCCTGGTGTCAGCTTCTGGTTTCCGTATGCACCCTTGGAAAGTGAAGGCAGTGCTTGAATGGGATCGGCCAGAGGATCTTAAGGCACTGCAGCGTTTCCTGGGGTTTGCTAACTACTACCGGAAATTTATTCGTAATTTCTCATCCGTTGTCAAACCTCTCACTGACATGACAAAAAAAGGGACGGATTTTTGTAGGTGGTCTGACAAAGCTTATCAAGCATTTTCCTCCTTGAAAAAATGTTTTGCTTCAGCACCCATACTCATTCAACCAGATGCATCACAACCGTTCATTGTGGAGGTAGACGCGTCTGACGTAGGGGTGGGTGCGGTATTATCTCAAGGTCCATCCCCTGGTAAATGGCATCCGTGCGCTTTCTTCTCTAAAAAATTGTTGTCCGCCGAGAGGAATTATGATGTCGGCAATAGGGAACTCTTGGCCATTAAGTTGGCTTTTGAAGAGTGGCGTCACTTTTTGGAGGGGGCAGTCCACCCGGTCACCGTCATTACTGATCACAAGAACCTGCTGTATTTAGAGTCTGCTAAACGTCTGAATTCCAGACAAGCTAGATGGTCGTTGTTTTTTACCAGGTTTAATTTTGTCGTCACATATCGTCCTGGGTCAAAAAATATAAAGGCGGATGCCTTATCTCGTAGTTTCCCGGGGGCCGGGAAGACGGATGACCCGGTTCCTATCCTTCAGGAGGGAGTTGTGGTGTCGGCTGTATGCTCTGAGCTTGAGGAAGAGGTATTGGAGGCTCAGGGGGACGCCCCTGTAGGACCTCCAGGGAAACTGTTTGTTCCAGATCAGTTAAGACAAAAGGTTATCGAGGCACATCATAATTCTGCTTTGGCAGGACACCCAGGGAGTAAAGCAACTGTGGATCTCCTTTCACGCCGGTTTTGGTGGCCTAACTTAAATAAAGAGGTGGTAACTTTTGTCGCGTCCTGTGGGGTTTGTGCGCGCTCTAAGACCCCACATACCCGTCCGTCTGGGGCCCTCTTACCTTTGAAAATCCCGGAGCGTCCATGGACCCATCTGTCTATGGACTTCATTACGGACCTCCCTCCGTCTTCAGGTAAAACTGTCATACTAGTTGTAGTTGACAGGTTCAGTAAGATGGCACATTTTATTGCTCTTCCTAATGCTAAAACTCTGGCGCAGGTGTTCATTGGGGAGATTGTGAGACTTCACGGGTTGCCTTCCGATGTGGTGTCGGATCGGGGGTCTCAGTTTGTGTCCAAATTCTGGAAGGCATTTTGTTCACGGCGGGAGATGCAATTGTCATTTTCTTCGGCTTTTCATCCGCAGACCAATGGTCAGACAGAGCGTCTGAATCAGAGCTTAGAGACATATCTCCGGTGTTTTGTCTCAGAGAACCAGGAGGACTGGTCTTCTTTCTTGCCTCTGGCAGAGTTCGCTCTTAACAATAGGCGGAGCGAGTCCACTGGTAAGTCCCCATTTTTTGGGGCATATGGTTTTCATCCCCAGTTTTGTACTTTCAATGGGGGGGGGCTCTTCTGGGGTTCCTGAGGAGGAACGATTTTCGTCGTCACTTGCTTCTGTGTGGAGAGGAGTGCTGAATAATCTGAGTGCTATGGGGAACCGATACAAACGTATGGCTGATAGGAGGAGAGTGTCTGGTCCAGACCTAAGTGTGAACGATCTGGTTTGGTTGTCTACCAAGAATATAAAACTTAAGGTTCCCTCCTGGAAACTGGGTCCCAGGTTCATCGGGCCATACAGGATTAGCTCGATAATTAATCCGGTGGCATTCCGTCTTGACCTCCCTCCTACGTTTAAAATCCACAATGTGTTCCACAAATCGTTGCTTAAGAGGTACGTGGCGCCAGTTATACCGTCACCTCTACCTCCTCCTCCAGTGGTGGTCAATGGTAACTTGGAATTTCAGGTGTCGAAGATCATTGACTCACGTCTGAATCGCCGGTCCCTTCAGTACTTGGTTCATTGGAAGGGGTATGGTCCTGAGGAGAGGACATGGGTTCCTGCGTCTGATATTAACGCAGACCGATTAATTCGGGCCTTCCACACAACTCACCCTGATAAACCTGGCCCTGAGGGTCCGGAGGCCCCTCGTAGAAGGGGGGGTACTGTCACGGCTGTATCGCCACGAAGATCGTCGCGATTTCACATTCTGACTTCTCGCAGCTGAGTTGTTGGTACTTTGTGTCTGTTGGCAATGAGGGAGTTAATTCTACCTTTCTCTGTGCTTTGACTGGGTCCAGCCTCGCCCGGCTGCTGTGTATTAGGCACTAATTAGCTTCCTTCAAATACCTGCCATTCTGCTTAAGGAGTTGTCGGTGAAAGCATTCATTCAGACCAGCAGAGCGGATCGTTTCTGAGAAGACTTAAGCTAAGAGTGCCTGTTGTGGTTTATCCTCTCCTCGCTTATCGTTTATCTCCTTAACCTTTTGTGTTCCCTCTGTAGTTGAAGTTTTTGTATGCAAGGCAGTATTTACTTTATCCCTTGTCTGTCTCTTTTGTCTTATACTGTTTGTAAGCTGTGACCTGCCCATTCCCTGTGGTGGTAATCAGGGTCCTTCTCAGGACTAGGTTACAGTGGTCAGGGATCTACAGGAGACAGGGTTACGCTGGCGGCCTGGACCTCTGTACCATTAACAGTACCTCCAGGTAGAGGGACTAGTCAGGACCCCAGTTTAGGGTCAGCATAGACCCCGGTCCAACCTCTATCCTGAGACAGCGTGACACGTATACAGTATAGACCCACATTACATAGGATATGATGTCATGTAATACAATGCTGGCAGATATTATGCATACATGTTGATATTTTCTATTATATGAAATATAGAATGTTGTCACACTAGATATATGTTACTGTCATAAAATATATCTGTTATACAGCGTGACAATAATGCAGCAAAAGTATCTTTCTTTAAAAGAGGACTTTCTAGTGCAGTAAAGGACGAACTTGCCCGTGGAGAGACCCCTTCGGATCTGGATGATTTCATCAAGCATTGCATCCGGGTTGACACCCGTCTGTCTGAATGACGACAAGAGAAGTGGACCTCCATGAATCGTTCAACTAACTCTTATAACTCCTCCCTGCCATCGGTCACTAAAGAAGTGCCTAGCCGGAATGTCCGAGATACAGAACTAGAGCCAATGCAAGTGGATGCGATCCAGAGACGAGCGAGTGCAGAACGAAGAGAACAGAGATTTAAAGAGAATCTATGTCTGTACTGCGGGGAAGCGGGACATTTTCTTATTAACTGTCCAAGTCGTCCCACAAACCGTTCAAGAAAAATGGTGGCAGCTATAATGGATCCTGATTCTTCCGACGAGGAGTCTTGCATCTCAGAGACTGATTATGCTAAAGATGAGATCCAGTCCATATCATCCATAGTTCCACCTACCAGGAAGGAGAGCCGTGAATCCCACTATTTTGTAACTATCAAACTGAAGGTTAACTCCCAGTGGATCACTGCATCAGCCATGATCGACTCTGGGGCCAGTGGGATGTTCATGGATTCTGCATTTGCTCAAAATCATGGCATAGATATGCAGAAAAGACGTTCACCTATTGTGATGGAGACGGTAGATGGATCTCCACTGAATTCGGGGCCAGTGGATCATGAGACAGGAGCTTTGGAGATCTATATTGAGCCGCAGCATCGTGAGATGTTGACATTCCTAATTATTTCTTCTCCACATTTTCCCATCATTTTAGGTTTGCCCTGGTTGCAGAAGCACAATCCTATCATCGATTGGGAGATGAAAAAGATCAGTTTCCCCGAAAAGGAAGTTCAGACGGAGGTTCCAAGCGAATCCACATTAGAAGCAGTTCAGAATCCAGAATTGCCTCAGCTACCAGCGGTGTATGAAGATTTCTTGGATGTCTGTGACAAGAAGGGAGCGGATACACTTCCGTCGCATCGACCATACGACTGCCCAATAGAACTGCTCCCGGGGGCGGCTATACCGTTTGGAACTATCTATCCTTTAGCGGGTCCTGAACTGAAGGCTCTTAAAGAATTTATTGATGAAAACCTAACAAAAAATTTATTCGTCCATCATCTTCGCCCGCTGGAGCCCCTATATTCTTTGTCAAGAAGAAGGATGGAACATTACGCCCAGTAGTGGACTACATGGAGCTTAATAAAGTCACGGTAAAAAAAACGTTATCCTCTACCGTTGATCCCGGAACTCCTAGAAAGAGTACAAAGTGCGAAGATCTTCACTAAGTTAGATTTACGTGGGGCATACAATTTAGTACGTATAAAGCCTGGAGATGAATGGAAAACGGCCTTTCGTACCTGATACGGACACTTTGAAAGTCTAGTGATGCCCTTCGGACTCGCTAATGCTCCAGCTACTTTCCAGCACCTGGCAAATGATATTTTCCGAGACCTGTTGGATCAGTTCATGGTCGTTTATCTAGATGACATCCTGATCTTTTCAAACTCTATGGAGGAACATCAGACGCACGTAAGACAAGTGCTACAACGGTTAAGGGAGAATTCGTTATATATTAAATTAGAAAAATGTGAATTCCATCGAGAAGAGATTCAGTTCTTGGGATACGTCATTTCTCCTCAAGGATTACGGATGGATGCTAAGAAAACGCAAGCTATCACCGAGTGGCCTATCCCTAAAAATGTGAAAGTTCAGCGTTTTGTAGGGTTCGCCAACTTTTACAGACACTTTTTATTAAGAATTTTTCAGAAATCGTGCTACCCATCACGCAATTAACAAAAAAAGCAAAATTCATCTGGACACCCCAAGCGCAAGAAGCGTTCTCTCATTTAAAAAGGAAATTCACAACGGCTCCCATATTACGCCATCCTGACCCTGAATTGGCTTTTATCATCGAGGTGGATGCTTCAGACTGTGCGGTCGGCGCTATCCTTTCTCAGAGGAAAGGGGAAAAGAAGTTGCTGCATCCATGTGCATTTTTCTCACAACGTATGTCTGTAGCCGAGAAGAACTATGACGTGGGAAATAAAGAATTGCTCGCCATCATATCAGCATTCAAAGAGTGGAGACATCATCTTCAAGGGGCTGCACAACAAATTTTGGTGTTGACCGATCATCGCAATCTAGAGTTTATCAGGTCTGCAAAATGCCTCTTGGAGTCTGTTTTTGAATCAATTCAATTTCATAATTTCATATCGACCAGGCTCCCGTAACAAGAAAGCAGACGCATTATCCCGAATGTTTTCAAGCGAAGCTAATCTTGTAACAACACCCAAACCCATTGTGGCAGATACTAAGATCTTGGGAGTAATACATGATGGAGATTTGCTGGAAGACTTGAAAGCAGCATACGAAACAGACTCGTTTCTATCACATCCATCAGGTGACGTGCATCTGCTTTTTAAAAATCAAGTATGGACTGATGGTCAACGACTATATGTACCAGAAGCAGCTCGGTTAAGAGTCCTACAACTAGTGCACAATTCTAAAATTGCAGGACACAAAGGGACACAGAAAACGCAGGAGTTTTTGTCACGTTTCTTTTGGTGGCCGAACTTTCAAGAAGACGTGAAGAAGTACGTTAATTCCTGTGACATCTGTGCCAGATTTAAGACTCCACGTGCATCCCCTATGGGACTATTGCAGCCTCTCGCCATCCCAACACGACCGTGGGGATCAATTTCAATGGACTTTATTGTAGATCTACCAGAGTCCAAGGGAAAGACATCCATTCTGGTAGTAGTGGATCGACTTACAAAAGCAGCGCATTTCATCCCGTGTTCAGGTCTACCTTCAGCAAAAGATACAGCTGATCTGATAATTTGCAATGTTTTTCGCCTCCACGGAGTGCCGGATGAAGTCGTTTCAGATCGAGGTGTGCAATTTACATCTAAATTTTGGCGCAGTTTATGCTCAGCACTAGACATCAAAGTACGATTGTCAACCGCTTACCATCCGCAGTCTAACGGCCAGACAGAACGTACAAATCAGACGCTGGAGCAGTATCTTCGTTGTTATATTTGCCATCTGCAAGACGACTGGGTGGATCTGCTGCCATTTGCGGAATTTTCATATAATAATTCACAGAATGCCTCTACGAAACAGACGCCATTTTTTGCAAATCTGGGATATCACCCAAACATCCTTCCCAAAAATCCTGTGGCACCATTAATACCAGCAGTCGCAGAAAGAATCTCTCTGCTACAGCAAAATCTGAATGTTCTGAAAGACACTCTAAAGGAAGCTCAGGAGAAATATAAAAAAGCGGCCGACAGGTATCGGAGACCCACTCCCACGTTTAGGATTGGAGATCGAGTGTGGTTGTCCACTAGGAATTTGAAATTGAGGATTCCTTCTCCTAAATTAGGACAAAAATTTGTGGGACCATACAAAATCAGTAAGATTGTGAGTCCATTGGCCGTACGTCTACAGCTACCAACATCAAGGAAGATTCATCCTGTTTTTCATGTGTCGTTGTTGAAAGCCGCCACAGCCAATCCATTTCCAGAACGATCCCCTCCGCCTCCCGATGCAATTGAAGTGGACGGACAGGAGCAGTTTGTGGTGGAAAAGATCTTGGATTCCCGAATACACAGAAATCGTTTGCAATATTTAATCAAATGGCAGGGCTACGACACGGAGGAAAATTCATGGGAACCAGTAAGCAACGTCAATGCTCCTCGTTTGATTTAGACAATTTCACCAGCGGTATCCTGCAAAACCTGGGCAAGTTGCGTCCAGAGGCCGCCGTTAAGAGGGGAGTATTGTTAGGATTTGAACCTGTGAGCCATGGCTTGCTGGTCTGTTCCCTTGCTGTGGAGCTATTTCGGAACTTGGATAACTTCAGCCTGAAACCATATGAACTTCGTCTGGGATAGAGATCATCACCTGCCCTGCTGATTGTTCCCTCCCTGATTGAGACTGATTGGATAGAGATCATCACCTGCCCTGCTGATTGTTCTCGCCCTGATTAAGACTGATTGGACCTGCTTTATATACCTGGCCCTGTGCAGCTTCCTGTTGCTGAGTATATTGTGGTGCTCAGTCTAACTGAGTGAAGCATTATCTGAGCTCCTGATCTGGAAGGTGTTCTGCTGGCATCTTCCTGTCTCTTGTGGAAACCCTGCAGTTCCTACCTCCAACTCTATTCACCTAAACGGACTTGGTGCTTGTGTGTGATCTCGGCCGGCCCGTGCTCGGGCGGGCTCCGGCATCTGCCGACATAGTGAACCACCGCCATATACGGCACTTCCAGAAGTCCTTCCTTGGTCCGCTCATCTGCACACTGCTGCTCCGGCCACTGACTTCCAGTCCTGTATCGCCAGTAACGTGACACGGGGCTACAACTCGGGTTAGCAACTAGCACCCTCAAAGTCCAGGTTTCGACTCTAGGAGCCCTATATAACTGCAATCTAGCATCTAATAGGTGGATTTCAAGGTTCATAAATGCTTGTGGCAGGTCTAGGCCTGTTATTATCCCCAAGATACCACCCTGGGACCTAAACCTAGTCTTAG
The DNA here is from genome assembly GCA_033576555.1 of Oophaga sylvatica. Taxonomy (NCBI): domain Eukaryota; kingdom Metazoa; phylum Chordata; class Amphibia; order Anura; family Dendrobatidae; genus Oophaga; species Oophaga sylvatica. The sequence goes on from JARQOD010000007.1 coordinate 156,267,913, forward strand.
ACACATTAACCACAGGTCCCTTTGAGCCATTGCAGGAACTATCACCAAAAATCCTCACACTTAAGACAGTATTACTGGTAGCCCTAACATCTGCACGTAGAGTAAGCGACCTACAGGCTCTATCGGTATGCTCCCCATATACCCAAATTTTTGATGATAGAGTGGTTCTGAGACCAGATCCGGCCTATCTCCCCAAGGTGGTACTCAAGTTCCATAGGACTCAGGAGATTATCTTGCCATCATTGTGCAATAATCCAAGAACCCTTGGGGAGCAAAGATTCCATACGTTAGATGTAAGAAGAGCTATACTTCAATACATGTCAGTAACCAGTCAGTGGAGGAAGGATGAGGCCCTATTTGTAGCCTTTCAGGGTAGTAGAAAAGGGTATGGAGTAGCCAAAAGTACCATTGCCAGATGGATCAGGGAGGCCATTATGTTATGCTATTCTGCGAGTGGCGATCCGGTTCCTGAAGGCATCAAGGCTCACTCCACCAGAGCCATGGCTACCTCCTGGTCAGAGAAGGCTGAGGTATCGATTGAACAAATCTGTTAAGCCGCTACTTGGTCCTCACCTTCTACCTTTTTCAAGCACTACCGGCTAGATCCATCTTCCTCTACTGACCTAACCTTTGGTAGAAGGGTGCTACAAGCGATGGTCCCTCCCTAAAGGTATTTCATTCTACAAAAGTCTCTCATGTGTGCCGTCATGGGAGACGGGAAAGCACTAAGGTTACTTACCGGTAGCCAGTTTTTCCGGAGTCCATGACGGCACCTGTATCTTCCCCCCCCCCCTTATCACTTCTTTGATGTGCACTATAATTATGTGTATTTTTAGTTAATAAAATGTAGTGATGGTTTTACCATGTGTACTAACCAAGGGAGCCTCTCATGCTCTGTAAACCAACTGAAGCGAGGGAGAGGTACCGCCCTTTTATTTCAGAAGGTTTCCTGTCCTGACTGGGCGGAGCCCCTCTCTCATGTGTGCCGTCATAGGCTCCGGAAAAACCGGCTACCGGTAAGTAACCTTAGTGTTTTCAGCTCCCTCCAAAGATTTTCTATTGGGTTCAGGTCTGGAGATTGTCTAGGCCACTCCAGGACCTTGAAATTTATCTTGCGGAGCCGCTAAGTTGCCATGGCTGTGTGTTTTGAGTCATTGTCATTCTGGAAGTCTCGACCCATCTTCAGTGCTCTTACTGAGGGAAGGAAGTTGTTGGCCAAAACTGTCCCTTGTTGGCTATGGTGGAGAAGTTGGAGTGTGATTGATTGTGTGGACAAGTGTCTTTTATTCAGGTTACAAGTTCAAACAGGTGCAAATAATACAGGCAATGAGTGCAGAGTAGGAGGGCTATTTGACCCCTTCGCAACATACACTGTACTAGTTCTGCTCTCTGGTAGGTGCGTTTGTGCAAAGAGCAGTAGTAGTACAGCGCTGTGATCGCTCGGCCTCACGCTGAGCGTCGCAGCAATCGGGTGTGAGTGTTAGCTGTATGTGACAGCTGACACCGTGCAGCAACGCCCACGACTGGTGCCAGCACTAATCGTGGGCATTTAACCCCTCTGATGCCGCTGTAAGTAGCAACAGCGGCATAGAGATGCATTGCGCAAGGAGGGGGCTTCCTGCGCACTTCAGTCAGAACAGCGTGATACGATCGCGTTGTCATGATGGTCTCCATGGACCCAGCACCAAGATGGCCGCGGGGTCCATCTGGGTTCTGCAGGAAAGGTGGCTTGTGAGTGCCTGCTGAGAGCAGGCGCCGGCATGCCTCCTTACCTGCCTGTCAAATCCTTATCTAATACTCTGCAGTGCAGTGTCAGATCAGCAATCTGATGTATTATAGTAATGTTCCATACTGAGACAATGTAATAAAGTTAAAAAAATATCTGTGTTAAAAAATATTTAAAAAAAGCCCAAATAAAGAAAACAATAATTTTCCAATAAATACATTTATTTATGTAATTAAAAAAAAAATGTTCACATATTTGGTATCCCACTCTATAAAACTGTCCCACTAGTTAACCACTAAAGGGAACACCGTAAGAAAATAAAGAACAAGGCGAAAAACAATACTTTATCATCATACCGCTAAACAAAAAGTGCAATAAAACGCTATCAGAAAGACGGATGTAAATAAAAAAGGTACCGCTGAAAACGTCATCTTTTCCTGCAACAAACAAGCCGCCATACAGCTCCATCATCAGAAAAATAAAAAAGTTATAGCTCTCAGAATAAAGCTATGCAAAAATAATTTTTCTCTATAAAAGTTTTTGTGTAAAAGCGCCAAAACATAAAAAAAATAAAAAGGAGGTATTGCTGTAATCCTACTGACCTGAAGAATAAAGCTGCCTTACCAATTTTACTACACGCAGAACGGTTAAAAAAAAAAAAAGCGCAATTCCTGAATTGCTGTTTTCTGTTCATTCTGTCTCCCAAAAATCCGAATAGAAAGCGATCAAAAAATGTCAAGTACCCGAAAATGGTACGAATAGAAATGTCAGCTCGTCTCGCAAAAACAAGCCCTCACATGACTCTGTTGGCCGAACTATGAAACAATTATAGCTCTAAAAATATGGTGACACATAAACTATTTTCCCAATAAAAAGCCTCTTTTAGTGTGACAGCATCCAAACATAAAAACCCGGTATAAATCTGGTATCGCTATAATCGCACCGACTCAAAAAATAAAGTTGCCTAATCACTTATACCTCACGAACAACAGCATAAAAAATATATGAAACCAATTCTTCATATGCTGTTGACTTTTTTTCATTCTGCCTCCCAAAGATCGCAGTAAGGCTCGGCATACATATATCATGCGCTGAGTGCTTACACCGGGGTTTTTGTGTTGATCTCCAAAATACGTGATTCAGACAGAACCTCTGGCTGAAGATTCCCTATAATGAGGCACTGTGGAGTCCGTCTGACCCGTGATTCGGCACTGTCCGTCGTCTTAGGATTGCATAAAAGTGCCGTAGGCCACAGTCTTGTTCACTTCTGAAAAAGACACCGCAGAACAGAGGCCAGACGGAGTCCAGAGTAACTCTGCTGCCTCACTGTAGTGAACGTGTCCATCGGGGATTTCATCTGAATCGCGTCACTCAGAGATTTAGATAGAAACCCCAAAGTAAGTGGTCAGCGTAGAGTGCCGTATATCTGTGATCCCGAACGTTATGTAAAATCTTCCACTCAATCCACAAAAAAAGCAAGTCCCCACTCAGATCTGTCTTCTGTTAATGGAAATATAGGGTGCTTCCACGTTACTGGTAGCAAAAAGGCGCTGGAGAAGCGAAATGGCTCCTCACCTGTCAACAAAAATTCAGCAAATTCTCTGCTCCCAAATCCAAATGCCCCCCTCCCTTCTGAGCCCCTGTGTGTCTAAACAACATTTAGCGCTGACATTTTTGGCATTTCTGTAGTGATGAGATCCCGCCTAATTTACAGGCGCGTCTCCGGAACCATGAGCTGGGCATAATGTACTGGTCACTACAACGGCAGTTTGCAATTTTTATTCAGCAGCATCCACTGCTGCCTGTTTCTGGAAAACACTCATGGAGTCAAAATCATCACTATATCTGTAGATAAATTCCCAAAGAGTTATAATTTTCCAAAATGGGGTCACTTGAGGAGGGATTCTGCTTTTCTAGCACTTAGGGACTCTTTATATGGAATCCACAAACTAGTCTAGGAAAATTTGCGCTCCAGGAGGCAAATAGCACTCTGTCCCTCCCGAGTCACTTTGTATGGCAAAGTAGTGCTTTACAGCCACATATGGGGTATTTCTACATTCAGCAGAAATTGTCGCACAAATTCTGGTGCCATTTAGAATACTGTGTGCAGTTCTGGTCTCCGGTGTATAAGAAAGACATAGCTGAACTGGAGCGGGTGCAGAGAAGAGCGACCAAGGTTATTAGAGAACTGGGGGGTCTGCAATACCAAGACAGGTTATTACACTTGGGGTTATTTAGTTTGGAAAAACGAAGGCTTAGGGGTGATCTTATTACAATGTACAAATATATGAGGGGACAGTACAAAGACCTTTCTAATGATCTTTTTACTCTTAGACCTGTGACGGGGACGAGGGGGCATCCTCTACGTCTGGAGGAAAGAAGGTTTAGCCATAATCACAGATGCAGATTCTTTACTGTAAGAGCAGTGAGACTATGGAACTCTCTGCCGTCTAATGTTGTAATGAGTGATTCCCTACTAAAATTTAAGAGGGGACTGGATGCCTTTCTTGAAAAGTATAATATTACAGGCTATATTCACTAGTTTCCTAGATACAGCGTTGATCCAGGGAGCTAGTCTGATTGCCGTATGTGGAGTCGGGAAGGAATTTTTTTCCCCAATGTGAAGCTTACTGTTTGCCACTTGGGTTTTTTTTTGCCTTCCTCTGGATCAACATGTTAGGGCAGGTTAGGATAGGATATGGGTTGAACTAGATGGACTTAAAGTCTTCCTTCAACCTTAATAACTATGTTACTATGTTACTATTTTTACCCATTTCCCAGTGTGAAAATGTAAAATTTGGGTTAACACACAATCTTGGTGGTAAAAATGGAAATTATTTTTTCTTCACGGCCCAATGGTATAAAAGTTTGTGACACACCTGTGTTCAATATAATCACTGCACCCCTTGATGAATTGGGAATCGTCAGCAGAAGCTTTGAGACCAGCCATTGCAGCAACTTGCACGGTAAGGTCCCTTTATAGTATGGCTCAGCACAATAGAACAGCTGTAGGAAGATCCGTCTGCGGATGCCATTAAAACCACGCTGCCTTTGATTAAGGGTGCAGCAGCCTTTCTGGCAGATGCGTCTGCAGATTCGACCAGGTTGGCCGCCAGATCTGCGGCACTATCTAACGCAGGCCGCAGGGCAGTTTGTTTAAAAAGCTGCCCCGGTGATGTTCAGGCAAAAGGAAAGTTATGTTCCCTTCCCTGCGAAGGACATTATTTGTTTGGACCAGCCCCGGACGACCTTTTGGAAAAGGCGGCCAACAACAAAAAAGGTTTCCTAAGCCTCCCTTCTCTTCCTTCAAGCAGTCCTTTCAGAGGAGAAAGTAAGACAGGAAGAAGGGGTCCATGGATCAAGGGAAACGGGACGATAGTAGTTAAAGATCCAAAGGGTTCCTGTTTGGCTCTTCCTCCCGAAAAGATTGGAAGTCCTCCAAATGACTCTTTTTCACAGGTGGGGGAGAAGGCTTTCCCACTTCCTTCCAGCCTGGGAGGGAATATCAGCCAGCCCTGGATTCTCAACCTGGTGGGGGCAGGATTGAAACTGGAGTTCGAAAATTATCCCCCAAACAGGTTTATCGTCATGGCCTCTCCGGCGTCTGTCGCAGAACAGACCACCCTAGTGACAAGTTTTAGGCCTCTTGGGGAAAAATGTCCTCCAATATGTACCAGTAGAGGAACACTGGGAAGGCTTCTATTCTCCTCGATTCCTAATAAAGAATCCGGATGGCTCTTTCAGGACCATCTTCATTTGAGAGACCTGACCAGATATTTAAGTATTCTGAAATTCAAGATGGAGTCGATAAGATCGACAATTCAGCTACTCTTCCCCGACTGTTATATGGCTGTCCTGGACTTAAAGGACGCGTGTTATAATGTGCCAATTAATACAGCATTCAGGAAATTTCTCAGGGTGGCAGTACCAGTGGGCGGCGCAGTGAAACATCTTAAGTACAGAGCGCTCCCCTTTGGGCTGGCGGTGGCCACCCGGGTTTTTACAAAACTGATAGCGGAATTTACTGCTCACCTGAGAGAGAAAGACAGGCTAGTCATCCCGTACCTGGACGATTTCCTGATAGTGGGGCGTTCCTTTGCTCACTGCCACAGTCAAGTGGGGGACACAGTCGCCATCTTAAGAGACTTAGGATGGTGTTTAAACCTATCACTGTCAGCCCTTCATATCAAATGGAGAGACAATGTGACAGCAGATTTTTTTTAAGCTGCAGGCCGCTGTTGCAGGGAGACTGGTCCCTCAAGTCAGCAGTATTTAGGCAGTTGGTGGAGATGTGGGGGGAACCAGAGATCGACCTGTTTGCCACAGACAGGACACCAAGGTGGAGAAATGCTGCTCTCTGAACCTGAGAGAGAACCCCTACGTGGTAGACGCTTTCCGGATCAGATGGAAGTTTTCACTAGCCTACGCCTTTCCCCCAATCTGTCTGATACCAGCAGTCCTCAGGAAGATCAGGCAGGACGGGACGAGGGTAATACTCGTAGATCCCTTTTGGCCCAAGAGGCCCTGGTTTTTCTGGCTCAGGAATATGTCAATCACGGATCCCTGGAACCTTCTGGAGATCCCGGACCTTCTAACTCAAGAATCCGTGCTTCATCCTCCGGTGTCTGGGCTACACTTGACAGCCTGGAACTTGAGAGGTCGGTGCTAGGGGGTAAGGAATTCTCGGATAACCTGATTTCCACCTTTCTTGCTTTTAGGAAAGCAGTTTCTACGAGGATTTATGGTAGAACTTGGAAGAGATTTTTATCTTCTACAGGGTGTTCTCCAGAAGGGATGGTGCCCCTGAAGGAGATTTTGGAATTCCTTCAGAAAGGGTGAGATCGGGGCCTAGCACTAAGCACATTGAAGGTTCAGGTGTCAGCATTGGTGGCACTTTATAACTACGACTTAGCAGGTAACCGGTGGGTAGTTTGGCTATCGGGGCTGGTCTGGATCTAGTGCAGGTTTTGATGAATCTGAGTCCCTCCGTGGGACTAGAATTTGGTCCTAAATGCCTTGACCGAACCCCCTTTTGAGCTATTAGTAGATGCATCCATAAAACTCGTTACGTTTAAAACCATACTTCTGGTGGCCCTTACGTGAGCACGCAGAATTGGGGGGCTTACAGGCCCTTTCAGCAGAACCTCCCTTTACGGTCAAAATGGATGATAGAGTAGTCTTGAAGCCCGATCCTGCTTATTTGCCCAAAGTAGTGTTGAGGTTCCATAGATCGCAAGACATATCCTTACCTTCCTTCTGTCCTTACCCAAAAAATGATAGGGAAAAGAGATTTCATACCCTAGATGTCAGGAGGTGCCTCCTTCACTATTTGCAGGCAACAGAACCTTGTAGAAAGGATAGAGCTCTGTTTATCTACTTCCAGAGTGCTAGAAAGGGGCTGGGAGCTTTGAAGGGTACCCTGTCCAGGAGGTGAATAAGGGAAGCGATCAAGTTGGCCTATCTGTATGCGGGAAGATCGATCCCGGATGTTTTGACCGCCCATTCTACAAGAGCAATGGCGGCCTCCTGGGCAGAGAGGGCAGATGTGTCGTTGAGCAGATCTGTAAGGTGGCTACGTGGTCAGCACCTTCTATAGTCACTATAGACTAGATCTGTCTGCCTCTTCTGATTTAACGTTTGGGAGAAAGGTTCTACAAACTGTGGTCCCTCCCTGATAGAGTAATTTTCTCGTAGGGTGCTGTCATGGGTGCTAGGAAAACACAGGTATAACTTAACTGTAATGTGTTTTTACGAAGCCCATGACAGCTCCCGTATATTCCCTCCCATTACTAATCTTTCTCACCTTTTGGTTGGTGGGTCATTGTATATAGTTTCATTTAAAGTGAGTTTAAGAATAAGTTGATATAGTCAATAAAGTTGTATAAATGTATATATGTGTGCACACTAACCGGAGGTCCTCTCAAGCTCTGTAAACCACTGATGCAGAGAGAGGAGCCGCCCTTTTTATCTTAAAGGTTCCCTGTCCTCGTGGGGCGGATCCCCTCGTAGGGTACTGTCATGGGCTTCGTAAAAACACATTACCGGTAAGTAGGGTTGAGCGAAACAGGTTGTTCATTTTCAAAAACCACCGACTTTGACCATAGTCGGGTTTCATGAAACGAAACCCAACCGTGGCGCGAGGTTGGTCACGTGTTCGGCGAACATTTTGCTGAAGTCGGTTTTCCCCTACTACTTTAATGGCCTTTTCTCGGCCAATGAGCAAGGACGCAGGCTGTGGGCAACGCGATGACATGGGCAGTGGCCAGCACCATCTTAGAGAAGGGCATTGCAGCGATTGGCTGGCTTTCTGTGGCGTCACAGTACATGTAAAATCCCTCAGCGCCGATCGCCATTTTACTTCTGCCGAACTCAGTGTAGGGACAGGTTGCTGCCGGTGGTTTTGAGCAGGGAGAGCGTTAGGCAGCACCTAAAAAAAAAAAAAAAAAATTACCTTGTGCTGATAGCGATTAGCTGTACAGTGACTGTTCAGTGACAGGATAGGATTTTGGTGTGTACAGCAACGCTGGTTCTTAAGGGTATGCCACACTAAACAATATCGCTAACGGGATCGCTAAAAAACGTCACTATTTAGCGATCCCGTTAGCGATATTGTTCAGTGCGGCAGCTTCCAGCGACGAGCTTCCTGCTGTGATCTCGCTCGTCGCTGGAATCGTTCCGGACCCTATTTTCTCGTCGGCGCTCCCGCTGGGTAAGTATCTTATCGCTGTGTGGCACCTTTTCTTAGCGATTTAGCGGTACTTTTGTACCGCTAAAGTCGTTAAGAAGATCGCTAACGGCGATAGCGTCGGGAACTATATCGCTAAATGCCTCATGTCCCATCAGGCCTCGGGCCTACTACCGCTACATTGATGACATTTTAATCATCTGGACGGAGTCTGAACAACAGCTAAAGACGTTCCATGAACAGTTCAACCAATTTCATCCAACCATCAACTTAACACTCAACTACTCCAGCACTGAAATTAACTTTTTAGACACCACCATTAAGCTAAAGAACAATGAAATAGAGACATCCCTGTATCAGAAGCCAATCGACCGTCCAACATACCTTAAATGGGACAGTTTCCATCCAAAACACATAAAAAACTCTATAGTCTACAGCCAAGCCATCAGATACAACCGTATATGTTCCAACCCCATGGATAGAGATGAACACCTTGGTCGCCTCAGAAAGACTTTTTTGAAACAGGGCTACCATCCAAGAACAATTGAAAACCAAATTACAAGAGCCACCAGAATATCAAGGAATCACCTGCTACATTACAAAACTAAAGAAGAAAATAACCGGGTGCCTCTAGTGGTCACCTACAATCCAAATCTGGAGATGCTAAGGGGAGCTGCACGGAAACTACAACCTTTACTACAAAAAGATGCCCGATTACAATCCATATTTCCAGACCCCCCACTACTATGTTTTAGGCAGCCCCCAAATCTAAGAAGCATCATTGTCAGAAGCTCCCTGTCCTCCCCAACAGCTGCAGGAACCTTTCCTTGCAAACAGAAGAAGTGTAAAACATGTGCATCTATAATGACCACGGACAAGATAAAGATACCCAACTCCCATCAGGACTACAAGATCCCAGGTACTTTCAGCTGCATCACATCTAATGTGGTGTACCTAATTATATGTACTAAATGTCCAACTGGGGGTCTGTATGTGGGGGAGACCGGGCAAAAACTGAGAACAAGGATGAATTCTCATCGCCACACGATAAGAGAAAAAAGAATGGATTTACCTGTGGCAAAACACTTTTGTATGCCGGTCATAGCATAATGGATATGGAATTACTGGTATTAAAATCTAACTTCAAATCTGAGAAAGATAGAAAGGTTTGGGAATACAAACTTATGATGACCTTTGACACTCTTAGTGCTGGAATGAACGTGTCACATGGATTCATGTCATTCTATATCAATTAAGGAATCTGCGTCTCTGACCTTCTAGGGGCATCAAAACACAACACCAGACCCCAATCAGAGGGTAATAAAACTCTCTCCTTATCTATGATCTGTTCCAATATTTATGTTCATTCCTCTGCCATAATGACAGTTCTGCTTCACGTCACTTGTCTTACCTATTGCACTATTCCTGTGTCCTCTTGTGTATATATATATATGTGATTCTTCAGTTTTTGTTTTAGTCTTTGCCTGATGAAGAGACCGGAGTAGTCTCGAAAGCTTGCAATTTGTTACCATCTTTTCAGTTAGCCATTAAAAGGTATCAACCACTGAGGACTCTCAAGTCTAAATATTTTTCTATCTACTGGCTAACACGGTACGAAGATACACATCTTTCCTATGTGATAAGGGGGAAATTTATTTGGTGGAGCAGCAGAGCTGATTAATAGGCTGCCTGCCAGTTCTGAGGGGGAAATTTCTTTCAGTTACCGAGTGTTCATTTTTTCCCACACCGTATAGAGCTATACGCTCCTCACAGTACCGTCCTGCTGGTATCACAGACAAATACAGTCTGACTATCTGTGTGTGACTCCAGAAATCTATACGGAGATTAACAATTCCCCTAAGGCCGTGATCACACATGCGACGAAAACGTCCGACGCTCGCATGTGAAATCCCTGCTCTGACGCCGGCACACGGGAGTGGAGTGCGCGGCTGCATATAAATACATGCAGCCGCGCACTCCACTCCTGAGTGCCAGCGCCAGAGCTGGGATTTCACATGCGAGCATCGGACGTTTTCATCGCATGTGTGATCCCGGCCTTACACTGTATACAGCTGTACGCTACAGATAGAGTACACTGAATCTGCCTTTCATATTCTGCTGTTATTCAAACTGGGCCTGTGGCCTTGTCTGTGACTCCTGAAATATATACGGAGATTTACAATTCCCCCAACACTGTATGCAGCTGTACGCTACTGAGACAGTACACTTTTCCTGATTTTGATTTTTTTTGTGTTAGCCAGACTGGGCCTGTGACCGTGTGTCTTATTGCTGAAATACAAACGGAGATTTAAAATTAACCCAACGCTGTATACCGCTGTACGCTACTGAGACAGTACACTTTTCCTGATTTTTGATTTTCTTGTGTTAGCTAGACTGGGCCTGTGACCGTGTGTCTTATTGCTGAAAATATACGGAGAATTACAATTCACCCAACACTGTATACAGCTGTATGTTACAGAGACAGTACACTTTTCATGATTTTGATATTCTGGTGTTAGCCAGACTGGACCTGTGACCGTGTGTCTTATTGCTGAAATAGATACGGAGATTTAAAATTCTCCCAACACTGTATACAGCTGTACGCTACTGAGACAGTACACTCTTGATTGTGATATTCTGGTGTTAGCCAGACTGGGCCTGTGACCGTGTGTCTTATTGCTGAAATATATACGGAGATTTAAAATTCCCCTAACACTGTATACAGCTGTACGCTTCTAATACTGTACAATTTTTTGTTTTTTATATTCTACTGTAATCCATACTGAGCCTGTGAGAGTCTGTGTCTGTTACTCCGCAAATATATACAGAGATTAAAATTTTTCACCTTCACCGTATACAGCTGTACGCTTCTGATACAGTACCATATGTCTGCTGTTATTTAGGCTACATTTACACAAACATGAGGAAGTATAGTGGAAGAGGTCGCGGTCGTGGGGGGCCACCTGCTACTGATGGTGGTGGTGGTGCTCCATCTTCTGGTAGTGCCAAAAGCACAATAGCACCTAAGGCAGGAGGTGTTGAGCCTGCCTCATCGTCTGGTTCCAGAAGGTCTGGAAGGCTCACTTTTCTTGGAGTAGGTAAATGGCTTTTAAAGGGGGACCATCAGGAACAGGTTTTGGCTTACATTGCCAAAACAGCCTCTAGCTCTTTCTCCTCTTCTGAAGTTTCAAAAGCTGCAAGCACTGAGTCATCAGTGCAGGCTTCTGGTCTGGACCAACCACTTTCCTTGTGTCCTTCACCCCCACCAAAAGTGAAGGATGCGTCAGCCCACACTTCAGATTACTACATGGAGCTCTTTTCACATACCATGCCTGGGTTATCAAGTCAAATCCAGAATTCCCCAGTCCAAGATAAATCTGACATGAGTGCACTTATGCACAGCCACTGCTAGATAATTGTGCTGCCACATTCACGCACAGCACTACATTGCCCTCGCAGTTTACTGAGCCAGAATGTGACCCTGATGAAACTCAGGTGCCCCTTCCTGCATACTGTACCACCTTACACGGTGACACAGGAAGGTGCAGATGAAATTGAAGAGGAGGTGATGGATGACCCAGTTGTTGACCCGGATTGGCATCTAGTGGGGGAATAGGGTGCCCCTGGCACTAGCTCAGAAGAGGAGAAGGATCCGCAGCAGGTATCGACATCGCAGCTGGGGTTATCTGGCAGGCCCGTAGCAGTCCAAAAAGGTGTTAAAAAAAAAAAAGACTTGCAGGACAGGTTGGCCAGACGGTCAAATTAGCCCAGCGTGCAAGGCCTGAATATTTATACCATAGTAGCAAGAGTCCAGTGTGGCACTTTTTTAACAAAATCCTAGTGATGAGGCTAAGGTTGTCTGTAAAAAGTGCCTAAGAACCTTTAGCTGAGGGAAAAATCTCAAAAATTTGAACACCAGTTTCATGCTTAGACATTCACTGAACATGCACATGCAAGCGTGGACGGACTACAAAAACTCAGGTAGCACATGGCATCAGCTCCGACTGAAGTTAGCCAGCAACGCTCCATCGCTTCCCCCACTATAAGCTCACCAGTTGGCACACCACCAGCAAGAAATGTTGAGGTGTCGTCGCAAGGCCAAAGCAGTTAGGGAATCACAATGTTTATGCAACGAAAGACTGCACCTAGGCCATCACCACCACCACCATCACCAACCCACTCTCAGTCCGTCATGTCCACCGATAGTTCCACCAGATGCAGCTCTCAAGTCCAACTCACCCTACCAGACACTCTGAGTAGGAAAAGAAAGTACTCAGCCTCTCATCCACGTACATAGGGTTTTAACGCCTGCATTGCAAAACTGATCTCATTAGAGATGATGCCCTTCCGTTTGGTTGAAAGCGCAGCGTTCCGAGAACTCGTGACATACGCTGTCCCATGCAATGACCTACCCAGTCGCCACTTCTTTTTTCTAGAAAAGCCATCCCTGCCCTCCACCTGCATGTGAAAGACCGCATTGTCCATGCACTCAAACAATCAGTGAGTGGAAAGGTGCACCTCACAACAGATGCATGGGCCAGTAGGCATGGCCTGGGCCGTTACATGTCCATCACTGCGCACTGGGTTAATGTCGTGGATGCAGGCTCCACAGGGGACAGCGGTGCTGGGACAGTGCTGCCTAGCCCACGTTATAGGCAACAGTTGGCTGTAGGCGTTCGACCCTCCTCCTCCTCCAGAAGCGAAAGCTCGTCAACAGAGCGCAGTCGCACGAGCACTCCATCCGCAACTGCCAGTGTTGCACACGAGGTGTCCCACTATCGAACAGCTAGTGGTAAGCGTCAGCAGGCTGTTTTACAAATGATGTGTTTGGGCGACAAGAGACTCACCGCCGAGGTACTGTCCCAATACTTGCATAGAGAAACAGAGACATGGCTGGGCAGTATACATTTTGAGCCAGGCAAGGTAGTCAGTGATAATGGACGTAATTTTGTGGCGGCCATAGCCCTGTTAAAACTCAGACACATACCTTGCCTGGCTCACACCTTGAACCTGGTGGTGCAGTGCTTCTTAAATAATTATCCTGAGTTAACAGCCCTGCTCCATAAAGTGCGAAGACTGTGCTCGCACATCCGTCGCTCGCAGAAGCTGCAGCGAGCGCTGAACCTCCCCAAGCACTGCCTAATCATAGACGTTGCAACAAGGTGGAACTCCACCATGCACATGGTTGAGAGGCTGTGCGAACAGAGGCAGGCTGTAATGCATTTATGGGAGGATACACGGCAGGTAATTTGAGGGCAGACATGGAGTTGTCGGGTGTGCAGTGGTCAAAGCTGAAAGACCTCTGTAAAGTCCTTCAGTGTTTTGAGGAATGCACAGACGACGCCATCATAAGCATGAGCATCCCACTTATGCGTCTGCTCATGCAAACTTTGACGCACATTAAGGATCAGTCGTCTGCAGTGGAGGAGGAAGAGGGAAGCCTTGATGACATTCAGCCATTGGGGGGATGCTTCTCGGGGCAAGAGAAAATGTTGGCTTGCCAAGTTCAGGTCCAGGGTTTGTGCGTGACTGGAGGGATGTGGATTTGGCAGAAAGTGCTCCTCCACCCACCGCTGGCAGTGCATCACTGACACCTGGAACTGTTATGTTATGGTAGCTGGGGAGGCAGGAGCAAAAAACCGCATAGGCAGCCAAACACCAGAGAGGTTGGAAACTAATAGGTTGCAGACCCCTAAAATAACCGCACAACTAGAAGCAGCCGTGGGACGTTCCTACTGTGCCCTAGACGCCTCGTCACAGCCGGAGAGATTAGCTATCCCTGCCGATGGAAAGAGGAAAGCTAACTGCCCCGGAGTAGAGCCCCAAAAGAATACAAAGCCCCCAAACATATAATGGCGGTTAGACAAGATGAAAACACGAACACAGACAGAAAATAGATTGAGCAAATGCTGGGGCTAAAACTGTCTAGATAGGACAGCACAGGAGAGAATATTGTCTGCAACCTAGAAAAATCCTAGGAAAAACTCCAACACTTCTGAATCCAAAAATGCTGAGACAACACACGGTCTCGACCACCTATATAAGATCTCTGGTGTGAACACGCAGCTACCCAGCAGTAAAATATCACAAGAACTGAGCAAATAAACAAATACAAAAAGAGAACAGAGACCAGCACAAGCCCCCATAGGGGACCCGGCTGAACTGAAAAGCAAGACAGCAAAAACAAGCAAAATCAAATCACAGAAAAAAAAAAACCAGAAAGTAACGTATCTGAATGATAGCAGGAGACAGCAGAAAAGCAAGCTGAATTCCAACCTAGACCAGGAAGAACAATTGATCACCGGCGAGGATCATGGGAGGTCAGCTCACTTACTGTATATCAGGCCAGTCCGTCCCACCTGATAACCAATCATTAGTTGCAGGTGGTGGATTTTTGCTGTTCAACATAGGTTCAATACCCTCAGCAACCACCAGAGGGAGCTTCAGCTCCGAAGTCGTCTCCAACACGTTCACAACATGGAACATTGGCCCACATGTGTGATTATGCCTTGCGGATCCTAAAAAGGGACCCCCACATTGCCAAAATGATGAAGGATGACTACTACTGGTAGGCCAGCATCCTCGATCCACGCTATAAAGGCAAAATTCAGAACATTGTGCCACAGGAGAACCTCGAGCTAATACTGGCCAACAAACAAGCAGCTCTGCTGGGAATACCTCTAACAAACGGTTTACCAAACAGCAGCGTTGCAGGTACTACCACGAGCCGTCCTGGGCAAAATGGAAGAGGTGTTCGTGGTGCACACAGCCGAAGTGGCGTTTAAGACTGGTTTCATGACCATGTTGTGGACTGATTTCTCACGGACACCTCACACGCCTGGTAATCTGGAGTTTATAGCAACAGACAGGAGACAGCAGTTGTCCACTATGGTTACAAATTACTTCTCCCCTATCGATGTTCTCCCTCACCGGTCATTCCCCTTTGACTACTGGGCCTGTAAACTGGACACCTGGCCTGAATTGGCACAATATGCTTTACAGGAGCTCGCTTGCCCTGCTGGTAGTGTGCTATCAGAAAGAGTCTTCAGTGCTGCTGGATCAATCCTGACAGAAAGATGGACCCGTCTGTCGACACAAAATACTGATGATCTAACCTTTATTAAAATGAACCATGCCTGGCTTTCAAAGGATTTTGTCCCACCTTCCCCTGATGACACATAGGTTGTCAGCAAAATAGCTCGCTTTGTACTCCTCTGACTTCTCCAATTCCTCCATTTGCAGCTGTTGAACTTCCAGCCTACACCTCAACCTATCTCATTTTTGCCACCTCTCTTGGCTTTCCCCCCCCCAGGGCCGGGGTCACCACCTGGCGCACCCAGTCTAGTGCCGGTGCCCTGAGCAGGTGAGGGGTCCCACTCTGGGGCGACTGCACTGGCACAGGGTCCCTCATAGTACAAAAAAGTGGCTCTGACGGTGGGATGGGTCTGACTCTCCGTCAGACGGGCGTACTATGAGGGGCCCTGTGCCAATGCCGGTGCCCATTAGTGGGCCCCCCTGGTTGCTTATGGCCCCAGCACTCGCAATACTTACCTCTCCCTGCTCCACCGCTGTGGAGTCTGGGCAGTTAAATCCTTCACAGGGACAGCCACTACAAATTTGGTTAACTGATCCATGCTGGTTAAGACGTAGCTATGGCCTGTCCTGTTGGGCTCTACCTTCAGATGATCAATGGCTACCATTTCTAATGGACGTCGACTCACAATCGGATGCAGTGGCGGTTTCTGATCAGCTTTTACACTTTTCCTAGTCACAGACAACTGACATTCGTGGCACCATTTTTCAATGTCTCCTCTCATGCCAATCCAATGGAATCGCCTACGGCCTGTGGCTTCTGTCTTTTGCGCTCAAAAGTGACCAGACTGATCATGATAGGCAGTGAGGAACATGTCTACATCTGTCCTTGGCATCACAATTTGATGGAGATGACTAACGCTGATGGGATCCACGCTACTGCGATACAGCAACTTTTTCTTCACAAAGAACCGTTTTCGCTGTCTCCACAGACAAAATAATTGAGGGCCAGCATCGCCTTTGCGAATTCTACCGGGAGGTTTTACCGTAGAATTTCAACATTTATGCAATCACTGTACTATCATTGTGTACTTGTATCTATCTAGTTTCCTGTAGCAGAGAGTCTGGACTGGCTTACTGAGACTGAAATATATAAGAAAATTTAAAATTCCCACCAACACAGTATACAGCTGGACGCAACTGATACAGTACACTATTCGGGTGTTAGCCAGACTGGGCCTCTGACTGTGTGTGTTCCTCCTGAAATATATACGGAAATTTTGAATATTTCCACTTTTCTACCTTGTATCTGGTGATACAGTACCCCTTTTTTTTACCTCCTCTTCCTTGGACTTCTCCAATTAATCCATTTGCAGCTGCTTTACGTCCATTATACACCTCAACATATGGCATTTTTGCAACCTCTTATCTGGCCTGCCACACCCCCCCTCCAACAAAATTGTTATATTGTTGTGTAATCCATACTGAGCCTTTCAGCGTGATTGGCTGCCTCCTGAATTATATAAGGAGATTTAAAATATTTAAACTATGCTATATATACCTTGTATCTGGCGAAACAGTATGAGATCTATATTTTAATATGCTTGAACAATACAAACATTAACCAACCGAAAAACATGAAAACTATCTTTAGAAATGTTTAATAATAGGTCTGTGATAAGAATAACATTTTGATTTTTAAAATTGGAGCCATAAATGTTCTTGAAAATATTACCAAACTTTTCTATAGACCTACTCTAAAACCTTAAGAACTGTGTTAGAAACCTATTGCCACGTTGCGTTTTGAAAGTATAAGGGTTCCTGCCTGATGGACTATACAAGGTGGAAGGATCAAACATGGCAGCTGGATCATTGCAAAAAATAACAGGAGCCAGAAAAGTGGGTGCCATTGGACATGAAGGCCAAACAAGGGCTGCTTCTGGTATGGAGTTTGGCTGGTTAGTTGGAGGCGTAGACTGAAAATTGTTGTTTTGGTCTGCAATTTTCTGCAGGTTATTTGACAGATAAGCCAACTCATATTTATCAGCTCTGCAATGCCCACTTATCCCATCCCAGGTATCTCCTGGCCTAAAGGTGGGTGTCCTTGTTCCTCCATCAAATTCTCCTTCCTGTCGACATCTTAAAATATAGATGTGAATATCTCATCAGGAATATCCTGATCCTGCTCTCTCTGAATTTTGGGGACCTTTCTTGGACATAAAGACCAGAATGAATGGTTTGGAAAAAGTAGAGCCAGTAAAAGATGAGGATGTTCAACCTCAAGACCTGGCCCCCCTAAGGGGTGAAGTTTGGCAGGTATTGGCTGGCATTCTGGAAGTGGAATTATAAAGGCCTCCATGTTGTTGGCTTTTATAATTGCATATATTTTTTTGCGGTGGAGGTGGAATAGAGCCGGCTGTAGAACACCGTATCACTGCTGGTCTGGAGGCAGAAACGCAGGAGGCACATATCCTTGGTACATGCAGGCTAGATGAGATCCACATATTCCCAGACTGATTCCTGAGAGATGACGTCTTTACTTGTGATATTCTTTGCTAACTTCTGAAAAAGGTGGGCACTATATTAGTGCATCATTGACACCTGTAATATTGGTCCACATGTGCGATTATTTCTTGCTGTTCGTTTTTATATTCTTGTGTAATCCATACTGAGAAATTGAGCGTCAGTCTGGCTCCTGAAATATATGCGGAGATTTAGAATTCCACCCATCACTGTATACAGCTGTACTCTACTGATAGTTAACTTTTCTGATTTTGATCTTCGGGTGTTAGCCAGACTGGGCCTCTGACTGTGTGTGTTGCTCCAGAAATATATACGGAGATTAAAAATTACCCCTAGACTGTATACAGCTGTACGTTTGGTATACAGTACCCTTTTTTGCAGAAAGTCGTCCTCCCCCCCCCCCCCCCCCAACTGTTTTTGCATCATTCACACCTGGAACATTGGCCCACATGTGTGATTCTTTCTTGCGTTTCTTTTTATATTCTTGTGTAATCCAGACTGAGCCTTTGAGCGTCTGTGTCTGACTCCTGAAATATGTACGGAGATTTAGAATATTTTCACTAGACTATACATACATTTTATCTGGTGAGACTGTACCCCTTTTTTTGGCCTCCTCTTCCTCGGACTTCTACAATTAAGCCATTTGCAGATGCTTTACGTCCATTATACACCTCAACATATGGCATTTTTGCAGCCGCCCTATCTGGGCTGCCACACCCCCCCTCCTCCACAACCAAATTTTTATATTCTTGTGTAATCCATACTGAGCCTTTCAGCATGATTGTCTGCTTCCTGAATTATATAAGGCGATTTATAATATTTTAACTATACTATATATACCTTGTATCTGGCGAAACAGTATGAGATTTATATTTTAATATGCTTTGTGAACAATACAAACATTAACCAACCTAAAAATATGAAAACTATCTTTAGAAATGTTTCATGGGTCTGTGATAAGAATTAAAATATGATTTTTAAAACTGGAGGCATAAATGTTCTTGAAAACATGAACAAAGTTTTCTATATACCTAGTCTTAATCCTTAAGAATTGTTACAGGAAAGATGTATATCTTTGTACCGTGTTAGCCAGCAGATAGAAAAATATTTAGAATTAAGAGTCCTCAGTGGTTGATACCTTTTTAATGGCTAACTGAAAAGATGATAACAAATTGCAAGCTTTCGAGACTACTCAGGTCTCTTCATGAGGCTAGACTAATACAAAATCTGAAGAATCACATTTATACACAACACAGCACAGAAACAATGCAATAAGTAAGACAAGTGACGTGAAGCAGAACTGTCACTATGGGAGATATAGATGAACATAGATATTGGATCAGTTCATAGATAAGGAGTGAAAGTTTTATTGCCCTCTGATTGGGGTCTGGTAATGTTTTGTGATGCCCCCACAAGGTCTTAGCAAAATCCTTAATTGATGTAAAAAGACATAATTCCATGCGACACGTTCATTCCTGCACTGAGTGTCAAAGGTCGTCATGAGTTTATATTCGGATACTCTCCTGTCTCTCTGAGATGAGAAATTACTTTTCAATATCAGTAATTTCATGTGTGTTGTGCTGTGATCAGGCATACAAAAATGTTTTGCCACAGGTAGATTCATTCTTTTCTTTTTTCTCTTATTGTGTGGCGATGAGAATTCATCCTTGTTCTCAGTTTTTGCGCTGTCTCCCCCACATACAGACTCCCAGTTGGACATTTCGTACAAGTAATTAGGTACACCACATTAGATGTGATGCAGCTGAAAGTACCTGGGATCTTGTAGTCCTGATGTGAGTTGGGGATTTTCATCTTGTCCGTGGTCATTATAAATGGACATGTTTTACATTCATTTTTTCTTGTTGCAAGGAAAGGTTCCTGCAGCTGTTGGAGAGGATAGGGAGCTTCTGACAATGATGCTTCTTAGATTTAGGGGCTGCCTAAAACACAGTAGTGGGGGGTCTGGAAAAATGGATTATAATCGAGCATCTTTTTGTAGTAAAGTTTGTAATTTCCGTGCAGCTCCTCTTAGCACCTCCAGATTTGGATTGTAGGTGACTACTAGAGGCACCTGGGTATTTTCTTCTTTAGCTTTGTAATGTAGCAGGTGATTCCTTGATGTGCGGGTGGCTCTTGTAATTTGGTTTTCAATTGTTCTTGGATGGTAGCCCTGATTTAAAAAGGTCTTTCTGAGGCGACCAAGGTGTTCATCTCTATCCATGAGGTTGGAACATATATGGTTGTATCTGATGGCTTGGCTGTAGATAATAGTTTTTTATGCGTTTTGGATGGAAATTGTCCCATTTAAGGTATGTTGGACGGTCTATTGGCTTCTGATACAGGGATGTCCTCTATTTCATTGTTATTTAGCTTAATGATGGTGTCTAAAAAGTTAATTTCAGTGCTGGAGTAGTTGAGTGTTAAGTTGATAGTGGGATGAAATTGGTTAAAATGTTCGTGGAACGTCTTTAGCTGTTGCTCAGACTCCGTCCAGATGATTAAAATATCATCAATGTAGTGGTAGTAGGCCAGAGGCCTGATGGGACATGAGGACAAAAAGTCGCTTTCAAACTTGGCCATGAAAAGATTTGCATACTGTGGAGCTATTTTACTTCCCATAGCTGTGCCAGTCTCCTGTAGATAGATCTTGTTGTCAAATTCAAAGTAATTGTGGGTGAGGATGAATTTTGTGATATAGTCAACCAAAGGGTGTCCACAATAAAGTAGGGCACTTAACCATAATATATCAAAATACTCTCCCATGGAGGAGAAAACAAGAAGAGATCCCTTAATAATAAAACAACAATTTTATTGAATACAAAATATAAAATATCATTAAAAAAGCATGTATACTTTTATGGAGGTAAAAGCCCGGATAAGTAAACATAAAAGTACCATCAGGACAGGACTAACGGAATTGCCTATACCAAAACACTTTATAGAAAGTAAACATTCAGTGAACCAATTGAGGTTCAGGGTCATAGATAGTGTGCCTGTTCTTAGGAGAGGGGTGATAGATTAAAGATATTGAAAAAGAAGGAGATGAAATGGATCTACACTCTGGATTCATTGCAACCTAGGGGTTTAAATTTAGATTTTAATCTAACAGTCTTATAAAGAAGGGAGATATGCACACCTCTTCCTAATGAGGTCTCTTGGTATACATTAGACATACAATACAATTGATGAAAATATTTTTTTCTGTTTATTTTATTTTCTCTGGTGATTATTATTGTTTTTAATTTTTTAATTTTTTTATTTTAGGTTTATTGTGATCGGTGGCCAGAAGGAGTGGATAATCAACTTCATTTTGTAATAGTAATTTTTCTAGATCATTGATGGTAATGAGTTTGGTTTGTTTGCTCCTTCTGTCCCTCGATTACTTTGTTTTTTTCTATGCAAGAGATGACATGACTGTATTGTGTTTCCACTGTCTATGTCCATGTAACTTAGGTGGGTTGCCATAGTGACGTCCTCACCATGGTGACCGGCAGGGCATTCACTGATTGGATGGTGGGCGCTGCTGTCATCAGAGTTGTGGCTGCGGTCATGTGATGCGGCCCTCTCTGATGACGCTGCGCTCCCATCGGTCTGTGTTTTGCTTTGGCTGATCACGTGATGTGGGCGTGGTTTCCGGGATAGGAAACGCTGTGTTTCAAGCTTGCGTGTTGCCATAGTGACGTCCTCGCCATGGTGACCGGTAGGGCATGCACTGATTGGATGGTCGGCGCTGCTGTCATCAGAGTTGCGGCTGCGGTCATGTGATGCGGCCCTCTCTGATGACGCTGCGCTCCCATCTGTCTGTGTTTTGCTTTGGCTGATCACGTGATGTAGGCGTGGTTTCCGGGATAGGAAACGCTGTGATTCAGGCTTGAGTACTACAATAGCGGTGCTGTGATAGGTATGTTTGCCGATTAATCTATGTAACATATGACTTGATTGGCTGGAAAGTTTTTCAGCGCCACTATGGGTGTTGGTGGTGATTGGGACACAACGTGTATCGTCATGGACATGAAGGATCGACATGTGAGACCATTGGAGGATAGTTACCATGACGATGAGGATGCAACAACAAAGCATTACATGGAATGTGTTAGATATGCGATCCATTTGTATATTATACTATTTTCAAGTGTTCTTTGAATGGATATGATTATCTATATTATCATTATGCAATTAAATTTATATATTATGTAATAGATTGTATGATATGTTATGTAATTTATAAGTGGGCTGTAACCTTTTTTGATTGGTGGTTTGTACACACCATGACTATTTAAGGCCAGCCTGGCTTGATTTGTAACATGCTTGAAAAAGACCTGTTATGGGTCGAAACGTCGCATTTATATGGCGGATTAAAGCTTTTTGAAAATTATTTCACCTGGATGGAGCGCTGTTTCTTCTATTTCAATTGATGTTGGATGCTTGTCTTGGACAACCACTCCATTCCAGACACAAAGGCATCTAACTGTGTCCTCAATCTCTCAGATTACAAACCCAACTTATGGACACACGCTACTACAGAAAATTGAGGTCGGATCCTACACAGGACTATTACAAGGAACTAAACAAGTTGGTATCTTGTCTGCCTGACAAATCCGTGAGAGCCGATGACCTGATACCAGAGAGTCCAAGAATAGGGACATTCTACATGCTTCCCAAAATCCACAAAGCTGGAAATCCAGGGAGGCCGATTACTTCATGTGTGAAAATAGCAGGTATCAGGATGGGTAGAGGGTATTCTTAAACCCCTGGTAAAGGATGCACCCAGCTACATTCAGGACACAACTGACCTACTGAATAAACTAGCAGCAATAGGTCCTCTACCAGAAGGAACCATCCTGGCCACCATGGATGTAGAATCTTTGTACTCTAATATCCCACACCAGGATGGATTAAATGCCTGCAAAGTCTTCATGGAAAACACCGGGAATGATGCTGACTCTGTGGTGAAACTCACAAAATTCATCCTCACCCACAATTACTGTGAATTTGACAACAAGATCTATCTACAGGAGACTGGCACAGCTATGGGAAGTAAAATGGCTCCACAGTATGCAAATCTTTTCATGGCCAAGCTTGAAAGCGTTTTTTTTTTTTTTTTTTGTCCTCATGTCCCATCAGGCCTCTGGCCTACTACCACTACATTGATAATATTTTAATCATTTGGACGGAGTCTGAGCAACAGCTAAAGACGTTCCACGAACATTTTAACCAATTTCATCCCACTATCAACTTAACACTCAACTACTCCAGCACTGAAATTAACTTTTTAGACACCATCATTAAGCTAAAGAACAATGAAATAGAGACATCCCTGTATCAGAAGCCAATCGACTGTCCAACATACCTTAAATGGGACAGTTTCCATCCAAAACGCATAAAAAACTATTATCTACAGCCAAGCCATCAGATACAACTGTATATGTTCCAACCCCATGGATAGAGATGAACACCTTGGTCACCTCAGAAAGACCTTTTTAAATCAGGGCTACCATCCAAGAACGATTGAAAACCAAATTATAAGAGCCACCAGAAGATCTAGGAATCACCTGCTACATTACAAAGCTAAAGAAGAAAATAACCGGATGCCTCTAGTAGTCACCTACAATCCAAATCTGGAGGTGTTAACAGGAGCTGCACGGAAATTACAACCTTTACTACAAAAAGATGCCCGATTACAATCCATATTTCCAGACCCCCCACTACTGTGTTTTAGGAAGCCCCCAAATCTAAGAAGCATCATTGTCAGAAGCTCCCTGTCCTCTCCAACAGCTGCAGGAATCTTTCCTTGCAACAAGAAAAAATTTAAAACCTGTCCATTTATAATGACCACGGACAAGATGAAGATCCCCAACTCACATCAGGAGTACAAGATCCCAGGTACTTATAGCTGCATCACATCTAATGTGGTGTACCTAATTATTTGCACGAAATGTCCAACTTGGGGTCTGTATGTGGGGGAGACAAGGCAAAAACTGAGAACAAGGATGAATTCTCATCGCCACACAATAAGAGAAAAAAGAATGGATCTACCTGTATCAAAACATTTTTGTATGCCTAATCACAGCACCACACACATGAAATTACTGGTATTGAAAAGTAATTTCTCATCTCAGAGAGACAGGAGAGTATCCGAATATAAACTCATGACGACCTTTGACACTCTCAGTGCAGGAATTATGTCTTTTTACATCAATTAAGGAATTTGCTACTAAGACCTTGTTGGGACATCGCAAAACATTACCAGACCCCAATCAGAGGGCAATAAAACTTTCACTCCTTATCTATGAACTGATCCAATATTTATGTTCATCTCTATCTCCCATAATGACAGTTCTGCTTCACGTCACTTGTCTTACTTATTTCATGGTTTCTGTGCTGTGTTGTGTATAAATATGTGATTCTTCAGATTTTGTATTAGTCTAGCCTGATGAAGAGACCAGAGTAGTCTCAAAGGCTTGCAATTATCATCTTTTCAGTTAGCCATTAAAAGGTATCAACCACCGAGGACTCTCAATTATAAATATTTTTTTAAGAATTGTT
Source organism: Oophaga sylvatica (assembly GCA_033576555.1). Taxonomy (NCBI): domain Eukaryota; kingdom Metazoa; phylum Chordata; class Amphibia; order Anura; family Dendrobatidae; genus Oophaga; species Oophaga sylvatica. Next base: position 156,292,425 of record JARQOD010000007.1, read on the forward strand.
AGAAACCTATTGCCACGTTGCGTTTTGAAAGTATAAGGGTTACTGCCTGATGGACCATACAAGGTCGAAGAATCAAACATGGCAGCTGGATCATTGCCAAAAATAATAGGAGCCTGAAAAGTTGGTGCCATTGGACATGATGGCCGAACAGGGGCTGCTGCTGGTAAGGGGTTTGACTGGTTAGTTGGAGGTGTAGACTGAAAATTATTGTTGTTTGGGTCAGCAATTTTCTGCAGGTTTGAAAGATAAGTCATAATATTTATCAGCTCTACAATGCCCACTTCTCCCATCCCAGGTATCTCCTGGCCTGAAGGTGGGTGTCCTTGTTCCCCCATCAAATTCTCTTCCCTTTTGACATCTTAAAATATAGATGTGAATATCTCATCAGGAATATCCTGATCCCGCTGTCTATGAATTTTGGGGACCTTTCTGGGACATGAAGACCAGAATGGATGGTTTGTAACTAGTAGAGCCAGTAAAAGATGAGGATGTTCATCCTCAAGACATGGCCCTCCTAAGGGGTGAAGTTTGGCAAGTATTGGCTGGCATGCTGGAAGTGGAATTAGAAAGGCCTCCATGTTGGCATTAATAATTGCATATCCTATTTTGCGGTTGAGGTAGGAACAGAGCCGGCTGTAGAACACCGTATCACTGCTGGTCTGGGGCAGAAATGAAGGAGGCACATATCCTTGGTACATGCAGACCAGATGAGATCCACATATTCCCAGACTGATTCCTGAGAGATGACGCCTTTAGTTGTGATCTTCTTTGGTAATTTCTGAAAAAGGTGGGCACTATATCAGTGCATCATTGACACCTGTAACATTGGCCCACATGTGTGATTATTTCTTGCTAATCTTTTTATATTCTTGTGTAATCCATACTGAGAATTTTAGCGTCAGTCTGCCTCCTGAAATATATACGGAGATTTACAATATTTACACTATACTACCTTGTATCTGGTGATACAGTAACCCGTGGTACTTATTATATTCTGGTGTGATCCATACTGAGCCTGTGAGAGTCTGTCTGCTACTCCGGAAATATATACGGAGATTTACAATGACCCCTACACTGTATACAGCTGGACGCTTGTGATACAGTACCCTTTTTGGCATAAAGTCCTCCTCCACCCAACAATCTAAGCGCATCATTGACACCGGGAACATTGGCCCACATGTGTAATTATGTCTTTCGGATCTGCTTTTTATATTCTTGTGTAATCCATACTGAGATTGTGAGCGTCAAGAGTCTGCCTCCTGAAATATATACGTAGATTTGCAATACCCCCCCAACACTGTATACAGCTGTACTCTACTGATAGAGTAAACTTTTTGGATTTTCATATTCGACTGGGCCTCTGACTGTGGGAGTTCCTCCTGAAATATATACGGAGATTTACAATTCCCCCCCCAACACTATACAGCTGGACGCTACTGATACATTACACTTTTCTGATTTTCAGATTCGGGTGTTAGCCAGACTGGGCCTGTGACCGTCTGTCTTTCTGCCGAAATATATACGGAGCTTTAAAATTCCCACAACACTGTATACCGCTGTACGCTACTGATCCAGTACACTATTACTGATTTTGATATTCTGGTGTTATCCAGACTGGGCCTGTGACTGTGTGTGTTACTGCTGAAATATATACGGACATTTCAAATTCCCCTAACACTGTATACCGCTGTACGCTACTGATCCAGTACACTTTTCCTGATTTTGATTTTCTGGTGTAATCCAGACTGGGCCTGTGACCGTGTGTGTTACTGCTGAAATATATACTGACATTTCAAATTCCCCCAACACTGTATACAGCTGTACACTACTGATCCAGTACACTTTTCCTGATTTTGATTTTTCTGGTGTTAGCCAGACTGGGCCTGTGACCGTGTGTCTGACTGCTGAAATATATACGGAGCTTTACAATTCCCTCCAACACTGTATACAGCTGTACGATTCTGATACTGTACCATATATCTGCTGTTATTTTGGGTAAATTTACAGTAACATGAGGAAGTATGGTGTAAAAGGTCGCGGACGTGGTAGTGGAGGCCACCTACTACTGATGGTGGTGGTGGTGGTGCATCTACTGGTAGTGCTAAAAGCACAATAGCACCTAAGGCAGGAGGTGTTGAGCCTGCGTCATCGTCTGGCTCCAGAAGGCCTGGAAGGCTCCCTTTTCTGGGAGTAGGTAAACAGCTTTTAAAGCCGGAGCATCAGGAACAGGTTTTGGCTTACATTGCCAAAACAGCCTCCAGCTCTATCTCCTCCTCTTCTGAACTTTCAAAATCTACAAGCACTGAGTCGTCAGTGCAGGTCTCTGGTCAGGAACAACCCCTTTCCTTGTGTCCTTCACCCCCACCAAAAGTGAAGGATGCGGCAGCCCACACTTCAGATTACTCCATGGAGCTCTTTTCACATACCATGCCTGGGTTATCAAGTCAAATCCTGAATTCCCCAGTCCAAGATGAATCTGACATGGAGTGCACTGATGCACAGCCACTGCTAGATGATTGTGCTGCCACATTCAAGCACAGCACTACATTGCCCTCGCAGTCTACTGAGCCAGAATGTGACTCTGATGAAACTCAGGTGCCCCTTCCCGCATACTCTACCACCTTACACGGTGACACAGAGGAAGGTGCAGATGAAATTGAAGAGGAAGTGATGGATGACCCAGTTGTTGACCCGGATTGGCATCCAGTGGGGGAAGAGGGTGCCGCTGGCAATAGCTCAGAAGAGGAGAATGATCTGCAGCAGGTATCGACATCACAGCTGGGGTTATCTGGCAGGCCCCTATCAGTCCAAAAAGGTGTTAAAAAAGCAGAGTAGCAGGACACCTTAGCCAGACGGTCAAATTAGCACAGTGTGCAAGCCCTGAAAATTTATACCATAGTAGGAAGAGTCCAGTGTGGCACTTTTTTGACCAAAATCCTATTGATGAGGCAAAGGTTATCTGTAAAAAGTGCAAAAGGACCTTTAGCCGAGGGAAAAATTTGAATACCAGTTGTATGCTTTGACATTTACTGAATATGCACTTGGAAGCGTGGACGGACTACAAAACTTCAGTCAGCATATGTGCACCGGCTCCAACTGAAGTTAGCCAGCAACGCTCTGTTGCTTCCCCCACTGTAAGACCACCGGTTGGCACGCCATCATCAAGAAATGTTAGTGTCGTCGCAAGGCCAAAGCAGTTAGGGAATCACAGTGTTTTTGCAACGAACGACTGCATCTAGGCCAACACCATCACCAACCCCCTCTCAGTCCATCATGTCCAGCGATAGTTCCCCCAGATGCAGCTTTCAAATCCAGCTCACCTTCCCAGACACTCTGAGTAGGACAAGAAAGTACTCATCCTCCCAGTAGCATACACTGGGTTTGAACTCCTGCATTGCCAGACTGATCTCATTAGAGATAATGCCCTTCCATTTGGTTGAAAGCTCAGCGTTCCGAGAGCTCATGGCCTACGCTGTCCCACGCTATGACCTACCCAGTCGCCACTTCTTTTCTAGAAAAGCCATCCCTGCCCTCCACTTGCATGTGAAAGACCGCATTGTCCATGCACTCAAACAATCAGTGAGTGGAAAGGTGCACCTCACTACAGATGCATGGGCCAGTAGGCATGGCCAGGGCCGTTACGTGTCCATCACTGCGCACTGGGTTAATGTGGATGCAGGCTTCACAGGGGACAGCGGTGCTGGGACAGTGCTGCCTAGTCCACAGTATAGGCAACAGTTGGCTGTAGGCTTTCGAATCTCCTCCTCCAGAAGCAAAAGCTCGTCAACAGAGCGCAGTCACATGAGCACTCCATCCGCAACTGCCAGTGTTGCACACGAGGTGTCCCACTATCGAACAGCTAGTGGTGAGCGTCAGCAGGCTGTTTTAAAAATGATGTCTTTGGGCGACAAATGACACTGTGGAGGTACTGGCCGACTACTTGCAGCGTGAAACTGAGTCATGGCTGGGCAATCTACATCTTGAGCCAGGTAAGGCAGTCAGTGATCACGGATGTAATTTTGTGGCGGCCATAGCCCTGGCAAAACTCAGACACATACCTTGCCTGGCTCACATCTTGAACCTGGTGGTGCAGTGCTTCTTAAATAATTATCCTGAGTTAACAGCCCTGCTCCATGAAGTGCGAAGACTGTGCTCGCACATCCGTCGCTCGCCCGTTGAATCCAGTCACATGCAGCGATCGCTCCACCTCCCCAAGCACCGCCTAATCATAGACTTTGCAACAAGGTGGAACTCCACCATGCACATGGTTGAGAGGCTGTGCGAACAGAGGCAGGCTGTAATGAATTTGTGAGAGGATACACGGGCAGGTAGTTTGAGGGCAGACATGGAGTTGTCGGGTGTGCACTGGTCAAAGCTGAAAGACCTCTGTAAAGTCCTTCAGTATTTTGAGGAACGCACACGGCTGGTGTTATGATCTGCTACAAGCACTAAGGAAAGATGGGAATTCTGTCCCTACAATAGAACTAAGCTGGATCCCTACGATGTAACGGGGAACCTGATCCTGCGACCAGACCCGCTAAAGTCCTCAGCTAGTTTGAACGAAAACCTATAGTTGCGAGGGAGGAATCCCTACAAGATCTAGGGACTGGGAGAAAAGGTGGACACCTCCTAACAGAAATTGTAGCAGGGAAAAATAAAACAGAAAACAAATTACTTAGTCAGTTTTGCTTGATCTTAGGATCTCTGAGTAAGGCACCTAAGCACCCGGCTAGCTTAAGAGTAGGTAATACAATGAAGTCCAACAAAGGCAGAAGGGCGGAGCCAGACTAAATAGGGAAAAAAGGTCATGTGACCAGCAAACTGAAACAAAACCTAACAAGAGGGTTCTAACAGTACCCTCCCTTCTAAGAGGATCCTCCAGATCCCCTAGGACTTGGCTTATCCGGAAACCTCTTGTGAAACGCTCTGATAAGTCTAGACGCAGAAACATCATCCACCCTCACCCATGAGTTATCCTCGGGTCCATAACCCTTCCAAGCGACGAGGTACTGTAAACTCCCTCTATACCATCTAGAATTTAGGATGCGGGAAATCTCATATTGCCCGTCCTCCACCACCAGGGGAACAGTGGCCGAGACGTCTCCATCTGAGACCTCAGCTTTTTTCAAGAGAGAAACATGAAACACCGGATTAATCTTCCAGGAGGTGGGAAGCTCCAACTTAACAGCAGATTGGTTAATAACCTGAAGCACCTTAAAGGGCCCTACAAACTTGGGACCCAATTTCTTAGACGAAATCCTCAAGCGCAGATTCTTAGAGGACAACCAAACCATGTCACCAATAGCAAACAAAACCTCTTGTCGTTTTCTATCAAAATACACTTTGGATCTTTTGTTAGCCTCCTGAAGATTACCATGCACATCAGTCCAAACTCTCTCCAAAACACCAGAAAAATTCTCCTCTTCAGGTACAGCCGATCCCAACTTGGAAAATGACCCAAACGACGGATGTCTCCCAGTACAACAAATAAAAGGCGAACAACCAGCAGAAGCGGATGTATGGTTGTTAAGAGCAAACTCAGCAAGTGGCAGAAACTCAGACCACCCCTCTTGATTTATCAGTCACAAAACAACGCAAGAACTGCTCAACATCCTGGTTTTTCCTTTCTGTCTGGCCATTAGACTCAGGATGATATCCGGATGAAAACGACAAATGAACTCCCAACCTGTCCACAAAAGGCGCGCCAAAAACGAGCCACAAACTGAGGTCCCCTATCAGAAACAATGTCAGTAGGAACACCATGTAGTCTGACTATTTCCTTGACAAAGGCCTTAGCGAGAGTCTTAGCGCAGGGCAGTTTGATAAAGGAACCAAGTGACACATCTTGCTAAAACGGTCCACGACCACCCAGATGACAGTGAAACCCTCAGAGGGGGGAAGGTCAGTAATAAAGTCCATAGCCAAATGTGTCCAAGGTGCACTAGGGACCTCCCAGAGGGCAAAGCAACCCCGCAGCAGGAGTATGAGAAGACTTAGATCTAGCACACACAATGCATTGACGCACCCACTTAATGACTTCCTTCTGCCATCCTGGCCACCAAAAACTGCGACCCACAAGTCTCTTGGTCTCAGAGATTCCAGGATGACCTGCCAACCGAGAGTCATGACATTCAACAAACAAATCTCTCCTCAGGGTACCAGGCACAAACAACCTCCCATGCGGCGTGTTAGATGGGGCATTCTCCTGTGCTTTAAGAATCTCATCTTCCAAACACGGAGTCCAAAACAGCAATAACAACCCCCTCTTGCAAGATGTTTTCCTCCTCCTCCTCAGTACCCACCATAGGAGAAAAGCTGCGAGACAAAGCATCAGCTTTAACATTTTTAGTACCTGGGATGTAAGTAATGGTAAAATTAAACCGTGAGAAAAACAGTGCCCACCTAGCCTGACGGGCATTCAAGCGTTTGGCAGCATCAAGGTAGATCAGATTTTTATGATCGGTGAAGATTTGAACGGGAAATTCCGCTCCCTCCAAAAAATGACGCCAGTGTTCAAATGCGAGTTTAATTGCCAACAATTCCCGATTACCGATATCATAATTTAGTTCAGACTCAGAAAATTTCTTTGAAAAAAAAGCACAGGGATGTACTCCATCCGTCTTTGCCTGAGACAACACCGCGCCGACCCCCACAGAAGAAGCATCAACCTCAACCAAAAATGGTTTAGTCACATCAGGCTGCGTAAGGATGGGAGCAGAGCTGAACCTCTCCTTTAGCAACACAAAAGCCTCAATGGCCTCAGTAGTCCACTGAACCGCATCAGCACCTTTCCTGGTGAGATCGGTCAGAGGTTTGGCAATCACAGAAAATTTTTTTTATGAATTTTCTATAATAATTGGCGAACCCCAAAAACCTCTGTATTGATTTCACACCAATAGGTCTAGGCCAATCCTGCACAGCTTGCACTTTCACCGGGTCCATCTCAAAACCTTCACTGGAGATAATGTAGCCCAAAAAACTAAGTCTCTGTACAGCAAACTCACATTTTTCTAGTTTGGCAAAAAGTGAATTATCACTCAGTAACTGTAATACTTCACGCACACTCCTCCAATGAGACTCCAAATCTGGTGAATAAATCAAAATGTCATCCAAATACACAACCACACTTCTGCCGATCAAAGGTCTAAGGATGTCATTAATAAGATTCTGAAAAAATGCCGGAGCACTGGAAAGCCCAAAAGGCATGACCAGATTCTCAAAATGACCCAGTGGAGTGTTAAACGCAGTCTTCCATTCATCCCCCTCCTTCATGCGCAACAAATTGTATGCCCCTCGAAGATCAATTTTCGAGAACCACTTGGCCCCCACTAACTGATTATTAAACAAATCAGGAATCAATGGCAGTGGGTAAGGATTGCGTACAGTAATCTTATTAATCTCACGAAAGTCTAGACAAGGCCGTAAACCGCCGTCCTTTTTTTTAACAAAAAAAAATCCAACCGCCACAGGAGATTTGGAAGGCCTAATGTGACCGGCGGCCAAGCTTGTCTGTATGTATTCCTCCAAAGCCTTTCTCTCAGGAATAGTCAAATTAAATAAACGACTTTTAGGAAGAGTCGCTCCAGGGACAAATTCAATTGCACAATCATAATCTCTATGAGGAGGCAATACCTGCGATTCCTTATCAGAAAAAACTTTCCAAAAATCCTGAATAGGTACAGGTAACTCCCCCTAACTACAGCAGCAATACGCCCGTAACAACACTTGTCATAACAATTAGGACTCCAGGACTTAATTTCATTGGTAGACCAATCCAGTACCGGATTGTGCAATTTTAACCAGGGTCACCCCAAAATCACCGTTGAGGGCAAATTATTCAAAACTACCAAATCCAAATTCTCTTGATGAACACCATTAATAGTAAGAGGAAATTCACAGATATGGTGAGTAACATTTTTCAAGTGAGAACCATCCACAGACACCACATTAATAGGGGAAGACAGAAGTTTGGGTTTTAATTTTAGTTTTTCCAAAAATTTCCCATCAATCACATTGAGAGTTGAACCACAATCCACAAATACCCGAAACTCCATTAATTCCTCCTCAACAGCAGTGGTAGCAGAAAGAAAGACACCTTTATTGTTTAAACAAGCTATGCGGGCGAAACTGACCTAATTTTTTTTTCTCTCTTTATTCATTCGAAGCGCACAGTTCTTAATAAAATGCTCAGATTTGCCACAATAGAAACACCAGCCCTCAGCAAATCTACGGTCCTTTTCCCGAGAGTGAGGTGTCATTGCTCCAATTTCCATCGGCTCTCCAATGTCATTACAGTCCCTCTCCAGACTAAGAGCTGACAAGGCAAATTTACTCTCATTAACCCTTGCACGCAGTCTCCTATCCACCCGTATGGCTAATTGCATAGCCTCTTGCAATTTACCAGGTATAGGATAAACCATCAGCAAATCTTTAACCTTTTCACTTAACCCTGCAAGAAATAAACTTTTCAAAGCTGAATCGTTCCACCCCACCTGAGTGGACCACCTTCGGAAGTGAGTACAATATTTTTCCACATTACTTGATCCCTGTCTCAAACGTCTCAATTCTGTCTCAGCTGATGAAACACGATCCGGATCATCATACAATAACCCCAAAGCAGAAAAAAAACTATCCACTGATCTAAAGCATGGATCACTAGGCTGCAGAGAAAAGGCCCAGTCCTGAGGTTCCTTGCGCAAAAGTAACATTATGAACCCTATGCGCTGTGATTCATCACCAGAGGATCTGGGTCTCAAACGGAAATACAACAAGCAAGCATTTTTAAAAGAAAAAAAATCTTGTTGTTCACCAAAAAATAAATCAGGCAAACGTACCTTTTGGCTCCACGAAATGTGCTCCAGATCAACTACTCACGTGTTGCTGGATCTCAGCCACCTCCAGAGAAAGTCCCTGCAGGCGTTGAGCCAAATCCTGATGATGACACCATGATGGAAACAGAAAATCTTTCCTAAGGCTACTTTCACATTTGCGCTCCGGCGACCTGCGCCTATCTGCGCACGGCCGCCGCTAAGCTCCGTGTGGTCTCAGTGTTTTTGGATTCAGAAGTGTTGGAGTTTTTCCTAGGGTTTTTCTGGGTTGCAGACAGTATTCTCTCCTGTGCTGTCCTATCTAGACAGTATTGGGCCCCAGCATTTGCTCAATCTATTTTCTGTCTGTGTTCGTATTTTCATCTTGTCTAACCGCCATTATATGTTTGGGGGCTTCCTACTCTTTTGGGGTCTACTCCTGGGCAGTTAGCTTTCCTCTTTTCATCTTCAGGGATAGCTATCTCTCCGGCTGTGACGAGGCATCTAGGGCACCGTAGGAATGTCCCACGGCTGCTTCTAGTTGTGTGGTTAGTTTAGAGGTCTGCAACCTATTAGTTTTCAGCCTCTCTGGTGTTAGGCTGCCTATGCTGTTTTTTGCTCCTGCCTCCTCAGCTACCGAAACATAACACTTGCCAACTTCAGGTCCAGGGTTTGTGCATGACTGGAGGGATGTTGATTTTGCAGAAAGTGCTCCTCCACCCACCACTAGCAGTGTATCACTGACATCTGGAACATTGGCCCACATGTGTGATTGTCTTGCGGATCCTAAAAAGGGACCCCCGCATTTCCAAAATGATGAAGGATGATGACTACTGGTTGGCCAGCATCCTCGATCCACGCTATAAAGGCAAATTGCAGAACATAATGCCACAGGAGAACCTAGAGCTAATCTTGGCCAACAAACAAGCAACTCTGGTAAACCATTTGTTAGAGGCATTCCCAACAAACAGCAGCGGTGCTGGTTCTACCATGAGCCGTACTGGCCCAAATGGAAGAGGTGTTCGTGTTAGGGTGAGTTTCCACGGTCAGGAAACGCTGCGTGATTGGCGCTGTGCGCTGGCGCAGCGCCAAACACGCAGCGTCCAGATGTTACAGCATAGTGGAGGGGATTTCAAGAAATCCCGTCTCCACTATGCGTAACAATACGCAGGTGGCAGACCTGCGTAAACGGACATGCGGCGCGTCTTTTTAGACCGCAGCATGTCCTCGCGTATTGCGGCGACGGTGCGTCGCCGCAACAGAATTTAACACAGGGCTATGTAGCCCTGCGTTCTTTCCGGAGGTGTTCCGGAGGTGTCCTGAACACCTCCGGAAAGATCGCGCGTCATAAAGGGGGCGGGGCTTAGACGGAGCGGAATTTCCGCTCCGTCCAAAGCGCTGTGGTTCCGGACCGTGGAACCACAGCCTAACACACAGCTGAATGTTATGTTTCGGTAGCTGAGGAGTGCAGGTAAAAAAGGAAATACACCAGAGCAGTTGGAATCTATGGGATTGCAGTACCCTGACTAACCACCACAACTAGAGGCAGCCGTGGAGCGTTCCTACGTTGGTCCTAGACGCCTCGTCACAGCCTGAGAAACTAACTACACCTAAAGATAGAAATAGGAAAGCTATCTGCCCCGGAGCAGAACCCCAAAGATAATAGAAAGCCCCCAAACATGTAATGGCGGTTAGACAAGAGGAAATACTGACACAGAAAGAAAATAGTATGAGCAAACGCTGGGGCCCAAACTATCTAAATAGAAAAGGATAGGAAGGGTACTTACTGCAATCCCAGAAAACACTGAAAAAACACCAACTCTACTAATTTCAAAATCACCTGAGATCACACGACCTCTACCACCTAAATTAGTTCTCTGGTGTAACAAAAACAGCAGCCACTGAAAAAACTGGAAAAAGCAAAAGTACAAAACACAGTGGCTGGACTAAACTGAGAGGGCAAAAGCCCCCGGAGGGACCCTGAAGGCCCCCACAGAAGTGCAGGACAAAATGCAAAAATATAGCAAAAACACAAAATAAGAAATTGTCTTATCTGATAGCAGAGATGCAGACACGACACAGCAGGCTACAAGGGAAACTGGAAAGAAGGATTCAGACCAGAACAATTGATCACCGGCAACCCTGATGGAAAATGATTCCCTTAAATAAGACCAATCAGTAACACCTGATTCCCAATCCTCACTAGTACCGCTTGTAACCACCAGAGGGAGCCTCTGCTCAGAACTCATCTCAAACCCATTCACAACAGTACCCCCCCCTTGAGGAGGGGTCACCGAACCCTCATTTGAGCAACCAGGTCGGTCAGGATGAGTTCTATGATACGCACGGATAAGTCTCCTAGCATGGATGTCCGAAGCAAACACCCAAGAATTATCTTCCTGACCATAACCTCTCCATTTAACCAAATACTGGAGTCTTCGTCTAGAAAAACGAGAATCCAATATTTTCTCAACCACATACTCCAGATTGCCCTCAACCAAAACAGGGTCAGGAGGCACAGCAGCAGGAACCACTGGCTCAACAAACCTCTTCAACAAGGACTTGTGGAACACGTTATGGATCTTAAATGTCCCTGGAAGAAGCAAACGAAAAGAAACAGGATTAATAATCTCCATGATCTTATAAGGTCCAATGAACCTAGGCTTAAATTTAGGAGATGCTACTCTCATAGGAATATTCTTTGAGGACAACCAGACCAAGTCCCCCACTTTAAACCGAGGACCATCAGTCCTATGCCGGTTAGCAAACCGCTGGGCCTTCTCCTGAGAGAGGGACAACCTCTCCACTACCTGGTCCCAAATCTGCTGCATACGCTCAACAACAGAGTCAACACCTGCACAGACAGAAGCCTCCGTCTGTCCTGAAGAAAATCGAGGTGAAACCCAGAATTACAGAAAAACGGAGACATCAAAGTGGCAGAGCTAGCCCTATTATTAAGAGCAAACTCAGCCAAAGGCAAAAAAGAGACCCAGTCATCCTGATCAGCAGACACAAAGCATCTTAGATAAGTCTCCAATGTCTGGTTTGTTCTCTCAGTTTGACCATTGGTCTGAGGATGAAATGCCGAGGAGAAAGACAATTGAACACCCAGTTTAGAACAAAAAGTCCTCCAAAATCTGGAAACAAACTGGACTCCTCTGTCAGACACAATGTTCTCAGGAATGCCGTGTAAACGAACCACGTGCTGAAGGAACAACGGCACCAATTCAGAGGAGGAAGGCAACTTAGGTAATGGCACAAGATGTATCATTTTGGAAAACCTATCACAAATTACCCAGATGGTGGTCATTCTCTGAGAAACAGGAAGATCGGAAATGAAATCCATAGAGATATGGGTCCATGGTCTCTTGGGCACAGGCAATGGCATCAACAAACCACTAGAGCGAGAGCAAGGCTTGGAGCGAGAGCAAGTCCCGCAGGACTGCACAAATTCCCTGACATCGCGAGACAAGGTAGGCCACCAAAAGGACCGACTAACCAAGTCTCTGGTACCAAAAATTCCGGGATGCCCAGCCAATGCGGAACAATGAATCTCAGACATCACACTCTTTTTCCATTGGTCCGGGACAAACAATTTTCCAACAGGGCAGCGCTCGGGCCTATCCTCCTGACACCCCTCCAGAGCAAGTCTCAAATTGGGCGAGATGGCGGAAAGAACTACACCCTCCTTCAAAATAACAGAGGGATCAGATAGCTCAGGAGAGTCCGCAAGGAAACTCCTCGAGAGGGCATCCGCCTTAACATTCTTAGTGCCAGGAAAAAGGAAACCACAAAATTAAAACGTGTGAAAAACAAGGCCCACCTGGCCTGTCTAGGATTGAGTCGCTTGGCAGATTCCAGATAGACCAGATTCTTATGGTCCGTAAGGACCACCACCTGATGTTTGGCTCCCTCCAGCCAATGTCTCCACTCTTCAAAAGCCCACTTCATGGCCAATAACTCCCGATTACCCACGTCATAATTACGTTCAGTAGGAGAAAATTTTCGAGAGAAAAAGGCACAAGGGTTACTTTTAGAGGTCTCTGGATCTTTTTGGGACAAAACGGCACCTGCCCCAATTTCAGAGGCATCAACCTCCACCTGAAATGGCAGAGAAACATCAGGCTGCCGTAGAACAGGAGCAGAAGTGAATCTCTGCTTAAGTTCCTGAAACGCAGAGACTGCCTCAGGAGGCCAATTCACCACATCAGAACCCTTTCTGGTCAAATCAGTTAATGGTTTAACAATAACCGAGAAATTACCAATAAATTTACGATAAAAATTGGCAAAACCCAAAAATCTCTGAAGAGCCTTTAATGAAGTAGGTTGGACCCAATCACAGATGGCCTGAACCTTGACCGGGTCCATTTCAATAACAGATGGGGACAAAATGAATCCCAGAAATGAGATCTTCTGTACGCCAAAAAGACACTTTGATCCCTTCACATACAGAGCATTCTCTCTCAAAATCTGGAATACAGTTCGAACATTTTCACATGAGCGTCCCAGTCATTAGAAAAAATCAAGATATCATCCAAATAAACAATCAGAAACTTGTCCACAAAATCCCTGAAAATGTCATTCATGAAGGACTGGAAGACGGAAGGAGCATTAGTGAGCCCAAAGGGCATCACAAGGTACTCAAAATGCCCTTCAGGGGTATTGAATGCCGTCTTCCATTCATCCCCGTGCTTAATGCGAATAAGGTTATACGCCCCCCTGAGGTCAAGCTTGGTAAACCAAGTAGCGTTTTTCACCCTGGAAAAACAGGTCAGAAATCAAGGGTAACGGGTATTGATATTTCACAGTAATATTGTTCAAGAGACGATAATCAATACACGGCCTTAATGAACCATCTTTTTTGGCCACAAAGAAAAAACCGGCACCTAAGGGTGAAGAGGATGGTCTGATATGACCCTTCTCCAATGATTCCTTGATATAAGACCGCATAGCGTCATGTTCAGGTACAGACAAGTTAAAAAGGCGACCCTTAGGGAATTACTACCTGGCACTAATTCAATAGCGCAGTCATAGCTCCTATGGGAGGTAAGGATGCAGATTTACTTTCGCTAAACACATCAGAAAAATCAAACAAAAAGTCAGGAACATCCTCAGCCTGGGGGGAGGCAGAAAAAACAGGAGTGTTGGTATTAACACATTGGCAGCCCCAACTGGTTACAGACACAGATTTCCAATCCAAAACAGGATTATGAGACTGTAACCAAGGGAAACCCAGCACGATAATGTCATGCAGATTATATAGAACCAAAAATTTGCAGCACTCCTGGTGATCAGGTTCAACCCTCATTATCAACCTGAGTAGAAAACTGGGGTTTATTCTCAGCCAAAGGGG
>JARQOD010000007.1:156306684-156384184 GCA_033576555.1 Oophaga sylvatica
CTCTGACAGTATAACTCAGCGTCATCAAGCCCCTGATTTAATGCCAACAAGGCTTTTTCAGCTTGATCAGTGACATTAGGCTCATCGTACAATAACCCCAAAGCCTGAAAAAATGCATCAACATCACTCAAAACAGGATCCCCAGGTGTCAGGGAAAAAGCCCAATCCTGAGGATCGCCGCGCAGGAGAGAGATGACAATTTGAACCTGCTGGTCTGCGTTTCCTGAGGACTTAGATTTTAAGGCAAAAAACAATTTACAGTTATTTTTGAAATTCTGAAACTTAGCTCGATCCCCTAAAAACAAATCTGGCATGGGGATCCTAGGTTCCACAACAGGCAACCTAGCAAGATAGGTAGCAATACTCTGAACCTCAGTGGCAAGCTGATCCACACGGCCAGACAACTGTGCAAACTCCATTGGGAGAAAAGATCCTCCCCAGCACCCAGAGATACAGAGGAAAAAAAAAATGCAACAAACAGAAAAATATCTCTGACAACTTTTCTTCCTTCAAAATATTTTTTCCCTTCTGTGAGTACCATACAATTTTTATGGCCGGTGATACTGTTATGTTTCGGTAGCTGAGGAGTGCAGGTAAAAAAGGAAATACACCAGAGCAGTTGGAATCTATGGGATTGCAGTACCCTGACTAACCACCACAACTAGAGGCAGCCGTGGAGCGTTCCTACGTTGGTCCTAGACGCCTCGTCACAGCCTGAGAAACTAACTACACCTAAAGATAGAAATAGGAAAGCTATCTGCCCCGGAGCAGAACCCCAAAGATAATAGAAAGCCCCCAAACATGTAATGGCGGTTAGACAAGAGGAAATACTGACACAGAAAGAAAATAGTATGAGCAAACGCTGGGGCCCAAACTATCTAAATAGAAAAGGATAGGAAGGGTACTTACTGCAATCCCAGAAAACACTGAAAAAACACCAACTCTACTAATTTCAAAATCACCTGAGATCACACGACCTCTACCACCTAAATTAGTTCTCTGGTGTAACAAAAACAGCAGCCACTGAAAAAACTGGAAAAAGCAAAAGTACAAAACACAGTGGCTGGACTAAACTGAGAGGGCAAAAGCCCCCGGAGGGGACCCTGAAGGCCCCCACAGAAGTGCAGGACAAAATGCAAAAATATAGCAAAAACACAAAATAAGAAATTGTCTTATCTGATAGCAGGAGATGCAGACACGACACAGCAGGCTACAAGGGAAACTGGAAAGAAGGATTCAGACCAGAACAATTGATCACCGGCAACCCTGATGGGAAAATGATTCCCTTAAATAAGACCAATCAGTAACACCTGATTCCCAATCCTCACTAGTACCGCTTGTAACCACCAGAGGGAGCCTCTGCTCAGAACTCATCTCAAACCCATTCACAACAGCTGAAGTGGTGTTGGAGACAGGGGTTTCATGACCATGTTGTGGACTGATTTCTACAGGACAGCTCCAGGACAGCTCACACGCCTGGTAATCAGGAATCTATAGCAACAGACAGCAGTTGTCAACTCTGGTTACAAATGACTTCTCCTCCCCTATCGATGTTCTCCCTCACCGGTCATTCCAAAATGTTGATGAGCTAACCTTCATTAAAATGAACCATGCATGGGTTTCAAAGGATTTTGTCCCACCTTCCCAACACCTAGGTTGCCAGCAAAATGGCTCGCTTTGTCCTACTCTTCCTCTGACTTCTCCAATTCCTCCATTTGCAGCTGCTGAACGTCCAGCCTACACCTGAACATATGACATTTTTGCCACCTCCCTATCTGGGCTGTGCCCCCCACCCCCAGTGCCGGGGTCACCACCTGGCGCATCCGCCCAAGTGCCGGTACCCTGAGCAGATGGCGGTTCCCACTCTGGGGCGACGGCACTGGCACAGGGTTCCTCGTACAAAAAACTGTCTGACAGTGGGAGGGCCCACTCGTCGTCAGATGCACCGGCGTACTATGAGGGGCCCTGTGCCAGTGCCATCGCCACGAGTCGCCCCCCCCCTGCTTGCCCTGGGCCCCAGCACTTGCAATACTTACCTCTCCCCGCTCCACCGCTGTGGAGTCTGTGCAGTTACATCCTTCACAGGGACAGCCACTACAAATTTGGTTAACTGATAGATGGTTAAGACGTAGCTATGGCCTGTCCTGCTGGGCTCTACCTTCAGATGATCAATGGCTACCATTTCTAATGGACGTCGACTCACAATCGGATTCAGTGTTGCTTTCTGATCAGCTTTCACAGTTTTACTAGTGACAGACGTGTGAAATTTCTGGCAACATTTTTCAATGTCTCCTCTCAAGACAATCCAATACCATCACCTATGGCCTGTGGCTTCTGTCTTTTGCACTCCAAAGTGACCAGGCTGATCATAGGCAGTGAGGGCCATGTGTACATCTCTCCTTGGCATCACAATTTGATGCAGACAAATAACATTGATGGGATAGAAGTAACTGCGATACAGCAACCCTTTATTCATAAAGAACCGTGTTCGCTGTCTCCACAGATAAATTAATTGAGGGTCAGCATCACCTCTCCTAATTTTACCTGGAGGTTTTAGCCTGATTATTATTAATGACCAAATTTCTTCAATCACTCTACTTTAAGTGTGTACTTGTATCCATCTTGTTTCCTGTAGGGGGAGATTCTGGTCTGGCTTACTGAAACTGAAATATATACAAACATTTAAAATTAGCCCGTACAGCTGTGCGCTTCTGATACAGTACACTTTGTCAACTTTTTGTATTCTGGTGTAATCCATACAGAGCCTGTGAGCGTCTGTCTGTTACTCCGTAAATATATACGGAGATTTACAATGACCCCTAGACTGTATACAGCTGTACGCTTGGGATACAGTACCCTTTTTTGCAGAAAGTCGTCCCCCCCAACTGTTTTAGCATCATTGACACCTGGAACATTGGCCCACATGTGTGATTCTTTCTTGCGTATCTTTTTATATTATTGTGTAATCCATACTGAGCCTGTGAGCGTCTTTGTCTGCCTCCTGAAATATCTACGGAGATTTAGAATATTTTAACTAGACTATATATACTTTTTATCTGGTGATACAGTTCCCCTTTTTTGGCCTCCTCTTCCTCGGATTTCTCCAATTAAACCATTTGCAGCTGTTTTACGTCCATTATACACCTCAACATATTGCATTATTGCAACCTCCCTTTTTGGGATGCCCCACCCCACCTCCTCCACCAACAAAATTGTTATATTCTTGTGTAATCCATACTGAGCCTTTCTGCGAGAATGTCTGCCTCATGAATTATATAAGGAGATTTATAATATTTTAACTATACTATATATACCTTGTATATTGCGAAACAGTATGAGATTTAGATTTTAATATGCTTTGTGAAAAATACAAACATTAACCAACCGAATAATATGAAAACTATCTTTAGAAATGTTTAATAGGTCTGTGATATGAATAACATTTTGATTTTTAAAACTCTAGGCATAAATGTTCTTGAAAATATGAACATAGTTTTCTATATACCTAGTCTAAAACCTTACGAATTGTGTTAGAAACCTATTGCCACCTTGCATTTTGAAAGTATAAGGGTTACTGCCCGATGGACCATACAAGGTCGAAGGATCAACCATGGCAGCTGGATCATTGCCAAAATAATAGAAGCCTGAATAGTGAGTGCCATTGGACATGATGGCCAAACGGGCTGCTGCTAGTATGGGGTTTGGCTGGTTAGTTGGAGGCGTAGACTGAAAATTATTGTTGTTTTGGTCAGCCATTTTCTGCAGGTTATTTGACAGATAAGTCATATTTATCAGCTCTGCAATGCCCACTTCGAGGTATCTCCTGCCCTAAAGGTGGGTGTCCTTGTTCCCCATCAAATTCTACTCCCTTTTGACATCTTCAAATCTAGATGTGAATATGTCATCAGGAATGTCGAGATCCTCCTCTCTGTGAATTTTGGGAACCTTTCTGGGACATGAAGACCAGAATGGATGGTTTGAAAAAAGTAGAGCCAGTAAAAGATGAGGATGTTCATCAAGACCTGGCCCCCCTAAGGGGTTAAGTTTGGCAGGTATTGGCTGGCATTCTGGAAGTGGAATTATAAAGGCCTCCATGTTGTTGGCATTTATAATTGCATATCTTAGTTTGCGGTTGAGGTAGGAATAGAGCCCGCTGTTGAACACAGTATCACTGCTGGTCTGGGGGCAGAAACGCAGGAGGCACATATCCTTGGTACATGCAGGCCAGATGAGATCCACATATTCCCAGAGTGATTCCTGAGAGATGACGCCTTTAGTTGTGATCTTCTTTGGGAATTTTTGAAAAAGGTGGGCACTATATCAGTGCATCATTGACACCGGGAACAGTGGCTCACATGTGTGATTATTTAGAATCATAGAATGGTAGAGTTGGAAGGGACCTACTGGGTCATCTCGTCCAACCCCCTGCTCAAAGCAGGATTCATTAAATCATCCCAGACAGATGTCTGTCCAGCCTCTATTTGAAGACTTCCATTGTATGAGAACTCACCACCTCTCTTTGCAGCCTGTTCCACTCAATGATCATTAACTTCACTCTAAATTTCTTGCGGATCTGATTTTCATATTCTAGTGTAATCCATACTGAGCTTGTGAGCGTCAGTGTCTGCCTCCTGAAATATATACGGAGATGAACAATTCCCCCCACACTGTATACAGCTGTACTCTACTGATAGAGTAAACTTTCCTGCTTTTCAGATTTGCGTGTTAGACAGTCTGTGGCTCTGACTATGGGTATTCCTCCAGAAATATATACGATGATGAACAATTCCCCCAACACTGTATACAGCTGTACTCTACTGATAGAGTAAACTTTCCTGCTTTTCATATTTGGGTGTTAGCCAGACTGGGCCTCTGACTATGGGTGTTCTTCCGGAAATTTATACGGAGATGAACAATTCCCCCAACACTGTATACAGCTGTACTCTACTGATAGAGTAAACTTTCCTGCTTTTCATATTTGGGTGTTAGCCAGACTGTGGCTCAGACTATTATTATTATTATTATTACACATTTATATAGCGCCATTTATTCCATGGCGCTTTACATATGAATAGGGAAAATATAGACAGGTACAATAAACGTGTGCTAGATAAGGGACACGCAAGTACAGAAGGAGAGAGGACCCTGCCCGCGAGGGCTCACAGTCTACAGGGATGGGTGAGGATACTCTAGGAGAGGGTAGAGCTGGTCGTGCGGCGGTTCAGTAGACTGAGGATCATTGCAGGTTGTAAGCTTGTCGGAACAGGTTGGTCTTCAGGTTCTTCTTGAAGGTTTCCGTTGTTGGTGAAAGTCAGATGTTTTGCGGCAGAGAGTTCCAGAGTATGGGGGAAGCCCGGGAGAAGTCTTGTATGTGGTTGTGGGAAGAAGAGATGAGGGGGGGAGTCGAGAAGGAGATCTTGAGAGGATCGAAGGTTGCGTGAGGATAGGTAGCGGGAGACCATGTCACAGATGTATGGAGGAGAAAGGTTGTGGATGGCTTTGTATGTCATGGTTAGGGTTTTGAACTGAAGCCTCTGGGCAATAGGAAGCCAGTGAAAGGCCTGGCACCGGGGGAGGCTGGGGAATAGCAAGCAGACAGGTGGATTAGTCGGGCAGCAGAGTGTAGGATGGACTGGAGTGGTGCCAGAGTACTAGAGGTGAAGCCAGAGAGTAGGAGGTTGCAGTAGTCGAGGCGGGAGATAAGGGCGTGCACTAGTGTTTTTGTGGTTTCATGGTTGAGGAATGAGTGGATCCGGGAAATATTTTTGATTTTGAGGCAGCAGGAGGTGGCGAGGGCTTGGATATGTGGTTTGAAAGAGAGGGCAGAGTCGAGGATCACCCCAAGGCACCGAGCATGCGGGACTGGGGAAAGCGAGCAGCCATTGACATTGATGGATAGGTCTGGTGGAGGGGAAGAATGAGGTGGGGGAAAGATGATGAATTCTGTTTTGTCCATGTTCAGTTTGAGAAAGCGAGCAGAAAAGAAGGCTGAGATAGCAGACACACTGTTGGATTTTGGTCAGTAGGGAGTTGAGGTCAGGTCCAGATAGGTAGATCTGCGTGTCATCGGCGTAGAGGTGATACTGCAAGCCGTGGGATTCTATGAGCTGTCCCAGGCCGAAGGTGTAGATGGAGAAGAGTAGGGGTCCTAGGACTGAGCCTTGAGGAACACCGACAGACAGGGGGCGAGGTGAAGAGGTGGTGTGTGAGAGGGAGACACTGAATGTTCGGTCTGTTAGGTATGGTGAGATCCAGGATAGGGCCAAGTCTGATGCCAAGAGATGAGAGAATCTGTAGCAGGAGGGACTGGTCCACGGTGTCGAAGGCAGAAGACTGGTCCAGGAGGAGGACAGAGTAGTGTCGCTTGCTCTTGGCGGTTAGCAGGTCGTTAGTGACTTTAGTTAGGGCAGTTTCAGGTGAGTGATGCGGTCGGAAGCCGGATTGTAAACGGTCAAAGAGGGAACAGGAGGAGAGGTGGGAGGACAGTTCGAGATATACATGCTGTTCCAGTAGTTTTGAGGCGTAGGGGATAAGAGATATTTGGGCGATAGCTAGACACAGAGGATGGGTCGAGGGAGGGCTTTTTGAGGATGGGAGTGATTGAGGCATGTTTGAAGGATGAAGGAAAGACACCATTTGTAAGTGAAAGGTTGAAGAGGTGTGTGAGAGTAGGGATGAAGACTGTGGCAAAGTTAGGGATGAGGTGGGACGGGAGTGGGTCAAGCGCGCGAGCGCAAGACTATGGGTGTTCCTCTTGAAATATATACGGAGATTTCAAATTTTTTCACTAAACAGGAGCTCGCTTGCCCTGAAATTTGTGTGCTATCATAAAGAGTCTTCGGGCTCAAGAAGGCCTGGAAGGCTCACTTTACTGCTTATATGTAGATAAAGATTTTCAATATACTATATATACCTGCTATCTGGTGATTCAGTAACCCTTTTTCTTTTTATATTCTTGGGTAATCCATACTGAGCCTGTGAGCTTAATTGTCTACCTACTGAAATATATGCGGAGATTTACAATTCTCCCAACACTGTATACAGCTGTACTCTACTGATAGAGTACACTTTTCTGAATTTCATATTTGGGTGTTAGCCAGACTGGGCCTCTGACTGTGGGTGTTACTCCGGAAATATAGACGGAGATTTACAATTCCCCCAACACTGTATACAGCTGTACTCGACTTATACAGTACATTTTTCTGATTTTCATATTTGGGTGTTAGCCAGACTAGGCCTCTGGCTATGGGTATTCCTCCTGAAATATATACTGAGATTTACAATTCACCACAAGACTGTATACAGCTGTACTCTACTGATAGAGTAAACTTTTCTTATTTTGATATTTGGGTGTTAGCCAGACTGGGCCTCTGGCTATGGGTGTTTCTCCTGAAATATATATGGAGATTTACAATGACCCCTAAACTGTATACAGCTTGACGCTTGTGATGCAGTACCCTTTTTGCCATAACGTACTCCTCCACCCACCACTCTTAACCCCTTAATGTCCATTGACGTGCACAGTCCGTCATGGCAAGGTGTCAGTTTTGGCACCTTGACGGACTGTGCACGTCATCACTTTGAACTACCACTGCGTGTAAACACGCAGTGGTAGATCAGTGCCGACAGCTGTCTATGACAGCTGACAGGCACAGCAAGCGGTGCGGGGACCTTTGCCGTCGGTCCCCGCACCCACAGCGCTGTGATTGGTCAATCTGACTGACCAAACACAGCAGCGATCGCGCAGGAGATGCTGAAATTTCAGCATCTCCAGCGCAATCAGTGCAGGAGCCGGCGCTGCAGTGGCCGAGCTTCCTGCACTGACAGCCAGAAGCGGCGCCCCTGGCTGTTAACCCCCTGACTGCTGCGATCGAGCGCGAAAGCAGCGCTCAGGGGGGAGGCAGAGGGTCGGGAGCTCCCTCTGCCTCAGATCGGCGCCCTGCAATGTGTTTTCAGGGCCCGATCTCTGCCTTGATGACCCAGGGGTTGTCATGACAACCTCCGGGTCATCTAGCTACGGAAAGCTGCTGTGGTCATGGTCACAGCAGCTTTCTCTATAGGTACAATGCATTGCAATGCTGGAGCATTGCAATGCATTGTAACTGCAATAAAAAGTAAAAAAAAGGGAAAGTCCCATAAAGGGACAAGTTAAAAAAAATCATTTTTTTAAAAAAATTGTAAAAAAAATATTAAAAAATAATTTTAAAAAAATCCCCTAAAATATACACATTTTTATGTAATAAAAAAAATGAAAAACAAAAAAATGCACATGTTTGGTATCGCCACGTCCGTAAGAATCCCATCTATAAAAGCGTAACCCTAGTTAACCCCTTCAGTGAAAGCCGTAAAAAAAAACAAAACACAAAAAAGTAGTAAATTATACTTTTTCCAAGCGGTATCATCATACCGCTTGGAAAAAGTGCAATAACACGCGATCAAAAAGTCAGATATAAATAATCATGGTACCGCTGAAAACGTCATCTTGTCCCGCAAAAAACAAGCCGCCATACAGCATCATCAGCGAAAAAATAAAAAAGTTATAGCTAGCGGAATAAACTGATGCAAAAATAATTATTTTTTCTATAAAATTTTTTATTGTGTAAAAAAAACGCCAAAACACAAAAATATATATAAATGAGGTATCACTGTAATCGTAGTGACCGGAAGAATAAAGCTGCTTTATCAATTTTACCACACGCGGAACGGAGGTAAAAAAAAAAAACAATTCCTGAATTGCTGGTTTTTGTTCATTCTGCTTCCACAAAAATCGGAATAGGAAGCGATCAAAAAACGTTATGTGCCCGAATATGGTACCAATAAAAATGTCAGCTTGTCCAGCAAAAAATAAGCCCACAGATAACTGTCGGCCGAAATATGGAAAAATTATAGCTCTCAAAATAGGCGATGCAAAAATTTCTTAAAAAAAATTATTCCGAAAAAAAGCATCTTTTAGTGTGTGACAGACGCTAAACATGAAAAAAGGGTATAAATCTGGTATCCCTGTAATTGCACCGACCCGAAAAATAAAGTCACCTAATCACTAATACCGCATGAGGAATCGCGTAAAAAAGAAAACCAATTCTTCACCTTTTGTAGATTTGTTCATTCTGCCTCCCAAAGATCGCAGTAAGGCGATCACAGTGGTTCCCACCCACATATGGGATATCGGCGTACTCAGGACAAAATGCACATCAACTTTTGGGGCCCTATTTTTCCTGTTACCCTTATAAAAATAAAAATTTGGGGGCAAAAAGGTCATTTTTGTGGAAAAAAATATGATTTTTTTATTTTCACGGCTCTGTGTTATAAACTTCTGTGAAGCCCTTGGGGGTTCAAAGTGCTGACCACACATCTAGATAAGTTCCTTGGGGGGTCTAGTTTGCAAAATGGGGTCATTTGTGGGGGGTTTCTACTGTTTAGGCACACAGGGACTCTCCAAATGCGACATGGTGTCCAATCTCAATTCCAGCCAAAAAAGTCAAATGGCGCTGCTTCCCTTCCGAGCTCTGCCATGCGCCCAAATAGTGGTTTACCCCCACATATGGGGTATCAGCATGCTCAGGACTAATTGCACAATAACTTTTGGGGTCCTTTTATCCTTTGGAAAATAAAAATTGGGATGAAAAGATCATTTTTGTGGAAAAAATATGATTTTCAGCAGCAGATTGGAAGGAAGAGAGACACACTAGTCATTACTAGTGGGCTGGCGGAGCCCAGATAGGATTGACACCTCAGATTAAAAAGAGTGTTGACCGGCCCCTCCAGCTCGGGCTCCTCCTACTCCTGCTTCTCCAGTCTAAAATTTGAGGTCTCAGAGGATGGTCGCTGCTGGAAGCAGCTCCTCAGAAGATTTTTTTATTTTCATCAGACAAGAGACTTGGATCACCAGAAGTGGTCTAGAGGTCTCAGGGGTCTCAGCGGTCTCAGCGCTGCTGGACCCCCACCTCTCCCTTGGCGGATCTGTACTACCCTGTATGGTGGTCCCTGCAGAACCCTGCCGGCCCGGGGGGATGAGGATGGCTTCCCTGGCGGGGACGCAAACCGCGCATCTGGGGTCACTGCGTTCCCCGCCCTGGGGGGAAGCGATGGGCACAGCGCCACAAACCCCTGGGGGTCCCTGTGGCGCTCGGCTGGTGAGTACTCCACATTTTTATTAATGTGTGTGAGTGATTCAGCGACTGCTGCGGCAGCCGCTGTTACATGTATACATGTCGGTGACTTGTGTCTTTTGTCCGTAGGTTGATGCCTGCAGGACATAGGAGCGGGGGAGAGAGGAGTTGCGCGCCTTTTTATTTGAATTTTCGCACCGCTCTGAGCGCGCGCTTTACTGCTGTCTCCTTTTCCGGCTTCTCTCATGGAGCACATGGGAGGCACAGCACGGCGGCCATTACTAAAGCAGGCTGAAAGCTTCCTCGGGCCTTTCTCTCTCCTCCCCTCCCGGCATCGCTACACCGTGACCAGCTGGGTGAGTCGCTTCTACCCGTCTGGGCAGAAGCTTAACCCCCTCACCCCCACAGCGCAGGCGCCTTTCTGAGGCACAAATGAGTGGCAGATAGCGCTGTCCTGCAGCTGTTATCGCATAAGGGGCTCGCACACTCTTTTCAATAATAATAAAGAGGTTGTGGGGAGTCTGCGACATTAATACTGCCACTATACGTTCCCTCTAACGATCCCGATAACGACGCATACTAATGCGATCGTTTGTGTGATCGTTTTAATGTCGCTAGTAGCTGCCAATCTGGGCAATCTCATTAACGACGCATAAGCGGGTAGCGATCCCCTTTACGAGTTTGGCGGTCATTGCGATATACAAGCGCAATTTTTTAGCGATCTCATTGAACGTTTCTTGTTTAGTGTGGCATAGCTGCCCTGCAGCTGCTGCCTTATAAGAGGCACTTGGGGCTCGCAACTTTAACCCCTTCTTAGGCGTTAACTCTTAATGGGGGACAGCTGGGGTAGCTCTCTTTAAGAGCTTTAACCCTTCAGCGTTCGTTTTTTCTTTAAGAAACACACTGTTCTAGTTACTGACAGGTTTAACCTGCCATATACTGTGCAAGGACATGTCAGATGCGGACCGTCTCCCAGATCCGCTACAGGATCAGTCTCGCGTATCTGACACGCAGACCTCGACGGCGTCATGCGCAGCGGTCGGAGGTTCCAGTGGTGTCAAAATGGAGGCCCTCGCTAGTTTCTATTGATGGCCTGTCTGACCTTCTAGGTTATTGGGTGTCAGCTAGATCCTCTCAAGGAAGCGACACAAACCGGTGCCTTCCTTCCCGCGTAACGAAGATGTCCGATTCGGACAAGGAGGATCGGCAGGGACACTCTGCCTCTCTTATGGGCCGTACAGAGACTTTTATTGGAGCCATGAGGGCGTTACAGTTACCGGAGGAGGTAACTAGACGTCCTGGTAAGTCGGCCCGGATGTTTCAGGAGTCGCATAGGTCGCGATCGGCTTTACAAACTGTATCCGTGTTCTACGGAGTTGATTGATAATTGGATCCCTTCTCCTGAAGTGAATGTCCCTTTATCCCAGCTTAGCAAATCTTCCTGGTAAAGGGAAGGCGAGTCTGTAGGACCCGCTGGACAGAAAAACTGAGATGGCAACAATATCCATCTGCGAGGCCGCGGGTCATGGATTCAGTATTAAGGATCTATGTGTGCTTGTAAAGTTTCCCTGAGCCGGTTGGACCGTCTACGGACGGCGTGGCAAGGTGGATCCCCTCTATCAAGGTAGATGGGCTTTTCAAGTTGTTGGAGGATACTGCGTCACCTCGGCAGTCACAGTCAGAAGAGCACTGTGGCTTAGACAGTGGAGACGCGGTTTCCAAGCAGGGTTTGCTATCTTTAGCTTACAAGGTGGTCACCTATTTGAATCTGACCTCACGGAGCTGATTGCCAAGGCAAAGGCAAAAGAAACAGCTTTACCGCAGCGCAGAGCTGTGACTTCTGCGTCTGGCAGGACTAGTGCCGGTAGTTGTCGGCGGTCCTTTCGGTCCAGGGGATGATTCGGTCAGCCTTCTGGGGGTTCGGGTCGTCCCTCTCTTTCATACCCTGGAAACAGAACTTCCGTTAAGACAAGCGGGAAGCTGGCAAAAAGCCCGCTAAGGCGGACTGACGCCTGGGTCTCACTCGAGCGCTCTCGAGTGGGGGGTCGTTTACTCCAATTCAAACCGACTTGGGTTTCCCGTGTGTTGGACGCCTGGGTGACACAGGTTGTGTTGGCAGGCTACTTCATAGAGTTTCTTTCTCGACCCCCAGACAGTTTTTTTGTCAACCTCGCGTTCCGTCAGAGCCCGAGCTTTTTGCCGCTCTACTGCGGGAGGTAGATTCCCTTCTGCAGAAAGGTGTGGTGGTGCCGGTTCCGCCGGAGGGCCGGGGAAGAGGGTTTTATTCTAACATCTTTGTGGTCCCCAAAACAGAGGACAAAATTCGGCCCATTCTGGATCTCAAAAGATTGAATCAGCATGTCCACGCCAGGAAATTCCGCATGGAGTCGCTTCGCTCCGTTTTGGCGGCCCTGTCGCAGAACGCTTTTTTTTTGGGTGTCAATCGACATTCGCGACGCTTATTTGCACTTCCCAATTGGAAGGGCCCACCAACGCTTCCTTCGTTTTGCCATAGGTCAGGACCATTACCAGTTTGTGACTCTGCCATTCGGGTTGGCCTCAGCGCCCAGAGTTTTTACAAAAATTCTGGCGCCTCTCATGGCAATTCTTCGAAGACAGGGGTTTCGATTCTTCCCTACTTGGACGACCTTTTGATTGTGGCGTCCTCAAAGGAGGAGGCAGTGACTGCTTGCAATCTATCCCTTCAGCTCCTGGAGGACTTCGGGTGGCTGGTCAGCTGGGAGAAGTCGTCTCTGGAACCGTCGCAGTCAATCCTGTTTTTGGGGATGTATTTCGACACGGTACAAGCAGTGGTGTCTCTGCCTCCAGACAAGCAAGCATGTCTCCTTCGACATGTACAGGTTATGAAGTCTTCAACAGCGATGTCCCTTCGAAGGTGTATGCGCCTTCTGGGTTTGATGGTGGTCCATGGAGGCACTTCCGTTTGCTCAGTTTCATTCCAGGGCCCTCCAAAGGCTCATCCTGAGCCGTTGGCGATCGCAGGCTTCGCTGGATTGCAGTGTCATCATCTCCCACAGGGTGCGAGAGTCTCTAGGATGGTGGTTACGTCCGGAAGCGTTATCCCTGGGGAAGTCTTTCCTCCCTCCGAGGTGGTCGGTCATAACCACCGATTCCAGCCTGACGGGCTGGGGAGGTGTCTGGAACGATCTCTGGATTCAGGGAGTATTGTCGTCGGAGGAGTCTGTCCTGCCGATCAACATCCTGGAATTGAGGGCATTTTTCCTTTGCCTCCAACACTGGACGGTCCCTTCAAGCGGTCTGCCAGTCCGAGTGCAGACAGACAATGCGACGGCGGTCGCGTATATCGACCATCTAGGCGGGACAAGGAGTTCCAGGCTCATGGTGGAGGTATCTCGGATCCTGGTATGGGCCGAGACCAGAGTGCCAGCCATCTCTGCGATCCACTTTCCAGGAGTTCAGAATCACGGCAGACTTTCTCAGTCGCGAGAAGATTGATCCCGGAGAATGGAGTCTTCATCCGGAGATTTTTGCACTGCTGTGCTCCCGTTGGGGAACTCCCCAAGTGGATTTGATGGCATCCAGGTTCAATGCCAAGTTACCGACTTTCATGTCCAGGTACAAGGGCCCGAAGGCTGTGACGGTGGATGCTCTGGTGGCTCCGTTGGACCAATTCGAGCTAATCTATGTGTTCCCACCGATACCTTTACTTCCTCTGGGGTTGCGTCGGATCAGACTGGAGAGAATCCCGGCTATGTTGATAGCCCCAGATTGGCCAAGGAGGACGTGGTTCTCGACACTGGTGTCGCTTCTGGCAGCGCCTCCTTTTCCACTTTCTTTTCGCCCGGACCTGTTAACCCAAGGGCCCGTTCGTCATCCGGACCTGAAGTCTCTGCGTTTGACGGCATGGCTCTTGAGACCGAAATATTGACCGTCAAGGTTTTTCAGCCAAAGTCATTGCCACTTTGCGGGCTGCCAGAGGTCTGGCTACTACTAGGATTTATCACAAGTCTTGGGAAGCCTTCTTTTTGTGGTGTTCGGGTTCTTCAAGGAACCCGAGGATTCTTTCCATTCCCAATTTGTTGGCCTTTTGCAGTACGGGCTGGACAAGGGTTTGGCAGTTAGCACTCTGAAGGGTCAGGTTTCTGCCCTGTGTTTGCTTTTCGGAAGGCTATCGCCTCGCGTAGGGACGTACGTTCCTTTTTTCGCGGAGTAAACCGTCAGTTTCCGCCGCGGAAGGCACCTGTGTCTCCTTGGCGGCTCAATCTTGTATTGGAGGCTCTTCAACAGGGGCCTTTTGAGCCTATGAACTCTGCTAGCTTTTCTTTGCTATCTTGGAAGGTTGCCTTTCTAGTGGCGGTCACCTTTTTGAGAAAGGTTTTCTGAGTTGACGGATCTTTCTTGCTCGCCTCCTTTCCTGGAGTTTCACCCGGATCGCGTAGTACTTCGCACACGGGGCGACTTCCTACCTAAGGTGCCCTCGCTCTGTCTGGAGCCGAGGAATGCGAAGGAACGGGCCTTGCACAAATTGGATTTGGTGCGGGCTTTGAGGTTCTATTTGTTTATTACTCAAAATTTTCGGAAGTCGGAACTCTCTGTTTGTGATTCCAGCAGGTCGTCAGCGTGGTCAACGAGCTTCCAAGGACTCTATAGCTCGTTGGATTCGGTCGGCCATTTTAGAGGCTTACCGACTTAAGAGCGAACCTCGCCCGATTAAGTTTTCGAGCTCACTCCACGAGGGTTGTGGGTTCATCGTGGGCCTTTCATCAAGGGGCCTCAGCAGCTCAGCTCTGCCGGGCGGCGACCTGGCGCTCCGTCCACACGTTTTACAAAATTTTATAAGGTGGAAATTAGTGCTTCCGCTGATGCGGCCTTAGGACGTAGGGTCCTGCAGGCGGCTGTAGTTTAAAGTTCTTGTTAACTTGTGTTTAGCGCTGGTTGCGCATTTACTTAGGTTGTTGGGATTCTGCCTCTTTTGGTTTTTTCCCACCCTTAATTTTTGGACTGCTTTGGGACGTCCCACTAGTAATGACTGGTGTTCTCTCTTCCTTCCAATCTGCTGCTGAAAGACGGATTTTGGTAAGAACTTACCTGTAAAATCCTTTTCAGCGAAGGAAGGAAGAGAGACACAGCTCCCTCCCATGGCAGAAGTGTGTTGTTGTTTTCAGATGCGGCGTGACCCTTCTCTGATAGCGATTATCTGGGCTGAGGTCGGCGCGCTAAGGCTCTGTTCCAGCATCGCCAGCTCATCGCAGTAGTCAGGTTCAGTGAGTAGTACCTGGAACTGTGTGTTTTTTTCCTGTTACATACATAACCTGTATTCTTGTTTTTTCTCTGAAGTCCTTCAGAAGGGGTTATGTTGCTCCGCTGGTGATATTTGCTCTTCCTTAGCTTGTGTACGACTGGAGAAGCAGGAGTAGGAGGAGCCCGAGCTGGAGGGCCGGTCAACACTCTTTTTAATCTGAGGTGTCAATCCTATCTGGGCTCCGCCTACCTACTAGTAATGACTAGTGTGTCTCTCTTCCTTCCTTCGCTGAAAAGGATTTTACAGGTAAGTTCTTACCAAAATCTGTCTTTTTAATTTTACGGCTCTACGTTATAACCTACTGTGAAGCCCTTGGGGGTTAAAAGCTCTCACAACACATTTAGATAAGTTCTTTGGGGGGTCTAGTTTCCAAAATGGGGTCACTTGTCTGGGGTTTCCACTGTTTAGGCACACAGGGACTCTCCAAATGCGACATGGCGTCCAATCTCAATTCCAGCCAAAAAAGTCAAATGGCGCTGCTTCCCTTCCGAGCTCTGCCATGCGCCCAAATAGTGGTTTACCCCCACACATGGGGTATCGGTGTACTCAGGAGAAATTGTACAACAAATATTGTGCGTCATTTTCTCCTGATACCCTTGACAAAATTTAAAAAATTGTGTCGAAAGAAAAATTTTGGGAAAAAAAGTTAAATGTTCATTTTTTCCTTCCACATTGCTTCAATTTTTGTGAAGTACCTAAAGGGTTAATAAACTTCTTGAATGTGGCTTTGAACACCTTGAGGGGTGCAGTTTTTAGAATGGTGTGACTTTTGGGTATTTTCTGTCATATTGACCACTCAAATTCACTTCAAATGTGAGGTGGCCCCTAAAAAAAAAATGGTTTTGTAAATTTTGTTGGAAAAATGAGAAATTGCTGGTCAACTTTTAACACTTATAACTTCCTAACAAAAAAAAATGTTGGTTCCAAAATTGTGCTGATGTAAAGTAGACATGTGGGAAATGTTATTTATTAGCTATTTTTTGTGACATATCTCTCTGATTTTAATGGTCTAAAAATTAAAAGTTTGAAAATTGCAAAATTTTCAAAATTTTTGCCATATTTCCATTTTTTTCATAAATAAACACGTTATATTGAAGAAATTTTACCACTATCATGAAGTACAATATGTCACGAGAAAACAGTCTCAGAATCGCCAAGATCCGTTGAAGCGTTCCAGAGTTATAACCTCATAAAGAGACAGTGGTCAGAATTGTAAAAATTGGCCTGGTCTTTAACCTACAAAATGGCTTGGTCGTTAAGGGGTTAAGTGCATCATTGACACTGGGAACATTGGCTCACATGTGTGATTATTTATTGCGGCTCTGATTTTTATATTCTTGTGGAATCCATACTGAGCCTTTGAGCGTCATTGTCTGCCTCCTGAATTATTTAAGGATATGTATAATACTTTAACTATACCATATATACCTTGTATCTGGATGAACAGTACCCTTTTTATAATATTGTGTAATACATACTTTGCCACTGAGAGCGTCAGTGGCTGCCTCCTGAAATATATACGGAGATGTAGAATATTTTAAGTATGCTATATATACCTTGTATCTCGTGAAACAGTACCCTTTTTCAGCTTTTTATATTATTCGGTAATACATACTGAGCCTGATAGCGTCAGAGTCTGCCTCATGAAATATATACAGCGATTTATAATATTTTCCCTTTTTATCTTCAAGTGTAATCCATAAAATGTTTTTTTTTTTTTTTTTTTTTTTGGGGATTCAGACCCAGGATTGATGGCATCATCATCATGAACCGTTGACACAAGAATTAAAATTTTCTTTTCGCTCGGTACATAGGTAAACCAAACCTTTACATTATTGAATGCAAACTTAGTGCTGTACTGTTTTATTCTTTTCACATTGACAAACTGTGCCGACAATTGTTTTTTACTTTTTCTTGCAGTACCTACATATGAAAGATTCTGCCTTTTCAGATAATCAGTAAGATCACAATTTGAAAACCAATTGTCAGTTATATTTATTTGCTACCATTCTTGTCACAACGCCACTGTGTTTGTTGCTGACACAGTATGGACCTAATGGCTGTTTTCCTGCAGAAATTTCGAGGCTGTATGTGTAGGTCTTCGTGGCATAAATTTTATTTCCGTAGTAGCAAGGCTTTGATACAATGCATTGACTAAATAAATGCCCATCTGCCACGAAAACCAGGGAGCATTGTTGATAAATAGCGAAGTTCTCCCCAGGGCAATAGTTTTTCTTACAGTTTTCAAGCAATGTTTTGAATAAATAGCAAATCGGAGCAAAATGGTCTGATGTTTTCCAGTGTGTTTTCATTGTTCTGTCGACTTGTCAAACCAAATGCAACTAATTAAAATTTTGAATCTTTTTAAACACATAACAAGGCCAACTTTTTCGATTACATCACCATCTATACCACAAACATCATCCAAACTTTTGCGATTTGCCCTATAGGCTCCTGCAATGGATCGCCCGCCAGGGCACTGGGGTACTCTGTACCCTGCCTGTGTCTTAAAGGGATGTGTCACGGCAGCAGTGACCCGGTCCGTGGCTCTGGCTGTCCAATGAAAAGGGGAAATTTTACAGGGGAAGATGAGATTTTGTATTGCACTGTTGGTTACGCCACCTGTGGTTTCTGGTCAAAGGTGACCAGCGCTGCAGTGCAGATCCTCAGAGACTGGTGGTGATGCAGTAGAGTTTGACTAGCTCTCCACAGGCACAGCTTCTTGGCTCAGGGCAGAAGTATGTATTGTAAGATGAATGGTGCTGTTAGATGTAGCAGTGTGTACTAGGTGCCGCAGGAAGAAATTGAGATCACACATTCAGGGGCAGTTTCCAAGGCTTTACTCCGAGTTCAGGTGTGCACACATTCCCGCTTGTTACAGTATCTTCCAGGTGAGGGGCTCAGCAAACTCCCAGGTTCATTGTGAAGACACCTTTCCAGGACTCCTTTCAATATGTTCCTTTCTATGTTGTCTCACGGTGTATTATTACTCGCCTCTCCTTCCTGCCAACACCTCGCAATCATTGTCCCAAGGCAGTAGCCGCGTGAAGGAGTCCTAATGACTCTGAAGTATTATGTCCCTTTTCTGAGTGTACTTCTTTTCCTCCAGAATAGGTAGATGCTCCCAAGGCCTTATTGAAGATCTGTATCAGTTGGGGACGTCACATGTGAAGGCAATAGCATTTGCATTGCTAATAGTAACATGCATACAACGTGGCAGCTTCCATAATCTTTAGACGGTGGCACATTATTAGCTTACGAAATTCAGGTTGATGGAGGTCAGAGAAGCTTTGTGACAACCAGGAGGTAAATTGGAAAATGTAATAGAAATGTAATGGGCTTATGAGTGGTGGTTCTATTAGTGCAGTGCACTAATGGTTAAATAAAAAAAGCTTATTATCAGGTTGAGGTGCCGACTGTACAGGGTTTTGGTGCCAGAGGACAGCTTTAATGTTTCAAGGCACAAAAGCCCAGACACTGATCCAGCGAAATAGAAGGTAGAATTTATTAAAAGTACAGAAGTCTAACGCTCCTTTGTGACTGATCACCGCGGCCTACTGAGAATATAAATGTGAAAGGCAGTACAGAAACGTCAAACCTAAAATCACTAAGGCATATGACTCCACACTTTGAATTTGGACTACCCATTTTAGTATTACTGTACAGTTAACAAATAGTCAAACTAAATTAAATTCTAAATCCCTATCTGTTTAGTGCTGCAATCTAAGCCACCCCCGAATATCCTTGCATTAAAAATTCCCTACTGTTCTCCAACTACACCAACTGCTATTCTATTTTTTTTTCACCATTTCTTGTGTTATAACGAGTTGCCTGTAAATCTCAGTGGATGAAGGTGCAAAGAGTCATCAGGGATCGTAAAGGGATGTGCAGTTTCCAAGGCTTTACTCCGAGTTCAGGTGTGCACATTCCCACTTGGTACAGTGTCCTCCAGGTGAGGGGCTCAGCAAACTCCCAGGTAAATTGTGAAGACAACTTTCCAGGATTCCTTTAAATATGTTCCTTTCTCTGTCTCATGGTGTAGTATTACTCGCCTCTCCTTCCTGCCAACACCTCGCAATCATTGTCCCAAGGCAGTAGCCGAGGAACCTGTGGGATAACGTCTGCTCGTTTCCTTGCTATTATATGGACGCGTTTTCGGCAAAGATAATTGAGGTTCAGTAGCTGAGGCTCCTAGAGTTGACACTACCTCTGTCTTGCTTTCTGAGTCAGAAAGTTATCTAATAGGCTAAGGGGCCGATGTCCCTTCTGCGACCTGGGTGAATGTGGTGGATGCAGTGGCCACAGGGGACAGCGGGGTTGGGACAGTGCTGCCTACGCAACAGTTGGCTGTAGGCATTCGACCCTCCTCCTCCTTCAGAAGCGAAAGGTCGTCGATAGTGCAGACGCACGACCACTCCATCTGCAGCTGCCAATCTTGCACACGACGTGTCCCAGTATGTAACAGCTATTGTAAAGCGTCAGCAGGCTGTTTTAAAATTCCCCACAAACTGTATACAGCTGGAATCTTCAAATACATTAGCCTTTTTCTACTTTTTGTATATTATGGTCTACTCCATACTGAGCCTAACAGCGTCCGTGTGTTAGTCCGGAAATATATACCTATATTTAGGAGTAGTCTAAGGGGCGCACGCAGTGAGGGGGCGCACGCATCACAGAAAGCAAAGCATCACAGAAGATAAGCATCGTGTAAACGGCAGTTATCCATGGCAGTTAATCAGGGCTGGAATCAGGTAGCCCACACTTTGCTTTCTTTTTAATTATGTACTTTACCTCTATCCTCCTGTGTTCCCTTGCCATCCACATTCACCGCCCCATCCCCCCTCCATCACGACTCATACACATCAGCCCCTCCATACTTCCCTCTCCCATGTACAGCTCCCATGCACTCCTTACCTTCCTGAGAAACCTCAGCCCATCTTGCCCAAACACATCACAGAAAAAACCTACTTACAACTCCAACAACTACCTGCTCTTTATCTTCCTTCTCCTACTGATTTCAGGGGACATCTCCCCCAACCCTGGTCCACCATCCCCCAACCTCAATCCCTACCCTACCTCATATCGAAACCATAATAATCTTATTAATATTACTTGCACTCCCTCATCTCCTTTCAATTGTGCCCTCTGGAATCCATGATCTGCATGCAACAAACTATCCTTCCTGCATAACTACTTTCTGAACAACTCTCTTCATCTGTTGGCCCTCACTGAAACCTGGATTCAGGATTCTGACACGGTCTCCCCTGCTGCCATTTCCTATGGTGGCTTACAGTTCTCCCATTCCCCGAGACCCACAAACCGACATGGTGGTGGAGTTGGCATACTCCTGTCCCCACAATGCACTTTCCAGGTCATCCCCCCCCATTTCCATCACTCTCATTCCCTTCTTTTGAGGTCCACACCATCAGGGTCTTCCATCCCCTCTCCCTCAGAGTAGCGGTTATATATCGGCCCCCAGGCTCGCCCACCCAGTTCCTTGACCACTTCTCAGCCTGGCTGCTGCACTTCATGTCCTCAGAACTACCAACGCTTATCCTTGGAGACTTCAACATCCCCATTAACAGTCCTACTTCCACATCTGCATCTCGCTTCTAATACCACTTCTCTAGGCCTCTCACAGCTTTCAACCTCAGACACACAAGGATGGTAACACCCTTGACCTGGTCTTTGTCTGCCTCTGTTCAATCTCCCACCTAAATAACTCACCGCTTCCACTCTCTGACCACAACATTCTCTCCTTCATCCTCACAAATCCTCGACCACCCCAGCGCACTCCTACCTACCACACATTCAGAAATCTACAAGCCATTAACCCTCAGACACTTTCAGACTCCCTACACTCATCGCTGTCCCCAATCTCCTCTGTTTCTTGTCCTAATCTGGCTGTTCAGCACTACAATAACACTCTTAGAAGCACCCTTGACCAAGTAGCACCGCTCACCCTCAGAACTTCCAAACACACAGTAAAACAGCCCTGGCTCACATTGCAAACTCAACTTCTTCAGCGATGCTCTAGGAGTGCTGAATACCTTTGGAGAAAAACCCGCACACCAGAAGACTTCATCCACTTTAAATTCATGTTAAGAACTTATAATGCTGCCCTTCACCTCGCCAAACAGACCTACTTCACCACCCTGATCTCCTCACTAGCCAACAACCCCAAGAAACTTTTTGACACTTTTCACTCCCTCCTCAGGCCAAAAGCACAAGCCCCTATCACAGACATTTGTGCTGATGACCTGGCCTCCCACTTTATAGAAAAAATAGATACTATCCGTCAGGAAATCTGCTCTCAACCACCAAGTGCTGTGACTCCCATCCCTCCCTGCATTTCCCCTGGCTCAATTTCCACATTTGATCCCATCACAGAAGAAGAAGTCTCCAGACTCCTCTCCTCCTCTCGTCCGACTACATGCACTACTGACCCCATTCCCTCACACCTCCTCCAGTCTCTCTCTCCAGTTGTCACAACTCACCTAACTACAATCTTTAATCTCTCACTCTCCTCTGACATTTTCCCATCCTCCTTCAAACACTCCATCATTACTCCATTACTAAAGAAACCCGCTCTCGACCCTTCCTGCACAAACAACTACAGACCGGTCTCCAATCTCCCCTTCATCTCTAAACTCTTGGAGCGCCTAGTCTACACCCTCCTCACCCGTTACCTCTCCACTCACTCTCTCCTAGACCTTTCACAGTCCGGCTTCCGACCCCTACATTCGACTGAAACTGCACTCATCAAAGTGACCAATGACCTTCTGACAGCAAAACGTAACGGTGACCACTCTGCTCATTCTTCTCGACCTTTCTGCAGCTTTCGACGCGGTTGACCACCGTCTCCTACTGTCTAGGCTCCAGTCACTAGGTATTCAGGACACTGTTCTCTCCTGGTTCTCCTCCTATCTTTCTGACCGCTCCTTCAGTGTTTCGTTCTCTGGCTCCACATCATCTCCTCTTCCTCTCACTGTCGGTGTACCCCAGGGCTCAGTCCTTGGCCCCCTTCTCTTCTCTCTCTACACGGCCCCAATTGGACAGACCATCAGCAGATTTGGCTTTCAGTACCATCTTTATGCTGATGACACACAACTATACACGTCATCCCCCGACCTTACCCCCGCTGTACTACAGAACACCACCGACTGTCTGTCCGCAGTCTCCAACATCATGTCCGCTCTCTATCTGAAACTTAACCTCTCCAAAACTGAACTTCTTCTGCTCCCACCATCTACTAACCTCCCTAAATCTGACATTTTCCTCTCCGTGGGCGGCACCATAATAACACCCCGGCAGCAGGCTCGCTGTCTGGGTGTTATGGTTGACACCAACCTCTCCTTCGCCTCCCATATACAATCTCTTGCCCGCTCTTGCCGCCTACACCGAAAGAACATCTCTAGAATCCGCCCTTTTCTCACCATGGAAACATCAAAAACCCTCACTGTAGCATTGATCCACTCCCGCCTGGACTACTGCAACGCTCTATTACATGGCCTCCCCATTACTCGACTATCCCCTCTCCAGTCCATCCTTAATGCAGCAGCCAGGGTCATCCATCTGGCTAATCGGTATCTCGGACGCGTCCGCTCTTCGCCAGTCCTTACACTGGCTGCCCATTCATTATAGGATCCAATTAAAAGTACTGGTTCTCACCCACAAAGCTCTCCACAGTGCAGCACCCCCCTACATCTCCTCCCTCATTTCCATCTATCGGCCTAACCGACTGCTGTGCTCTGCAAACGACTTTCGACTAACCTCTGCACTAATCCGTACCTCCCACTCCCGACTCCAAGACTTCTCCCGCGCTGCGCCTATCCTCTGGAATGCTCTACCCCAAGAAATTAGGACTATCCACAATTTGCATGGTTTCAGGCGCTCCCTCAAAACACATCTGTTCAGAGCGGCCTATCACATTCAATAATCAAAGTCGTTCTATATTTAAGTGTGTATGTGTAGACCATTCACAATCTCCATCCATCCCTCACTCCCTCAAGATGGCTGGACCATCATTGTAAATGCACCATTGTATATACACACCTGTACTTTGTATCTCCCCCACCTCATTGTAGATTGTAAGCTCTCACGAGCAGGGGCGGCTTATATTGCTTTAATTATTGTATTGTTAACGTTGTTACTTATGACTTGTGTTTTGAAACTGTTAAACTGTAAAGCGCTGCGGAATATGATGGCGCTATATAAATAAAGATTATTATTATTATATTTAAAATTACAACAACAATGTTTACAGCTGTACGCTTATGATGCAGTACCCTTTTTGCCATAAAGTCCTCCTCCACTCAACACTGTAAGGGCATCATTGACACCTGGAACATTGGGCCACATGCGTGATTGTCTTGCGGATCTGAATTTTATATTCTTCTCTAATCACAAATGAGGCTGAGATTGTCTGTGTCTGAATCCTGAAATATATAAGTAGATTTACAATATATTCCCTGTACTATATATACCTGTTATCTGGTGATACAGTGCCCTTTTTCATCTTTTTAGATTAAAGTGTAATCTTTAAGGAGCCTGAAGAGCGTCTGGGTCTGCCTCCTGAAATATATATGGAGATTTTGAATTTTTGCTCTATACTATATATACCTGCTGTCTGGTGATACATTACCCTTTTTATACTTGTTATATTCTTGTCGAATACATAATGCGCCTGTGAGCATCTAAGTCTGACTTCTGAAATCTATATGGAGATTTAAATATACCCCAACGCTGTATACAGCTGTACGCTTCTAATACATTTGCCTTTTTCTACTTTTTATATTCCTGTGTAATCGATACTGAGCCTGTGACCGTCTGTGTGTGCCTCCTGAAATATATATGGAGAGTTAAACTTTTTTCACTATACTATTTATACCTGTAATTTGTTGATACAGTACCCTTTTGGACAGTAAGTCCTCCTCCACACACCACTCTAAGTGCATCATTGACACCTGGAACATTGTCCCACATATGTGATTATTTCTTGCGGAGCTTATTTTTATATTATGGTGTGATCCACACTGAGCCTGTGAGGGTTTGTGTGTTACTCATGAAATATAGACTGCGATGTAAAAATTACCCCAACACTGTATACAGCTGTAGGCTTCTGATACATTTCCCTTTTTGTACTTTTTATATTCTGGTCTAATCCATAATGTGCCTGTGAGTGTCTGTGTGTGGCTCCTGAAATATATTTAGACATAGTAACATAGTAACATAGTAACATTTAGATTTTTTTTTCACAATAATTTATAAACCTACTTTCTGAATGATACAGTGGCCTTTTTCAGCTTTTTATATTCTTGTCTTATCGATCCTGAGCCTCAGAGCATCATTGTCTGCCTCCTGAAATATATACGGAGATTTTTAATGTTTTCCCTAAACTTTATATACCTGGTATCTAAATGATACAGTACCTCTTTTCAGCTTTTTATATTCTTGGCTAATCGATACTGAGCCTTTGAGCGTCATTGTCTGCCTCCTGAAATAAATACGGAGATTTAGAAGTTTTTCCCTATACTTTATAGACCTGGTATCTGAATGATACAGTGGCCTTTTTCTGCTTTTTAGATTCTTGTCTAATCGATACTGAGCCTTTGAGCGTCATTGTGTGCCTCATTAAATATATACGGAGATTTAGAATTTTTGCTATATTTTTGATTGAGGAAACATTCAAGGCTCTTAAAAATGTGACAGAAGTCACACAAAAACAGCGCAGAAGGCGAGGATTCATGTGGACCCTTCTTGGCGGAGAGGATCCCCAATAAACCATCCCCGTCCCTCCGAGGCAGAAGGCCACAGCAAGGTTCAGGGATCTTCGATGCTCTCCCTAGCCGATGACGGGGGAGAGACGTTTTCGTGCTCCCAGTATACAACCAGACTGCCACTCTAATGGAGCTGGGAGCCCTGTTTCATGTTGGTTTCTCAGGCCAAAGCTGACCGGACCTTTGACCGGGTTTTTCAAAATTCCCCATCATGACCAGAAGGCCAGGAATGGGGGGGGGGGGGGTTGCTTAAGAAAGTATGAAAGGCCTGGTGCGGGGTGCTACAGAGTCCAAGACTTTCCTGGTATCTCACTCCAAGCAAGCTCAGACTCCCACCAGGTCGACCAAATCCTGAGGCACATTGCAACATAAGCCCTCACACTTGCCCAGCCTAGTGACTTTGATCCTGGGGTGCCATGCCTTTCCCCCAGATGGATATCTGAGCCACCTGGCATACTAGCAAGTGCACCAACCCAGTGTGTATTGTGTATGAATGTACTAGGGTGGTAGGAGCAGGCCACCTTTTTGAAAGAGAATACACTTGATCTTAGCCAAAAGTCCTGGTATATGAATGATACAGTGCCCTTTTTCAGCTTTTAGATTCTTGTCTAATGGATACTGAGCCTTTTGAGCGTCATTGTCTGCCTCCTTAACCCCTCTCTGCCATGCGACGTACTATCCCGTCCATGGTACCTGGGCCCGTATGACCAGGGATGTGAGAGTACGTCGCATTTTGCAGATCGCGGCCAGGTGTCAGCTGATTATCACAGCGGACACCCGGCAATATGTGCCAGGAGTGGTCACGGACCGCTCCCGGCACATTAACTCCTGGCACACCGCGATCAAACATGATCGCGGTGTACCGGGGGCACAGGGAAGCATCACGCAGGGAGGGGCTCCCTGCATGCTCCCCTGAGACCCTCAGAACAGCGCGATGTGACCGCACTGTTCTGAGGGCC
This sequence comes from Oophaga sylvatica, assembly GCA_033576555.1. NCBI lineage: Eukaryota > Metazoa > Chordata > Amphibia > Anura > Dendrobatidae > Oophaga > Oophaga sylvatica. The sequence continues at coordinate 156,332,816 of JARQOD010000007.1, forward strand.
TCTTCCCTGCAGGACCCCGGATCCAAGATGGCCGCCGGGTCCTGCAGGGAGGCGGCTTCCTCAGTGCCTGCTGAGAGCAGGCGCTGAGGAAGCCTGCAGCACTGCCTGTCACATCGCTAATGTGACAGTGTGCTGTGCACACTGTCACACCAGCGATCTGACCCTAAACTGTGATGTCCCATCCTGGGACAAAGTAAAAAAGTTAAAAAAAAATAAAAAAATAAATCACACATGTAAAAAAAAATTCCCAAATAAAGAAATAAAAAATTCCCAATAAATTAATTTCTTCATGTAAATAAAAAAGCAAACAAACAATAAAAGTACACATATTTGGTATTGCTGCGTCCGTAATGACCCGCCCTATAAAATTCTGCCACTAGTTAACCCCTTTAGTGAACCCCTTAAAAAAAAAATAAATAAAGACAAAGCAAAAAACAATGCTTTATCATCATACCGCCGAGCAAAAAGTGGAATAACACGCGATTAAAAATTCGGATATATGTTATGTTTTGGTAGCTGAGGAGGGCAGGAGCAAAAAACCGCAAAGGCAGCCAAACACCAGAGAGGTTGGGAACTGATAGGTTGCAGACCCCTAAACTAACCGCACAACTAGAAGCAGCCGTGGGACGTTCCTACTGTGCCCTAGACGCCTCCTCACAGCCGGAGAGATAGCTATCCCTGAAGATGGAAAGAGGAAAGCTAACTGCCCCGGAGTAGACCCCAAAAGAATAGGAAGCCCCCAAACATATAATGGCGGTTAGACAAGATGAAAACACGAACACAGACAGACAATAGATTGAGCAAACGCTGGGGCCCAAAATTGTCTAGATAGGACAGCACAGGAGAGAATATTGTCTGCAAACCAGAAAAACCCTAGGAAAAACTCCAACACTTCTGAATCTAAAAACACTGAGACCACACGGTCTCGACCACCTATATAAGATCTCTGGTGTGAACACGCAGCCACCCAGCAGTAAAAAATCACAAGAACTGAGCAAATGAACTATTTGAGAACAGACCAGCACAAGCCCCCAAAGGGGACCCGGCTGAACTCAAAAGCAATGCAGCAAAAACAAGGAAAACCAAACCACAGAAAAAAAAACAGAAAGTAACTTATCTGAATGATAGCAGGAGATAACAGAAAAGCAAGCTGAATTCCAACCTAGACCAGGAAGAACAATTGATCACCGGCAAGGATCATGGGAGGTCAGCTCACTTATATCAGGCCAATCCGTCCCATCTGATAACCACTTATCAATAGCAGGTGGTGGACTTTTGCTGTTCAACATAGGTTCAATACCCTCAGCAACCACCAGAGGGAGCCTCAGCTCCGAAGTCTCCAACGCGTTCACAACAGATATAAATAAACATGGTACTGCTGAAAACGTTATCTTGTCCCGCAAAAAACAAGCCGCCATACAGCGTCATCAGCGAAAAAATAAAAAAGTTATAGCTCGCAGTATAAAGCGCTGCATAAATAACTATTTTTTATATAAAATTGTTTTTATTGTATAAAAGCGCCAAAACATAAAAAAATGATACAAATGAGGTATCGCCGTGATCGTACTAACCCGAAGAATAAAACTGCTTTATCAATTTTACCACACGCGTAACGGTATAAACTCCTCCCAAAAGAAATTCATGAATTGCTGATTTTTGTTCGTTCTAATCTCCCAAAAATTGTAATAAAAAGCGATCAAAAAATGTCATGTGCCCAAAAATGGTACCAATAAAAACGTCAACTCGTCCCACAAAAAATAAGACCTCTCATGACTCTGTGGGCCAAAATATGCAAAAATTATAGCTCTCAAAATGTGGTGATGCAAAAATATTTTTTGCAATAAAAGCGTCTTTTAGCGTGTGACAGCTGCCAATCATAAAAACCCGATAGAAATAGTAAATCAAACACCCTTTATCACCCCCTTAAAGGAAAAATAATAAAATTAAAGAAATGTATTTATTTCCAGTTTCCGGTTAGGGTTGGGGCTAAAGTTAGAATTAGGGTTAGGGTTGGGATTAGGGTTAGGAGTGTGTTAGGGTTAGGTTTGTGGTTAGGGTTATGATTAGGGTTGGGATTAGGTTTAGGGTGTGTTGGGGTTTGGGTTGGAGTTAGAATTGGGGGTTTCCACTGTTTAGGCACATCAGGGGCTCTCGAAATGTGACATGGCGTCTGATCTCAAATCCAGCCAATTCTGCGTTGAAATAAGTCAAGCGGTGCTCCTTCCCTTCTGAGCTCTGCCATGAGCCCAAACAGTAGTTTACCCCCACATATGTGGTATCAGGTACTTAGGACAAATTGCAAAATAACTCTTGGGGTCTAATTTCTTCTGTTACCCTTGGGAAAATAAAAAATTGGGGCGAAAATATTTTTGTCGAAAAAAATTATGATTTTTTTTATGGCTCTGTTATAAACTTCTGTGAAGTACTTGGGGGTTCAAAGTTCTTCTCACACATCTAGATATGTTCCTTGGGTGGTCTAGTTTCCAAAATGGGGTCATTTGTGGTGGGTTTCCAATGTTTAGGCTCATCAGGGGCTCTCCAAACGCGACATGACACCCGCAAACCATTCCATCAGTCTGCAATCCAAAACGTCACTACTTCCCTTCCGAGCCCCGACGTGTCCCCATACGGTAGTTTTCTCCCACATATTTGTTATCCGCGTACTCAGGACAAATTGGACAACAACTTTTGGAGTCCAATTTCTCCTGTTACCCTTGAGAAAATAAAAAGTTGGGGACTAAAAGATCATGTTTGTGGAAAAAATATGATTTTTTTTTATTTTCATGCTCGGGCGTTATAAACTTTAGTGAAACACCTGGGGGTTCAAAGTTCTCACCACACATCTAGATAAGTTCCTTGAGGGGTCTAGTTTCCAAAATGGTGTCATTTGGGTTTCCACTGTTTAGGCACATCAGGAGCTCTCCAAACACGACATGACGTCCAGCCAATTCTGCGTTGAAAAAGTCAAACAGTGCTCTTTTCCTTCTGAGCTCTGCCATGCACCCAAACAGTGGTTTACCCCCACATATGGGGTATCAGCGTACTCAGGACAAATTGCACAATAACTTTTGAGGTCTTGTTACCGTTGGGAAAAAAAGACAATTTTTGTTGGAAAAAGTCAAATGGTGCTCCTTCCATTCCAAGCTCTGCCGTGCGCCCAGTGGTTCCCCCACATATGGGGTATCAGCGTACTCAGGACAAATTGAACAACAGTGTTACCCTTGGGAAAATAAAAAATTGGTGACTAAAAGATCATTTTTGTGTGAAAAAAATAGGATTTTTTATTTTCATGCCCGGGCTTTATAAACTTGTGTGAAGCACTTGTGGGCTCAAAGTGCTCACCACAGATCTAGATAAGTTCCATAGGGGGTCTAGTTTCCAAAATGGTGTTACTTGTGGGGATTTCCACTGTTTAGGCGCATCAGAGGCTCTCCAAACGCAACATGGCGTCCTATCTCAAGTCCAGCAAATTTTGACCCTTACGAGCCCTGCCGTGTGCCCAAACAGTGGATTTTCCCACACATATGGGGTATTGGCGTACTCAGGAGAAATTGCAGAACAACTTTATCTGTCCATTTTCTCCTTTTACCCTTGTGAAAATAAAAAAAAGTTTGTAAAAGATCATTTTTGTGACTAAAAAGTTAAATACTGTATATATACTCGTGTATAAGCCGAAATTTTCAGCACCTGTTTTTGTGCTGAAAATGCCTCCTCGGCTTATACACGAGTCATTGGGCAGAAACCAGCGGGAGAGGGGGTGCCACGGCATGAGCCAGTGGCTGGGACATCATACTCACCCTCCCCGCGCCATCGCTGAACGTCCCGGCAATCCTCCGTTGTACCCGGCTTCCTGCAGCTCTCCTGTGCTGAGCGGTGACGTAATACCGCTCATTAAGGTCATGTAATATGAACGCGACGCCACTCCCATAGGCGTGATGATGGAGGAGGATGGGGGGAGCATGGAGGAGGACAAGGAGCACGGAACAGGATGGGGGGAGGACGGAGAGTATGGAGCAGGACGAGGGGGAGGATGGAGAGCACGGAGCAGGACGAGGGGGAGGAAGGAAAGCACAGAGGAGCACAGAGCAGGACGGGGGAAGGATGGAGAGCATGGAGCAGGACGAGGGGGAGAATGGAAAGCACAGAGGTACACGGAGCAGGATGGGGGGAGAACGGAACGCACGGAGCAGGACGAGGGGGAGGATGGAAAGCACAGAGGAGCGCGGAGCAGGACGGGTGAGGACGGAGAGCACGGAGCAGGACAAGGGGGAGGATGGAAAGCACAGAGGAGCACGGAGCAGGACGGGGGGGCACAGGAGGACGGAGCAAGAAGAATGGGGTAGCACAGAGGAGGACGGAGCAGAAGGGGGAGGACTGAGGAGGAAGGGGGGAGCACAGCGGAGGACGGAGCAGGAAGGGGGAGCACAGAGCTGGATGGGGAGCACGGAGCAGGACGGGGGGAGCACAGCACGACGGTGGTTTATACACCTGGCTTATACTCGAGTCAATAAGCTTACCCAGTTTTCCGTGGCAAAATTAGGGGCCTCGGCTTATACTCGGGTCGGCTTATACTCGAGTATATACGGTATTCATTTTTTCCTTTCACGTTGCTTCAGCTCCTGTGAAGCACCTGAAGGGTTAATAAACTTCTTGAATGTGGTTTTTGAGTACCTTGAGGGGTGCAGTTTTTAGAATGGTGTCACTTTTGGGTATTTTCTGCCATATAGACCCCTCAAAGTGACTTCAAATGTGAGGTGGTCCCTAAAAAAATGGCTTTGTAAATTTTGTTGTAAAAATGAGAAATCGCTGGTCAACTTTTAACCCTTATAATTTCCTAACAAAAAAAAATTTTGGTTTCAAAATTGTGCTGATGTAAAGTAGATATGTGGGAAATGTTATTTCTTAACAATTTTGTGTGACATATTTCCTGTTTTAAGGGAATAAAAATTCAAAGTTTGAAAATTGCAAAATTTTCAAAATTTTTGACATATTTGCATTTTTTTTTCAAAAATAAACACAAGTTATATCGAAGAAATTTTACCACTAACGTGAAGTACAATATGTCACGAGAAAACATTCTCAGAATCGCGAAGATCCGTTGAAGCGTTCCAGAGTTATAACCTCATAAAGAGACAGTGGTTAGAATTTTAAAAATTGGCCCTGTCATTAACGTGCAAACCACCCTTGGTGGTTAAGGGGTTAAAAAAAAATGGTTTTGCAAAATTTGTTGTTAAAATGAGAAATTGCTGGTCAACTTTTAACCCTTATAGCTTCCTAACAAAAGAAAATATTTGTTTCCAAAATTGTGCTGATATAAAGTAGACATGTGGGAAATGTTATTTATTAACTATTTTGTGCGATATGACTCTCTAATTTTAAGATCGTAAAAATTAAAATTTGAAAATTGCAAAATTGTCAAAATTTTCACCAAATTTCCATTTTTTTCTCAAACGAAAATCATATCAAAGACATTTTACCACAAGCATGAAGTACAATATGTCAAGAGAAAACTCTGAATAAGTGGCATCCATTGAAGCGTTCCAGACAGGGCCGGCGTCAGAACCCGGCCTATCCGGGCAAGTGCCGGGGCCCTGAGCAGGCGGGGGGGCCCACTTGTTGTCGGGCGCCCGTCAGCGGAGGAGAGCGGTACCAGCGCCGCCACTGGGCCCCCCCTGCTTCCTCAAGGCCCTGGCAGCAGCCGGCGCAATACTTAACTCTCCCCGTGCCTCCGCAGCTCCGGGCTCCAGGGGGCACCTGCAGGGCGCCCGCGCTTCCTCACAGCAGCACCGCTGAATGACGTCATCATTCAGCGGCCGGCTGTGGCGCCGGACAGGTGAGATGTGATATGTGTGTGTCTGTGTCTGCTTCTGCCTGCGTCTGTGTTTGTAGTGTGGTGCTTTGTGTGTGTGTATGTGAGCGAGTGCTGCGGTGCTGTCTGTGTGTGATGGTGGTGGGGGGAGGCAGTGATGATGATGATGGGAGGCAATGATGATCATGATAATAGGGAGTGTTTCCACAGCGCCCTTTCCTGAGCCGTAATAGTGCAGAACGCAGCACAGTGCAGAGGAAACCTCCATATTTTGTATGGAGCATTATATGGGGTCCAATATTCTTTATGGAGCATTATATTTGGCCCATAATACTGTATGGAGGACTATGTGGTGCCGATAATATTGTATGGAGGACTGTACTGTCCAGTCTGTACTGTGCGCTGTGAGGATTTGGTGGTTTCTGAGCTATTGTACAATTTACAATAGATATCAGTCATGTAATGGAAGAAGAGAAGTGTTTGGCATTGTACTATACCCATATTTCTCTGCAGTATCTGTGCATCATGAATCGTGGTCTGTGTTAAAGGGGCCCACTGAGACTCTTTCGCCCGGGGCCCATAAAAACCTGGAGCCTGCCCTGGTTCCAGAGTTATCAACTCATAAAGTGACAGTGGTCAGAATTGCAAAAACTTATTTTCCCCACTGTATGTCACCTCAGGCGAATGTGGTTGTGTTGTGATCTGCAAGGTATTGCAACCGCGACAATGTGGTGGCAAAATGTCCTGCTGGTTCTGACTTTTTGCTATTTGCTTATTTTGGTTGTAGTTCCTTGTGGGTCGTTTCTTTTCCATTATGTAGCTGAGACACAGCGATCTTGTGTCATGGCTAAAGTCATCGTTTAGCCCCAACCTATACCAGTGCAGAGTATCTCAGAAAAAGGCCGGGTCACATGTTCAGTATTTGGTCAGTATTTTACATCAGTATTTGTTAGCCAAGAAAAATGCAGACGTGGTGCATGTGTTTCTATTATACCGTATATACTCATGTATATACGACCCGTGTACAAGCCGACCCGTGTACAAGCCGACCCCCCTACTTTTGCCACAAAAAACTGGGAAAACTTATTGACTCGCGTATAAGCCGGGTGTATAAACAGCCGTCCTGCTCTGTGCTTCCCCCATCCAGCTCCATGCTCCCCCATTGTCCTCTGTGCTCCCCCCTCCTGCTCCATCCTCCGCTGTGCTCCCCCCTTCCTGCTTCGTCCTCATCTGTGCTCCCCCCTTCCTGCTCCGTCCTCCTGTGCCCCCCGTCCTGCTCCGTGCTCCTCTGTGCCCTCCATCCTCCCCCCCCGTCCTGCTCCGTTCTCCTCTGCGCTCTTCATCTTCCCCCCGTCCTCTCCCGTGCTCCTCTGTGCTCTCCATCTTCCCCCCGTCCTCACCCCGTGCTCCTCTGTGCCCTCCATCCTCCCCCCGTCCTGCTCCGTGCTCCTCTGTGCCCTCCATAATCCCCCCCATCCTGCTCCATCCTCCCCCCGTCCTGCTCCGTGCACCTCTGTGCTCTCCGTCCTCACCCCTCGTCCTGCTCCGTGCTCATTGTCCTCCTCCATGCTTCCCCCTTCCTCCGTTCTCCCCCGTCATACTCACCCTCCCCGTGCCATCGCTGAATGTCCCAGCAATCCTGCGTTGTACCCGGCTTCCTGCAGCTCTCCTGTGCTGAGCGGTGACGTAATACCGCTCATTAAGGCTATGAATATGGACGCCACGCCTATGGGAGTGTCGTCGCGTCCATATTACATGACCTTAATGAGCGGTATTACGTCACCGCTCAGCACAGGAGAGCTGCAGGAAGCCGGGTACAACGCAGGATTGCCGGGACGTTCAGCGATGGCATGGGGAGGGTGAGTATGATGTCCCAGCCACCGGCTCCTGCCGCGGCACCCCCTCCCCCGCTGGTTTCTGCCCAATGACTCGTATAAGCCGAGGGGGCATTTTCAGCACAAAAGGTGCTGAAAATCTTGGCTTATACACGAGTATACTTTTCCTCTTTGGGTATGTTCACACTGGACTTATTTGCTGCGTTTTTTTTAATGCTTATTTTCAGCTGCTTTTTACAGTACCAGCATGATGTGACCATACAGCCAGTTGTCCAGCAGAGACAATGAGCAACGAACCTAAACGCCATCCACTTGAATGGGGGGCCCCGAATATACAGTGTTAGCCACGCTGTCATGTACATGCGTTTCTGATCAGTGGAGGAAAAAAATTGGTTTGGTACTTTGTTAGCCAGTAGAAAAAAACATATGGAGTGCTCTCAGTGGGAGAAGCAAAATAGGAATCTTGTGGGTATACCTTTTAATGGCTAACAAAATATAGTGAATGATATTACAAAGCAAGCTTTCGAGACTGCTTAGGTCTCTTCATCAGGCTGGTATGACAAAATATTTGAAGAAACCCAATTATATACAGTGAAAAGCACAAGCATGGTGTGATACATGGACATTTAAATAAACAAACACTGAGCTTAACCCCTTAACGACAAAGCCATTTTGTAGGTTAGAGACCAGGCCAATTTTTACAATTCTGACCACTGTCTCTTTATGAGGTTATAACTCTGGAACGCTTCAACTGATCTTGGCGATTCTGAGATTGTTTTCTCGTGACATATTGTACTTCATGATAGTGGTAAAATTTCTTCAATATAACTTGCGTTTATTTATGAAAAAAACGGAAATATGGCAAATTTTGAAAATTTAGCAATTTTCAAACTTTTAATTTTTATGCCATTAAATCAGAGAGATATGTCACAAAAAGTAGTTAATAAATAACATTTCCTACATGTCTACTTTACATCAGCGCAATTTTGGAACCAACATTTTTTTTTTGTTAGGAAGTTATAAGTGTTAAAAGTTGACCAGCAATTTCTCATTTTTTCAACAAAATTTACAAAACCATTTTTTTAGGGACCACCTCACATATGAAGTGAATTTGAGGGGTCAATATGACAGAAAATACCCAAAAGTCACACCATTCTAAAAACTGCAACCCTCAAGGTGTTCAAAGTCACATTCAAGAAGTTTATTAACCCTTTAGGTACTTCACAAGAATTGAAGCAATGTGGAAGGAAAAAATGAACATTTAACTTTTTTCCCAAAATTTTTCTTTCGACACAATTTTTTAAATTTTGTTAAGGGTATCAGGAGAAAATGAACCACAATATTTGTTGTACAATTTCTCCTGAGTACACCGATACCCCATGTGTGGGGGAAAACCAATCTTTAGGTGCACGGCAGTGCTCAGAAGGGAAGGAGCATCATTTGAGATTTTGAATGTCAAATTGGCTGGAATCGAGAGCGGACACCATGTCGCGTTTGGAGAGTCCTTGATGTACCTAAACAGTGGAAACCCCCCATAAGTGACCCCATTTTGGAAACTAGACCCCCCAAGGAACTTATCTAGATCTGTGGTAAGCACTTTGAACCCCCAAGGGCTTCACAGAAGGTTATAACGTAGAGCCGTAAAATTTAACCCCTCTCTGACATTAGACGTACTATCCCGTCCATAAAACCCGTGCCAATCTGACCATGGACGGGATAGTACGTCATAGGCGATCGCCGCCGGGTGTCAGCTGATTATCACAGCTGACACCCGTGACTGTGTGTCAGGAGCGGTCACTGACCGCTCCCGGCACATTAACCCCTAGCACACCGCGATCAAACATGATTGCGGTGTACTGGGGGCACAGGGGAGCATTGCGCAGGAAGAGGGCTCCCTGCGCTCCCCCTGAGACCCTCAGACCAGCGCGATGTGATCGCGCTGTTCTGAGGGCTTCCTCCCTCCCAGGACCCGGATCCAAGATGGCGCCGGGGTCCAGGAGGGAGGCGACTTCCTCAGTGCCTGCTGTGAGCAGGCACTGAGAAGTTTCTGCACTGCCTGAGCGATCGCTGGTGTGACAGAGTGCTGTGCACACTGTCACACCAGCAATCTGATAAAATACAGTGATGTCCCACCCTGGGACAAAGTAAAAAAGTTAAAAAAATAAAAATAAACATGTTATAAAAAAAAATCCAAAATAAATAAAAAAAAAAAAATTCCCCTATAAATTAATTTCTTCCTGTAAATAAAAAAAACAAAACAATAAAAGTACACATATTTGGTATCGCCGCGTCCGTAACGACCCCCCCTATAAAACTGTCCCACTAGTTAACCCCTTTAGCGAACCCCTTAAAAAAAAAAAAAAACAAAGCAAAAAATCAGTGCTTTATCATCATACCGCTGAACAATAAGTGGAATAACACGCGATCAAAAAGACCGATATAAATAAACATGGTACCGCTGAAAACGTCATCTTGTCCCGCAAAAAACGAGCCGCCATACAGCATCATCAGCGAAAAAATAAAAAAGTTATAGCTCGCAGAATAAAGCGATGCAAAAATAATTATTTTTTATATAAAATTGTTTTTATTCTATAAAAGCGACAAAACGTAAAAAAATGATATAAATGAGGTATCGCCGTAATCGTACTAACCCGAAGAATAAAACTGCTTTATCAATTTTACCACACGCGGAACGGTATAAACGCCTCCCCCAAAAGAAATTCATGAATTGCTGATTTTTGTTCATTCTAACTTCCCAAAAATCGAAATAAAAAGCGATCAAAAAATGTCACGTGCTCAAAAATGGTACCAATAAAACGTCAACTCGTACCTCAAAAAATAAGACCTCACATGACTCTGTGGGCCAAAATATGCAAAAATTATAGCTCTCAAAATGTGGCGATGCAAAAAGTATTTTTTGCAATAAAAAGCGTCTTTTAGCGTGACAGCTGCCAATCATAAAAACCCGCTATAAATAGTAAATCAGAACCCCTTTTATCATCCCCTTAGTTAGGGAAAAATAATAAAATAAAAAAAATGAATTTATTTCCATTTTCCTGTTAGGGTTAGGGTTGCGGCTAAAGTTAGGGTTGGCGCTAAAGTTAGGGTTAGGGTTGGGATTAGGGGTGTGTTAGGGTTAGGTTTGTGGTTAGGGTTGGGACTAGGGTTAGGGGTGTGTTGGGGTTAGGGTTGGAGTTAGAATTGGGGGTTTCCACTGTTTAGGCACATCAGGGGCTCTCCATATGTGACATGGCGTCTGATCTCAATTCCAGCCAATTCTGCGTTGAAAAAGTCAAACGGTGCTCCTTCACTTTTGAGCTCTGCCATGCGTCCAAACAGTAGTTTACCCCCGCATATGGGGTATCAGCGTACTCTGGACCCCAAGATTTATTGTGCAATTTGTCCTATTTCTTCTGTTACCCTTGGGAAAATAAAAAACTGGGGGCGAAAATATCATTTTTGCAAAAAAAAAATGATTTTTTTGTTTTTACGGCTGTACGTTATAAACTTCTGTGAAGCACTTCGGGGTTCAAAGTGCTCACCACACATCTAGATAAGTTCCTTGTGGGGTCACTTGTGGGGGGTTTCCACTGTTTAGGTGCATCAGGGGCTCTCCAAATGCGACATGACGCCCCCAGACCATTCCATCAAAGTCTGCAATCCAAAACGTCACTACTTCCCTTCCGAGCCCCGACGTGTGCCCATACAGTAGTTTTCTCCCACATATTGGGTATCAGCGTACTCAGGACAAATTGGACAACAACTTTTGGGGTCCAATTTCTCCTGTTACCCTTGTGAAAATAAAATATTGAGTGAAACACCTGGGGGTTCAAAGTTCTCACCACACATCTAGATAAGTTCCTTGAGGGGTCTTTGTTTCCAAAATGGTGTCATTTATGGGGGTTTCCACTGTTTAGGCAGATCAGGAGCTCTCCAAACACGACATGGCGTCCAGCCAATTCTGCCATGCACCCAAACAGTGGTTTACTCCCACATATGGGGTATCAGCGCACTCAGGACAAATTGCACAATAACTTTTGGAGTCTTGTTATCCTTGGAAAAATAAAAATTGGGGTGAAAAGATCATTTTTGTGGAAAAAATATGATTTTTAAATTTTATGGCTCTACGTTATAAACTTGTGTGAAGCACTTGGGGGTTCAAATTGCTCACCAAAGGTCTAGATAAGTTCCTTAGGGGATCTAGTTTCCCAAATGGGGTCATTTGTGGGGGGTTTCCACTGTTTAGGCACATCAGGGACTATCCAAATGCAACATGGCATCCAATCTCAATTCCAGCCAATTTTGGTTGGAAAAAGTCAAATGGTGCTCCTTCCCTTCCGAGCTCTGCCGTGCGCCCAAACAGTGGTTCCCCCCACATATGGGGTATCAGCGTACTCAGGACAAATTGGACAACAACTTAAAGTGGTCCAATTTCTCCTGTTACCCTTGTGAAAATAAAATATTGTGGGCAAAAAAATCATTTTTGTAAAAAAAAAAAAACATTTTTTATTTTTACGGCTGTACGTTATAAACTTCTGTGAAGCACTTCGGGGTTCAAAGTGCTCACCACACATCTAGATAAGTTCCTTAGGGGGTCTAGTTTCCAAAATGGGGTCACTTGTTGGGGGTTTCCACGGTTTAGGCTCATCTGGGGCACTGCAAACGGAACATGACCCCCATTAAAGTCTGCATTCCAAAACATTACTACTTCCTTTCCAAGCCCTGCCGTGCACCCAAACAGTTTCCCCCCCCCACATATGGGGTATCAGCGTACTCAGGACAAATTGGACAACAACTTTTGGGGTCCAATTTCCTTGGGAAAATTCAAAAATTTGGGACTAAAAAATCATTTTTGTGGAAAATTGTTTTTTGTTTTTTTTCACACCCAGGCATTATAAACTTTTGTGAAACACTTGGGGGTTCAAAGTGCTCACAACAGATCTAGATAAGTACCTTAGGGGGTCTAGTTTCCAAAATGGTGTCACTTGTGGGGGGTTTCCACTGTTTAGGCGCATCAGAAGTTCTCCAAACGCGACATGGCGTCCATTCTCAATTCCAGCCAATTTTAGTTTGAAAAAGTCAAACGGCGCTCCTTCCCTTACGAGCTCTGCCTTGTGCCCAAACAGTGGCTTTCCCCCACATATGGGGTATTGGCGTACTCAGGAGAAATTGCACAACAACCTTATCTGTCCATTTTCTCCTTTAACCCTTGTGAAAATAAAAAAAAAGTTTGTAAAAGATCATTTTTGTGGCTAAAAAGTTAAATATTCATTTTTTCCTTACACGTTGCTTTAGTTCCTCTGAAGCACCTGAAGGGTTAATAAGCTTCTTGAATGTGGTTTTGAGTACCTTGAGGGGTGCAGTTTTTAGAATGGTGTCTCTTTTGGGTATTTTCTGCCATATAGACCCCTGAAAGTGACTTTAAATGTGAGGTGGTCCCTAAAAAAAATGGCTTTGTAAATTTTGCTGTAAAAATGAGAAATCGCTGGTCAACTTTTAACCCTTATAACTTCCTAACAAAAAAAAATTTTTGGTTCCAAAATTGTGCTGATGTAAAGTAGACATGTGGGAAATGTTATTTCTTAACTATTTTGTGTGATATATTTCTCTGTTTTAAGGGAATAAAAATTCAAAGTTTGAAAATTGCAAAATTTTCAAAATTTTCGCCATATTTTCGTTTTTTTCAAAAATAAACGCAAGTTATATGGAAAAAATTTTACCACTAACTTGAAGTACAATATGTCACGAGAAAACAGTCTCAGAATCGCGAAGATCTGTTGAAGCGTTCCAGAGTTATAACCTCATAAAGAGACAGTGGTCAGAATTGTAAAAATTGGCCCGGTCATTAACGTGCAAACCACCCTTGGGGGTGAAGGGGTTAAAAATCATATTTTTTCCGCAAAAATGATCTTTTCACCCCCAATCTTTCTTTTTCAAAGGATAAAAGGATCCCAAAAGTTATTGTGCAATTTGTCCTGAGTACGCTGATACCCCATATGTGGGGGTAAACCACTATTTGGGCGCATGGCAGAGCTCGGAAGGGAAGCAGCGCCATTTGACTTTTTTGGCTGGAATTGAGATTGGACGCCATGTCGCATTTGGAGAGTCCCTGATGTGCCTTAACAGTGGAAACCCCCCACAAGTGACCCCATTTTGGAAACTAGACCCTCCAAGGAACTTATCTAAATGTGTTGTGAGAGCTTTGAACTCCCAAGGGCTTCACAGAAGGTTATAACGTAGAGCCGTAAAATTAAAAAACCATATCTTTTCCACAAAAAAAGAATTATTCTTACCGTTAATTCGGTTTCTAGTAGCATTCCATGACAGCATAGGAGGATGTCTCCTTGTCCTATTGGGGGACAGGAACACAGAGAGGTTAAAAACCCCTCCCACCTCCCATTAACCAGTGTTTTACCACCACATTTAGGAACGGTTACCTTTAGCATTCTCAGAACTTAATCCAAGAATTTCGGGAGGGAATTGGCGCTGTCGTGGAATGCTACTAGAAACCGAATTAACTGTAAGAATAATTATTTTTTCTCTAGTAGCCTTCCACGACAGTATAGGAGGTATACCAACCAACTCAATTTCAAGGGGGGGGTAACGGCCTGGAGAACTGTCCGGCCGAAAGCTAGGTCCCGATTGGACCAAAAGTCTAATCTGTGATGTTTCGTGAAGGTGTGACGAACGGTGCCGCGATCCGCCACACGGTAGCCCGGGGGTCACGGCTTGTGATCCCACCGCTGCCACCACATGTGATGGGAACGTGCACACACACGACGGCTGCTGCCGTCCGACCCAGTAAACTGCAGGGATTTATAACTATCCCACTTCCACTTAGGAACTTGCAGCTCTCTGGCGCCCCCCTTTACCCTCAGGTCAGTCAGGGAACTGCACCTAGGATAATTAGTCGCCAGACGGGTCACTTGGATGTGTGCTGGCTATTGGGCACGCTGCCGTGAGGGAATTATGATTACTCCTGGCTGCAGCCAGGCAGTACCCTTATAAGACCCGTTCTGTCACTGCCAGCGTCCCCCAATAGATTAACACTTTACACCCCTTTCCTTTAGCTGCCACCAGCTACGGGTTTGACTTAATACACAATTTATCAAGAGGGTCCGTAGCAACCCCAAAACAGTAGCGTAGTTACTTCAGGCACGTGCAGATTCGTTTATAGAGCAGGAGAAACAAACTAATAAATTTATAGGTTTATTCCTTAAAAACAGGCAATGCTTATATAATATAAAAAGAGGTAACAAACTGAGACAATATCGTTATGTACAGATGCAGTTATAAAATAAAATAGGATTAAGAATGAAAGTCACTCACATGGTTGTTAGATCATTTACAGGCAAGCCAGGCTGGGGGAAGGAGCCACACGTCATAGTTCATTGGGAGATCTCTCACTCAGCACGTCCCAGCAGAAAGAATTCTAGCGAGGAACTTCACTGTAAGACTTATGCATGTCAGCTTCTGACCTCACAAAAAGGGCTGGTCCTCTAGCCACCTCCCCTGGCTACAAGCTATGGTTTGAGCTCTGCGATATCATAAGGTTCATAACTCGTTCTGTGAACCTAGCAGAATAATGGCAGACCTATCAATGGTCTTGCTTTGAAATGACGGTTCCAATGAGCCCACACTTGGGTGGGCTAGTTCATGGGGCACCCGAGAATTCCATTTCTCGGGTTCTGTTGGAGTTACGGGTTTACCAGTACCACCGGAACGATGCCCATCGGCGCATGGTTCAACACAGTAACTTTCGTGTTTCTAGCGAATGCTCCCACCGTGTTATTAACCAAAAGAGAATGAATACTCCAACATGGCTGCTATAGGAAGAAAGCACGTGTTCGGACAATGCAGGACCCCTGCGGTGAAGCGGGAAAACTTCCAGCACTGGCAGCTCACATTACACTGCCTGAGTGCTGGCTGACAGGGGGGGAAGGGAAGCGTGAGCTGCAGAGAAAAGGAGGGAGGGGTAGTTTGCCCTGTGCTTGCAAACGGTGGGGGTTGTAGTACTATGGGGGAGAGTTCTGGAAACAGCACCAGAAATGAAGCTTCAGTATCATCACAGAAGGTATGCAAGGAAGCCCATGTTGCAGCCCTGCAAATCTGCTCAGACGAAGCTCCATCTCTTTCAGCCCAATATGCCGCTACGGATCTTGTTGAGTGGGCCTTCAGGGCCGCTGGCGGATCTATATTCTGGGCTAAGTAAGCTTCAGATATGGCTTTCTTTATCCAAGTGGCAATTGTGTTTTTTGCCACTTTTTTACCTTTATTTTTACCGTATAGTTGTATGAAGAGATTATGGTCAACTCTAAAAGATGATGAGAAATCAAGGTAGTGAAGAACAATTCTTCTGAAGTCTAGGGTATGGAACTCTTGCTCTTTAAGGTTCGCCTGGTTCTTGCAGAACGAAGGTAAAACTATGTCCTGTGAGCGGTGAAAATCTGATACCACCTTGGGTAGGAATGACGGATCAGGGCGAAATATGATAGTCATCCCTGATGAATAAATAGGGTTCTCGAATTGAGAGGGCCTGTAATTCCCCTATTCTGGCTGTGGAAATGGCGATCAGGAAGGCTGTTTTACATGCTAGCAGTTAAGGGGAACATGCCGTTAAAGGTTCGAAGGGAGGCCCTGTAAGTCCTTTGAGTACTATGTTTAGGTCCCATGGTGGGACGATAAACCGTTTCTTTGGGTGCAGTCTGAGTGCTGACACCATGAATCTTTTAATCCATTTATGGCCCGCTAGATCCTGGTCGAACACTGAACTTAGTGCCGACACCTGGACCTTTAACGTACTTGGTTTGAGACCCAGATCTAAACCTTTTTGTAAAAATCCAGTATTTTAGATATATCAGGTCGGAGTGGGTCTGGTATATCGGGATGGCACCAGGAGGAGAACTTTTTCCAGACCTTGCTGTAAATAGCATTAGTTACCGGTTTCCTGGATTTTTGTAGCGTGGCGATCACAGGTCCCGAAAGTCCTTTTTCTCTGGGCTTCAACAGCCAAGCTGCTAGGTTCAGTTTTCGAGGATCTGGGTGATGAAGATGACCCTGTTGGAGAAGATCGACCTCCTGTTGTAGCAAGATTGGTCCTTCTGCCCGTAACTCTAGAATGAGATGGAACCAACTTCTTTTTGGCCAGGCCGGTGCCACTAAGATGACCGGGACTTGATCGTCTTGAATTTTCCACAGAGTTCTTGCCAGGAGAGGTATCGGGGGAAAAACATAGGCCAGCTGGAAATTCCAGGAGTGACTGAACGCATCTACCCCTTGGCATCCATCCCCTGGACTTAGGGAAAAAAATGTTTCGACTTTGGCGTTCTACCCCGAGGCCATCAAATCCACTTCGGGAAGGCCCCACATCTCTGTAAGTGACCTGAAGATCTTCCTCTTCAGACTCCATTCCCCTGGTTGCAGATCTTGACGGCTCAGGAGGTCTGCCTGGGAGTTCTCTGATCCTTTCAGATGTACCGCTGATAAGGAAAGGAGATTGGATTCGGCCCATTGGAGAATATGATTTGATACATTCCTCAGGCTGTTAAATTTGGGACTCCCTTGGTGTTTGAGATGAGCCACTGTAGTCATGTTGTCCGAGAGTACTTTGACATGATAACTGTAATCAGAGAACTGGCTGCCTGGAAGGCCTTTTGTACTGCCTTTAGTTCTCTGTAGTTGGAGGATTTGATGCTGTCCTGCTGACTCCATAGGCCCTGAAAGGGAGTCTGTAGTACTACTGCTCCCCAGCCTCTCAAACTTGCGTCTGTGGTCACTGTTATTGAGGGTGTTTGAGACCAGGCTATTCCTCTGCGCAGGTTCGATAAATTTAACCACCAGGTTAGGGAGGTTTTGACTCTTCCTGGTGTTCGTATCTTCTTGTTCAGCAAGGCAGGGTTTCCATTCCAATCTCCTAGAATGTGTGCCTGTAGAACTCTGAAGTGGGCCTGAGCCCATGCAACGGATTGTATACAGGCTGTCATCGAACCCAACAGGGACATAGCTGTTCTCAGCGTTGGGGTTCTCTGATTCTTGAAGGCCAAAGCCTTGGTTATCAGGACTTGGCAGTGGTCGTCTGGTAGATATGAAGTCTGATTCTCCGCGTCTAGGAGAACTCCCAGAAACCTTATTACTTTTGAAGGTTGGAGTTGAGACTTCTTTATGTTGACGATCCATTCCAAACTCTGAAGGATGTCCCGAGTTTTGTCTACTCTTGATTCGAGGATATCGGCTGAGGGACCGATGATTAGAAGATCGTTCAGATAGGGAACTATAGCCACCCCTTGTTTCCGAATGTGTGCTACTGTTTCCGACATAATCCTTGAAAATACCCTTGGGGCTGAGGAAATCCCGAAGGGGAGTACATTGAACTGAAAATGTACTATCTCGTGATCTAGACAGACTGCAAATCTCAGATACTTCCGTTGTAGAGGGTGTATTGGGATGTGGAAATAGGCGTCTTTGAGATCTATGGTTGCCATAAACGAGTGAGGAGTTATCAAGGAAATGGCTGATTTTACAGATTCCATCTTGAATCTCTGATAGGTTACTGACTGATTGAGGATTTTTAGGTTTATTATAACCCTTGCTTTCCCGACGGTTTTTTCACTATGAAAATACGGGAGTAATGGCCTCTTCCTTGCTCGTTTAGCGGAACTGTAGAAATTCCGCCTGAGGCTACCAGTTGTTGAAGTTCCGTGGCAATCAGGGATTGGCTCTCTCGCGATGGTAGGGAGGTTACTGTCAACAACGGAGGGGGGGGAGTCACGAATTCTATTAAGAGGCCATCTCTTATCACGTTTAATACCCAGCGGCTGTTGGAAATTTTTTGCCAACTGTTTAAGAACTTCGAGAGTCTCCCCCCCACCCGCTGGGAGTCATTGCTTTTCCTGTTGCGCCTGCTGGGGGACAAGGATATTTTTAGGTTTCCCTTTAGCATGACTCCATCTTCCCGTCTTCCCTTTACCTCTATACTGAGTGGGTTGAGTCCGGGAGGGTCGAAAAACCTGTTTCTTGGGAGGTCTTTGCTCTGTAAGAGCTTTCTTCCTATCTGTGGCCTTTTCCAAGATGTCATCCAGAGCCGGCCCGAATACATAGTCGCCTTTAAAGGGGATGGAGCACAATTTTATTTTGGAAGTGACATCCCCGCTCCACATTTTAAGTCAGAGAGCTCTCCGAGCCGAATTCGTTTGGACCAGGTTCCTTGCCGCAATGCGTATGGATTCCATTGAGGAGTCAGCTAAAAATCCCGCTGCTTTATGCAGGATGGGTAGTGAGTCTAGCATGTCACCTCTTGGAGT
Organism: Oophaga sylvatica; assembly: GCA_033576555.1. Taxonomy (NCBI): domain Eukaryota; kingdom Metazoa; phylum Chordata; class Amphibia; order Anura; family Dendrobatidae; genus Oophaga; species Oophaga sylvatica. The sequence goes on from JARQOD010000007.1 coordinate 156,351,760, forward strand.
GCCCTGGGAGATATGGTTTTCCAGTTCCTGGAGCCAGCGATGGAGAGATCTGGCGACGCAGGTGGACGCTATATTACCTTTGAGGGCCGAAGTGGAGGTCTCCCAAGATTTTTTGAGAAGACTTTCGACTTTCCTGTCCATGGGATCCTTCAGCTGGGAGGAGTCCTCAAATGGCAGGGCCGTTATCTTTGCTACTCTTGCCACTTGAACATCCACTTTAGGGATATCCCACTTGATCTGATTTCCATCAAGGGGAAATCGATTTTTAAATTCTGAAGGGGTCGTAAGACGTTTTTCCGGAAGTTCCCACTCCCGTTCTATCATGTCAGATATACTCTTATGGACTGGAAAGCCGACCGACCGCTCCGCCTGGGCCCCACCAAAAAATTCATCCTGTACGGAATGAGGAATCTGTAGGTCTTCCAACCCCATAGTGTTGCGTACCGCAATTACTAGCTCCTCAATATATTCTGAGGAAAACAGGAATTTTCTTAATTCCGCGGTTTTATGAGCTAAGGGATTTTCCCATTTGGATGTAGATGACCCCTGGGATATATCGGACTCTGAATCCGATTGCTCCGCCTGGAACTTTCTCTTTTTTTGGAAGAGACGGACCAGGCTAGGGTGGTGAAGGCGGGGGTGGGGGAGCTAACGTGGCTAGTGAAGACTGCACTTCTTGTTTAATTAATGTGCGGATCTCATCTAACAACGAGGGATGCTCTACTCTGACCACTTTATCCGTGCACTTTTGGCAGAGCTTTTTACTGACAAGGGGGGACCCTTCAGTACTTACTGAAGCCAAGGGAGCGCTGGGCTCTGCAGTCGCTGGGCTGGACGTCTCCATAGCAGGATTTTCGGCCCATAGGCGCTTTCCTGCTGACGTCTTCAGGCAGTTTTTATACACTAGGTATAAGCGCTGCCCAGCTCTTTAGATTCCCCCTCCCCCTCTGATCCCAGCACAGGTGAAGACGAGTGCTAGCGGCGTCCAGCGGCTCAGGAATAGCCCTGCGTTCCACAGTCGAAAGCAAGACCCAAAAGTGATGTTCCACTTCTGGGTCAGACCGCACGTGGAGGGGAAGACGCCGGAGAGCTACAGGAGGCCTCCGGCGGGGAGAGTCGGGCCGCTTTATCCCCATGATGGGACGCAGGGAGACCGGCTCGGTGTGGTCCCAGGAGTCGGGAGCAGCCACGGAGGAGGGAGGCGCGAGGCCCCGACCACCGCTGCCCGGCAAGAAAGTGCGCACAGGTAACGCTGCAACAGCTGGCCACCAGTGTACTAGGATCTCTCCGTGCCCCAAGGGGGACAGGAATACACTGGTTAATGGGAGGTGGGAGGGGTTTTTAACCTCTCTGTGTTCCTGTCCCCCAATGGGACAAGGAGACATCCTCCTAAGCTGTCGTGGAAGGCTACTAGAGAAATGATCTTTCCACCCTCAATTTTTATTTTCCAAAGGGTAACAGGACCCAAAAAGTTATTGTGCAATTTGTCCTGAGTACGCTGATACCCCATATGTGGGGGTAAACCACTATTTTGACGCATGGCAGAGCTCGGAAGGGAAGGAGCGCCTTTTTCAAATGCAGACTTTGATGGAATGGTCTGTGGGTGTCATGTCACGTTTGGAGAGCCCCTAATGTGCCTAAAAAGTAGAAACCCCCCACAAGTGACTCCATTTTGGAAACTAGACCCCCAAGGAACTTATCTAGATGTGTGGTGAGCACTTTGAACCCCCAAGTGATTCACAGAAGTTTATAACGTAGAGCCGTGAAAATAAAAAAATCATATTTTTTTCCACAAAAATAACTTTTGCCCCCAAATTTTTATTTTTATAGGGATAACAGGAGAAATAGGACCCCAAAAGTTGATGTGCATTTTATCCTGAGTACGCTGATAATCCATATGTGGGGGGGGGACCACTATTTTGACGCATGGCAGAGCTCGGAAGGGAAGGAGCACCGTTTTTAAATGCAGACTTTGATGGAATGGTCTGCGGGTGTAATGTCGCGCTTGGAGAGCCCCTGATGTGCCTAAACAGTAGAAACCCCCCCACAAGTGACCCCATTTTGTAAACTAGACCCCCTATGGAACTTATCTAGATGTGTGGTCAGCACTTTGAACCCCCAAGGGCTTCACAGAAGTTTATAACGTAGAGCCGTGAAAATAAAAAAATCTTTTTTTTTTCCACAAAAATGACCTTTTTGCCCCAAAATTTTATTTTTATAAGGGTAACAGGAGAAATAGGACCCCAAAAGTTGATGTGCATTTTGTCCTGAGTACGCTGATACCCCATATGTGGGGAGGAACCACTGTGATCGCCTTACTGTGATCTTTGGGAGGCAGAATGAACAAATCCACAAAAGGTGAAAAATTGGTTTTCTTTTTTCCTCGTGCGGTATTAGCGATTAGGCGACTTTATTTTTCGGGTCGGTGCTATTACAGCGATACCCTTTTTTCATGTTTAGCTTCTGTCACACTCTAAAAGACGCTTTTTTTTGGAAGAATTTTTTGTAAGAAATTTTTGCATCGCCGTATTTTGAGAGCTATAATTTTTCCATATTTCGTCCGACAGAGTTATCTGTGGGCTTATTTTTTGCTGGACGAGCTGACGTTTTTATTGGTACCATATTCGGGCACATAACGTTTTTTGATCGCTTCCTATTCCGATTTTTGTGGAAGCAGAATGAACAAAAACCAGCAATTCAGGAATTGTTTTTTTTTTTTTACCTCCGTTCCGCGTGTGGTAAAATTGATAAAGCAGCTTTATTCTTCGGGTCACTACGATTACAGCGATACCTCATTTATATATTTTTTTTATGTTTTGGCGTTTTTTACACAATAAAAATTTTTATAGAAAAAATAATTATTTTTGCATAAGTTTATTCCGCGAGCTATAACTTTTTTATTTTTTCGCTGATGATGCTGTATAGCGGCTAGTTATTTGCGGGACAAGATGACGTTTTCAGCGGTACCATGATTATTTATATCCGACTTTTTGATCGCGTGTTATTGAACTTTTTCCAAACGGTATGATGATACCGCTTGGAAAAAGTATAATTTACTACTTTTTTGTGTTTTTTTTTTTTTTATGGCTTTCACTGAAGGGGTTAACTAGGGTTACTCTTTTATAGGTGGGATTTTTATGGACGCGGCGATACCAAACGTGTATTTTTTTTGTTTTTTTATTACATAAAAATGTATTTTTTGGGGAATTTTTTTAAGTTATTTTTTAATATTTTTTTTTTAATTTTTAAAAAAAAATGCTTTTTTTTTAACTTGTCCCTTTATGGGACTTTCACTTTTTTACTTTTTATTGCAGTTACAATGCATTGCAATGCTCCAGCATTGCAATGCATTGTACCTATAGTGAAAGCTGCTGTGACCATGATCACAGCAGCTTTCCGTAGCTAGATGACCCGGGGGTTGTCATGACAACCCCCGGGTCATCAAGGCAGAGATCGGGCCCTGCAAATACATTGCAGAGCGCCGATCTGAGGCAGAGGGAGCTCCCGAGCCTCTTCCTCCACCCCTGAGCGCTGCGATCGCGCTCTATCGCAGCAGTCAGGGGGTTAACAGCCAGGGGCGGCGGGGGCGCTGCTCCCGGCTGTTAGTGCAGGAAGCTCGGCCACTGCAGCGCTGCGCTCCTGCACTGATCGGGCAGAAGAGGCTGAAATTTCAGCCTCTTCTGCCTGATCGCTGCTGTGTTTGGTCAGTCAGATTGACTGACCAATCACAGCGCTGTAGGTGCGGGGACCAACGGCAAAGGTCCCCACACCGCTGGCCGTGCCTGTCAGCTCTCTGTGACATCTGTTGGCACTGAACTACCACTGCATATTTACACGCAGTGGTAGTTCAAAGGCATGACGTGCACATTCCGTCAAGGTGCCAAAACTGACACCTTGCCATAACGGACTGTGCACGTCATTGGACATTAAGGGGTTAAAGAGAGAATCCTTAGGTAAGATTCGATAAGTGTTGTGAAAGTATTATGGACCCCATATGCATGTGAGATCAAAGGACTGGTGGTGCCTTCATTGTTTTTGGAGGAAGTTGCTCAGATTTGGTAGTGGGCCATAAATCCTCCTGACAAATTGAGTCCTGTGTGAACAGAATCAAAGATGGTAATGAATTTGTATTCCCAAACCCTGCAATGTTTTTGTGATTGGAAATTTCCTTTCAAAATGACAACTTTCATATTGTCTATGTTGTGTCCTGGACCACAGAAATGTTTGGCCACAGGTAGATGGGTTTTTTGGTCTGTAATCGTATGACTATGAGACCTCATCCTTGCTCTCGCAGGGTTTGGGAATACAAATTCCTTACCATCTTTGATTCTGTTCACACAAGACTCCAAAAACAATGAAGGCACCACCAGTCCTTTGATCTCACATGCATATGGGGTCCATAAAACTTTCACACCACTTATCGAATCTTACCTAATTAAGGATTCTCTCTTTAAGCTCAGTGTTTGTTTATTTAAATGTCCATGTATCACACCATGCCTGTGCTTTTCACTGTATATAATTGGGTTTCTTCAAATATTTTGTTATACCAGCCTGATGAAGAGACGTAAGCAGTCTCGAAAGCTTGCTTTGTAATATCATTCACTATATTTTGCTAGCCATTAAAAGGTATCATACCCACAAGATTCCTATTTTGCTTCTCCCACTGAGAGCACTCTATATGTTTTTGATCGGTGGAGAAATCACAGCCGATCAGACAACCTCGGTTCCCACGCTGTCAAAAGACAGCTTGAGCTTGCAGCTGTTATCAGGTATAAAGTTCACCTCTTGCTGCCGCTAATAACAGTGAGAGCAGGAGCTGTTGATTGGAGTATTCATCAGCCTGCTCCTGCGCTCTAAATAAATAAATAAATAATAAAAAAAAATCTGCAGGGGTTCCTCTGATTTGTTCATTCTGCCTCCCAAAGATCGCAGTAAGGCTCCGCTCACATTTATCCTTCACTGAGCGCTTACACCGGAGTTTCCGTGTAAATCTCTGAAATACGTGATTCAGATGGAACCCCAGGCGGAAACTCTCCCTATAATAAGGCAGATGGAGGCACTGTGGACATTATTATGGGGGACTTCAACTACCCTGAAATACATTGGGGAAAAGAAACCTGTAGTTCCAGCAAAGGTAATAGGTTTTTGGCAACTATTAGAGACAATCACCTTTCACTACTAGTTCTGGACCCAACAAGAGGGGAGGCACTGCTAGACCTAAAATTAACCAACAGGCCAGACCGCATATCAATATAAGGGTTGGGGGGTCACTTGGGTATTAGTGATCACAAAATAATAAGCTTTCATCTATCCTTTAATAAGATGTGTAGCCGAGGGGTTACAAGGACACTAAACTTCAGGAAGGCAAATTTCCAACGGATGAGAGATGATCTTAGTGCAATATACTGGGACAATATCCTGAGACATAAAAGTACACAAAGAAAATGGGAGACGTTTATTAGCATCCTGAATACGACCTGTGCACAGTATATACCCTATGGGAATAAACATGCTAGAATTAGGAGGAAACCACTATGGCTAAATAGAGCTGTAAGGGGCGCAATAAGGGACAAAAAGAAAGCGTTTAGGGAATTAAAGCAAGTAGGTAGTGATGAGGCATTAAATAAATACAGAAGACTGAATAAATTCTGTAAAAAGCAAATCAAGACAGCAAAGATTGAGGCAGAGAGAGACTCATTGCCAGAGAAAGTAAAAATAATCCCAAAATATTCTTTAACTACATAAATAGCAAGAAACTAAAAAATGATAGTGTTGGTCCCCTTAAAAATAGCCTGGGTGAAATGGTGGATAAGGATGAGGAAAAAGCCAATATGCTAAATGACTTTTTTTCAACTGTATTTACACACGAAAAACCCATGACAGATAACATGATCAGAGATAAAAAAAAATTTCTCCATTAAATGTCACCTGCTTAACCCAGCAGGAAGTACGGCGGCGTCTAAAAATCACTAAAGTTGACAAATCCCTGGCCCAGATGGGATACACCCCCGAGTACTGCAGGAATTAAGTACAGTCATAGATAGACCATTATTTTTAATCTTTAAGGATTCCATAATAATGGGGTCTGTACCACAGGACTGGCATATAGCAAATGTGGTGCCAATATTCAAAAAGGGGGCAAAAACTGAACCTGGAAATTATAGGCCAGTGAGCTTAACATCTACTGTGGGTAAAATCCTGGAGGGTTTTATAAGGAATACTATATTGGAGTATCTGAGGCTGAATAACCTCATGACACAGTATCAGCATGGGTTTACGAGGGACCGTTCTTGTCAGACTAATCTGATAAGCTTTTATGAAGGGGTAAGTTCCGGACTGGACCAAGGGAACGCAGTGGACGTGGTGTTCATGGACTTCTCAAAAGCTTTTGATACGGTGTCAGACAAAAGGTTGATACATAAAATGAGAACAATGGGGATAGGGGAAAATATGTGTAAGTGGGTTAAGAATAGAGATGAGCGGTGTTCGAAGCGAACTGTTCGCCAATCTCAAATTCGAGCTGTTTTGGGCGGTGTTCGAGTCGTTAGACGAACCCGAACGATTTGGAAAAAATCCGGCTGTTCGAGGTTATGTTCGATAACTGTTCGTGCACCTAAATCGTCACTGGATTTTTTTACAGTTATGCTGAGAATCACTGTTAATACACATTTTGAGTGTCCAGCGTGGCGGGGGGAGGGGCATGGCATGGATCTCTGCAGAGATAATGAAGATCTCCATTTTTTTTTTCTCTTTCCCGCATTTCCAGTGGGCGGTGCAGTCTGTCAGCCTATCAGCAGCGCACACACGGAGCAAGGTGCTTTTTTTTCACACAAGCAAGGGCATGTGTCATTGGCTGTGTATGTCACATGGCCTTGCCCTATAAGACCCAGCCATTTCCCCCTCGCCACCATTTTCTCCGTGCTGCATCTCCGTGTTAGACGGCACTGCTGCTGTTAGCGCTATATTGTGTGGGCATTGTGCAACTGCGACTTGCAAGCGAAATTGCTGAGAAATAGAGAGGAAGGTTTAGGGAGTAGGGACTAGTTCATAATTGCAGCCCTTTTGAGGGCTACGTTACATCAGTTCCTAGCAGTTTTAGCAGGCAGGTCTGTGCTCACTCTTAAATAGACAGATAGGTTAACTTGGGACAGAGACTATTTGTAATTGCAGCCCTTTTCAGGGCTAGGTTACAACAGTTGCTATCACTTTTTGTCATCTACACCAGCGTTCAAATCACTCCTAAGGCTGTGGTTCCACGGTCCGGAACCACAGCGCTTTGGACGGAGCGGAAATTCCGCTCCGTCTAAGCCCCGCCCCCTTTCTGACGCGCGTTATTTCCGGATGTGTTCAGGACATCTCCGGAACACATCCGGAAATAACGCAGCGCTACATAGGCCTGTGTTAAATTCCGTAGCGGCGACGCAGCGTCGCCGCAATACGCTAGGACATGCTGCGGTCTGAAAAGACGCGCCGCATGTCCGTAAACGCAGGTCTTCCGCCTGCGTGTTGTTACGCATAGTGGAGACGGGATTTCTTTAAATCCCCACCACTATGCTGTAACATCTGGACGCTGCGTGTTTGGCGCTGCACCAGCGCACAGCGCCAAACACGCAGCGTATGCTGATCGTGGAAACATACCCTAATTATTCGCTGCATCTATCCTGTTCAATAATTGTGTGCATAGTAGCAGTGTGTGCTACTCATTCTATTAGGGCATCTGTACAAAGCTCCACAGCCTTAAAAAAAACAAAAAATTATATCTGCATGTTGCCTGGACAATAATTTTGGGCATAGTTAGCAGTCTGTGGTACTCAAATTATTAGGCCATCTATACAAAGCTCCACCAGCCTTTAAAAAAAACAAAAAATTATATCTGCATGTTGCCTGGACAATAATTTTGGGCATAGTAGCAGTGTGTGCTATTCATTCTATTAAACCATCTATTCAAAGCTCCACCAGCCTTAAAAAAAAATAATAATTTCTATCTGCATGTTGCCTGGACAATAATTGTGGGCATAGTAGCAGTCTGTGGTACTCATTGTATTAGGCCATCTATACAAAGCTCCACCAGCCTTCAAAAAAAAAGAATTTCTATCTGCATGTTGCCTGGACAATAATTTTGGGCATAGTAGCAGTCTGTGGTACTCATTGTATTAGGCCATCTATGCAAAGCTCCACCAGCTTTCTAAAAAAAAAGAATTTCTATCTGCATTATTATTATTATTATTATTCATTTTTATAGCGCCATTTATTCTATGGCGCTTTACATGTGAGAGGGGGCAAATATAGGCAAGTACAATAAATATGAGCAATACAGGACGCACATAAGTACAGAAGGAGAGAGGACCCTGCCCGCGAAGGCTCACAGTCTACAGGGGATGGGTGAGGATACACTAGGAGAGGGTAGAACTGGTCGTGCAGCGGTTCAGTAGACTGAGGATCACTGCTGATTGTAGGCTTGTCGGAAGAGGTAGGTTTTCAGGTTCTTTTTGAAGATTTCCATGGTAGGCGAGAGTCTGATGTGTTGAGGTAGAGAATTCCAGAGTATAGGGGAGGCACGGGAGAAGTCTTGTATGCGGTTGCGGGAAGAAGAGATAAGGGGAGAGTAGAGAAGGAGATCTTGAGAGGATCGATGGTTGCGCGAGGATAAGTAGCGGGAGACCATGTCACAGATGTATGGAGGAGACAGGTTGTGGATGGCTTTGTATGTCATAGTTAGGGTTTTGAACTGGTGCATCTTGCCTGGACAATAATTTTGGGCATAGTAGCAGTCTGTAGTACTCATTCTATTAGGCCATCTATGCAAAGTTCCACCAGCCTTCTTAAAAAAAAAAGAATTTCTATCTGCATGTTGCCTGTAGAATAATTGTGGGCATAGTAGCAGTCTGTGGTGCTCATTGTGTTAGGCCATCTATACAAAGCTCCACCAGCCTTCTAAAAAAAAAAAAAAATTCTATCTGCATGTTGCCTGGACAATAATTGTGGGCATAGGAGCAGTCTGTGGTACTCATTGTATTAGGCCAGCTATACAAAGCTCCACCAGCCTTCTAAAAAAAAAAAAAAAATTCTATCTGCATGTTGCCTGGACAATAATTTTGGGCATAGTAGCAGTGTGTGGTACTCATTCTATTTTGCCATCTATACAAAGCCCCAGCAGCATTGAAATACTCATAATTTTTTGCTTCCTCTTGCCTGTAGAATAATTGTGGGCATAGTAGCAGTCTTTGGTCCTCATTGTATTAGGCCATCTATACAAAGCTCCACCTGAGTTCAAATACTAAGAATTTCTTGCAGCCATCGTTTTTTGTGCAAACAACTCCACAGTTGTCAATTAGGTAACCACCAAAATGAGTGGCAAAAGGCCTGCTGCTGGTGGAAAGGGGAATATAAGTGTTGTGAAGGGAAAAAAGTGTTGTGTCCGTGGGGTAGGTGTTAAAGCAACAGTAACATCTGCAGAAGAAAGACCATCTTCCAGCCAAACTAAGATGTCTACTTCTTTTAGTGGACAATGTGGTACGATCCCTTTCTTATGGGCACGCCCATCGCTACAAATTCCAGATGAGGCACAAAAAAATAAGGTGCTTCAACAGATATCAAGTGCTCCTTTAAGTCGCCTCTCCACCTCAACAACACAAAAACTCCAGTCCTCAGAGGTGTCACCCCAATCGCACTTGCTTCCTCACAGCTCCCAAGTCTCCAACTGCCCATCTGAGTATGGGGTAGAACAGATGGTTGAGTCTGCAGAGCTGTTTACTCATACTATAGCCTGGGAATCAGAGGTTGTCTCCACAGCTTCTGTGAATCCAGATGAGGAAATGATCTGCACTGATGCCCAGAATGTTTGAGTCTGATCCAGGACCAGATGAAGAAGGTTCTGAGCATAATGTAGACCCTCGTTCCCATACTGTAACTCCTGTTGGTGGAGACAATAAGGAAGACAATGAGATTCAAATACCAGATGTGAGCGACAACATGTTTTGTGTCAGGGCAGGAAGATGTTGGCTCTGAGGATGACGGGGTTGAGAACACACAGGGTGATGATGACGAGGTTGTAGATCCCACTTACTGTCAACCCACAGTGAGACAGTCAATGAGGTCAGCAGAGGAGGTGGAGGAGGATTCGAGTTACGACGAGGTCAGGGTGCGCCTTCCTAGACAGAGACGTAGTACTGGAAGCACGTCACCAACAGCATCCTCAACTGTTATGTTTCGGTAGCTGAGGAGAAATTGCAAAAAATAGCAAAAGCAGTAATACACCAGAGAGGCTGGAACCTATTGGATTGCAGTAACCTAAACTAACCGCACACAGTAGATGTAGCCGTGGAGCGTACCTACGGTGATCCTAGACGCCTCGTCACAGCCGGAGAGATAACTACACCTAAAGGCAGAAAGATGAAAGCTATCTGCCCCGGAGCAGAGACCCCAAAGAAATAGGAAGCCCCCAAACATGTAATGGTGGTTAGACAAGAAGAAAACATGGACGCAGACAGAAAATAGAATGAGCAAACGCTGGGGCTTAATCTGTCTAGATAGAAAAGTATAGGAAAGAATTCTGACTGCAATCCAACAAAACCGTGACAAAAATACCAACACTTCTGATGAACAAAAAACCTGAGACCACACGATCTCAACCACCTAAATCAGATCCCTGGTGTAACAAATAGCAATTCAGCAAATAAAAAGTGACAACGGGACAAAGCAAAAGTGCAAACACAAGCTGAGCACAATTTGAGCGCCAGACCCCCAAAAGGGGACAGGCTGCAGTCCACTGCAAGCAGCAAACCAGCAGTGAAAATCCAACAGAGGAAAAAAAAACCGCAAACACTTATCTGAATGAGAGCAGGGAAGCTAGCTGTGCTCCAAGCAAAACCAGGAGGAATAATTGATTACCGGCAAGGCTGCTGGGAGTTCAGACCATTCGGATCCAGCTGAAAGCCATTCTGCAATTAGTTCATTACCCTCAGCAACCACCGAAGGGAGCCCCAGCTCCGAAGTCGCCTCCAGCGTATTCACAACAGTACCCCCCCTTGAGGAGGGGTTACGAACCCTCCCCTGCGCAGCCAGGCCGATCAGGATGAGCTCGATGATAGGCACGGATCAGTCTCACAGCATGGATGTCCGAAGCAAACACCCAATAATTGTCCTCCTGACCATAACCTCTCCACTTAACCAAATACTGGAGTTTCCGTCTAGAAAACGAGAATCCAATATTTTCTCAACCACATACGCCAAATTGCCCTCAACCAAAACAGGGTCAGGAGGCGCAACCATAGGAACCACTGGCTCGACAAACCTCTTCAATAAGGACTTGTGGAACACGTTATGGATCTTAAATGTCCCTGGAAGAAGCAAACAGAAGGAAACCGGATTAATAATTTCCATGATCTTATAAGGTCCAATGAACCTTGGCTTAAGTTTTGGAGATGCAACCTTCATAGGGATATTCCTTGAGGACAACCAAACCAAGTCCCCCCACTTTAAAACAAGGACCGTCAGTCCTATGCCGGTTGGCAAACCTCTGGGCCTTCTCCTGAGAGAGAGATAACCTCTCCACCACCTGGTCCCAAATCTGCTGCATACACTGCACAATAGAGTCAACCCCCGGACAGACAGAAACCTCCGTCTGTCCTGAAGAAAATCGAGGGTGAAACTCAGAATTGCAGAAAAATGGAGACATCAAGGTGTCAGAGCTAGCTCTATTATTAAGAGCAAACTCAGCCAAAGGCAAAAAAGAGACCCAGTCATCTTGATCAGCAGACACAAAGCATCTCAGATAAGTCTCCAAGGTCTGTTTTGTTCTCTCGGTTTGTCCATTGGTCTGAGGGTGAAATGCATAGGAGAAAGACAACTGAACACCAAGTTTAGAATAAAATGTCCTCCAAAATCTGGAAACAAACTGGACTCCTCTGTCAGACACAATGTTCTCCCGAATGCCATGTAACCAAACCACGTGCTGAAAGAACAAAGGCATCAATTCGGAGGAGGAAGGCAACTTAGGTAATGGCACAAGATGTATCATCTTGGAAAACCTATCACAGATTACCCAGATAACGGTCATTCTCTGAGAGACAGGAAGGTTGGAAATAAAATCCATAGAAATACGGGTCCATGGCCTCTTGGGTACAGGTAATGGCATTAACAAACCACTAGAACGAGAGCAAGTCCCACAGGACTGCACAAAGTCCCTGACGTCACGAGACAAAGTAGGCCACCAAAAGGAGCGACTCACTAAGTCTCTGGTACCAAAAATCCCGGGATGACCAGCCAACACGGAACAATGAATCTCAGACATCACACTCTTTTTTCACTGGTCTGGGACAATTTCCCAACAGGGCAGCGCTCAGGTTTATCCTCCTGACACCCTCCAGAGCCAATTTTCAAATTGGGCGAGATGGCGGAAAGAACTACACTCTTTCAAAATAACAGCAGGATCAGATAACTCAGGAGAATCCGCAAAGAAACTCCTGGAGAGGGCATCCGCCTTGACATTCTTAGTACCCGGAAGAAAAGAAACCAAAAAATTAATACGTGTGAAAAACAAGGCCCACCTGGCCTGTCTAGGATTGTCGCTTGGCTGATTCAAGATAAACCAGGTTCTTATGGTCCGTGAGGACCACCACCTGATGTTTGGCTCCTTCCAGCCAATGTCTCCACTCTTCAAAGGCCCACTCCATACAATAACTCCCGATTACCCACGTCATAATTACGTTCAGTTGGAGAAAATTTTCGAGAGAAGAAGGCACAAGGGTTACTCTTAGAGGGCTTTGGGACAAAACGGCACCTGCCCCAATCTCAGAGGCATCAACCTCCACCTGAAACGGTAGAGAAACATCAGGCTGCCGTAGAACAGGAGCAGAAGTGAATCTCTGCTTAAGTTCTTGAAACGCAGAAACTGCCTCCGGAGGCAAATTGACCACATCGGAACCCTTTTGGTCAAATCAGTCAATGGTTTAACAATACCAGAGAAATTACCAATAAATTTACGATAAAAATTGGCAAAACCCAAAAATCTCTGAAGAGCCTTCAATGAAGTAGGTTGAACCTAATCACAGATGGCCTGAACCTTGACCGGGTCCATTTCAATAACAGACGGAGACAAAATGAATACCAGAAATGAGACCTTCTGTATGCCAAAAAGACACTTTGATCCCTTCACATACAGTGCATTCTCTCTCAAAATCTGGAACACAGTCCGAACATGTTTCACATGAGAGTCCCAGTCATTGGAAAAAAATCAAGATATCATCCAAATAAACAGTCAGAAATTTATCCACAAAATCCCTGAAAATATCATTCATGAAGGATTGGAAGACGGAAGGGGCATTAGTAAGCCCAAAAGGCATCACTAGGTACTCAAAATGCCCCTCTGGGGTATTAAACGCCGTCTTCCATTCATCCCCGTGCTTAATGCGAATGAGGTTATACGCCCCCTTGAGGTCAAGCTTGGTAAACCAACTAGCACTTTTCACTCTGGAAAATAGGTCAGAAATCAAAGGTAACGGATATTGATATTTAACAGTGATCTTATTCAGGAAGCGAAATTCAATACACGGCCTCAATGAACTATCCGTTTTGGCCACAAAGAAAAAAATGGCGCCCAAGGGTGGAGAGGATGGTCTGATATGACCCTTCTCCAATGACTCCTTGATATAAGATCGCATAGCATCGTGTTCAGGTACAGTTAAATTAAAAAGGCGACCTTTAGGAAATTTACCACCAGGCACTAACTCAATAGCGCAATCATAGCTCTTGTGAGGAGAATAGGATGCAGACTTACTCTCACTAAACACATCAGAAAAATCAGTCAAAAAGTCAGGGACATCCTGAGAATGGGGAGAGGCAGAAAAATCAGGAGTGTCTGTATTAACACATTGGCAGCCCCAATTGGTCACAGACACAGATTTCCAATCCAAAACAGGATTATGAGTCTGTAACCAAGGGAAACCCAGTACAATAATGTCATGCAGATTATGCAACACCAGAAATTTGCAACTCTCCTGATGATCTGGTTCAACCCTCATTATCACCTGAGTAGAAAACTGGGGTTTATTCTCCGGCAAAGGGGTAGACTCAATGCCCAGCAAAGGAATAGACTTCCGCAGGGTATCATAGGAAACCCACAACGTTTGGCAAAGTCAAAATCCATCAGGTTAATAGCTGCTCCTTAATCAACAAAAGCCTGAGCTGAAAATGTGGACAGGGAGCAAATCAGGGTAACAGTCAACAGAAATTTAGTCTGAAAACTACCCAAGACAACTGAGCGTGCAAAACGTCTTCCCCGCTTAGGGAAATAGCATGGGAAGCGTCACCACAGTAGAAACATAACCCATTGCGCTTACGAAACTCATGACGCTGAGCCCAGAAGTCACTCCATCACACTGCATGGGCTCAGGAGCTGGCTCACAAGGCAACACTATCTCACGCATACCTCTGCGCTCCTGCAAAGGTCTGTCAATTTGAATAGCCAAAGACATAGAAACATTGAGACCAGAGGGAACAGGAAATCCCACCATAACGTCCTTTACATTTTCTGACAGACCCTTCCGAAAATGGCTGCCAAAGCATCATCATTCCATTTGGTCAGGACTGCCCATTTTCGAAATTTCTGACCGTACAGCTCAGCGTCTTTAATGCCAACAAGGTATTTTCTGCTTGATCAGTGACATTAGGTTCATCATACAATAACCCCATAGCTTGAAAAAATACATCAACATCATTCAAAACAGGATCCCCAGGTGTCAGGGAAAAAGCCCAATCCTGAGGGTCGCCGCGCAGCAGAGAGATGACAATTTGAACCTGCTGTGCTGCGTTCCCTGAGGACTTAGGCTTTAAGGCAAAAAACAACTTAGTTATTTTTGAAATTCAGAAATTTAGACTGATCCCCCAAAAATAAATTTGGCATGGGGATCTAGGTTCCACAACTGGCAACCTAGCAAGATAGGTAGCAATACTCTGAACCTCAGTGGCAAGCTGCTCCACACGGCCAGACAACTGTGCAAACTCCATTGAGAGAAAAAAAATCCTCAGCACCCAGAGAAAAAGAGGGAAAAAATGCAACAAACAGAAAAAAAAAATCTTCCTGAGCACCCAGAGAAAAAGAGGGAAGAAAAAAAAAAATTGTAACAAACTTTTTCTTCTTTACTAGTTTTCCCTTCTGTGAGTACCATATAATTTTCAGTTAGGCTGGTAATAATGTTATGTTTCGGTAGCTGAGGAGAAATTGCAAGAAATAGCAAAAGCAATAATACACCAGAGAGGCTGGAACCTATTGGATTGCAGTAACCTAAAGTAACCGCACACACTAGATGTAGCCGTGGAGCGTACCTACGGTGATCATAGTCGCCTCGTCACAGCAGGAGAGATAACTACACCTAAAGGCAGAAAGATGAAAGCTATCTGCCCCGGAGCAGAGTCCCCAAAGAAATAGGATGCCCCCAAACATGTAATGGTGGTTAGACAAGAAGAAAACATGGACGCCGACAGAAAATAGAATGAGCAAACGCTGGGGCCCAAACTGTCTAGATAGAAAAGTACAGGAAAGGATACTCACGGCAATCCAAAAAACCCTAAAAAATACCAACACTTCTGATTAACAAAAAACCTGAGACCACACGATCTCAACCACCTAAATCAGATCCCTGGTGTAACAAACAGCAATTCAGCAAATAAAAAGTGACAAAGGGACAAAGCAAAAGTGCAAACACAAACTGAGCACAATTGCAGCGCCAGACCCCCAAAAGGGGACAGGCTGCAGTCCACTGCAAGCAGCAAACCAGCAGTGAAAATCCAACAGAGGAAAAAAAAACAGCAAACACTTATCTGAATGAGAGCAGGGAAGCTAGCTGTGCTCCAAGCAAGACCAGGAGGAACAATTGATTACCGGCAAGGCTGCTGGGAGTTCAGATCACCTATATCAGACCATTCGGATCCAGCTGAAAGCCATTCCGCAATTAGTTCATTACCCTCAGCAACCACCGGAGGGAGCCCCAGCTCCGAAGTCGCCTCCAGCGTATGCACAACACTCAACCACAACTCAGCCTCTGACCACAAGTCAAGGTGGCTCTTCAGGTCGCATGGGTTCTAAACCTTGCATAGCCTGGGCATTTTTTAACATCGATAAGGATGACCCAACTCGTGTTATCTGTAACATTTGTGACCAAAAGCTAAGTAAAGGTCAAAAAATCCATAGTTTGAGTACTTCATGCATGAACCGTCACATGGATATGAAGCATAAGTTGCAGTGGCAAGCTCACTGTGCTACAATGCGGCCTAGCGGGCCGGGCCAACCACCGTCTGCCCCATCTTGTGCATCCGTGACCATGGTCTCTTCATCCTCTGTGACTGGGGGGACAGCAGTCAGATCTGTTTTGAGACTCAGACCTGGCACCTCTTTACCAGCAACAGCCAGTCAGATTGGCAAGTCATCAGTTCATTTGGAAGTGGAAACACCAGCTGGTGTTGAGCGCTCTCCGACATCGAGAGCACCAAGGCAACCTAACTTTTGCGCCTGCATCTTGCTCACAGACCGTCAGTTGTCCGGGGACACCATACTCAACCCCGTCTACGCACAACAGCCAGCCCTCAGTCCCTCAGATGTGGACAAGTAAAAGACCATTTCCTCCTAGCCATGAGAAAGCTGA
Source organism: Oophaga sylvatica (assembly GCA_033576555.1). Classification (NCBI taxonomy): domain Eukaryota; kingdom Metazoa; phylum Chordata; class Amphibia; order Anura; family Dendrobatidae; genus Oophaga; species Oophaga sylvatica. Next base: position 156,368,400 of record JARQOD010000007.1, read on the forward strand.
GAGGTTGAATTTCACCATCTGCAAGCTCTTGGCTACAGAAATGCTGCCTTTCCACCTTGTGGACACAGAGGATTTTCGAGCCATTATGTCCGTCGCAGTGCCCCAGTACCAAATGCCCAGTCGGCACTACTTCTCAAAGAAAGGTGTGCCTGCGCTCCACCAGCATGTCGCACACAATATCACCGCTTCTTTGAGAAACTCAGTGTGTGACAGGGTGCATTTCACTACAGACACTTGGACGAGTAGGCATGGACAGGGGCGTTACATGTCGCTGACTGGGCACTGGGTAACTATGGTGACAGCAGGACAAGGGGCTGCTGTCCAAGTGTTGCCATCCCCACGAGTTGTGCGTCAATCCTCTTTATCTTGAAGTTCCTCCACTGCTTCTGCCTCCTCAACCTCCTCTCTGTCCTCCACCTGCACCCAAAGCCTGTCTGTTCATGCCACGGGCTTTCTAACTGTGCAGAAGGGGTCCTGCAGCACACATCCTTGCTATGCTGGGAGAAGGGCTCAACGTAATCAGGCGGTTTTTACGTTGAAATGTCTGGGAAATGTGAGTCACTGTCACGATGTATAACAGATATATTCTATGATAGTAACATATATCTAATGTGACATCATTCTATATTTCCTATAATAGAAAATATCAACATGTATACATAGTATCTGCCAGCAATGTCTTACCTGACATAATATCCTATGTATTGTGGGTCTATACTGTGTATGTGTCACGCTGTCTCAGGATAGAGGTGGACCGGGGTCTATGCTGACCATGAACTGGGGTCCTGACTAGTCCCTCTACCTGGAGGTACTGTTAATGGTACAGAGGTCCAGGCCGCCAGCGTAACCCTGTCTCCTGTAGATCCCTGACCACTGTAATCTAGTCCTGAGAAGGACCCTGATTACCACCACAGGAATGGGCAGGTCGCAGCTTACACACAGTCTAAGATAAACAAGACAGACAAGGGGTAAAGAAAACACTGCCATGCATACAAAACTTCCACTACAGAGGAACACAAAAGGTTAAGGAGATAAACAATAAGCGAGGAGAGGATAAACCACAACAGGCACTCTTAGCTTAAGTCTTCTCAGAAACGATCCGCTCTGCTGGTCTGAATGAATGCTTTCACCGACAACTTCCCCAGCAGACCAGCAGGTATAAGAAGGAAGCTAATTAACAAAACATCAATCGCAGCTGGGCGAGGCTGGTCAGTCCAGCACCGAGAGAGAAAGAATTAACTCCCTCAGTGCCGAAAAACACCCAGCACCAGAAACTCAGCTGTGCGAAGTCAGGGTGTGCAATCGTGACGATCTTCGCCGCGACACACCCGTGACAGTCACACAGCTGAGGAGTTGTGGTCAGCTCTGGAGAACCAGTTTCATGAATGGTTGTCTCCACTGGACCTGCAACCAGGGAAGGCCGTGTGCGACAATGTTGCAAACCTGGGTGCGGCCCTTCGCCGGGGAAATGTCACACACGTGCCTTGTATGGCTCACGTGTTGAACCTGGTTGTTCAGCAATTTTTAGCCCACTATTCCGGACTACATGGCCTTCTGCAGAGGGCACGGTCGCTGTGTGCTCACTTCCGCCGTTCGCATCCCGCAGCTCAGCGACATACATCTCTACAGAAGTCGTAGGGCCTGCCACTTCACCGGCTAAAATGCGATGTGCCAACATGGTGGAATTCAACTCTGCACATGTTGCAGCGACTGTGGCAGCACCGACAAGCCCTGGTGCAATACATTCTGAATTATAGCCTGGGCCAACGAGATCCAGAGGTGGGGCAAATCACGTTGGAGGAGTGGTCTCAGATCAGGGACCTATGCACCCTTCTGCACAGTTTTGAAATGGCCACGAAGATGTATAGTGCTGACGAAGCAATTATCAGCGTGACTATTCCGGTGATTTACATGCTGGAGCAGATGTTAAACAGAATTCGGAGTCAGGTGGTGGAACAAGAGGAGGTGGAGGAAGTAGAGGAGGAGGAGTTGTATGCGGAAGGGCTAACATCTGCAAGGTCCAGACGGTTGGCAGCACCAAGGCGGCTGGCATGGAAGGGTCGGTGAGAGGGATTAACCAGGGCGCATGGTAGCAGCCAAACTAGTGAGGAAGGTGCAGGAGCCCAGGAAGAAGTGGATGATGAACTGGCGATGGGCATGGAAGACTCATCAGATGAGGGAGACCTTGATCACATTTCTGTTGTGCGAGGTTGGGGGGAGAGGGCAGAGGAAGGAAGCATGAGTCGTACCTCGCCACCAACACAACAGGGACTTGGTGCTCCTGGATGCGCAAGACACATGAGTGCCTTCTTGCTGCACTACCTGCAACATGACCCTCGAATTGTCAGAATTCAAAATAATCCTGACTACTGGATAGCTACACTGTTAGATCCCCGGTACAAAAGTAAATTTGCCTAAATAATTCTTGCCATAGAAAGGGATTCACGCATGCAGGAGTATCAGCAGAGACTGTTGCAGAATCTTACATGTGCTTTTCCACAAAACACCAGTGGTGCACGTAGTGAATCTCACAGTTCTAACTTGCCAAACGTGGGACTGTCGAGTGTTCAGCACTCAAACCGTAACAGAAACACAGTATCTGCTGGTGTTCACACCAATTTTGCGGAATCCTTTCACCAGTTTTTTAGCCCATCCTTTGCAAGGCCACAGGAGACAAGACGTCAGACACATAGTCAACGCCTAGAGACGATGGTACAGGAGTTTCTCCAACTGAACATCGAAGCCATGACTGTGTCATTCGACCCTTGCTCTTTTTGGGCTTCCAATCTGGATAAATGGCCGGAGCTCGCCACTCACGCTTTGGAGATCTTGTCATGCCCCGCAGCCAGCGTTCTCTTTGAACGGTGTGTTTAGCGCTGTGTTATGTTTTGGTAGCTGAGGAGAGCAGGCAAAAACGGCAATACACCAGAGAGGTTAGAATCTATTGGATTGCAGTGCCCTGACTAACCACCACAACTAAAGGCAGCCGTGGAGCGTTCCTACGTTGGTCCTAGACGCCTCGTCACAGCCTGAGAGGCTAACTACACCTAAAGATAGAAGAAAGCTATCTGCCCCGGAGCAGATCCCCAAAGAACATAGGAAGCCCCCAAACATGTAATGGCGGTTAGACAAGAGGAAATACAGACACAGACAGAAAATAGTATGAGCAAACGCTGGGGCCCATCTGCCTAGACAGAAAAGGATAGAAAGGATACTCACTGCAATCCAAAAAAACCCTAAAAATGCCAACGCTACTAATTGCAAAAACACCTGAGATCACATGACCTCTACCACCTAAATCAGTTCTCTGGTGTAACAAAACTAAGCCGCAGCCACTGAAAAAACTGGAAAAGACAAATGAACAAACAGTGGCTCCAGCGGAACCGAGAGGAGCCCAAGCCCCCCATGGGGGGGGAACCTGGCCAACCTCACAGAAATGCAGAGAAATATGCAAATGGCAAGCACAAAAAAAAAACAGAAAATATCTTATCTGAAAGCAGAAGAAGAGGCAAGCTTCCAAGTGAACCAGGAATCACAGTTGAGACAAGAACAATTGATGACCGGCAACCATGATGGGAGGGAACCTCCCTTATATCAAGCCAGTCTGTGAATCCTGATTGCCAATCCTTATTGAATGGTTCAGTACTGTTTGTAACCACCAGAGGGAGCTACTGCTCAGAATTCATTTCCAAAACATTCACAACAGTACCCCCCCTTGACGAGGGGTCACCGAACCCTCATTTGTCCAACCAGGTCGGTCAGGATGAGCTCGGTGATACGCACGGATCAGTCTCCTAGCATGGATGTCCGAAGCAAACACCCAAGAATTGTCCTCCTGACCATAACCTCTCCACTTAACCAAATACTGGAGTTTCCGTCTAGAAAAACGAGAATCCAGTATTTTCTCAACCACATACTCCAGATTGCCCTCAACCAAAACATGGTCAGGAGGCACAGCCATAGGAACCACTGGCTCTACAAACCTCTTCAATAAGGACTTGTGGAACACGTTATGGATCTTAAATGTCCCTGGAAGAAGTAAACGAAAGGAAATAGGATTAAGAATCTCCATGATCTTATAAGGTCCAATGAACCTAGGCTTAAACTTAGGAGATGCAACTCTCATAGGGACCATCAGTCCTATGCCGGTTGGCAAACCGCTGGGCCTTCTCTTGAGAGAGGGACAACCTCTCCACTACCTGGTCCCAAATCTGCTGCTTAAGCTCCACTACAGAGTCAACACCTGGACAGACAGAGGCCTCCGTCTGTCCCGAAGAAAATCGAGGGTGAAACCCAAAATTGATGTCTCCATTTTTCTCCAAAGTGGCTGAGCTAGCCCTATTATTAAGAGCAAACTCAGCCAAAGGCAAAAAAGAGACCCAGTCATCTTGATCAGCAGACACAAAGCATCTCAGATAAGTCTCCAATGTCTGGTTTGTTCTCTGTTTGTCCATTGGTCTGAGGATGAAAAGCATAGGAGAAAGACAATTGAACACCAAGTTTAGAACAAAAAGTCCTCCAAAATCTGGAAACAAACTGGACTCCTCTGTCAGACACAATGTTCTCAGGAATGCCGTGTAACCGAACCACGTGCTGAAGGAACAAAGGCACCAATTCGGAGGAGGAAGGCAACTTAGGTTTTCCAAGATGATACATCTTGTTCCATTACCTATCACAAATCACCCAGATAGCGGTCATTTTCTGAGAAACAGGGAGGTCGGAAATAAAATCCATAGAGATATGGGTCCATGGTCTCTTGGGCACAGGCAATGGCATCAACAAACCACTAGAGCGAGAGCAAGGCTTGGAGCGAGAGCAAGTCCCACAGGACTGCACAAACTCCCTGATGTCACGAGACAAAGTAGGCCACCAAAAGGACCGACTCACCAAGTCTCTGGTACCAAAAATTCCGGGATAACCGGCCAACGCGGAACAATGAATCTCAGACATCACACTCTATTTACACCGGTCTGGGACAAACAATTTCCCAATAGGGCAGCGCTCGGGTTTTTCCTCCTGACACCCTTCCAGAGCCAGTCTTAAATTGGGCGAGATGGCGGAAAGAACTACACCCTCTTTCAAAATAACAGCAGGATTAGATAACTCAGGAGAGTCCGCAAGGAAACTCCTCGAGAGGGCATCCGCCTTAACATTCTTAGTGCCAGGAAGAAAGGAAACCACAAAATTAAAACGTGTGAAAAACAAGGCCCACCTGGCCTGTCTAGGATTAAGTCGCTTGGCTGATTCCAGATAAACCAGATTCTTATGGTCCGTGAGGACCACCACCTGATGTTTGGCTCCCTCCAGCTAATGTCTCCACTCTTCAAAAGCCCACTTCATGGCCAATAACTCCCGATTACCCACGTCATAATTACGTTCAGTTGGAGAAAATTTTCGAGAGAAAAAGGCACAAAGGTTACTTTTAGAGGTCTCAGGATCTCTTTGGGACAAAACGGCACCTGACCAATTTCAGAGGCATCAACCTCCACCTGAAATGGCAGAGAAACATCAGGCTGCCGTAGAACAGGAGCAGAAGTGAATCTCTGCTTAAGTTCCTGAAATGCAGAGACTGTCTCAGGAGGCCAATTCACCACATCAGAACCCTTTTTGGTCAAATCAGTCAATGGTTTAACAATAACAGAGAAATTACAAATAAATTTACGATAAAAATTGGCAAAACCCAAGAATCTCTGAAGAGCCTTTAATGAAGTAGGTTGGACCCAATCACAGATGGCCCTAACCTTTACTGGGTTAATTTCAATAACAGATGGAGACAAAATGAATCCCAGAAGTGAGATCCTCTGTACGCCAAAAAGACATTTTGATCCCTTCACATACAGAGCATTCTCTCTCAAAATCTGGAACACAGTCCGAACATGTTTCACATGAGAGTCCCAGTCATTGGAAAAAATCAAGATATCATCCAAATTAACCCCTTCACCCCCAAGGGTGGTTTGCACGTTAATGACCGGGCCAATTTTTACAATTCTGACCACTGTCTCTTTATGAGGTTATAAATCTGGAACACTTCAACGGATCTTCGCGATTCTGAGATTGTTTTCTCGTGACATATTGTACTTCACATTAGTGGTAAAATTTCTTCCATATAACTTGCGTTTATTTTTGAAAAAAATGCAAATATGGCGAAAATTTTGAAAATTTTGCAATTTTCAAACTTTGAATTTTTATTCCCTTAAAACAGAGAAATACTGTATATCACACAAAATAGTTAATAAATAACATTTCCCACATGTCTACTTTACATCAGCACAATTTTGGAACCAACATTTTTTTTGTTTGTAAATTTTGTTGTAAAAATGAGAAATCGCTGGTCAACTTTTAACCCTTATAATTTCCTAAGCCATTTTTTTTAGGGACCACCTCACATTTGAAGTCACTTTCAGGGGTCTATATGGCAGAAAATACCCAAAAGTGACACCATTCTAAAAAACTGCACCCCTCAAGGTACTCAAAACCACATTCAAGAAGTTTATTAACCCTTCAGGTGCTTCACAGGAACTAAAGCAACGTGGAAGGAAAAAATGAATATTTAACTTTTTAGCCACAAAAATGATCTTTTACAAACTTTTTTTTATTTTCACAAGGGTAAAAGGAGAAAATGGACAGATAAGGTTGTTGTGCAGTTTCTCCTGAGTACGCCAATACCCCATATGTGGGGGAAAACCACTGTTTGTGCACACGGCAGAGCTTGTAAGGGAAGGAGCGCCGTTTGACTTTTTCAAACTAAAATTGGCTGGAATTGAGATTGGACGCCATGTCGCGTTTGGAGAACCTCTGATGCGCCTAAACAGTGGAAACCCCCCACAAGTGACACCATTTTGGAAACTAGATCCCCTAAGGTACTTATCTAGATCTGTTGTGAGCACTTTGAACCCCCAAGTGTTTCACAAAAGTTTATAATGCCTGGGTGTGAAAAAAGAAAAAAAAAATTTTCCACAAAAATGATTTTTTAGTCCCAAATTTTTGATTTTTCCCAAGGAAATTGGACCCCAAAAGTTGTTGTCCAATTTGTCCTGAGTACGCTGATACCCCATATGTGGGGGGGGGAAACTGTTTGGGTGCACGGCAGGGCTTTGAAAGGAAGTAGTAACGTTTTGGAATGCAGACGTTGATGGGGGTCATGTTCCGTTTGCAGTGCCCCAGATGAGCCTAAACAGTGGAAACCCCCCACAAGTGACCCCATTTTGGAAACTAGACCCCCTAAGGAACTTATCTAGATCTTTGGTAAGCACTTTTAACCCCAAGTGCTTCACACAAGTTTATAATGCCCGGGCATGAAAATAAAAAATCCTATTTTTTTCCCACAAAAATTATCTTTTAGTCACTAATTTTTTATTTTCCCAAGGGTAACAGGAGAAATTGGACCACAAAAGTTGTTGTCCAATTTGTCCTGAGTACGCTGATACCCCATATGTGGGGGGGAACCACTGTTTGGGCGCACGGCAGAGCTCAGAAGGGAAGGAGCACCATTTGACTTTTTCCAACCAAAATTGGCTGGAATTGAGATTGGATGCCATGTTGCATTTGGAGAGCCCCTGATGTGCCTAAACAGTGGAAACCCCCTACAAATGACCCCATTTGGGAAACTAGACCCCTAAGGAACTTATCTAGATCTTTGGTGAGCAATTTGAACCCCCAAGTGCTTCACACAAGTTTATAACGTAGAGCCGTAAAATTTAAAAATAATTTTTTCCACAAAAATGATCTTTTCACCCCAATTTTTATTTTTCCAAGGGTAACAAGACTCCAAAAGTTATTGTGCAATTTGTCCTGAGTGCGCTGATACCCCATATGTGGGAGTAAACCACTGTTTGGGTGCATGGCAGAGTTTGGAAGGGAAGGAGCGCCGTCTGACTTTTTCAACGCAGAATTGGCTGGACGCCATGTCGTGTTTGCAGAGCTCCTGATCTGCCTAAACAGTGGAAACCCCCATAAATGACACCATTTTGGAAACTAGACCCCTCAAGTAACTTATCTAGATGTGTGGTGAGAACTTTGAACCCCCAGGTGTTTCACTAAAGTTTATAACGTACAGCCGTAAAATAAAAATCCTTTTTTTTTTTTTTTTTTTACAAAAATGATTTTTTCGCCCCCAATATTTTATTTTCACAAGGGTAACAGAAGAAATAGGAACCCAAAAGTTGTTGTCCAATTTGTCCTGAGTATGCTGATATCCAATATGTGGGAGAAAACTACTGTATGGGCACACGTCAGGGCTCGGAAGGGAAGTAGTGACGTTTTGGATTGCAGACTTTGATGGAATGGTCTGGGGGCGTCATGTCGCATTTGGAGAGCCCCTGATGCCCCTAAACAGTGGAAACCCCCCACAAGTGACCCCATTTTGGAAAATAGACCCCACAAGGAACTTATCTAGCTGTGTGGTGAGCACTTTGAACCCTGAAGTGCTTCACAGAAGTTTATAACGCACAGCCGTAAAAATAAAAATCTTTTTTTTTTTTTTTTTTGCAAAAATGATTTTTTTTTGCCCCAATATTTTATTTTCACAAGGGTAACAGGAGAAATTGGACCCCAAAAGTTGTTGTCCAATTTGTCCTGAGTACGCTGATACCCAATATGTGGGAGAAAACTACTGTATGGGCGCACGTTGGGGCTCGGAAGGAAAGTAGTGACGTTTTGGATTGCAGACTTTGATGGAATGGTCTGGGGGCGTCATGTCGCATTTGGAGAGCCCCTGATGTGCCTAAACAGTGGAAATCCCCAACAAGTGACCCCATTTTGGAAATAGACCCCACAAGGAACTTATCTAGATGTGTGGTGAGCGCTATGAAGCCCCAAGTGCTTCACAGAAGTTTATAATGTACAGCCGTAAAAACAAAAAAAATCATTTTTTTTGTACAAAAATGATATTTTCGCCCCAGTTTTTTATTTTCCAAGGGTAACAGAAGAAATAGGACAAATTGCACAATAACTCATGGGGTCCAGAGATCGCTGATACCCCATATGTGGGGGTAAACTACTGTTTGGGCGCATGGCAGAGCTCAGAAGTGAAGGAACACCGTTTGACTTTTTCAACGCATAATTGGCTGGAATTGAGATCAGACGCCATGTCACATATGGAGAGCCCCTGATGTGCCTAACAGTGGAAACCCCCCAATTCTAACTCCAACCCTAACCCCAACACACCCCTAACCCTAGTCCCAACCCTAACCACAAACCTAACCCTAACACACCCCTAATCCCAACCCTAACCCTAATCCTAACTTTAGCGCCAAACCCTAACTTTAGCCGCAACCCTAACCCTAACCCTAATGGGAAAATGGAAATAAATTCATTTTTTTAATTTTATTATTTTTCCCTAACTAAGGGGGTGATAAAAGGGGGTCTGATTTACTATTTATAGCGGGTTTTTGTGATTGGCAGCTGTCACGCTAAAAAACGCTTTTTATTGCAAAAAATAGTTTTTTGCATCGCCACATTTTGAGAGCTATAATTTTTGCATATTTTGGCCCACAGAGTCATGTGAGGTCTTATTTTTTGCGGTACGAGTTGACGTTTTTATTGGTACCATTTTTGAGCACGTGACATTTTTTGATCGCTTTTTATTTCGATTTTTGGGAAGTTAGAATGAACAAAAATCAGCTATTCATGAATTTCTTTTGGGGGAGGCGTTTATACCGTTCCGTGTGTGGTAAAATTAATAAAGCGGTTTTATTCTTCGGGTCAGTACGATTACGGCGATACCTCATTTATATCATTTTTTTAGGTTTTGGCGCTTTTATAGAATAAAAACAATTTTATATAAAAAATAATTATTTTTGCATCGCTTTATTCTGCGAGCTATAACTTTTTTATTTTTTCGCTGATGATGCTGTATGGCGGCTCCTTTTTTGCGGGACAAGATGACGTTTTCAGCGGTATCATGTTTATTTATATCGGTCTTTTTGATCGCGTGTTACTCCACTTTTTGTTCGGCGGTATGATGATAAAGCATTGATTTTTTGCTTTGTTTTTTTTTTTTTTTTTTAAGGGGTTCGCTAAAGGGGTTAACTAGTGGGACAGTTTTATAGGGGGGGTCGTTACGGACGCGGCGATACCAAATATGTGTACTTTTATTGTTTTGTTTTTTTTATTTACAGGAAGAAATGAATTTATTTGGGAATATTTTTTTTTTTTTTTTTATTTTGGATTTTTTTTTAAAACATGTTTTTTTTTATTTTTTTAACTTTTTTACTTTGTCCCAGGGTGGGACATCACTGTATTTTAGCAGATCACTGGTGTGACAGTGTGCACAGCACTCTGTCACACCAGCGATCGCTCAGGCAGTGCAGGACGCTTCCTCATCGCCTGCTCTCAGCAGGCACTGAGGAAGCCGCCTCCCTGCAGGACCCGGCGCCATACTGGATCCGGGTCCTGGGAGGGAGGAAGCCCTCAGAACAGCGCAATCACATCGCACTGGTCTGAGGGTCTCAGGGGGGCGCGCAGGGAGCCCTCTCCCTGCACGATGCTCCCCTGTGCCCCCAGTACACCGCGATCATGTTTGATCGCGGTGTGCTAGGGGTTAATGTGCCGGGAGCGGTCCGTGACCGCTCCTGACACACAGTCACGGGTGTCAGCTGTGATAATCAGCTGACACCCGGCGGTGATTAGCTGTGCTCCCCCCAGGAGCGCAGCTGATCGCCTATGACGTACTATCCCGTCCATGGTCAGATTGGCACGGGTTTCATGGACGGGATAGTACGTCTGATGTCAGAGAGGGGTTAACAATCAGAAATTTATCCAGAAAATCCCTGAAAATGTCATTCATGAAGGACTGGAAGACGGAAGGAGCATTAGTGAGCCCAAAGGGCATCACTAGGTACTCAAAATGCCCCTCTGGGGTATTAAACGCCATCTTCCATTCATCCCCGTGCTTAATGCGAATAAGGTTATACGCCGCCCTGAGGTCAAACTTGGTAAACCAAGTAGCACTTTTCACCCTGGAAAACAGGTCAGAAATCAAGGGTAACGGATATTGATATTTCACAGTGATCTTGTTCAAGCGACGATAATCAATACACGGCCTTAATGAACCATCCTTTTTGGCCACAAAGAAAAAACCGGCATCCAAGGGTGAAGAGGATGGTCTGATATGACCCTTCTCCAATGACTCCTTGATATAAGACCGCATAGCGTCAGGTTCAGGTACAGACAAGTTAAAAAGGCGACCTTTAGGGAATTTACTACCAGGCACTAATTCAATAGCGCAGTCATAGCTCCTATGGGGGGGCAAGGATGCAGATTTACTTTCGCTAAACACATCAGAAAAATCAGTCAAAAAGTCAGGAACTTCCTGAGACTGGGGAGAGGCAGAAAAAACAGGAGTGTTGGCATTAACACATTGGCAGCCCCAACTGGTCACAGACACAGATCTCCAATCCAAAACAGTCTTATGAGACTGTAACCAAGGGAAACCTAGTACAATAATGTCATGCAGATTATACAGTACCAAAAATTTGCAACTCTCCTGATGATCAGGTTTAACCCTCATTATCACCTGAGTAGAAAACTGGGGTTTATTCTCAGCCAAAGGGGTAGAATCAATCCCCAGTAGGGGAATAGACTTCCGTAGGGGTATCAACGGAAACGCACAACGTTTGGCAAAATCAAAATCCATCAGGTTAATCGCTGCGCCTGAATCAACAAAAGCCTGAGCAGAAAATGTGGACAGGGAGCAAATCAGGGTAACAGTCAACAGAAATTTAGTCTGAACACTACCCCAAGACAACTGAGCATGCAAAACGTCTTCCCGCTTAGGGCAGACAGGAGTAGCATGAGAGGCGTCACCACAATAGAAACATAACCCATTGCGTTTTTGAAACTCATGACACTGTGCCCCAGAAGCCACTCTATCACACTGCATGGGTTCAGAAGCTGGCTCACAAGGCAACACTATTCCACGCGTACCTCTACACTCACGCAAACGTCTGTCAATTTGAATCGCTAATGACATAGAATCATTGAGACCAGAGGGAGCAGGGAAACCCACCATAACATCTTTTACGTTCTCTGACAGCACCTTCCGAAAAAGGGCTGCCAAAGCATCATCATTCCATTTGGTTAGGACAGCCCATTTTCGGAATTTCTGACAGTATAACTCAGCGTCCTCAAGCCCCTGATTTAATGCCAACAAGGTTCCCTCAGCTTGATCAGTGACACTAGGCTCATCGTACAATAACCCCAGAGCCAGAAAAAATGCATCAACATCACTCAAAACAGGGTCCCCAGGTGTCAGGGAAAAAGCCCAATCCTGAGGATCGCCACGCAGGAGAGAGATGATAATTTGATCCTGCTGTGCTGCGTTCCCTGAGGACTTAGGTTTTAAGGCAAAAAACAACTTACAGTTATTTTTGAAATTCAGAAATTTGGCCCGATCTCCCAAAAACAAATCTGGCATGGGAATCCTAGGTTCCACAACCGGCAACCCAGCAAGATAGGTAGCAATACTCCGAACCTCAGTGGCAAGCTGATCCACACGGCCAGACAGCTGTGCAAGCTCCATTGAGAGAAAAAAAATCCTCCTCAGCACCCAGAGAAAAAGAGGGAAAAAATGCAAGAAACAGAAAAAAAAAAATAAAAATCTCTGACAACTTTTTTTTTCTTTCCACACTATTTTTCCCTTCTGTGAGTACCAATTTTCAGTATGACCGGTGATACTGTTATGTTTTGGTAGCTGAGGAGAGCAGGCAAAAACGGCAATACACCAGAGAGGTTGGAATCTATTGGATTGCAGTACCCTGACTAACCACCACAACTAATGGCAGCCGTGGAGCGTTCCTACGTTGGTCCTAGACGCCTCGTCTCAGCCTGAGAGATTAACTACACCTAAAGATAGAAAGAAGAAAGCTATCTGCCCCGGAGCAGATCCCTAAAGAACATAAGAAGCCCCCAAACATGTAATGGCAGTTAGACAAGAGGAAATACAGACACAGACAGAAAATAGTATGAGCAAACGCTGGGGCCCAATCTGTCTAGACAGAAAAGGATAGAAAGAATACTCGCTGCAATCCAAAAAAACCCTAAAAAATGCCAACGCTACTAATTGCAAAAACACCTGAGATCACACGACCTCTACCACCTAAATTAGTTCTCTGGTGTAACAAAAACTAAGCCGCAGCCACTGAAAAAACTGGAAAAGGCAAATGAACAAACAGTGGCTCCAGCGGAACCGAGAGGAGCCCAAGCCCCCCAGGGGGGGGGGGACCTGACCAACCTCACAGAAATGCAGAGAAATATGCAAATGGCAAGCACAAAAACAAAAACAGAAAATATCTTATCTGAAAGCAGAAGAAGAGGCAAGACTAAGCAAGCTTCCAAGTGAACCAGGAACCACAGTTGAGACAAGAACAATTGATGACCGGCAACCATGATGGGAGGGAACATCCCTTATATCAAGCCAGTCTGTGAATCCTGATTGCCAATCCTCATTGAATGGTTCAGTACTGTTTGTAACCACCAGAGGGAGCTTCTGCTTAGAATTTATTTCCAAAACATTCACAACAGCGCTGCTGGTGGTGTGCTGACAGATAAGCGCACGCGGCTGTCCACTGAGATTGTAGACAGACTCACGTTCATAAAGATGAACAAATCATGGATCCGCAAGGACTTTTCTACCCCTGTGTCATCCTGGGGAGAGTAAAAGCTTGAGGATTTGGTAAATTCACCTCACCAAACATTTTAAGCTTTAAAATTAATAATAATTTGTAGCTGCATCAAGGCTGGAAAATAATTTTGGGCCTGTAGCAGTGTGTGTTACTCATTCTAATAGGCCATCTATACTAAGCTCCACCAGCTTTCAAATTAATAATAATTTTTAGCTGCATCTTGCCTGTAGAATAATTTTGGGCCTGTAGCAGTGTGTGGTACTCATTCTAATAGGCCATCTATACTAAGGTCCACCAGCTTTCAAATTAATAATTATTTTTAGCTGCGTCTTGCCTGTAGAATAATTTTGGGCCTGTAGCAGTGTGTTACTCATTCTAATAGACCATCTATGCTAAGGTCCACCAGCTTTCAAATTAATAATTATTTTTAGCTGCATCTTGCCTGTAAAATTTTTTTGGGCCCGTAGCAGTGTGTTGTACTCATTCTAATAGGCCATCTATACTAAGCTCCACCAGCTTTCAAATTAATACTAATTTTTAGCTGCATTTTGCCTGTAGAATAATTTTTGGCCTGTAGCAGTGTGTGGTACTAATTCTAATAGGCCATCTATACTAAGCTCCACCAGCTTTCAAATTAATACAAATTTTTAGCTGCATCTTGCCTGTAGAATTATTTTGGGCCTGTAGCAGTGTGTGGTACTAATTCTAATAGGCCATCTATACTAAGCTCTACCAGCTTTCAAATTAATAATAATTTTTGTTCTCTCTGAACATGTGTTCAGCGCTGCTGATGGTGTGCTGAGTCTGACAGATAAGCGCACGCGGCTGTCCACTGAGAATGTAGACAGACTCATGTTCATAAAGATGAACAAATCATGGATCCACAAGGACTTTTCTACCCTTGTGTCATCCTGGGGAGAGTAAAAGCTTGAGGATTTGGTAAAATCGCCTCACCAACCGTTTTAAGCAACTCTGGGGCAATTGATGCTACTTAAGTGGTGTCTGTGCCCCAAATTTTTGTAAAAAATGGAGACTCTTTTTGGAGTCCCCTTGCTGTGTTTTACGTGACGTTGGCATCGTCATTTACAGGTGGGTTGGATCTTTCCCCACCCCCATTGTAACCGTAAGAAACTACATACACTATGGCTTGGGATAACACAGATGGTTGAGTGTGAAGACTAGAGCTGTTTACTCATACTATAGCCTGGGAATCAGAGGTCTGCTCCAAAGCTTGTGTGTCTGCTAGTCAGCGGAGTAGCCACCGGCTGTAGATATAATTACAAATTTTTAACTGCATCTAACCCAGACAATAATTTTGGGCCTAGTAGCAGTGTCTGCTAGTCAGCGGAGTAGCCACCGGCTGTAGATATAATTACAAATTTTTAACTGCATCTAACCCAGACAATAATTTTGCAACCAAATTCAGATAGACGGTTTCAAAGGAGCGCAAGGCTGGCGATAAAGGCAGATGAGATTAAGGTTGTCCGCTGCAGCTCAGGCCAGGTACCTCAAGAGTGGATCAGACATAAGTGATGATAAAGCAATCCGGTCATAAGGAGCGCGAGGGACGCAATTCAGCTGATATCAAAAAGTCTTCATTTATTGATATCCACAACGCGTTTCAACGGAATAGCTCCGTCTTCCTCAGGTGGCAGTTATACATAGAATGGAGTAGGAAAGCTATATAAAGGTGGAGCAGCAAATGAAAATTAAAAGGCAATTACCGTATATACTTGTGTATAAGCTGAGATTTTCAGCCCATTTTTTAGGGCAGAAAGTCCCCCTCTCGGCTTATACGCGGGTCATATACGGGGGTCGGCGGGGGAGGGGGAGTGGGGGTGTCGGATCATACTCACCCCTCCGCTGGCGCGGTCTCTGCAGCTCCCCTGCTTCTCCCACGATCTCTGGCTCCTTCCTGCAGCGGGCACATGATACCTCTCATTAAAGTCATGAATATGCACATATTCATGACTTTATTGAGCGGTACCACGTGACCGCTGCAGGACTGAAGCACTACGGAGACCGCCGGGAGAAGAGGCTGCAGATACGCACCAGCGGAGGGGTGAGTATAGCGATATTCACCTGTCTCACGGTCCACCGCTGCTCCGACCTCCTCGTCCGACTCCTCTGGCTGTGAATGATCAGGCAGAGGGCGCGATGACG
>JARQOD010000007.1:156389184-156439601 GCA_033576555.1 Oophaga sylvatica
TTTTTTCAAAGGAAATGCTTCGGGCCCCCGGGAAAATCAGTGAAGAGCATCGGGGAGGCACCCCAAGGCACAGGGGCTGTGAGTGGCGGTAGGACGCCTAGCGGTGGACCGCCAAGCTCGATCCTTATAAAAGCTTTTTAACTGCAGCAGCTTTACTGGACGCTACTGGACCTGGCATTACCAAAGCTGCTGGCATGAGACTTGCCCTCGAATAGATCCTTGTAAAAGGATTTATTAGAGAGACAATTTAAATAAAAATGATTAGACCTGCCTCCACCGCAGGGGGGCTCGCTCGACCCACCAGTGGACAGGCTCCAGTATTAGGAGAGGGGGGCTGGCCGTCGGGGTCCACCGCAACTCTGGCACAAACCCGGCGACATGCAGGTCGCACGGGCAGGAACGGACTGGCCGTGTCTGCTTGGCACTTTTTTGGTTTTAGAAGGGCATGACATGCCTATATCTGTGTCTCCCCCTCCTTTTACTCCTCCACCTCTTTTTTTTCGCATGACTATATGTACTTGTCACTTTTCCATGTGTTAGTTGTGTCTTTTGAGTAATTTATCAGCTTTTGGACACCTTTGAAGTGTTTTCTATGTGTTTTCTTTGTATTTCTATGTGTTTTGGTTTGCCTGCCATTGGTTTTAACGGTGTTCGACGAACAGTTCGTCGAACACACGGCTGTTCGGCGAACCGAACTCGAACACTACGGGGGTGGCTCATCACTAGTTAAGAACTGGCTCATGGATAGGAAACAAAGGGTGGTAATTAATGGAGCACACTCGGACTGGGTTACGGTTAGCAGTGGGTACCACAGGGGTCAGTATTGAGGCCGCTTCTCTTTAACAGATTTATTAATGACCTTGTAGGGGGCATGCAGAGTAGTATTTAAATATTTGCAGATGACACTAAAATCTGCAGGGTAATAAATACAGAGGAGGACAATTTTATATTACAGGAGGATTTATGTAAACTAGAAGCTTGGGCTGATAAATGGCAAATGAGCTTTAATGGGGATAAATGTAAGGTCATGCACTTGGGTAGACCAAACAAGATGTTTAATTATGTGCTTAATTGTAAAACACTGGGCAAAACTATCACTGAAAAAGACCTGTGTGTATGGGTGGACGATAAGCTCACATTTAGTGGCCAATGTCAGGCAGCTGCTGCCAAGGCAAATAAAATAATGGGATGCATTAAAAGAGGCATAGATTCTCGTGAGGAGAACATAATTTTACCTCTATACAAGTCACTGGTGCGACCACACTTAAAATACTGTGTACAGTTCTGGTCTCCGGTGTATAAGACATAGCTGAACTGGAGCGGATGCAGAGAAGAGTGACTAAGGTTATTAGAGAACTTGGGGGGTCTGCAATACCAGGACAGGTTATTACTCTTGGGGTTATTTAATTTGGAAAAACGAAGTCTTAGGGGTGATCTTATTACAATGTATAAATATATGCGGGGACAGTACAAAGACCTTTCTAATGATCTTTTTACTCTCAGACCTGTGACTAGGACAAGGGGGCATCCTCTACGTCTGTAGGAAAGAAGGTTTAGCCATAATCACAGATGCAGGTTCTTTACTGTAAGAGCAGTGAGACTATGGAATTTTTTTCCCCAATGTGAAGCTTACTGTTTGCCACTTGGGTTTTTTTTGCCTTACTCTGGATCAACATGTTAGGGCAGTTTTAGGATAGGATATGGGTTGAACTAGATGGACTTAAAGTCTTCCTTCAACCTTAATAACTATATGTTACTATATTTTACAGAACAAGGGTCATTAATGGCAATGGCAGGCCTGGCATAAGCATACAGACACACATACCGTGTTTCCCCGAAAGTAAGACAGTGTCTTACTTTCTTTTTATCCCCAAAAGCCCCACTATGTCTTACTTTCGGGGTATGTCTTATATTGAAAAAAATTACCTGTATCTAACCCAGTGTGATACAGTACCACCTGCTGTATTTAATCCAGTGTGACACCTGCTGATACCCACTGGGTTACATACAGCAGATGATACCCCAGTATGCCAGTGTATATGTTTTACTGATGTATGATTAATACTGTGTAGGGAATCTACCACCAGAAAAACTCACCTGAGTTTTCCTGCAGCCGCCTTCCGTCACGGGCTTCGGCTCCCTGCAGCCGCTGGTCCCGCCGCGCTGCGTCTGTCATGTATAGTGTACAGTTCCTATAGCGTCTTGTGCTTGGGTGCGAGGAAAACACATGAGACATAGGTTGATATGAAATGACTTGTATTACTTCATACAAGCATGCAGAAAAGGTCACACAGTTTGCAGGAACAGAGGCAGGAGAACACAGCAGGCCAGAGTAACTTCAAGCTCTACAATAACTCTCCAAGCAGGTTCAGGATCTCTTCTCTGTACCGTAATTCCTCTGCAAACATGGATTCACCAGACAGCAGGTTTCCAAAGTCCAAAAGTGTTCCAAAGTTCCTCAGTAGGAAATAGCTGGAGTCCAAAATCCTAGGTTTCCAGGAGTCAGGTCACAGGCTGACTGAGGCTTGATTCAGGAGCACTGATTGTTCAGCTGAGGCTGCTTAAGAAGCAAGAGGGAGAGAATCAGGGCGGGAACATGAAAACTGGAAACTCCATATTAACTGAGGGCAAGAGCTGCAGAAAGACAGAAAGCAAAATGGCCGACGGAAAACTGAGTTTCAAGGAACATGTCAAAAGAGACAAAGAACCTTACATTACTCCCCCCTTAAGGACAACCTCTGGTTGACCTCAGACCAGGCTTGTCAGGCTACCTCTGATGAAACTGGCGGAGCAGGCGAGGAGCATTTACATTATTGACTGTTTCCCATGAGTTGTCCTCCACTGGGTAGCCCTGCCATTTAATCAAATATTGCAACTGATTTCTGTACAACCTGGAATCTAGAATCCTTTCCACCATAAATTCTTCCTGACCATCGACCAGCACTGGGTGAGGGCAAGGAGAAGAGCGTCCAGGAAACGTATTGGGTGTTGCAGCCTTTAGTAGGGATACATGAAAGACAGGGTGGATTCTCATAGTTATGGGCAGTTGAAGACGACAAGCAACAGCACTTATAATCTTACTGATCTTATAAGGTCCAATGTACTTATGGCCCAATTTTGACGATGGAATCTTTATTTTAAGATTTCTGGTTGACAGCCAGACCAAATCTCCTACCTTGAAAGCTGGTGCAGGTTTACGAAATTTATCTGCTGCTTTTTTGTACCTTTCCTGAGCCAATTCTAGATTTTCCTTTAGAAGATCCATATTCTTTTGTAAAGAAGTGATTCTTTCAGCCACTGCCGGCAAGGGCGTATCTATGGGAAATCGAGGAAGAATGTTAGGATGATAACCTAGATTGGAGTAAAAAGGAGACTGCTTAGTGGAGGTGCTCTGAGAGTTGTTATAAGAGAACTCAGCCAGTGGAAGTAGATCCACCCAATCATCTTGTAGGTGGCAGATAAAGCAGCGGAGATACTGCTCCAGGGTCTGATTGGTTCGTTCTGTCTGTCCATTAGTCTGGGGATGAAAAGCAGAAGAAAGGTTTACTTTAATGTCCAATGCGGCACAGAAATTTTGCCAAAACCTTGAAGTGAATTGCACCCCTCGATCCGAAATGACCTCATCCGGTACTCCATGTAAGCGAAACACATTCTTAGTCATCAAGTCTGATGTCTGTTTTGCAGTGGGTAAGCCGACACAAGGGATAAAATGAGCTGCCTTTGTTAGACGATCAACCACCACTAGAATGGTGTTCTTCCCTTGAGAGGTTGGTAACTCCACAATGAAGTCCATAGAAATGGATCCCCACGGGCGGGACGGGGTGGGAAGAGGTTGTAACAGACCAGTTGGTGAGGAGCGAGGTGTTTTGCATCTTGCACAGACTTCACATGAAGTGACATAGTTTAAAACATCTTTCCTGTAAGTTGGCCACCAAAAGAAACAAGAAAGAAATTCTTGTGTCTTTAGAATTCCCCTATGCCCGGCTATCTTGGAATCGTGGATGAGTTGCAATACTCTCAATCTGACTGTTTCAGGTATATACAGACGTTGTCCCTGAATCCACACACCATTCTTAAAGACAAGACTTACGTCCCTTGGGGGTTGAGCCAACAAAGAATCCGCATGGTATGCTTCCTTGATGTCCTTAAGTAGGTCTTGATTATGAATCACTCCCAGGAATCTAGAGTCAGGAAGAATAGTCTTAGGAGGAGTAAGTGGACGTGTCTCTGCTGAATGAATCCTAGAGAGTGCATCAGCCTTTCCATTGCGCGATCCTGGTCTATAAGAAATTACAAAATTAAATTGGTTTAGGAAAAGATTCCAGCGAGCCTGGCGAGGAGTCAGGCACTTAGCCGACCTGATAAATTCAAGGTTACGATGGTCTATCAGGACGACTATTTGCTGTGCAGCTCCCTGAAGAAGGTGTCTCCATTCCTTGAAGGCGGCAATAATGGCCAACAATTCTCTATTGCCCACATCGTAGTTCCTCTCAGCCGAAGACAACTGCTGGGAAAAGAAGGCACAGGGATGCAAGACATTCTTCTCACCTGTTCTCTGAGAGAGTATAGCTCCAACGGCAAAGTCTGAAGCATCCACCTCTATTATGAAGGCAAGCTCGGGGTTGGGATGTACTAAGATAGGTGCGGTGGTAAATTTATCCTTTAAACAGGAAAATGCTTCCTGAGCTTGCGGGGTCCAGGAGAACCTAGACTGTTTCCGGGTAAGTTGGGTGATAGGTGACACTACCTCAGAGAAATTCCTAATGAAACGTCTATAGAAGTTGGCAAACCCGATGAAGCGCTGCACCTCCTTCACATTTCTAGGAATTGGCCAATCCTTGATGGCTTGGGTCTTGCTTCCATCCATACTAATCCCTTGTGTAGATAGTACATACCCCAGAAATTGAATTTCGGTCCTATGGAATTCACACTTTTCAAGTTTGATGTAGAGATGGTTTTGTCTTAGGCGTTCTAAGACCATTCTCACATGTCCATGATGTTCCTCTGTGGAGTTAGAAAAAATTAGAATATCATCCAGATAAATCACCACAAATGTATCTAGGAGATCCCTGAAGATGTCATTCACCAAGTGTTGGAAAGTGGCTGGGGCGG
Source organism: Oophaga sylvatica (assembly GCA_033576555.1). Classification (NCBI taxonomy): domain Eukaryota; kingdom Metazoa; phylum Chordata; class Amphibia; order Anura; family Dendrobatidae; genus Oophaga; species Oophaga sylvatica. Next base: position 156,394,297 of record JARQOD010000007.1, read on the forward strand.
TACTCAGACCAAAAGGCATAACTAGATATTCGAAGTGTCCATAGCGTGACCTGAATGCAGTCTTCCATTCATCCCCAGGTCTAATACGGACCAAGTTATAGGCCCCACGGAGATCCAGTTTAGAGAAAATTTTGGCGTGCCTCACTCTCTCCAACAACTCAGGGATTAAAGGCAATGGATAACGGTTTCTAATAGTAACCTTATTGAGTTCCCTATAGTCTATGCAGGGTCTCAGAGATCCATCTTTCTTCTTCACAAAGAAGATGGGTGCACCTGCGGGAGATGAAGAGGGGCGTATGAAGCCTTTGGCTAGATTTTCATCTATGTAGTCCTTCAAAGCTTTTAGCTCGGGCCCCGCTAGGGGGTAGATCTTACCAAAAGGTATCTCGGCTCCAGGCAATAATTCAATTGGACAATCATATGGACGGTGAGGAGGAAGCTGATCAGCGTTCTTCTTGTCACATAAATCCACATAGTCCTGGTATACAGCTGGTAGTTCAGGGACTGACATGGTTCCTTTAGGAACAGAGCAAGCTGAAACTCCTTGACTCATCTGTTTCTCCGGAAAGTGTAATTCCTTGGTCTCCCAGTTAATCGTAGGATTCTGCGCCTGCAGCCATGGTAGCCCTAGAATAATGGGAAAGTGGGGAGAAGAGATAAGCATAAAAGACATTTTCTCCTGATGATCTTTACCCATAAGGACCCTCAAAGGCTCTGTTTCCTGATCCACTGGTCCAGAGGTCAGCAGGGAGCCATCCACAGTCTCCATCTGTACTGGAGTAGCCTTCTTCACTGAACGTATCCCCTGTTTCTGAGCAAAGGAGATATCCATAAAATTTCCACTTGCTCCTGAGTCGATCATAGCAGAGCTAGACACCCAGACTGAGTCCACCCAGAGTTTGATGGAAAGGAAGCAATGAGAATTATTTCTTTTACAACTCAGCTGGGACACCGCTGAGGAAACTTGAAAAATTGCAGCGTTTATACCGTCATTGTCCCCAGAACTAACAGAGTTTAAGTCCGAAAAATCAAGATCTCTTGCAGCAGATCTCTCTGGAGCCTGAGGCTCGGACATGACAGAGCTCCTCTCGCAACACTCACAGTGAATGACTGCTGCAGTAGTCTTACGAGAACGGCTGGGGCAGTTTATAATGAAGTGCCCTGACTTACCACAGTAAAAACATAGATTTTCCTTTATACGATGTTCTTTGCGTGCATCACTAACCCGTCTTTGTAAAGAGTCCACCTGCATGGGTTCAGGTTCTGGTTCCCTTGTGATCCTACTCAAAGGTTCCTTAGCTGAGGAGGGAGGTAGGAAAAGGTTAGTGCGATTATTTTTGAACCATCTCTCTTGTCTGCGTTCAGTCAGACGAGCATCAATACGGATACAATAGTTAATAAAGTCACCTAACGCAGTGGGAGGGTCGGCACGAGCAAGTTCATCCTTAATCAGTGGAGACAACCCTTTCCGAAAAATAGATTTTTTGGCGGAAGTGTCCCAAGTGGTATCAAGAGCCCATCTCCTGAAATCCAAGGCATATTCGGCTACTGAACGCTTACCTTGGCGCAAAGTTAACATGGCTGCTTCAGCTGTTGCACCTCGATTGGGGTCATCAAACACCTGCCCCATGGCTGAAATAAAAGCATCAAGGTGATTCAAACAATCATCCTCAGTCTCAATCAGAGGGTTTGCCCACATCAAAGCCTTATTGGTAAGCAACATGATTATAGTAAGCACTTTGGATCGTTCAGTGGGAAATTGTGAAGCATGTGCAGAGAAAAATAAATTGCATTGATTAATAAATCCCCTGAATTTCTCACGTTCACCGCCAAAACGAAAAGGAGGTAACTTGGGGATCCCAGAACTCGGGGTTATGGCAGGAGCCTGGACTCGTTCCTCTAGAGCCTCAATCCTGACTCGTAGTTCCTGAGTAGTTTGTCCAAACACTTGCAAATTATGATTAGTGAGGTCCTGTAGGCTTGCAAAACGGGTCTTTATAGTCTGTATATCTGCAAGGATTGTATCAGTCACTCCGCAAAGCTCCTTTATGCGGGCCTCCATCTTCCAGATCTTTTAAGGCAGAAGTGCTGGAAGGAGAAGAGAAGGAAAAAAAAAAAAAAAACAATAGTGTTTACCTGTGGTAACACTCCAGAGTAACATTTAAGGGAATGCGCTCACCTGGAATGGTTGTGAGAAGTCACAACCACTGTCATCACAGAAGGTATTAAACGGACATCTGATATCCACAGTCACAGCAGACACGGCTTTCCCAGACCCAGCAGACACTAAACATTGGCTCCTGAATCTTGTCATGTATAGTGTACAGTTCCTATAGCGTCTTGTGCTTGGGTGCGAGGAAAACACATGAGACATAGGTTGATATGAAATGACTTGTATTACTTCATACAAGCATGCAGAAAAGGTCACACAGTTTGCAGGAACAGAGGCAGGAGAACACAGCAGGCCAGAGTAACTTCAAGCTCTACAATAACTCTCCAAGCAGGTTCAGGATCTCTTCTCTGTACCGTAATTCCTCTGCAAACATGGATTCACCAGACAGCAGGTTTCCAAAGTCCAAAAGTGTTCCAAAGTTCCTCAGTAGGAAATAGCTGGAGTCCAAAATCCTAGGTTTCCAGGAGTCAGGTCACAGGCTGACTGAGGCTTGATTCAGGAGCACTGATTGTTCAGCTGAGGCTGCTTAAGAAGCAAGAGGGAGAGAATCAGGGCGGGAACATGAAAACTGGAAACTCCATATTAACTGAGGGCAAGAGCTGCAGAAAGACAGAAAGCAAAATGGCCGACGGAAAACTGAGTTTCAAGGAACATGTCAAAAGAGACAAAGAACCTTACAGCGTCGCTCCGTTCGCCCGCAGTCCCGGGCTGAAGTTCTCGCGGCTCTATTTAAATTTCTTCTTCGGTCCCGAAACGTCATCACGTTGGTCACTCACGTGACCGGAGGCCGCAGTGATAGACAGTTCTCTCCGGCCTCCGGTCACGTGAGTGACCAACGTGATGACGTTTCGGGACCGAAGAAGAAATTTAAATAGAGCGCGCGAGAACTTCAGCCCGGGACTGCGGGCGAACGGAGCGACGGAGGACGGCGGGACCAGCGGCTGCAGGTAGCCGGAGCACGTGGCGGAAGGCGGCTGCAGAAAAACTCAGGTGAGTTTTTCTGGTGGTAGATGGCAGACGAGGCGACGTATGGAGAGGGGGACGGTGCGGACGTGGGCAGGAAGCGGCGCGCAGCTAGATGAGAGGGAGGCGGCATATGTCTTACTTTCGGGGTACGGCTTATATTAGCCGACCCCTCTGAAACTCCCGATACGTCTTACAATCGGGGGTGTCTTACTATCGGGGAAACACGGTAGTTGGCTGGCAGAGTTTTGGCCCTGTAGGCAGACAGAGTCCTGCATCCTTACAGCACAGGAGGCAGCACTGATTACCAACTTATTCGCACAAGCCTACGAAACTTTGGGTAGATCCAATGTGGCGACTGCCTGGCACTGACCAGTCAGACATGTCCACCATGCAGCACCGTCCACACACCACATACAACGATCTTCAGTCTGAGCATCAACAATCAGCCACTGCACTAAGCTGGTAAAATGGCGTGTCTTCCCCCAACAGACCACGCCTCCTTCTCCCAAAATGCTTAGCCAATCACAAGCACCACACATGGGGCTTTCCGGAGCTAATAGCAGGGGCCTTCCTATTGGGTTGAGTAAGTGATGTGATAGCGGGAAGGGGGACGAGAGCAACCGATGCTCGAAAAAACATGGCTGAATGCCTGTATGTACCAAGGGGCAGCATTGGACGTGGTGCGTAGGTTATGGGCAATCAATCCTGCAGCAGAGACATATGGGAAAGGAACAATGCATCCTGCACCAGGGCGTACAAAGATCATGGGGCCCAAAAGTGGAAGTTCAGTTTGGCGCCCCCCCCTTCAAGCACACATGCGATTTGCACACTTAGTCATGTACCGACAAGCTGCTCTCCCTAATGCTCTCAATGTTCAGTGAAAAACAGAGAAGCAGGAGGAGAAGCTTGTTGTCACAGGACCTTAAGTAAGAAAATCGCATATGAGTGAAGTGTCCATGTGATGACTACTGGAACCTGCAGAGCTGAATCCCGACATTGCAGCTTCTGAACTCTCACTACGAATGCACTGCACACTTTAGGATTTTCCCTTGCCGGCGGATCGTCCTGTCAGCACAAGCATGTGATTTGTATACTTCTGGCCACATTCGACTAGACGTGTCCGGCCTCGCTCTGTTTATTTTCATTGAGTGAGGCCACCCATGTCTAGTCAGCATGTGACCGCATGTATGTAAATCGCCAGCATGACAGAATCCTGACAGCGTGCAGTGCACAGTGTGAGAATTCAGAAGTCTGCAGTCACGTAGAATGACTGCAGACTCATCAGAAACCTGAACCCCTCTAATGCTCCTAACATAAATAAAAACATGAGAATTAGTCAGTTTCACAAATAACATTTACATCCAGGTACCTCATAGATGACATCGTCTCTGAAGTCGTTCTTTTCTTCATCTTTTCCACACCCCATGATAAGTTTTCTCATCCACAGCCATCTCTGCTAACCTCCATCTTCTCCAACCTTCTGCAGCACATCCTCACACGATGCCCTTAAAGACAGAAAATGTCATTATAATGCTCCTGAATAAAAAATTGCCCCTCACTATATTGTCTGCACAAAATATGACCCCCCCACTGTCCCTCTTCTGGTACATGCTCTTCACACTGACTTCTCATTTCCATACCGGCCCCCCTCTTCAAACTGTCCTCTCACACTGTGTCCTCCCTATGCTCATACATGCCCCCCATTCCGCCTTACTGTTTCCTCATACATGCCCCCAGTCCCACATACTGTTTTCCCGTATGTGCCCCCATTCTCCCGTAGTTTTCTCGTACATGCCCTCCATTCCCGCGTACTGTTTCCTTGTACATGCCGTACATGCCCCACATTCCGTTTCCTCATACAAGCCCCGCATTCTCGCATACTGTTTCCTCATACATGCTCCCCATTCCCGCATACTGTTTCCTCGTACATGCCCCCCATTCCCCTGTACTATTTCCTCATACATACCCTACATTTCTCACGACTGTTTTCTCGTACATGCCCCCATTCTCCTGTAGTTTTCTCGTACATGCCCTTCATTCCCGTGTTCTGTTTCCTCGTACGTGCCCCCATTCCCCCATACTGTTTCCTCGTACATACCCCCATTCCCCCATACTGTTTTCTCGTACATGCCCTCCATTCCCGCTCACTGTTACCTCATACATGCCCCCCCATTCCCACGTACTGTTTTTTCGTACATGCCCCACTGTTATGTATGTGCTAGAGATGGTTTCTGAGCAGAGGCTCCCTCTGGTGGTTACAGACAGTACTGAACCTTTCAGTGAGGAATGGCAATCTGGGATCACGGACTGGTCTGATATAAGGGAGGTTCCCTCCCATGATGGTTGCCAGTGATCAATTGTTCTTGTTTCAATTGTGGTTCTTGGTTCATTTGGAAGTTTGCTGAGTCTTGCCTGCATCTTCTATCAGATAAGATATTTTCTGCTTTTATTTTTGTGCTTGTTTTTTGCATTGTTCCCTGCACTTCTGTGGAGGTCAGCCAGGTCCCCTCCGGGGGTTTGTGCTCTTCTCAGTTTATCTTGAGCCACTGTTGTTTGTTCATTTGCTTTTTCCTGTTTTTTCAGTGGCTGTGGCTTAGTTTTGTTACACCAGAGATCTGATTTAGGTGTTAGAGATCGTGTGATCTCAGGTGTTTTTGCAATCAGAAGAGTTGGTATTTTTTAGGGTTTTTTTTGGATTGCAGTGAGTATCCTTTCCTGTACTTTTCTGTCTAGACAGATTGGGCCCCAGCGTTTGCTCATTCTATTTTCTGTCTGTGTCTGTGCTTCTTCTTGTCTAACCGCCATTACATGTTTGGGGGCCTCCTATTTTCTTTGGGGATCTGCTCCGGGGCAGATAGCTTTCATCTTTCTGCCTTTAGGTGTAGTTATCTCTCAGGCTGTGACGAGGCGTCTAGGATTAACGTAGGAACGCTCCACGGCTACCTCTAGTTGTGTGGTTAGTTCAGGTTACTGCAATCCAATAGGTTCCAGCCTCTCTGGTGTATTGCCGTTTTTGCTTATTCTCCTCGGCTACCAAAACATAACACCCCACATTCCCCAGTACTGTTTACTCGTACATGCCCCCATTCCGTTTCCTCATACAAGTCCCCATGTGATCGCGCTGTTCTGAGGGCCTCCTCCCTGCAGGACCCCGGATCCAATATGTTTTCGGGGTCTTTCCGGGTCCTGCAGGGAGGTGGCTTGTCATTGCCTGCTAAGAGAGGTGACGGCAGGCCTCCTGCACTGCCTGCCAGATCGCTGATCTGACGGAGTACTCTGTAAATTGTCAGATTAGCGATCTGACATTATACAGTGATGTCCCACTCTGGGACAAAGTAAAAAAAAATAAAAATTAACGTGTAAAAAATTTTTTTTCTAAATAAATAAAAAAAATATTCCCAAATAAATTCATTTCTTTATGTAAATAAAAAAAACAAAGAAAAACAATAAAAGTACACATATTTAGTATCGCCGCGTCTGTAACGACCCGCCCTATAAAACTGTCCCACTAGTTAACTCCTTTAGTGAACCCCTTAAAAAAGAAAAAGGCAAAAAAACAATGCTTTATCACCATACCGCCGAAGAAAAAGGGGAATAACACGAAATTAAAAAGACGGATATAAATAAACATGGTACCACTGAAAACATCTTGCCCTCCAAAACACGAGCCGTCATACAGCATCATCAGCGAAAAACTAAAAAAGTTATAGCTCGCAGAATAAAGCGATGCAAAAATAATTTTTTTATATATAATAGTTTTTATTGTATAAAAGAGCCAAAAAATAAAAAAACAATATAAATTAGGTATGGCTGTAATCGTACTAACCCGAAGAATAAAACTGCTTTATCAATTTTACCACATGCGGAACGGTATACACGCGCCCCCCCGAAAGAAATTCATGAATTGCTAGTTTTTGTTCATTTTGCCTCCCAAAAATCGTAATAAAAATCGATCAAAAAATGTCATGTGCCCAAAATGGTACCTGTAAAAACGTCAACTCGTCCCGCAAAACATAAGACCTCACATGACTCTGTGGGCCAAAATATGGAAAAATTATAGCTCTCAAAATGTGGTGATGCAAAAACTATTTTTTGCAATAAAAAATGTCTTTTAGCATGTGACAGCTGCCAATCATAAAAACACGCTATAAATAGTAAATCAAACCCCCCCTTTATCACCCCCTTAGTTATTGAAGAATAATACAATTTTAAAAATTTATTTATTTACATTTTCCCGTTAGGGTTAAGGTTGCGGCTAAAGTTAGGGTTGGGGTTAGGGTTGGAGTTGGGGGCTCTCCAAACGTGACATGGCGTCTGATCTCAATTCCAGCCAATTCTGCGTTGAAAAAGTCAAACGACGCTCCTTCCCTTCTGATCTTCCATGCGCCCAAAGAGTGGTTTACCACCACATATGGGGTATCAGCGTACTCAGGACAAATTGCACAATAACTCTTTGGGTCCAATTTCTTCTGTTACCCTTGGGAAATTAAAAAAGGGGGCTAAAATATCATTTTTGTGGAAAAGATTTTTTATTTTTATGGCTCTACGTTATAAACTTCTGTGAAGCGCTTGGGGGTTCAAACTTTTCACCACACATCAAGATAAGTTCCTTGTGGGGTCTAGTTTCCAAAATGGTGTCACTTGTGGGGGTTTCCACTGTTTAGGCACATCAGGGGCTCTCCAAACGCAACATGACGCCCACAGATTATTCCATCAAAGTTTGCAATGCAAAACCTCACTACCCTTCTTTGTACTCAGGACAAATTGAACAACTTTTGGGGTCCAATTTCTCCTGTTACCCTTGGGAAAATAAAAAATTGATGACTAAAAGATCATTTTCCAGGACGTCCCTCCTGACAGCACCACCTGGAGGTTGTCCTTCGTAACCTTGATAGCATCAGGCCCCTTAGCAGAGCGGGGCTACCACCTCGAATAGAGTCGAGGCTCCTCCAGGCCCAGGAGGGGGTGTTGCCAGGGTCCGGTGTGTGCTCCAGGAGGAGCATGCGCTGTAGGGCCAACAGCTGGTGACACAGAGATCAACAGCACCTGAGCTCAGAAGGAGACGAATCAGATGTCTTGAAGCTGGGTAAGACAGACAATTTAATAGCAGACAGCTGACAGCACACTTGACTGAGTAAACATGGAGAATGTTAGCCGTCCTGACGTCCAGACCCCGGATAACCCCCAGGATCCTGTAAGTATACGGAGCTAAGGGGGTTTCCAGGAGTCATGACATAAAAATATAGGCCCTTCTTTATATCTATTTTTAGGAGACGCACAAGCACTCAGCAATTGCAGTCAAGCGAAAGGGCAACAAATGTCCTCTCTGCGCAGCTAGACTCCCAGAGGGGCACCCCAAAAAGTTATGCGACAGATGCATAGCCAAATTACTGAAGGAGGAGCAGACCCCCTATTGGATAACATTAGGTCCATGATCAGGGAGGAAGTACAAGCGACCGTGTCAACACTGGTTCCGGCACAATCCCCCCGTCCTAAAAGACCACGCTGGGGCGAGGATCTAAGTTCCTGAGGAAGGTGAACTATCAGTTTACTCCGCCTCGGATTCAGATGACGACAAGCGTTCCCCAGCCGCAGTTTTTGAAGGCAGGAAGAAATATCTTTTTTCCACCGAGAATACCGACATGTTGGTACAGGCGGTCAGGAACACTTGAAGATTGAGGACTCCACGGAACCCTTGACAATTCAAGATGAGATGTTCGGTGGCTTGAGAGCCCGCAGGAATACAGTCTTTCCAGTAAACCAGCATATAACTGCCATGATTCTGGAAGAATGGGAAGATGTCAGCCAGGGCCGGCTCCAGGTTTTTATGGGCCCCGGGCGAAAGTCTCAGTGGGCCCCCTTAACACAGACCACGATTCATGATGCACAGATACTGCAGAGAAATATGGGTATAGCACAACGCCAAACACTTCTCTTCTTCCATTACATGACTGATACCTATTATAAATTGTACAATAGCTCAAAAACCGCCAAATCCTCACAGCGCACAGTACAGACTGGACAGTACAGTCCTCCATACAATATTATGGGCACCACATAGTCTCCCCCTCATCACCCATATAATACCCCATGCAGGATGTCACCCCGCCATCCCCCATATAACGCTCCATACAGAATACTGGACCCAATATAATGCTCCATACAGAATACTGGACCACATATAATGCTCCATACAAAATATGGAGCTCTCCTCTACACTGTGCTGCATTCTGCACTGTTACGGCTCAGGAAAGGGCGCTGTGGAAAGACTCCCCATTATCCTAATCATTGCCTGCCCATCGTCATCATTGCCTTCCCATCATAATCATCATTGCCTCCCCTCATCATCATTGCCTGCCATCATCATCATCATTGCCTCCCTATTATCATCATTGCCTCCCCATTAATATCATCATCATCATTGCCTTCCCATTATCATTGCCTCCCCTCATCATCATTATCATTGCCTCCCCATTAATACATTATCATCATCATTGCCTTCCCATTATCATTGCCTCCCCATCATCATCATTATCATTGCCTCCCCATTAATATCATCATCATAGCCTTCCCATTATCATTGCCTCCCCATCATCATCATCATCGCCTCCTCACCACCATCACTGCCTGCCTCCCCCCACCACCATCACACATACAGCACCGCAGGCAGCACTCTCTCTCACACACACACACACCTCACCTGTCCGGCGTCCGCGCGCTCTCTGCAACAGCTGTCTGCTGAATGATGACGTCATTCAGCGGCGCTGCTGTGAGAGAGGAAGCGCCTGCGCAGGCGCCCTCTGGAGCTCGGAGCTGCGGCAGCGGAGGCACGGGGAGAGGTGAGTATTGCGCCGGTTGCTGCCGGGGCCCTGAGCAAGCGGGGGGGCCCAGTGGCGGCGCTGACACTGCTAACGGGTGCCGGGGTGCCCGACGGCGAGTGGGCCCCACCTGCTCAGGGCCCCGCCACTTGCCCGGGTGTGCCGGGTGCTGACGCCGGCCCTGATGTCAGCAAGAAGCTGGTCGTGCCCATAGAATTGAAATACCGTCTTCCCTTCGACCCGGTGGAAACTAAAATATGGCAATCAGTACCAAAAATCGACATCCTGGTGGCTAGTCTCAAAAAAGACAGCCATACCATTTGAGGATTCGTCAGGGCTGAAAGACCCTATGGATAAGCGATCAGAAGACCTTCTTAAAAAGGCCTGGGAGTCCTCAGCAGCCATCATGGAGGCAAATATTGCGGCTACCTCTGTAGTTAGATCAATGAGCCTATGGGTGGAAGAGTTGGAAAACCAGGTTGAGTAAGACACCAAGGGAAGAGATCCTCAGATCCCTGCCACTGTTAACCGACTTCATGGCAGACGCTTCAGCGGAATCGGTGCTCTTTACCACAAGGAATAACACATTATCTATCCAATGTGGCAAGGCGAGCCCTGTGGCTTAGGTCATGGACGGGAGAGACACAATCGAAGAAAAAACTCTTTTCAATCCCGTTCTCTTTCCTACACGTGTTTGGTCCACTGCTGAATTACCTATTGGAGAAGGTGTCCGACAAAAACAAGGGCTTTCCGGAACAAAAACCAAGGAGAATGCAGTCCTTTCGGAGAACGTGCTCCCATCCCAGACAGGAATATAAAGAGAAGGGGAAATCCGGAAAATGTAGTTACCCTAAAGGTGGAAAGGGGAGAAGCTCCTTCCAGAACCAGGAACCAAGATCCAACAGACAATGACGCCAGAATAGTGGGAGGAAGACTCCAGAGATTCCTCAGACATTGGCAGGACATCTCCCAGAATACATGGATCTTAAATACGGTGGCAGAGGGGTACAGGATACAATTTATCCGATGGCCCCCCAAAAGATTTTGCCTAACCCTGGCCCAATCCCCAGCGGTACATCAGAGACTCCTGAAAGACATCCAGGATCTCCTGGAGATGAAAGCCATAGTAAAAGTCCCAGTCTCCCAAAGATTTCGGGGGCACTATTCAACACTCTTCTCCATAAAGAAACCTGGAGGAGAGTTTCGCACAATAATCAATCTCAAACCACTAAACCAGTGGGTGGATTAGACAGTTCAAAATGGAGTCACTCAAATCCGTAATACCTTTGATAAAAAAGGACTCGGTAATGAGCACTCTAGATTTAAAGAGTGCTTACTACCATGTGCCAATCCACATTTCTCACCAGCAGTACCTCCGGTTCGCCATAAGAGACCGAGGTGGAATACAACATTATCAGTTCACATGCCTGCCCTTTGGCATATCCTCCGCCCCTCGAATCTTTACCAAACTGATAGCGGAAGTAATGGCCTTCCTAAGACAAAGAAGGATTCTCGTCGTCGCCTACTTAGACCTATTGCTAGTGACAGATTCTCCACAACAGATGGAAAGAGACCTCTCAGTAACAGCGTCAGTTTTGGAGAAGCTAGGATGGCTAATAAATAAGAGAAAATCAAATCCCAGTCCAAAGCAGAGAGATATTTTTAAGAGTTCTTCTAGATTCAGAGCAGGAGCACTCCTTTCTACCAGAGGACAAACAACAGGCAATAGCACAGAAGATCGGGATCATACAGAGTCGGAAGTATATCACGATAAGGAAAGCCATGAGAATACTGGGTCCGATGACCTCATGTATTCCCAGTGTCCAGTGGAGTCAACATCATTCCAACAGGAGACCCTAGCAGCATGGGATGGCAAAGAAGCATCTCTAGACAGCAGAATAAGGCTGTCCGAAAAAGCAAGAGAGTCACTTTCATGGTGGACAGATACAGTGAACCTTGGAAGAGGAAAACCCTGGAGAACATCACTGAGTCAATGTCACTACAGACGCAATTCTTACAGGTTGGGGGGCTCACATGGAGGGGTCCTACCTCCAGGGAGTTTGGCCCAGAACCATAAACAGCCGGTCCTCAAATTACAGAGAGCTGAGAGCAGTGTGGGAAGCCCTGAGAGGATATCAGGATCAACTAAGAGATCAGCACATAAGAATCTATTTGGACAATTCAACTACGATAGCCTTCCTTCTTCACCAAGGAGGTACAAGACACAATCAGTTGCAAGTCTTATCAGATACAATATTCTCCTGGGCAGAGAGGACAGAAAGATCGATAACAGCAGTTCACTTAAGAGGCTCCAAGAATCAGCTGGCCGACTTCCTAAGCAGAGAGTGAATTCAGCCCTTAGAGTGGTCTCTAAACCAGGAGGTCTTTTTGCAACTAACCCAACACTGAAACCCAGAAATAGTTCTGTTTTTGCATTCTCTCTTGATGCAAATAGGTCTATTTTTTTCACTAAACCCGAGAGATGCTCCAGCGGGAGTGGACGCTTTAGCACAGAGCTGGAATATGAAACTAGCATATGCCTTCCCACCACTTCCTGTCATACCGAGGGTTCTGAGAATAATTCAGGAGAACCAAGCATCAGTGATCCTGATAGTGCCATACTGGCCCAAGAGAAGCTGGTTCTCCTTTCTAAATTGGATGGCCCTGGAGGATCCCGTCCTTCTACCAGTGAGAACAGACCTCTTAACGCAGGGGCCGCTACTCCATCAGAATCCAGGGATTTTACATCTATCAGCTCTATGAGAGCAAAGGGTCTTTAAGAGCTGGTCATCTCCACCATGCAAAAGAGCAGGAATCCAGTCACTTCGGCAATCTACCAGAAGATCTGGAAAAAGTTCTGCTCACGAAATCCTGCTCCAGTATCCATCTCCCAGGGTCCGGACATTCCCCAGATTCTGAATTTCCTCCAAGCAGGCTTTGACAAAGGCCTAACGCCTAGTACTGTGAAGGTGCAAATAGCAGCCCTAAGTACCGTTTTTGATTCCCCAATAGCCACTCATCCATGGGTAATGAGGTTCATCAGGGCTACTCAGAGACACATTACGCAGCTCAGTACCTCCCTGGGATCTCAGCCTGATACTGGGGGAACTATGTAAGAGAACTTATGAGCCCTTAGATCAAGCTGACCTTAAATCAGTGACGCTCAAAGCTCTCTTCCTAGTAACAATTACATCAGCTAGATGTATCAGAGAAATTCAGGCCCTTTCTATAAGGGACCCATATTTGAAAATTCAGGAAGACTATCGTTTTAAAGATGGACCCAACCTTCCTTCCCAAGGTAGTTACAGATTTCCATAGAAATCAGGAGATCTTTCTACCAACATTCTGCCAAAATTATGGCAATGACAAAGAGTTTTCTCTTCATCTGCTAGATGTTAAAAGGACAATCCTTCATTACCTGGAAATTACAGGAAGCTGGAGAATAGACTCTAATCTCTTTATTCAGATGTCTGGGAAGAACAAAGGAAAGAAGGCATCCAAAGCTACTCTAGCAAGATGGATTAAATCAGCCATCAGTGCAGCATGTTTCAGCAGGGAAAGTTCCACCAGAAGACCTCAGGGCCCACTTCCTTAGAGCAATCTCAACTTCGTGGGCAGAGAGTGCAGGGGCCACAATGGACCAGATATGCAGGGAAGCAACCTGGGCCAGATCCAATACTTTCTGTAGACATTACAAACTGGATGTTCTGTTAGGTCGTCAGACGACCTTTGGGAGGAAGGTCCTCCAAGCAGTAATCCCGCCCTAGTAAGGATTATTTGGTACTTCTCCTGGTGCTGTCAGGTGGGACGTCCTGGAAAGTAGGAATTAGTCCTACAGGTAATGTTGTTTCCAGGAGTCCATCACGACAGCACTCCTTATATAACCCCCTTAAGATTCTGTTATGTAACTCCTATCTGGTATGTGATGTAAACATGCAAGCAGGAAAATTTAATGAAATAGCGTTGCATCCATCCTGGTGTGGTACTTGGAAAATCACTGAAGGGTGGTAGGGGTGGTGCTATTTAACCTCTACTGTGTTCCGGTGCCTATGAAGGATACGAAGAACACCTCCTGGTGGTGCTGTCATGATGGACTCCTGAAAACAACATTACCGGTAGGACTAATTCCTACTTTTGTGGGAAAAAAAATAGGATTTTTTATTTTCATGCCCGGGCATTATAAACTTGTGTGAAGCATCTGGGGTTCAAAGTGCTCACCACAGATCTAGATAAGTTCCTTAGGGGGTCTAGTTTCCAAAGTGGGGTCATTTGTGGGGGGTTTCCACTGTTTAGGCACATCAGGGGCTCTGCAAACTGAGCATGACACCGATCAAAGTCTGCATTCCAAAACGTCATTACTTCCTTTCCGAGCCCTGCGGTGTGCCCAAACAGTATTTCACCCCCACATATGGGGTAGCAGCGTACTCGGACAAATTGGATAACAACTTTTGGGGTCCAATTTCCTTGAGGAAAAATCAAAAATTGGGGACTAAAAAATCATTTTTATGGATTTTTTTTTTTTCACACCCAGGCATTATATACTTTAGTGAAACACTTGGGGTTCAAAGTGCTCACAACAGAGCTAGATAGATTTCCTTATTGGGTCTAGTTTCCAAAATGGTGTCACTTGTGGGTTTTTTTTCACTGTTTAGGCACATCAGGGGCTCTCCAAATGCGACATGTCGTCCAGCCAATTCTGCGTTGAAAAAGTCAAACGGCGCTCCTTCCCTTCCGAGCTCTGCCATGCACCCAAACAGTGGTTTACCCCCACATATGGGGTATCAGCGTAATCAGGACAAATTGCACAATAACTTTTGAGGTCTTGTTACCCATGGGAAAATAAAAACTGGGGTGAAAAGATCATTTTTGTGGAAAAAATGATTTTTTTAATTTTACGGCTCAACGTTATAAACTTGTATGAAGCACTTGGGGGTTCAAAGTGCTCACCACAGATCTAGACAAGTTCCTTATGGGGTCTAGTTTCCAAAATGCTGTCACTTGTGGGGGGGTTTCCACTGTTTAAGCACATCAGGGGGTCTCCAAATGCGACATGACGTCCAATCTCGATTCCAGCCAATTTTGGTTTGAAAAAGTAAAATGGCGTTCCTTCCCTTCTGAGCTCTGCCGTGCGCCCAGACAGTGGTTTTCCCCCACATATGGGGGTATTAGTGTACTCAGGAGAAATTGCACAACAGCTTTATCTGTCCATTTTCTCCTTTTACCCTTGTGAAAATAATTTTTTTTTGTAAAAGATCATTTTTGTGACTAAAAAGTTAAATGTTAATTTTTTCCTTCCACGTTGCTTCAGCTCCTGTGAAGCACCTGAAGGGTTAATAAACTTCTTGAATGTGGTTTTCTGCACCTTGAGGGGTGCAGTTTTTAGAATGGTGTCACTTTTCGGTATTTTCTGCCATATAGACCCCTCAGAGTGACTTCAAATGTGAGGTGGTCCCTAAAAAAAAATGGTTTTGTAAATTGTGTTGTAAAAATGAGAAATCACTGGTCAACATTTAACCCTTGTAACCTTTATAACAAAAAAAAATTGGTTTCAAAATTGTGCTGATGTAAAGTAGACATGTGGGAAATGTTATTTAGTAACTATTTTGTGTGACATATTTCTGTTTTAAGGGAATAAAAATACAGTTTGACAATTGCAAAATTTTCGCCATATTTCCATTTTTTTTCATAAATAAACGCAAGTTACCGTATATCGAAGAAGTTTTACCACTATCATGAAGTTCAATATGTCACGAGAAAACAGTCTCAGAATAGCGAAGATCCATTGAAGCGTTCCAGAGTTATAACCTCATAAAGAGACAGTGGTCAGAATTGTAAAAATTGGCTCGGTCATTAACATGCAAACCACCCTTGGGGGTTAAGGGGTTAATTAATATTGATAAATTTAATATTGAGTAGAATTAATTTCAAGCTACCTTATATACTTGTATTGATTAAACCACAACCATGGGTGATATTCATATACATAGTCCAATACTTAGGACAGAGCAACTTCTACTATATATTGATATTAAAAAGCACAACCGAGCATCCAGCTCAACATGAGACAGTAATACAATGATGTAAAAAAACATTTCCTCCCTTGAATTAGTACCTAATAACTAAATATTATGCTCTCAATACACACATAAACACCAATGTCCCAGTATACAATCTAAATTGGATCTACTTGAGCATATAAATAAATTTTCCAAAAAAGTTTATTTGAATATAACAATTCAACTTTATTTCCATAAAAGATTATTACCAAAACATATAAACACCAAAAAGATGCAAGATTTGACTCTAGGGACATTTCAGACTCCTCTTGTGTATAAAGTATCTGCCTGGTGAATACCCATTCACATTAGCCCAAATTCTATGTGTCGCAGCTATTTATTCTTATTTCCACCCCTGGATTTTGGTCACTGCTATCTGCCCCTTAGTATATATAAGATGCCACGATGTGAAAAATCCCAATTTCCTAACACTAAATCTATGTCTCACCACTTGAATACATCATATGGTGAGATCATATTCCCATATATGTAAAATGGCAAATGGGACAATCACATCCGGTCATATAATATTCAGCTAGAGGCTAAACCTGACACTGCCCCATATTGGGCTGGAAAAATCTGGACCACTGCATGCCAAAACGAAATAGGGCTGTTGAAAGGTGATGAGTATCATACCTGAATCCTGAGTCAAATCTTGCATCCTTTTTGGTGTTTATATGTTTTGGTAATAATCTTTTATGGAAATAAAGTTGAATTGTTATATTCAAATAAACTTTTTTGGAAAATTTATTTATATGCTCAAGTAGATCCTAGTTAGATTGTATACTAGGACATTGGTGTTAATGATGTAAAAAAGTATAAATTTTTATTACAATTTTAATTACGCAAACAACAAGTCAAACAGTATACACATACAGAAATGAATGGATGAGAGAACAAGAAAAAGGCACCTGGAGTATACTAACAATATCCAATTAAAGCACCGTATAATTATTATAGACCTTGATGTCAGTGACTAAAGCCTATAGGTTATAACACACCCCAAATATAGAATCATTATCAGAGTAAAGTGACCATCTGGTCCCAATGTAAGTACACAGAACCTGGTTATCAGGGTCTGCACAGGAAACAAAAAGATTGTTTCCAAAAACGGGGCTTAAAATTGGTACTCAGCACAACTATCAGTGTTGCCCATAGTGACCCATGGGGTGTGCGGAGTTAATTGTGATCTGCTTACCCATGTGGGATAGGATATACTGCCAGGTGCGTGTGTATAAGCTGAGATTTTCAGCACCTTTTTTTTTGGTGTGGAGTCCATATTCATGGCCTTAATGAGCGGTACCACGTGACCGCTCAGCACAGGAGAGCTGCAGGAAGCCGAGACAACGGAAAATGCAGGGGACGTTTAGCGAGGGCACTGGGAGGGTGAGTATGACGGGGGGAGAATGGAGGAGGACGAGGGAAGCACGGAGCAGGATGGGGAGGATGGGTGAAGCGCCGAGCAGGATGGAGGAGGGGGGGGAGTACAGTGGAGGACGAGGAGCACGGAGCAGGACGGGGGAAGCACAGAGGAGGACGCGGAGCACAGAGAAGCACAGAGCAGGACGGGGGAAGCACAGAGGAGGACGCGGAGCACAGAGAAGCACGGAGCAGGACGGGGGAGCACAGAGGAGGACGCGGAGCACGGAGCAGGATGGGGTGGAGCCCAGAGGAGGACGAGAAGCATGGATCAGGATGGAGGGAGCACAGAGGAGGACGCGGAACACAGAGGAGGACATGGAGCACAGAGGAGCCACACAGAGCAGGGCAGGGATGAGGGAACAATGTACACCCGGCTTATACTCGAGTCAATGAGCTTACCCAGTTTTCCGTGGCAAAGTTAGGGGCCTTGGCTTATACTCGGGTCGGCTTATACTCGCGTATATACGCTATTTGTTCACAACAGTCATTGTCTCTCATGTGGCCCCTCGGAAAATTAATTGCCCACCCCTGCTCTATTCCCTTCAAATGAGTATGAGTTTGGTCCTGCACTGGGCTAATTACTGGAGAAGGTGCCTGACAAAAAGAAAAATATTCCTAAGCCAAAAACCCTCAAGAAGAAGCAGTTTCGTCCACCCCAAACACAGACCCCTCAATAGAGAGGGAAAGGTAAAACCATCCAGTCTCACATAATACACATTGCAGCAGACCCCCAAACTCTGATAATATACATAGCAACAAATACAAACCCCCAGCAACCCTAATAATACACATTGCTGCAGACCTCTCCAGCCTGTCATGAGATACATTGCTACAGACCCCCCCATAAAATACATAGCTGCAGCCCCCATAATATACATTTCTGCAGACCCTCATAAGTTTAACCTTCTATCCAGCCCACAGTGCACAGTACTGTACATACCCTGACCCCTGTCACTACGTGACACTACACACCCATTTTACCATTAATCTTCTGTCCAGCGTCTTTGTGCAGCAGGAGTGAAACATAGCACAGGAGTGGGAGGTGGAGCCAGCAGTTCTGCTCCGCACAGGGCCTGGGTTGCAGAGAGACAGCCAGGAATCCCCTTCAGCCAGCCGCTCCGTGACAGGACGTGGCCACACACAGCCTGCAAATCAGCACCTCTGATGCGGCTAGGCAGTGACACTGAAAGGTACAGTGCCACCCAGCTGCTACTGAAGCCTCCAAACCCGCGCGCCCCTGCTCACTGACAACACACAGGATTGCAGGAGCAGGGCACCAAGTTATCTGACTGCAGGGGCGCGCTGCCGCCCCCTGTGTTCAAAAGACTCTCCGCCGCCTGAGCCAAAGGGCTCAACTGGCCTCATTATAGGTGCGCCCCTGCTTCTTAGGGTACATTTCCACGTACCGTAATGTGTGCGCTTTGGACGGAGCGGAAACCCCGCTCCACCCCCTTCTGCACTTGCGGTGATTCCGGATGTGTTCATTGAATTGTCCGTTTTGCCATCAGGTTAATCCATTTTTATTTTTATTGATCGGGTGATTCTGAATGTGGCGATGCCAAAAATGTGTATGTTTGGTTTTTTTTATTGTTTTTTTTTGAATGGGGTGAAAGGGGGGTGATTTGAACTTGTTTTTTTTTATTTTTTTCATATGTTTAAACACTCTTTTTTTTTTTTACTTTTGGCATGCTTCAATAGTCTCCATGGGAGGCTAGAAGCTGCCAGTTCTCGATCGCCTCTGCTACATAGAGGTGATGCACAGATGACCTTTATGTAGCTGAATTACAGTATTGCTATGAGCCCCAACCACAGGGTGGCTCTCGTAGCAATCTGCCATCCACAACCAGACCTCTGGTTGTGATGGCAACGCACCGATGACCCCCGATCACGTGACGGGGCACAGCTGAGCGCATATTTCCATCCTGGTGGCCAGAAGCGCCATTTAAATGCCGCTGTCAGTGTTTGACAGCGGCATTTAACTAGTTAATAGGCGCGGGCAGATCGCGATTCCGCTCGCGCCAATTGCGGTCACATGTCAGCTGTTCAAAACATGTGAAGAGAAATCGTTGGCACAACTGCTAAGTAAAAGAGAGGGTGGTGCCCGAGTAGGATCCCAATCCGTGAGACAATATAATATAATCTCGGCACACACCAGTGGTATTTTGTGGTGATGATTTTAATCAAGAATATAGTACATACAACACAAACGTTTCGGTCGGGCACGACCTTCTTCAGTGTACTATAATATGAAAAAATAACAAATGAAGAAAAATAAAATATATGCAAAGGCAGAAAAAATATTTTTACAGTAAAAATAAATTTTTAACATAGGGCATTGAAAGGAAGTATATACAGGTATATCAACAAGAATGCATGGTATAATCATAATAATATGAAGTATGATTAACGTATAATGCTTAGAATCATCCAATATAATCTCCAAAGGATATATATGTATATACCTATATGTATATTTTCACGGCTCAGTAGATTTGATTTTTGTTGAGGGGTCACACATACCTCTGTATACACACATATATATCCTTTGGAGATTACAGGTCCTTCTCAAAAAATTAGCATATAGTGCTAAATTTCATTATTTTCCATAATGTAATGATTACAATTAAGCTTTCATATATTTTAGATTCATTACACACCAACTGAAATTTGTCAGGTCTTTTATTGTTTTAATACTGATGATTTTGGCATACAACTCCTGATAACCCAAAAAACCTGTCTCAAAAAATTAGCATATCAAGAAAAGGTTCTCTAAACTACCTATTACCCTAATCTTCTGAATCAACTAATTAACTCTAAACACATGCAAAAGATTCCTGAGGCTTTTAAAAACTCCCTGCCTGGTTCATTACTCAAAACCCCCATCATAGGTAAGACTAGCGACCTGACTGATGTCAAGAAGGCCATCATTGACACCCTCAAGCAAGAGGGTAAGACCCAGAAAGAAATTTCGCAACAAATAGGCTGTTCCCAGAGTGCTGTATCAAGGCACCTCAATGGGAAGTCTGTTGGAAGGAAACAATGTGGCAGAAAACGCTGTATAACGAGAAGAGGTGACCGGACCCTGAGGAAGATTGTGGAGAAGGACAGATTCCAGACCTTGGGGCACCTGAGGAAGCAGTGGACTGAGTCTGGTGTAGAAACATCCAGAGCCACCATGCACAGGCGTGTGCAGGAAATGGGCTACAGGTGCCGCATTCCCCAGGTAAAGCCACTTTTGAACCATAAACAGCGGCAGAAGCGCCTGACCTGGGCTACAGAGAAGCAGCACTGGACTGTTGCTAAGTGGTCCCAAGTACTTTTTTCTGATGAAAGCAAATTTTGCATGTCATTCGGAAATCAAGGTGCCAGAGTCTGGAGGAAGACTGGGGAGAAGGAAATGCCAAAATGCCTGAAGTCCAGTGTCAAGTACCCACAGTCAGTGATGGTGTGGGGTGCCATGTCAGCTGCTGGTGTTGGTCCACTGTGTTTCATCAAGGGCAGGGTCAATGCAGCTAGCTATCAGGAGATTTTGGAGCACTTCATGCTTCCATCGGCTGAAATGCTTTATGGAGATGAAGATTTCATTTTTCAGCACGACCTGGCACCTGCTCACAGTGCCAAAACCACTGGTAAATGGTTTACTGACCATGGTATTACTGTGCTCAATTGGCCTGCCAACTCTCCTGACCTGAACCCCATAGAGAATCTGTAGGATATTGTGAAGAGAAAGTTGAGAGACGCAAGACCCAACACTCTGGATGAGCTTAAGGCCACTATCGAAGCATCCTGGGCCTCCATAACACCTCAGCAGTGTCACAGGCTGATTGCCTCCATGCCACGCCGCATTGAAGCAGTCATTTCTGCAAAAGGATTCCCGACCAAGTATTGAGTGCATAACTGAACTTTATTATTTGATGGTTTTTTTGTTTGTTTTTAAAAAAACACTTATTTTATTGGATGGTTGAAATATGCTAATTTTTTGAGACAGGATTTTTGGGTTATCAGGAGTTGTATGCCAAAATCATCAGTATTAAAACAATAAAAGACCTGACAAATTTCAGTTGGTGTGTAATGAATCTAAATATATGAAAGTTTAATTGTAATCATTACATTATGGAAAATAATGAAATTTAGCACTATATGCTAATTTTTTGAGAAGGACCTGTATATTGGATGATTCTAAGCATTATACGTTAATCATACTTCATATTATTATGATTATACCATGCATTCTTGTTGATATACCTGTATATACTTCCTTTCAATGCCCTATGTTAAAAATTTCTTTTTACTGTAAAAATATTTTTTCTGCCCTTGCATATATTTTATTTTTCTTCATTTGTTATTTTTTCATATTATAGTACACTGAAGAAGGTCGTGCCCGACCGAAACGTTTGTGTTGTACGTACTATATTCTTGATTAAAATCATCACCACAAAATACCACTGGTGTGTGCCGAGATTATATTATATAAGCTGTTCAAAACATGTCCCGGCTTTGAGGTGGTCTCACCGCAGGAGCCCACCTCAAAACGGAGGATACTGCCAGCTGACATACTATTCCGTCAGCTGGCAGTAAGGGGTTAAAGGGGTGTGCTTATCTTCGGACTTAAGGATCACACTGCTCCCATGCCTTCCGACTTCCTCTTTGACAAGGGCTCCTGAATGTCAACATGTGAGACCAGTATTCATATTGCTTTGAATCGATCCCCTGTTTCTTACTAATTTAAATTTGGAATGCAAGTAAGGGTATGTTTCCACGGGCCAGATTACATCCGGATTAGCTGTGGATTGAACGCTGCGTAGAGCTGGTCTTATTATTATTATAGCGCAACAATACAGTTAATGGCAGTTAATACAGTCTATGGCAGAGCAGGGCGATATGATGTCCCTGAACTACCGCGTTCAGCCACGACAGAATGATGCAATGGCCGGGGGACTGGCACATGCATAGTAAGGTCAGAACACCTCGGCCAATGCATCATCCTGCCATCCCTCAGAGTGGTAGTGCAAGGATATCAACGCATTGAGATCCTGGATTAGGTGAGTATATGATGCTTTTTCTTTTTTTTACTTAATACTTTTGTTGTGACACTGGGGGCATCAAAGATTGTGGCAGACCCTCATACAGTTGGGTAAGGAGTTCTCATAGGTTTTAGGGCTACTGTTGGGGCACTTCAAAGCGTGGAGGCCAATATACAGCATGGGAGCTAATGTGGGTGCCCTCATACAGTATGGGAGCTAATGTGGTTGCCAATATACAGTTTGGGGACAAATATGGGGACATCATATAGTGTGGGGCCCTCATACAGTATGGGAGATAATGTGGGGGCCCTTAAATGGGATTACTGTGAAAACCATCATAAAATGTGGGATACTACAGAGGGGACCATCATACAGCGTGAGGGCTATTATACAGTTTGGTGTTCATTATACAATGTGAGGATACTTTGGAGGCATTGTACTCTGTTTTAGGGGACATCATAGTATGTACAGGGGAGCTGCGAGCCAATTATAGTGTGTATAGCGGAGCTGTGGACCCATCATACTGTGTACAGGGGAGCTGTGAGCCAATTATAGTGTGTATAGGGGAGCTGTGGACCCATCATACTATGTATAGGGAGCTGTGGACCCATCATACAGTGTACAGGGGAGCTGTGAGCCAATTATAGTGTGTATAGGGGAGCTGTGGACCCATGATACTATGTACAGGGGAGCTGCGAGCCAATTATAGTGTGTATAGGGGAGCTGTGGACCCATCATACTGTGTACAGGGGAGCTGCGAGCCAATTATAGTGTGTATAGCGGAGCTGTGGACCCATCATACTGTGTACAGGGGAGCTGCGAGCCAATAATAGTGTGTATAGGGGAGCTGTGGACCCATCATACTATGTATAGGGAGCTGTGGACCCATCATACAGTGTACAGGGGAGCTGTGAGCCAATTATAGTGTGTATAGGGGAGCTGTGGACCCATCATACTGTGTACAGGGGAGCTGCGAGCCAATTATAATGTGTATAGGGAGCTGTGGACCCATCATACTAAGTATAGGGAGCTGTGGACCCATCATACTGTGGACAGGGGAGCTGCGAGCCAATTATAGTGTGTATAGGGGAGCTGTGGACCCATCATACTGTGTACAGGGGAGCTGCGAGCCAATTATAGTGTGTATAGCGGAGTGTGGACCCATCATACTGTGTACAGGGGAGCTGCGAGCCAATAATAGTGTGTATAGGGGAGCTGTGGACCCATCATACTATGTATAGGGAGCTGTGGACCCATCATACAGTGTACAGGGGAGCTGTGAGCCAATTATAGTGTGTATAGGGGAGCTGTGGACCCATCATACTGTGTACAGGGGAGCTGCGAGCCAATTATAATGTGTATAGGGGAGCTGTGGACCCATCATACTAAGTATAGGGAGCTGTGGACCCATCATACTGTGGACAGGGGAGCTGCGAGCCAATTATAGTGTGTATAGGGGAGCTGTGGACCCATCATACTAAGTATAGGGAGCTGTGGACCCATCATACTGTGTACAGGGGAGCTGCGAGCCAATCATATTGTGTATAGAGGAGCTGAGGGCCCATTATACTGCGTTTAATGAGCTATGGAGGCATTTTACTGCATATAGTGACGCAGTGGGGGCATTATACTGCATATAGGGAAGCTGTAAGAGCATTATACTGCGTATGGGGGAGCTGTGGGGGTAATCTATAGGGAAGCTGTGGGACCATTATATGACCATCAAAGGGGTACATAGGGCATTATTACATGCTAGGGGCAAAATGTGTACACTGTTTTCTAGGACGCTTGCAGGGGGCATTAATATTTTCTAGAGGGCAATTTTACGATCTAGAGGGCATTATTACTATGTAAGAGGCACAGAGGTGGGCATTATAATATGGGGCAGTAAGAGGAGCACGGTTATTGTACCACACAGCAGGGGCAGTAATAGGGACACATACGGCAGCAGCAGCTCAGTATTGGGGTATCAGCAGGATAAAGAGTTTCCCCAGGTTGTGAATAGATGGCGAGGTTGCTGTAAATGTGAGAACACAGATATGTTTCTTATAATCTTTGCAGATGAGTTGTGAATGGAGAAATTGCCATGTTGATCTGGGCCAGATGGAAAAAAAAATGGGAAAAGTGAAAGACTATCACAAAGAACATCAGCTGTAAGTTACTATCTATAACTGTACTGTAATCTGCAGGACTGTGATCTACCACTATATGATCTCCATGACTGTAATTTCAGTCTTTGCCTTTGTATAGAAATTTATTTTCAGTAACGGTGGGGTCATTTGCTCAGGTTCCCCTATAAATCAGCCATGTTTCTCCCGAGCGGCGGTTGGTCGGTGGAGATTGTCCCTCTTCCCGCTCCCACATCCCTTGCTAAACCCAATAGGAAGGCCCCTGCTATTGGCTCCAGACAGGCCTGTGTGCTGCGCTTGTGATTGGCTAAGCGTTTTGGGAGAAGGAGGCACGGTCTGATGGGGAAGATTCTCCATTTTACCAGCTTAGTGCAGTAGCTGCTTGTTGATTCTCAGACTCCAGGTCATTGCATGTGGTGTGTGGACGGTGCTGCATGGTGGACATGTCTGTCAGCCGCCACATTGGAGCTGCCCAGAGTTTTGTAGGCTTGTGCCAGAGATAATAGGTTGGCAATCAGTGCTGCCTCCTGTGCTATAAGGATGTAGGACTGTGTCTGCCTACAGGACCACAGCTCTGCCAGCCATGATTGTGTGTCTGTATGCTTGTGCCAGGCCGGCTATTGCCATTAATGACCCTTGTTCTGGATACTTCTGTGAGGTTCTTGTATGTGTGTGTGATGGCGCTGACATCCTTGTGTTTGGGGTGGGGGGGGCGCCGTTTTGAAGTTTGCCTCAGGCAGCAGAGTGGCTAGGTTCACCCCTGCTAAGAAGTAGGGGACAGATGGGAGGGGGATGAGTTTTAACGTAAAGGTACCCTTTTCTTCATGAATAAGAGGCTTAGAGGGTATCCCCGCCCATCGATACGAGATCTGCAGATGACATGGACAGCGTTACAAGAGAAATGGTGGAGATTGGTATCGTAAATGTTTTTTAGGATTTTTTTTTATATCCTGTTTTGCTTTTTGAAGAGATAAAATAAAATGGGGGGGGAGATCTATAAGTAATGTGTTCTTTTTTTTTTTTTTTTTTTTTTTTAGGTTGGGAGCTATGAGAAAATGGAAAGTTGTCTTAATCCAACTGATCTGTCAGATGAAATCCTGTTGCAAATTTTAAGCTACATTCCACGCACAGATCTGATACTTAATGTGAAGAATACGTGTCATAAATTTGCAGCTTTATGTCTTGACAAGAGCTTGACCAACAGTGTGGTTCTCCATAAGCAATATCAGGTATGTCCTTTTTCAATTGCTAAAATCTGAATGTAAATAAAACCTATCCAATTTTCGATCCTGTGCTGGATCTGACTTGCATTAGTCTTTTTGGTGGTGATATCGATTTATCTGGTGTGGGGAAAAAAAAATGCACTCAGTGGGAAAAACAAGATAACATTGTAGTTATTCATTTTAATGCCTAATAAAAATAAAATGTAAATGTTACAAAACAAGTTTTTAAGACTTTTTAGGTCTCTTCCTCAGACATAGTATAACAAAGTTTCTGAAGAAACAAATATATGCACAAACAAATAGAGGCATGACATAATAAATGGACATTTACCGTAAATAACCAAACAGCTCAGAGAATGAATCTTTAACCCCTTTTTGACATTTGTAATAATACCTCCCTGTGCCCTGGGCCTATCTGACCAGGGACGGATTATTACGAGATGGTGATCGCCCTTGGTTGTCAGCTGATTCTGACAGCTGACACCCGGCACTGAGTGCCAGAAGCGGTCGCAGCATTCTGGGAGCCGGCAGAGGGCTGACAGCATGAAGAGAGGTCCAGATCGTTGCCATGAGGACCCAGCGTCAGGGTCACCAGAGCTAGGAAAGTTGCTGATCATGCACAGTGCATGATCAGCAACTTTCTCTGTCAGTGCAGAGCTGACCGTTTGTATAGCATGGGGTTGCTGCTGTAGCACCATGTTATAGAAGCGATCAGCTTCTACTACAAATTGTATCATGCAATTTCTCCTTTTACTTTTATGAAAATGCAATATTTTGGGCTAAAAACATATTTGTGAGAAAAATGTTTTTTTTTTTTAAATTTTTTTCAGCTCAACGTTCTAAATAGTGATGAGCGAACGTGCTCACCACTACTTGTTACTCGCCTGAGTATCACGGTACTCGGTGTACACGGTGAGCACCGAGCATTTCTGGGAGTACTTGTCGGGAACTCTGGTCTCCACCCAGCATTTTTGGCGGACTCTACAGACCCAATCACGATGCAGAGATGGTCTGCCAGGCAATGAAACGCCGCAGCCTTCTTTGTTGTGGTCATGCAGTGATTGGCTGGCCGCACAGCATCATCAGGGGTATAAGGAAACCCGACGCCGCCCTGCTCGCCGCATTCAGCTCTGGATTGAGATAGTGTAGGGAGAGCTGCTGCCTAGATAGGGTCAGATTTGGCGATTTCTTAGTCAGTGTGGGGTCTACCATCCTAAACTACTCAAATTCCAGATAAACCAACAGTCCTTCTAAGGACTAATTCTGAAGGATTTAGGTTCCAGTGTTAGGTAGGCAGGGGAATGTACTTTTCTCTATACACATCAGTGCAAGGCCTGCAAACACTATATGTGTATATAGATCATTGCATACAAGAAGAGGGTCCATTCCCTTCCTGTGTTCTGGTGCTGCTGCTGCTACCTGTATGATATATTGGCTGTATATAGCTAGCCCCAGGTGAAATTGGAATACAGGCCACAGATTTTACGGTGTGGTATCTCCGTGCCAGCTCATATCTGTGCGTGCTGAAAGTTTGGCCAGTGTACGCCAGTTTTATTTTTTTGGCCTGGGTGTCACAGTACTTATATACAGCTCTATGTTGCATTATTTAAAAAAACAGGCCACATTTTACAGTGGAGTCTATCTGTGACACGCATCATACATCCGTGTGCCAAAAATTGAGGCATTTTAGGCCTAACTTCCCTTTTTTGAGCAGTCTGTCACTCTCGTCATATCCAGCAGTCTTTTTTATCCAAATAATAAAAAAAATACAGTCTGTTATCTCAGGCTGAGGCCTGGTGTATCTGTGGTGGAAAAATCTTCGCTTTGCAGGCATACTGATCACATATAATTTTTCTCCAAATAAATTCATTTGTATTGAGCCTTTCAAATATTTCAGTAGTCTATTTGGGCAAGGCAAGGGACGGGGAAGTGGACGTGATGTTGATGGTGCATGCAGAGGATGAGGCCGTGGCCAAGCTGAAAGTGGGCCACAGCAAAGACCCACATCTTCGCACTCGACCTTCCTGTCCCAGTTTCTAGAGGACCACAGCACACCACTATTGAAGCCAGAGCAGTGTGAAACGGTTGTTGTTTGGATAGCGGATAATGCTTACAGTCACTTGGCCACCACCACCACCATGTCTTCCACACGGTCAAGTCTGAGTAGCTGTGAGTGTGGACCGGATATTACTCACCCTGGTCTTACTTCCTCCCACCATGCCAAGTGCCCTTAGACAACTGATCCCACTCTCGGACACTCCGAAGAGCTGTTCAGTTTTCTATTTTGAGATTCGTGCCTCTCGCGCGCTCCACTTGAAGCGGGGCAAGATGATATTCCATGTAGCGATGCACAAATTTTTGAGCAGCCACAATTACAAGAGGTGGATGACTTTGCTGGAAAGTCAGGGGAGGAGCAGGGTGCGGATGTGGAAGATGAGGTGGTGGATGACATAGTGACTGACCCAACCAGGAGGACATGCAGAGCGAGGACAGCAGCACACATGGGGAAGGAGGCATATCACCCAACAGGCAGGAAGAAGCAGTGTGTTGGCCGCAGACAGAAGGCGTGCATCTGTTCCCTGTAACACCAACAAGACAGAAGTTGCCATTCCAACTGTTAGATCTTCCCGAGTCTGGTAATTTTTTAAAGACTCTGTTGAGAATCCTAAACAGGCCATTTGCAGCACTTGCCATGCCCGCATCAACAGGGGTAGCAAAACTACCAGCCCGACCACCACCAGCATGATTAGGCACATGCAGCAAAGCACCCGACTTTGTGGGCCGAACCCCAGGCTCCAGGAACACTGTCTGCAGGTGACAACACTGCTTCTTCCACTGTTTTGAGTACAAACCAATCCCCAGTTCACTGTGCCTGTGAAGATGCATCGGGCCCTGCACCTGTTGTTGCCCACAGTCAACCAGCACCATCATCAAGACCATCCATGTCCTTAGTGCAGCCTTCAGTTGTCTATACACCAATCATTGGAACGCAAGCAGAAATACCCAGCCAATGCCCCACAGGCCACAGTACTTAATTTGCACATTTCTCGCCTGCTTGGCCTCGAAATGTTGTCTTTTAGGCTCTTTGAGACAGAAGCTTTCCGCAACCTGATTGCAGCGGCCGTCCCAAGGTACTCGGTCCTCAGTCGCCACTATTTCTCCCATTGTGCCGTACCGGCATTACACCTGTCCCACAACATTACCAGTGTCCTCAACAATGCCGTTATTGGGAAAGTCCACCTAACCACGGACACATGGACAAGTGCCTGTGGGCAGGGACGGTACATCTCACTGACGGCACACTGGGTTAACATAGTGGAAGCCAGGACCCAGTCGGCCCTTGGGATGGAACACATCCTCCCCTCGCTGAGGATTGCGGGCCCTACGTCAATCATGGTTGCCCCCACAGTTTACAATTCCTGCACCTCCTGAAGCTGGAAGCACTGCCTCAGCCAAGCGGCAACAGTCTGTGCTGAAGCTAATCTGCACAGGTGACAAACTGCACAATGCAGAAGAGTTGTGGACAGCGCTGAAAGAGCAGTCAGATACTTGGATGACACCGCTGAACCTACAGCCAGGCATGGTCGTGTGTGACAATGGCCGGAACCGGGTGGCTGCTCTGAGGCAAGGTGAGCTCACACACGTACCTTGCTTGGCCCATGTACTTAACCTCATGGTTCAACGTTTTCTCAAAAGCTACCTGGAGCTGCCGGATCTACTAGTGAAAGTACGCCGTCTGTCTGCCCATTTTAGAAAGTCAGCTACAGCTTCAGCTGCGCTAACCGTGCTTCAGCAGCGTTTGCAGCTTCCGGCTCACCGACTGGTGTGTGATGCCCTCACACATTCGAACTCTACACTGCATATGTTGGAAAGAATTTATGAGCAGAAGAGGGCAGTTGTTGATTACAGGCATTAATAAGGCCGTCGATATTCAGTTCAGACTCCACACATAAGACCTCAGGAGTGGGCATGGATGTCAGACATATGTACCATCCTCCAGAAATTTGAGGACTGCACCAAGATGGTGAGTAGTGATGACGCCATAATTAGCATCACCATCCTGCTTCTCAGCATTCTGAAAACCTCTCTGCTCACAATTAAATATGATGCATTACAGGCAGAGCACGAGGACATGGAAGCAAGGAACAATACAGGGTGATTACACTCAGCCCAGCCTCATGTTGTCGCACCGTGGATTGGTAGACAATGAGGAGGAGGAGGAGGAAGAACATAAATTTTGAATTTTTATTCTGTTAAACCAGAGAGTTATGTGACACAAAATAGTTAATAAATAACATTTCCCACATGTCTACTTTACATTAGCACAATTTTGAAACCAATTTTTTTTTTTTGTTAGGAAATTATAAGGGTTAAAAGTTGACCAGCGATTTCTCATTTTTACAACAAAATTTACAAAGCCATTTTTTTAGGGACCACCTAACATTTGAAGTCACTTTGAGGGGTCTATATGGCAGAAAATACCCAAAAGTGACACCATTCTAAAAACTGCACCCCTAAAGGTACTCAAAACCACATTCAAGAAGTTTATTAACCCTTCAGGTGCTTCACAGGAGCTGAAGCAACGTGGAAGGAAAAAATGAATATTTAACTTTTTAGTCACAAAAATGATCTTTTACAAACTTTTTATCATTTTCACAAGGGTAAAAGGAGAAAATGGACAGATAAAGTTGTTGTGCAATTTCTCCTGAGTACGCCAATACCCCATATGTGGGGGAAAACCACTGTTTGGGCACACGGCAGAGCTCGTAAAGGAATGAGCGCCGTTTGACTTTTTCAAACCAAAATTGGCTGGAATTGAGATTGGACGCAATGTCGTGTTTAGAGAGTCTCTGATGCGCCTAAACAGTGGAATCCCCCCACAAGTGACACCATTTTGGAAACTAGATGCCCTATGGAACTTATCTAGATTTGTGTGCATTTTAAACCCCCAAGTGTTTCACAAAAGTTTATAATGCCTGGGTGTGAAAAAAAAACAATTTTCCACAAAAATGATTTTTTTAGTCCAAAATTTTTGATTTTCCCAAGGAAATTGGACCCCAAAAGCTGTCCAATTTGTCCTGAGCACGCTGATACCCCATATGTGAGGGGGAGAAAACTGTTTGGGCCGTTGAACGGCAGGGATTAGAAAGGAAGTAATAACGTGTTGGAATGCAGACTTTGATGGGGGTCATGTTCCTTTTGCAGTTCCCCAGATGTGCCTAAACAGTGGAAACCCCCCACAAGTGACCCCATTTTGGAAACTAGACCCCCTAAGGAACTTATCTAGATCTGTGGTGAGCACTTTGAACCCCCAAGTGCTTCACACACGTTTATAATGCCCGGGCATGAAAATAAAAAATCATATTTTTTTCCCACAAAAAAAAAATCTTTTTGTCACCATTTTTTTATTTTCCCAAGTGTAACAGGAGAAATTGGACCACAAAAGTAGTCCAATTTGCCCTGAGTACGCTGATGCCCTATATGTGGGGGGGAACCACTGTTTGGGTGCACGGCAGAGCTTGGAAGGGAAGAAGCGCCATTTGACTTTTTCAAACCAAAATTGTATGGAATCGAGATTAGGTGCCATGTTGCTTTTGGAGAGCCCCTGATGTGCCTAAACAGCGGAAATCCCCCATAAGTGACACCATTTTGGAAATTAGACCCCCTAAGGAACTTATCTAGATCTGTGGTGAGCACTTTGAACCCCCAAGTGCTTCATACAAGCTTATAATGTAAAGCTGTAAAATTAAAAAATGATTTTTTCCACAAAAATGATCTTTTCACCCCAATTTTTATTTTCCCAAGGGTAACAAGACCCCAAAAGTTATTGTGCAATTTGTCCTGAGTACGCCGATACCCAATATGTGGGGGTAAACCACTGTTTCGGTGCATGGCAGAGCTCGGAATGGAAGGAGCGCCTTTTTACTTTCTCAACGCATAATTGGCTGGACGCCATGTCGCTTTGGAGAGCCCCTGATGTGCCTAAACAGTGGAAACACCCCACAAGTGACCCCAATTTGGAAACTAGACCCCCTAAGGAACTTATCTAGATCTGTTGTAAGCACTTTGAACCCCCAAGTGTTTCACTAAAGTTTATAATGCCTGGGTGTGAAAAAAAAAAAATTCCACAAAAATGATTTTTTAGTACCCAATTTTTGATTTTTCCCAAGGAAATTGGACCTCAAAAGTTGTCCAATTTGTCCTGAGTACGCTGATACCCCATATGTGGGGGGAATACTGTTTGGGGGCATGGCAGGGCTCGGAAAGGAAGTAATGACGTTTTGAAATGCAGATTTTGATGGGTGTTATGTCCAGTTTACAGAGCCCCTGATGTGCCTAAACTGTGGAAACCCCCCATAATTGACCCCATTTTGGAAACTAGACCCCCTAAGGAACTTATCTAGACCTGTGGTGAGCACTTTGAGCCCCCAAATTCTTCACACAAATTTATAATGCTTGGGCATGAAAATTAAAATTCCTATTTTTTTTTTTCCACAAAAATTATCTTTGTCACCAATTTTTATTTTCCTAAGGGTAACAGGAGAAATTGGACCCCAAAGTTGTTGTCCAGTTTTTCCTGAGTATGCTGATACCCCATATGTGGGAGAAAACTAGTGTCTGGGGACACGTTGGGGATCGGAATAGAAGTAGCGACGTTTTTGTAATGCAGACTTTGAATGGTCTGCATGTGTCATGTCGCGTTTGAAGAGCCCCTGATATACCTAAAGAGTGGAAACCCCCCACAAGTGACCCCATTTTGGAAACTAGACCCCCCAAAGGAACATTCTAGATGTGTGGTGAGAACTTTGAACCCCCAAGTGCTTCACAGAAGTTTATAACGTAGAGCCATAAAAATAAAAAATCATAATTTTTCCACAAAAATGATATTTTCTCCCCCAATTTTTTATTTTCCCAAGGGTAACAGAAGAAATTGGACCCCCAAAAGTTATTGTGCAATTTGTCCTGAGTAAACTGATACCCCATATGTGGGGGTAAACTACTGTTTGGCCGCATGGCAGAGCTCAGAAGGGAAGGAGCACCGTTTGACTTTTTCAACGCAGAATTGGCTGGAATTGAGATCAGACGCCATGTCGCGTATGGCGAGCCCCTGATATGCCTAAACAGTGGAAACCCCCCAATTCTAACTCCAACCCTAACCCCAACACACCCCTAACCCTAGTCCCAACCCTAACCATAACCACAAACCTAACCCTAATCCCAACCCTAATCCTAACTTTAGCCCCAACCCTAACCCTAACTTTAGCCCCAACCCTAACCCTATTTGGAAAATGGAAATAAATACATTTTTTAAATTTTATTTTTCCCTAACTAAAGGGGTGATAAAGGGGGGTTTGATTTACTATTTATAGCGGGTTTTTTTGTTTGCCAGTTGTCACACACTAAAAGACGCTTTTTATTGCAAAAAATAGTTTTTGCATCACCTCATTTTGAGAGCTATAATTTTTCCATATTTTGACCCACAGAGTCATGTGAGGTTTTATTTTTTACAGGACGAGTTGACATTTTTATTCGTACCATTTTTGGGCACGTGACATTTTTTGATCACTTATTACAATTTTTGGGAGGCAGAACGAACAAAAACCAGCAATTCATGAATTTCTTTTGTGGAGGGGGTGTTTATACCGTTCCGCATGTGGTAAAATCGAAAAAGCGGTTTTATTCTTTGGGTCGGTACGATTACGGCGATACCTCATTTATTTCATTTTTTTATGTTTTGCCACTTTTATACAATAAAAACAATAATATATTAAAAATAATTGTTTATGCATTGCTTTATTCTGCGAGCTAAAACTTTTATTTTTTCGCTGATGATCCTGTGTGGCGGCTCGTTTTTTACAGGACAAGATGACATTTTTAGCGGTACCATGTTTATTTATATCCGTCTTTTTGATTGCATGCCATTCCACTTTTTGTTCGACGCTATGGTGATAAAGCATTTTTTTTTTTTTTTTTTTTTAAGGGGTTCACTTAAGGGGTTAACTAGTGGGACAGTTTAATAGGGGGGTCGTTACGGATGCGGCAATACTAAATGTGTACTTTTATTTGTGTTTTTTTTACATTAAAGAAATGAATTTATTGGGCAATTTTTTTTTGTTTCTCTATTTAGGAACTTTTTTTTTTCTCACATGTTGTTTTTATTTTTTTTTACATTTTTACTTTGTCCCAGGGTGGGACATCACTGTATAATGTAAGATCGCTGGTCTGACAGTTTGTGCAACACTCTGTCAATCCAGCGATCTGACAGGCAGTGCTACAGGCTTTCTCAGTTCATGTCTTAGCAGGCACTGAGGAAGCCGCCTCCCTGCAAGACCCCGTGGCCATTTTGGATCCGGGGTCCTGCAGGGAGTAAGCCCTCAGAACAGCGCGATCACATCGCGCTGTTCTGAGGGTCTCAGGGAAGCACGCAGGGAGCCCCCCTACGTGATACTTCCCTGTGCCCCCGGTACACTGCAATTATCTTTGATCGCAGTGTGCCAGGGGTTAAAGTTCCGGGAGCGGTCCGTGACCGCTCCTGGCACATAGTGCCGGGTGTCAGCTGTGATAATCAGCTGACACCTGGCCGCGATCAGCTGCGCTCCCCCGGGAGCACAGCTGATCGCCTATGACATACTATCCCGTCCTTGGGAATTAAGTCCCAGGGCACATGGACGGAATAGTACGTCCAATGACAGAAAGGGGTTAATGGAGAATTTTTGTTATCACTGATCATATGTGACATGGGATTTTCGTGTGTAAATACTGTTGAAAAAAAGTCATTTAGCATATTGGCTTTTTCCTCATTCACCATTTCACCCAGACTATTTTTAAGGAGTCCAACACTATCATTTTTTAGTTTCGTACTATTTATGTAGTTGAAGAATATTTTGGGATTATTTTTACTTTCTCTGGCAATGAGTCTCTCTGTCTCAATCTTTGCTGCCTTGATTTGCTTTTTACATAATTTATGTAATTTTCTGTATTTATTCAATGCCTCATCACTACCTACTTGCTTTAAATCTTTAAATGCTTTCTTTTTGTCACTTATTGCACCCCTTACTGCTCTATTTAGCCATAGTGGTTTCCTCCTATTTCTAGTATGTTTAGGGTACCATATACCATAGGGTAAAAACTGTGCAAAAGTCCTATTCAGGATGCTAATAAACATCTCCTATTTTCTTTGTGTACTTTGATGTCTCAGGATATCATCCCAGTTTATTGCACTAAGATCATCTCTCAATCGTTGGTAATTTGCCTTCCTGATGTTTAGTGTCCTTGTAACCCCTCTACTACATATCTTACTAAAGAATACATGAAAATGTATTATTTTGTGATCACTATTACCGTAGTGACCCCCAACCCTTATATTTGATATGCGGTCTGGCCTGTTGATTAATATTAGGTCTAGCAGTGCCCCCCTTTTTGTTGGGTCCTGAATTAGTTGTGAAAGGTAATTATCTCTCATAGTTGTTAAAAACCTATTACCTTTGCTGGAACTGCAGGTTTCGTTTCCACAATCTATTTCAGGGTAGTTAAAGTCCCCCATAATAATGACTTCTCATTGAGTCGCTGCTTCATATATTTGCTTTACAATGATATTCTCCATTGCTTCCATTATTTTTGGAGACTTATAACAAACTCCTATCAATAATTTATTACTTTTCCCCCCTCCCCTTATCTCTACCCACAGTGCCTCTACATTTTCATAAGTTTCTCATATATTATTACGCAGGATGGGTTTGAACCCCTTCATGACCCAGCCTATTTTGACCTCAAAGACCTGGCCATTTTTTGCAATTCTGACCAGTGTCCCTTTATGAGGTAATAACTCAGGAAAGCTTCAACAGATCCTAGCGATTCTGAGATTGTTTTTTCGTGAGATATTGGGCTTCATGTTAGTGGTAAATTTAGTTCGATAATTTTTGCGTTTATTTGTGAAAAAAAACGGAAATTTGGCAAAAATGTTGAAAATTTTGAAATTTTTATTCCGTTAAACCAGAGAGTTATGTGACACAAAATAGTTAATAAATAACATTTCCCACATGTCTACTTATGTACAATTTTGGAAACAAAATTTTTTTTTGTTAGAAAGTTATAAGGGTTAAAAGTTGACCAGCGATTTCTCATTTTTCCAGAAAATTAACCAAACAATTTTTTTAGGTACCACCTCACATTTGAAGTCACTTTGAGGGGGTCTATATGGCAGAAAATACCAGAAAGTGAAACAATTCTAAAAACTGCACCCCTCAAGCTACTCAAAACTACTTTCAAGAAGATTATTAACCCTTCCAGTGCTTCACAGGAACTAAAGCAACGTGGAAGGAAAAAATGGACATTTTAATTTTTCCAACAAAATTTTCTTTCAGCATCAATTTTTTATTTTTACATGGGCAACAGAATAAAATGGATCCAAAAATTTGATGGGCAATTTCTCCTGAGTATACCGATACCTCATATGTGTTCATAAACCACTGTTTGGGCGCACGGCATGGCTCAGAAA
The DNA here is from genome assembly GCA_033576555.1 of Oophaga sylvatica. Lineage (NCBI taxonomy): Eukaryota > Metazoa > Chordata > Amphibia > Anura > Dendrobatidae > Oophaga > Oophaga sylvatica. The sequence continues at coordinate 156,430,606 of JARQOD010000007.1, forward strand.
GGAAGGAGCGCCATTTGACTTTTTGAATGGAAAATATGCTGGAATATTTAGCGGTTGCCATGTCGCATTTGGAGAGTCTCTGTGTGCCTAACCATTGGAGCTCCCCCACAAGTGACCCCATTTTGGAAACTAGACCCCTAAGGAACTTTTCTAGATGCATAGTGAGCACTTTGAACCCCCAAGTGCTTCACAAATTGATCCGAAAAAAAAATAAAGTACTTTTTTCACAAAAATTTTCTTTTACCCTCATTTTTTTTATTTTCACATGGACAACAAGATAAAACGGATCCTAAAATTTGTTAGGCAATTTCTTCTGAGTACACCGATATCTCATATGTGGTCATAAACCATTGTTTGGGCACACGGCAGGGCCAGAAGAGAAGGAGCGCCATTTGACTTTTTGAATGGAAAATTAGCTCCAATCGTTAGTGAACACCATGACGCATTTGGAGAGCCCGTGTGGCGAAACAGTGAAAAGCCCCCACAAGTGACACCATTTTGGAAACTAGACCCCTTAAGGAACTTACCTAGATGTGTTGTGAGCACTCTGAACCCCCAAGTGCTTCCCAGACTTTTATAACGCAGAGCAGTGAAAATAAAAAAAATAATTTTTCCTAAAAAATGATTTTTTTAGCCCGCAATTTTTTTTTTTCACAGGGTAACAGGAGAAATTGGACCCCAAGAATTGTTGTACAATTTGTGCGGAGTACGCCTGTACCCCATATGTGGGGGGGAACCACTGTTTGAGCACGTCGGGGCTCGGAAGGGAAGTAGTAACGTTTTGAAATGCCGACTTGATGGAATGGTCTGGGGCGTCATGTTAAGTTTGCAGAGCCCTGATGTGCCTAAACAGTAAAAAACTCCCCAAGTGACCTCATTTTGGAAACTAGACCCCTCAAGCAACTTATCTGGATGGGGTGGGTGAGCACTTTGAACCCCCAAGTGCTTCACAGAAGTTTATAACTCAGAGCCATGAAAATAATAACATTTTTTTCCTCAAAAAATTATTTTTTAGCCTGTAATTTTCTCCTTCGTCTCATTGGGGGACACCGGGACTGTGGGTGTATGCTACTGCCGCTAGGAGGCTGACACTAAGTATATATAAAAAAAGGTTAGTCCTCCTCCGCCGTTTTACACCTTGACACTGGCCCGCAGGCAAACCCAGTCTTTGCTTAGTGTCTGATGGAGGCACACGTCTGGTTTCATCCAGACCTTTTTTTTTTTTTCCCATGGAGTGAGATGGGGCGATGGACCCTTTTGAAGGGGTCCGATTCCCCAAACCTCAACCGGCGAGCTCGTGGAGTGTCGCCTCCACGTATCCTCCCGCCACGTGGGACACTTATGCCGGACTCAGCCCTGACCTCCTAGGGTATGAAACCCTAGGCTGTACAGAGGCAGAGGCAGTCTGTGCGGCCCCCACTGCACCACCAATGCTGGACTGCGGTGCTGAAGGAGGCGGACGGTCCCTCTCCTCATCCCTGAAGGGATGACTGAGTTAGGGTGCATGCACCGTCTTTTTTCCTTTTTTTTCCATTTTTTTTCCTTTTTTTATAACCCTCCTCTAAACTGGATTGAGCAGGGCTGGGGGGTGGTCCTTCAGCATGCGGTCCATAGTCCTGTGTCCCCCAAGAGCGGATGGTGAGTCCTGGCGTCACTCCCCTTGAAGGGGCGCGGGGGTAGAGGGTTCTGGTGGCTGTGGAGGCTTTTGTGACCAGGCCTTTGTCGGTCTGGGCGCACGGGAGCCAAGCCACGACCGAGGCCACCCCCGCTGCGGGGGCCCGCCAATAATTTTCAAGACCCCGGCCGTGAAACTAGGCCACGGCATGGGGCCTTCCCCTGGTTGAGCGTCTTCCGGCGGGCTCGCCCCGACTTTCGGGCGGGCACTGCCAAAAATTTCTAGGTCCCGGCTTTGGCCGGAAACTAGGCCACAGCCTGGGGCCTTCGCCCGGGCGGTCTTCTGAGGGGCCCCGCCCCGATTTCCGGGCGGGCACCCGCCAATAATTTAGGCCCGGCTTCGGGGGAAGCTAGGCCGCGGCTTGGAGCTTTCCCCCAGCTGTGCGGTCTTCCGGCGGGTCCGCCCCCCAACTTCCGGTCGGGCCCGTCAATAATCTAGGCCCCGGCTTCGGCCGGAAACTTGGCCACGGCCTGGTGCCTTCCCCAGCGGGCGGTCTTCCGGCGGGCCCGCCCCCCGACTTCGTGCGGGCTCCGCCGATAATCTAGGCCCCGGCTTCAGCTGCAAACTAGGCTGCGGCTGGATCTCCGGAATATTAGTAGGCGAGGCCAGCAACTCCTCCCCCTAAGCTCAACGACCCCAGCATATGACAGAGGGGGCATGGATCCGCTGGCCCTATTTCAGGAACGCCCACATGGGATAAGGCGCACTTTTTGAAGTTTTCAAGACTGCAGCAGTCGCAGCAGCTCCGTGGACTTCTCGGGCCATTTTGCTCAAGGACGTTTGGTGACACAGGACTGGGGTAGGTGCTTTATAGCTACCCCACACTGCACTCCGCCTGCCCGCACCCCATTTTTTGTGCTACCTCAAATTATTAACGGCACAGGTACAGCATGTCTAGAAGAGCTAAGAATCACACGGTGCTGTATACCCCATGCATTGCCTGTTAGGTCTCCTTTTCCGCATGCCCTGATAATCGGGTCTGCGGGCCTGTGACTCCGAACGTGCCCCGGAGCCCTCCCCTCTAACTGAGCCAGGTGCGTTAGGTCCCCTGGAATGGGCCCTGACTCTGTTACAATCTATGGCATCATTAACTAGAGCAATAGAGTCCCTTCAAGCTCCCGATAGGTGCAGGGACAGTTGTTCACCCGTCTTGGCCATTTCTCAGGAACCTCCGGCTTGCAGGGGCCGCGCTTCTCACCAGGCAGACGCGGGGGAAGCGAACCCACACAGCGTCGCCTGAGCCATCAGGGCCTCGGCATTTATCAGTTCGTTCTCGCTCTCCCTCTCCAGCGAAGGCGAGTGACAAAGTTCGGACTCTGACTCCGAATTTGTCCCTCAATCTAGGGGCACCTAATTGTCAAGAGACAATTGACAGTCTCATTGAGGCAATCAATCAAACCCTTGGGGTAGATGATGAATCCACCTCGGCCTCTGGCCATAATGTGTCCTTGAAGCAGGCCAGACAAACTCATAAGGGTTTTTGGCGATCACACTGGAATTTGAGGACCTAGTTGCAGCGCTGCCGGGAAAAAGCGGACAAGCGCTTTTCAGGACAAAGAGCGCTCAATACCAGATATCCTTTTGCCCCTGAGCTCCTTAAGAAATGGGCGGAATCTCCAGTGGTCGACCCCGGGTGTCGCGTTTAGCGTCTAAGACGCTCCTCTTCCTTCCCAACGGTTCCTCGATCAGAGATCCAACGGACCGTCTAATTGAAAGCTTGGCTCACTCAGTGTGTTTGAGGCGTTAGGTTCTGCTCTCTCTCCCTCTTTCGCAGCTACTTGGGTAGCTAAGGCCATGATATCCTGGTCGGAGTCTCTAAAGAGAGCCCTCATGGTAGGATGTGCCGTCAGAGGTATTGAGATCTCCAATCAGATCGCTCTTGCAGGAAATTTTTTGATTAATGCTTCCATGGATGCGGCGAATTGCGCAGCACTAGCTCCGCCCAACGCAATTGGTATTAGGAGAGCCTTGTGGTTGAGGACATGACGGGCAGACTCAACCTCAAAAAAGTCACTTCCGTCCTTACCTTATCAGGGTGGCCGGTTATTTGGCGAGAGACAGGATCAGCTCATATCTAATTTACGGAGGGAAAAGCAGTTTCCTTCCTCAGCAAAAAAGTAGGCAGCCCTTTCGCCGCCAACTTCAGCCCGGTTCAGGGCCTTTCGCAACCCGGGTTGTACCACAGCAGCGAGCTTCGGCGTTCTAAGGTCGACCCAATCAGCCCAGAGATGTCAGGTCTCTTACAAGACCAACCGTTGGGAGATGCGAGCCCACCAGCCAAAATCTAGATGATCCAGGTCTACAGATTTTCGGGCCAAATGACTGGAGGCAGATCCGGTCAATTCATCCAGAGTGGGCGACCGCCTACTCTGGTTCGCCCCACCTGGGTCAAGTGGGACAAGTGGGTCAGGGAGCTAGTCTCTTCGGGGTACAAGATAGAGTTTATCAGCCATCCCCAAATCGTTTTTTTCTCTCGCGCCTTCCCAAAGTGGAAACCCGGGTTCGCTCTTATTCAAGGCGGTCGAATCACTTCAGCGCAGCGGGGTTATAATTCCAGTACCGGAGGTCGAGAGAAGTCAGGGGTTTACTCAACTGTTCATAGTACCCAAAAAAAAAAGATGGCACTGTAAGGCCCATTCTGGACCTAAAGCGTCGAAACATGTTTGTCAGAGTTCGGCATTTCCGAATGGAGTCTCTCCGCTTGGTCATTGCGGCTATGGAAAAGGGGGAATTTTAGCATCAATAGACATCCAGGATGCATATCTTCACATTCCTTATTCCCACATCCTCAGAGATTTCTACGGTTTGCCATCAGCAATCTTCCTTTCAATCGCAGCCTTGCCCTTCGGGCTAGCCACAGCTCCATGGGTGTTCACAAAAGTCATGGCTGCCGTGGGTCCATTCTGCACTCTCGGGGGATAGTCGTTTGCCATATTTAAATGATCTCCTCATCAATGGTCCGTCTTTTCAGGTCTGCGAGGAAAGTGTCAGCATTACGCTAGGCACTCTGGTTCGCCTGAGGTGGCTGGTGAATTTGAAAAAAATCATCTCCCGTGCCATCCGAAAGAATCACCTTTGAGGGGTTGATCGTCGACACCACTCAAAGTTTGATATCCTCCCTCGGGACAGGCCCTGATTCTCCGTCAAGAGGTGCGAATACTTCACCCGATTTCCTCACACCATCCGGTTTTGCATGAGAGTTTTTGGAAGGATGGTGGCAGGATCGAGGCCATTCCTTTTGCACAATTTCATGTCCGCTCCCTTCAGCATGCCCTCTTGGCAGCGTGGGACGGGAACCTTACTCTCTCATCTACGGTGCTGTCTGTTGCTCGGGTCAGGACAGACACGTGGACAATGAGCACCTCTTCAGCAGGGGCGATATTTTCCCCAGTCCATTGTTGATAGTCACAACAGACGCCAGCCTTCTCGGAGTGGGAGCATTTTTCGCCACTAAACAGCCAGGGTCTTGGTCCCTGCAGGAATTCAACCCCCGATCAATTGTACTAGAGATTTGGGCCGTTCAGCTGTCGCTGAGGCATTTTCACCATCATCTAGCTGGCCGCCCTGTCCGGATTACAATCGTTAGATTAGAATTAAACTAAAAAATATGAAGCCATCTGGCTATCAGGGTGGGTGCTGTGTCCCCGATGAGCGTCTCGGAGAAAAGGATTTTACGGTGAGTACACAAAATCCGTTATTTTTATTTTCACAAGGGTAACAGGAGAAATTAGACACCCAAAGTTGTTGTGCAATTTTTCCTGAGTTCGCTGATACCCTATATGTGGGGGTAAACCACTGTTTGGGCACACGTCTGGGGCTCGGAAATGGAGGGAGCACTGTTTGAGTTTTTGAAAGCAAAAATTGGCTGGAATAAATGGTGGCGCCATGTCGCGTTTGGAGACCCCCCTGATGTGCCTAAATAGTGGAACCCCCTCAATTCTAACTCCAACCCTGACCTTAACACAGAAAACAGGCACAAAAAACAAATGTCCAAAAAAAAAAAATTAGTTTTCTATGTAGTTTCCTAACCTTAACACGCCTAAACCACAACCCTAACTTCACACACCCCTAACCCTAATCCCACCCTAACCATTGCCCTAACCCTAATCCCACCTAACACCAAGCCTAACCTAATCCCAACCCTAACCCTAACACACCCTAACCCTAATCCCAACTCTAACCCTAACCACAAGCCTAACCCTAATTCCAACCTATCCCTAATTCCAACCCTAACCCTATTCCAACCCTATCCCTAATTCCAACCCTATCCTAATTCCAACCCTATCCTAATTCCAACCCTATCCCTAATTCCAACCCTATCCTAATTCCAACCCTATCCCTAATTCCAACCCTATCCTAATTCCAACCCTATCCCTAATTCCAACCTATCCTAATTCCAACCCTTATCCCTAATTCCAACCCTTTCCCCTTAATTCCAACCCTATCCCTAATTCCAACCCTATCCCTAATTCCAACCCTAACCACTAATTCCAAACCCAACCCACCCAATTCAAACCCTAACCCTAATTGAAAGTAAAGGAACTCATGAAAATACCCTTATGTTCAAAACTGATCTGACTTTTCAATTAGAGCGGAAAATCTGAAAACGCGGTTGAAAATACCAGTGTATTTAAGGAAAGAAAACAAACGATTTGTGAGGGATACGACTGAATTTAAAGAAAAAAGAGCCTATCCAGCTTTGGCTCCTAAAGGGTAATATTCCAACAGATATCTCCTCCTCTGACATTGAGTCTTCGGACACAGAAGATGCATCTAGGTACTCAAATCAAAAGCCCCACTTTAGAAATAGAGGACGGGGCCGGGAGGGGTGGGTATAAGAGATGGAGGAAACAGACCATTTCTATGCAAGAGCGCATACGAAATCAAAAGAAACTACCCCCTACTACATCAAACCAAACCCTCCTTTTCGGCCTGCTCATCATCCTCTTTTTTTAGAGACCAGGGGATTGGTTCCATAAAATACGAGACAGGAGAACCAAACAAATTACAAATAAGCACCTTTAGAGATAAGGGAGTTAAGGGGGACAGGACAATCAGATTATTAACCTTCATCATATACCCTCTCGGAGGTGGAGATTAAGACCCTGAGTAGGGGACTCTTATTTGTACCCACAATTGATTCGATTCCTTTTGAGTGGATAAAAGATCTGTTCACTCGAAAATTGAAGTGGAAAATTTTTTTGGCCTTAAATGACAGAAAAAGTGTGCCAATTGGTTTCCTTGGAGATTCTACCTAGTATGCTAATTTTGGCAGAAATGGCGGCGGAAGGACAACAAGATTAGGGGTGGGTCCTTTCTCGGGATCTAAAACCTAAAAGTCTAAAAATGCCTTGATGGGGGCAATGGTAGTATTGATGTTTTTTTTGCAATTGGTCTTGATGAAATTTAAGAAAATCAATCCTAAGACTTGATCAAACTTTACTAATCTCCCATATTCTGAGAGGAAAGCTCTTGAGAGCCTGAAAAGTATAGCCTGATTGTTCTGAAACCCTCTGACAGGGTGGTAATACTGTGATTTTAGACAGAGATAAGTATATTGATATCCTTGATTTCTGTCTGATCAATCCACTTATGAGACACTCAGGTGTGATCTACCAAAGAATATAATCTCAAACTAAGATTTGAACGAAGCTTGAGTCTAGACTCATATCGAAGAACGAATTTAATTTTTGTTCCTAAATGGCCAGCTGTGGCCAATTTTACGCTTTCCCGAAGTACATAGGGCTTTGCCCTTTAAAGGTCGACCATTGTATCTGGGATGTGCTCTTTGCCAGAATTCAGTATCTACCTTGACAAACTACTGAGACCATTTGTACTTACCCCTCCCTCATATTTAAGGGACACTATGGATCTCCTGAATAAATTGGAAGGATTACCATAGAGCAGGTACTTTTGGCTGCTAAAGATGTGGAAGCACTCTATAGTAGCATCAAGCATGCGGAACGCCTAAATCGGTCAACCACTTACTTAAAGGGAGAGGGGTGCATTTTGGGAGCTCATAACAGCTTTTTGATGGAACTTTTACAGTTTGTGTTGTGTCACGACTATTTTTGTTTAATGGCAGATACTACCACCAACTAAGGGGCACTGCGATGGGGGAGCCCTTGTACCCCCACGTATGCAAATCTGCTCCTGGGGTGGTGGGAAGACAGGATAGTCTTCAATGATGAGGATTCGTAAGGTCCCCCAGGATTTTATTTTGGGGGAGATATATGGATGACATCCTTATCCTTATGGGCTGGCCAATACAGATTCCATTGGGTCCTTTGTGAACTCCCTGAATTATGAGTGGGTCTTTTTTTCACACATGAAGTAGGAGGAGATCATGTAATTTTTTGGATGGTAATATCTCTATATCAAATGATGGTTCCCTAAGTACTTCACTCCATCGAAAACCTACCTCATGAATGTCTCCTCAGATGGGTGAGTCACCTCCTCCCCTCTTAAATGTGGAATCCCTAGGGGACAATTCCTCAGAGTTAGGGAATTGTTCTGAATGGGGAGATTTTGAAAACAATCAAGGAATCTATGGGGTAGATTTGGGATAGGGGATATCTGCCTCGTTATTGAACCTGCTACAAACAGGCCAAACGAAGAAGAGCCTCCTTACTTATTCCAAGGGAAAAAGAAGATCCCAACATGATACTAGACTGATAGGTACTTTCGATGACCAATCGGTAAAATTATGGACATCTTAAGAGACACTGGGCAATTCTGAAAACGGACCAGGATTATTTTGTAATTTTATCTCTCCTAAAGCTTCATTGACATACAGAAGGGGTAAATCCATTAAGGATCAAGTGGTGAAAAGTCATTTTGAACCCCCAAACAGGAAAGTACCTGGTGCAAAATAGAGCTTTGGGCCCTTCAGGTGTGGACACTGCAGTTTTAGCAAATTGTATGCCCATCTAAGTCTTTTAGTACCCAAAACAAAAGGGTTATAACACCAAATGTTTTGCTAATTGCAGGACAAAAGGGGTTGTCTATCTATGCACATGTTCTTGCCCCTTGACTATGTGGGAAAGACTAAGCGGGTGAATTACGCATCGAATTGGTGAACATTTGGGGGACATTAGAATATATAGAGATACCCAATCGCCCGAATGTTAATCAATACATGGAGGTGATGAGAAACAAATTTTTTTTCCGTGTCATTGAGAAGGTTCTGCACGCAGTGAGGACAGTGAGATTGGGACAGGAAGATCCTACAGAGTTGAAACATGCTGGTTTTGGCTGACTTGCAAAAGCTAAAGGCTTAAATGAACAATTAAATTTCATAGTTATTCTATAATATGGTTCC
>JARQOD010000007.1:156439701-156466815 GCA_033576555.1 Oophaga sylvatica
CCGGGCATTATAAACTTGTGTGAAGCACTTGGGGGTTCAAAGTGCTCACCAAAGATCTAGATAAGTTCCTTAGGGGGTCTAGTTTCCAAAATGGGGTCACTTGTGGGGGATTTCCACTGTTTAGGCTCATCTGGGGCACTGCAAACGGAACATGACCCCCATCAACGTCTGCATTCCAAAACGTTACTACTTCCTTTCCAAGCCCTGCCGTGCGCCCAAACAGTTTTCCACCCCCACATATGGGGTATCAGCGTACTCAGGACAAATTGGACAACAACTTTTGGGGTCCAATTTCCTTGGGAAAATTCAAAAATTTAGGACTAAAAAATCATTTTTGTGGAAATTTTTTTTTTTTTTTTCACACCCAGGCATTATAAACTTTTGTGAAACACTTGGGGGTTCAAAGTGCTCACAACAGATCTAGATAAGTACCTTAGGGGGTCTAGTTTCCAAAATGGTGTCACTTGTGGGGGGTTTCCACTGTTTAGGCGCATCAGAGGTTCTCCAAGCGCGACATGGCGTCCAATCTCAACTCCAGCCAATTTTAGTTTGAAAAAGTCAAACGGCGCTCCTTCCCTTACGAGCTCTGCCGTGTGCCCAAACAGTGGTTTTCCCCCACATATGGGGTATTGGCGTACTCAGGAGAAATTGCATAACAACCTTATCTGTCCATTTTCTCCTTTTACCCTTGTGAAAATAAAAAAAAAGTTTGTAAAAGATCATTTTTGTGGCTAAAAAGTTAAATATTCATTTTTTCCTTCCACGTTGCTTTAGTTCCTGTGAAGCACCTGAAGGGTTAATAAACTTCTTGAATGTGGTTTTGAGTACCTTGAGGGTGCAGTTTTTAGAATGGTGTCACTTTTGGGTATTTTCTGTCATGTAGACCCCTCAAAGTGACTTCAAATGAGAGGTGGTCCCTAAAAAAAATGGCTTTGTAAATTTTGTTGTAAAAATGAGAAATCGCTGGTCAACTTTTAACCCTTATAACTTCCTAACAAAAAAAAATTTTGATTCCAAAATTGTGCTGATGTAAAGTAGACATGTGGGAAATGTTATTTCTTAACTATTTTGTGTGACATATTTCTCTGTTTTAAGGGAATAAAAATTCAAAGTTTGAAAATTGCTAAATTTTCAAAATTTTCGCCATATTTGCGTTTTTTTCAAAATAAACGCAAGTTATATGGAAGAAATTTTACCACTAACATGAAGTACAATATGTCACGAGAAAACAATCTCAGAATCGCGAAGATCCGTTGAAGCGTTCCGGAGTTATAACCTCATAAAGAGACAGTGGTCAGAATTGTAAAAATTGTCCCGGTCATTAACGTGCAAACCACCCTTGGGGGTGAAGGGGTTAATGGCTGTAGCTGGAGCATCCATAGAAACCATCACTTGGTCAGATCACGCGGTCATTTCCCTGACAATAGCTGAAAAGAATAATTTTTCTCCAATATTCCTCTGGAGATGCAACAAATTTTTATTAACTCATCCAGAATACAATAAAACAATAGGCAAAGACCTAGAGGAATATTTTCAACTCAATAGTAGCCCACAGGTCTCTCCAGGTCTCATTTGGAATGCCCATAAGGCCTTCATAAGAGGCACTTTCATAAAACTAGGTCATATGGTCAAGAAGAATAGGACAAAATTAATAACATCGCTGACAACTGATATTAAATCTATTGAATTACAAAACAGCTCATCACAGTCTCATATTTTGTCAGAGAAAACTTAAGAATTTAAGACAACAACTTAGAGAGTGTTTGCTTATGGATTATGAAAAACAACTAAAGAAAACTAAAGCAGCATACTACTCACAAAATAACAAAGCGGGCAAACTACTAGCGTCAAGACTCAAATCTAAAGAAATAAATGGGAGAATCCCATATATATGGGACAAACAGTGGATAGGCAAAATCACTGATCCAAGGCAAATAGCTAACAGGTTCAAAGACTACTACAAGGAGCTATATAACTTAAAACAAGACCCATTTACTTATCAGCCCTCAAATAAGGATATACAATCCTTCTTGGATACTATCCACCTGCCTGAAATTTCTGAACAACAATTAACGACCCTTAATACTCCGATCACTTTTACTGAAATAGCTCAAACTATAAAATCCCTACCTAAAGGTAAATCATCAGGACCAGATGGCCTTACTAATGCCTACTATATAACATTCGGAGGCATCCTCACTCCCCACCTCCTACCCTTTTTCCAGGATGCCTTCCAAAAGGGATCTTTTCCCAAAGAAAATCAAGAGGCTCTCATTGTTACCCTTCCAAAACCTGGAAAACAATCCGATGAACCCCAAAACTTTCGACCTATATCATTACTTAATATCGACTTTAAAATATATGCAAAAGTCATAGCAAACAGAATAGCCCATTTACTGCCCGATCTGATAGATATCGATCAGGTGGGATTCATTAAAAATAGATATGCGGCAGACAATATGAGACACATCCTCAACATGACACACTACATAGAAGCCAAGAAGTCAGAGGCGCTGCTTGTAGCGTTAGATGCCGAGAAGGCATTTGACCGCATTCATTGGGATTTTGTTTTCTCAGTTCTGAGGAAGATAGGCTTCACTGGAGACATCTTCTCAGGGATACAGGTGTTATACTCCCAACCATCAGCGAGGATCTTTTCTAATGGGGCCCTATCAGACAATTTTCTAATCAGCAATGGGACGCGCCAGGGCTGCCCTTTGTCACCTTTGATTTTTGTACTCTCAATCGAACCTTTAGCCCAGGTGCTAAGAACTCAGTGCTCAATTACAGGGATACAAATGGGGAACAGAACACATGTTATTTCCCTTTTTGCCGATGATGTAATACTGACACTATCGCAACCAATAGACTCATTAGAACATGCAATGGAGGCAATTCTGTATTTTGGGAAAGTATCGTATTACAAGCTTAATGCACAAAAAACGCAGGCTTTGCCACTTAATTTATCCATGAAGACAGTATCTTTGTTAAAACATAGGTATGCTCTGGACTGGCAAACAAAGGGTTTGAGATGTCTGGGGGTAATGGTCACATCATCCCACTCTTTCTTGTATTCTTCTAATTATGAACCCATGCTTGCTAATTTAAAGTCCGAAACTCAAAGACTTGCTAAGTTGAAGTTTCTTGGTTGGGCAGGATTGCAACTTTTAAGATGCTTCTTCTGCCAAAACTTCTCTACCTGTTCAGGACGTTACCCATAATACTTCCACAGACCTTTTTCAGAGCCATTAAGAGTTTGATGTCGACATATATCTGGGCGGGACACAAGCCCAGGATAGCCAGTCATATTTATCTAGAGATAAATGGATGGGTGGTTTGGGAGTGCCAGACATTCCTAACTATTATATAGCATCTCAGATCTCTACATTGGCATTAGGTTGGCTTGGACAATCACAAACACATTGGGTCCATATGGAAGAATCTCAGATGTCTCCATTGTCATACAGAGCTATACTAGCAGCGTCTTTGATAGGTCTCCCTCTGCCAGCTACATTACTACCGCTTACCAAAGCGGCGGTTTATAGTTGGCAGATATTCCATAAACGCTCGGGAAAGGGCACTAGATTACCTAGGAACATCATACCTGTGGAAGTCCTTTCCACCGCTATGCCAAATCTAAATGTCACAGCTTGGTTACGTAGTGGGGTAATTTTCATAGATCAATTGTATTCTGGGAAAATCTGATGCCATTTGCAGCCCTAAAATCTAAATACTCTCTAAGAGACAATGATGTCTTCTCATATCTTCAAATGAACCACCTTCTTAGGAAGCTCTCTTGGAGTTCGATGAGCTGTAATCCTAGAATATTTGCTGTTTATATGAATAAGTTGAAAGGTCTAAGAAGGATTTATGCGATGATTGAAGAGGTATCAGTGTTTAAAAAACTTATCCGCTAGGGCAGTGGGAGAGAGACCTGGGAATGGATATTACTTCAGAAGAATGGATTAAATCTATGAGAATAGCGCACAAATCACTAAGAAGTAGCACACACATAGAATCATTTATGAAAACAGTACTGAGATGGTATTTTGTTCCATCGCGTCTACACCAAATATTCCCAGAGTCCTCACCACTGTGCTGGCGAAATTGTGGGGAACGTGGGACGTTGCTCCATATACTATGGGATGTCCTAAAGTAAAGCATTATTGGAACAGGGTGTTCCACATGATATCAACTATACTACAATCCAAGCTTAAGGGATCACCCCAATTGGCACTGTTACTGGTGGGTATTGGAGACATACCCCCAGGGGATAGAACACTGATATGTATTATACTTATACATGCCAAATTACTGCTTACTCGTCACTGGAAATCGGATACTATCCCAAACATTAAAGAGTTATATACCACAATTAATCAAACATATATGTATGAACAGATGTGGGCTAGAGGACAGGGTACAATAGAGAAAATCCATGGAAATTGGATGAGATGTCAACAAAGCTCATTCAGTCGGTAACGATACATAAGGGTTGGTTCACATTTACCTCATAGCCTTCACCTGGTATAATTGCAACAACAAAGCAAATATATGTCCTCCTACTCTGTTACCATTCCGACTATGCTCCATTAGAATGTATAATTTTGTTACTTTCTTTACATTTTTATTTCATCATTCAGTACTGAGTAGTGATCAATGTACTGTAGATTGAGATGATATTGCTTTGATTATGCCACATCTATGACTTAATGGCTACTGCTTAAGATTGGTTGTTCCCTTTTTCTTTTGATATTTAAGTCAGATTGAAACTTGATATATCAGCTTATTGAAATGATGATCTTATTACTTTTGATTTGTATGTTTGTTATAATATTAAAAACTTCTAATAAAAACTAATGAAACGAAAAAATGGCATAAGACAAATGCGCTTCAATCACAAAGACATAGCATGAGGCAATGTGCTTAAATCATAGAGACATAATATGCATTTTCAAAAAAATATATGGCAGATACAGTGCCTACAAGTAGTATTCAACCCCCTGCAGATTTAGCTGGTTGACACATGCGGAATTAACTTGGCATTGTGACATTTGTACTGTAGATCAGCCTGGAAGTGGGAAGTGCACTGCTGCAAAAATTTTTGTTTTAATTTTTTTTTTTTTTTTAAAAAACGTTAAAAGTTAATTCAGAGTGTCATTTATTATTCAACCCCTCAAACCACAAGAATTCTGTTTGGTCCCCCTAAAGTATTAAGAAGTAGTTCAGGCACCAAGAATAATGAGCTTCACATGTGTGGATTAATGATCTCTTTTGCCAGCCTTTTCTGACTATTTAAGACCCTCCCCAAACTTGTGAACAGCACTCATACATGGTCAACATGGAAAGACAAAGGAGCATTCCAAGGACATCAGAGACAAGATCGTGGAGGGTCACAAGGCTGGCAAGGGGTACAAAACCCTTTCCAAGGAGTTGGCCCTACCTGTCTCCACTGTTGGGAGCATCATCCGTAAGTGGAAAGCTTATGGAACTACTGTTAGCCTTCCACGGCCTGGACAGCCTTTGAAAGTTTCCTCCCATGCCGAGGCCAGGCTTGTCCGAAGAGTCAAGGCTAACCCAAGGACAACAAGGAAGGAGCTCCGGGAAGATCTCATGGCAGTGGGGACATTGGTTTCAGTCAATACCATAAGTAACGTACTCCACCGCAATGGTCTCCGTTCCAGACGAGCCCGTAAGGTACCTTTACTTTCAAAGCGTCATGTCAAGGCTTGTCTACAGTTTGCTCATGATCACTTGGAGGACTCTGAGACAGACTGGTTCAAGGTTCTATGGTCTGATGAGACCAAGATCGAGATCTTTGGTGCCAACCACACACGTGACGTTTGGAGACTGGATGGCACTGCATACGACCCCAAGAATACCATCCCTACAGTCAAGCATGGTGGTGGCAGCATCATGCTGTGGGGCTGTTTCTCAGCCAAGGGGCCTGGCCATCTGGTCCGCATCCATGAGAGGATGGATAGCACGGCCTACCTGGAGATTTTGGCCAAGAACCTCCGCTCCTCCATCAAGGATCTTAAGATGGGTCGTAATTTCATCTTCCAACAAGACAACGACCCAAAGCACACAGCCAAGAAAACCAAGGCCTGGTTCAAGAGGGAAAAAGTCAAGGTGTTGGAGTGGACTAGTCAGTCTCCTGACCTTAACCCAATTGAAAACTTGTGGAAGGAGCTCAAGATTAAAGTCCACATGAGACACCCAAAGAACCTAGATAACTTGGAGAAGATCTGCATGGAGGAGTGGGCCAAGATAACTCCACAGACCTGTGCCGGCCTGATCAGGTCTTATAAAAGACGATTATTAGCTGTAATTGCAAACAAGGGTTATTCAACGAAATATTAAACATAGGGGTTGTATAATAATTGACCCACACTTTTATGTTTAAAATTTATTAAAATTCAACTGAGCAACATAACTTTTTGTTTTGTAAGATTTATGCTTCTATTAATAAATCCTACTCTCGTTTGCAGTTTGAAGGCTCTAACTTATTTGCATCTTATCAAACCAGCTAAATCTGCAGGGGGTTGAATACTACCTGTAGGCACTGTATAAGCCTCAAAATAGGCAGATACTTATCAGCAGATGATAGTCAAAGGACCCATGATCGCAGGACCCATGGACCCAGACCCGACGCGTTTCCCCATCAGGATGCAGAGGGTTCATCAGGGGTCAGATAAAGGGGTACAATCTCCCCCAATGGCCGAGAGTACAATGTATTGTGCGGCGTGCTCCACGTATATGAGATGTCGAGATTTAAAGATTCAGCGGTACCTGCCTGACGTCACATACGGTGAAGCGACGAGAGGGATGAACCGCATGCGTGCATCTCAAAGCCCGGAAGTGCTAAGAGGTGCGCACTAGAAAGGAGGTCGAATTCTCGGCCAGTTTCTGGTACTCCGTAGTGGAACGCATATTGTGTGCCAGAGAAGGAAGATTAATCTCTCTGAAGCCATCCCGGAGCGGACATGCGCACAAGAAAGGCAACAAGATGAGCGCTTACTGATGTATTATATTACCCATTATATTCACGAAATGGAACACACGTTGTGTGCCATAGGAAGGCAGCATTATATAGAAGACCTTACATGTGTAAACGCTCAATAGAATTATATACAGTGGAGCACGGATGTGTATCAAAAAGAAATGTATAATAGAGTATTCAATAATACATAATAATAATGTCTCAAAACATGAGTAAAAACAAGTATGCCGGATCTGTCAGGAACCATATTATAGATAACTAGTGAAATTTAATTGTTCATTTAAGCCTTTAGGCTTTTGCAAGTCAAGCCAGAAGATCCAGCATGTTTCACTCTGTAGGATCTTCCTGTCCCAATCTCACTGTCTCACTGCGTGCAGAACCTTCTCAATGACACGGAAAGAAATTTGTTTCTCATCACATCCATGTATTGAATTAACATGTCGGGCGATTGGGGTATCTCTATTATGTCTAATGTCCCCCAAATGTTCACCAATTCGGATGCGTAATTCACGCTTAGTCTTTCCCACATAGTCAAGGGGCAAGAACATGTGCATAGATAGACAACCCCTTTTGTCCTGCAATTAGCAAAACATTTGGTGTTATATACCCTTTTTGTTTGGGTACTAAAAGACTTAGATGGGCATACAAATTTGCTAAAACTGCAGTGTCCACACCTGAAGGTGCCCAAAGCTCTATTTTGCAACCAGGTACTTTCCTGTTTGGGGGGTTCAAAATGACTTTTCACCACTTGATCCTTAATGGATTTACCCCTTCTGTATGTCAATGACGCTTTAGGAGAGATAAAATTACAAATATCCTGGTCCGTTTTCAGAATTGCCCAGTGTCTCTTTAAGATGTCCATAATTTTACCGGATTGGTCATCGAAAGTACCTATCAGTCTAGTAATCATGTTGGGATCTTCTTTTTCCCTTGGAATAAGTAAGGAGGCTCTTCTTCGTTTGGCCTGTTTGTAGGCAGGTTCAATAACGATGGCAGGATATCCCCTATCCCTAAATCTACCCCATAGATTCCTTGATTGTTTTTCAAAATCTCCCCATTCAGAACAATTCCTCCTAACTCTGAGGAATTGTCCCCTAGGGATTCCACATTTAAGAGGAGGAGGATGGTGACTCACCCATCTGAGGAGACTATTCGATGAGGTAGGTTTTCGATGGAGTGAAGTACTTAGGGAACCATCATTTGATATAGAGATATTAACATCCAAAAAAGTTACATGATCTCCTCCTACTTCATGTGTGAAAAAAAGACCCATCTCATAATTCAGGGAGTTCACAAAGGACCCAATGGAATCTGTATTGCCAGCCCATAGGATAAGGATGTCATCCATATATCTCCCCCAAAATAAAATCCTGGGGGACCTTACGAGATCCTCATCATTGAAGACTATCCTGTCTTCCCACCACCCCAGGAGCAGATTTGCATACGTGGGGGTACAAGGGCTCCCCATCGCAGTGCCCCTTAGTTGGTGGTAGTATCTGCCATTAAACATAAAATAGTCGTGACACAACACAAACTGTAAAAGTTCCATCAAAAAGCTGTTATGAGCTCCCAAATGCACCCCTCTCCCTTTAAGTAAGTGGTTGACCGATTTTAGGCGTTCCGTATGCTTGATGCTACTATAGAGTGCTTCCACATCTTTAGCAGCCAAAATGTACCTGGCTCTATGGTAATTCCTTCCAATTTATTCAGGAGATCCATAGTGTCCCTTAAATATGAGGGGAGGGTAAGTACAAATGGTCTCAGTAGTTTGTCAAGGTAGATACTGGAATTCTGGCAAAGAGCATCTATCCCAGATACAATTGGTCGACCTTTTAAAGGGCAAATGCCCTTATGTATCTTCGGGAAAGCGTAAAATGTGGCCACAGCTGGCCATTTAGGAAGCAAAAAATTAAATTCGTTCTTCGATATGAGTCTAGACTTCAAGGCTTCGTTCAAAATCTTAGTTTGAGATTATATTCTTTGGTAGGATCACACCTGAGTGTCTCATAAGTGGATTGATCAGACAGAATATCAAGGATATCAATATACTTATCTCTGTCTAAAATCACAGTATTACCACCCTTGTCAGAGGGTTTCAGAACAATCAGGCTATTACTTTTCAGGCTCTCAAGAGCTTTCCTCTCAGAATATGGGAGATTAGGTAAAGTTTGATCAGTCTTAGGATTGATTTTCTTAATTTCATCAGAGACCAATTGCAAAAAAACATCAATACTACCATTGTCCCCCATCAGAGGCATTTTTAGACTTTTAGGTTTTAGATCCGAGAAAGGACCCACCCCTAATTCTTGTTGTCCTTCCGCCGCCATTTCTGCCAAAATTAGCATACTAGGTAGATCTTCCAAGGAGATACCAAGTTGTGCACACTTGTTTCTGTCATTTAAGGCAAAAAAATTTTTCCACTTCAATTTTCGAGTGAACAGATCTTTTATCCACTCAAAAGGATCGAATCTAATTGTGGGTACAAATAAGAGTCCCCTACTCAGGGTCTTAATCTCCACCTCCGAGAGGGTATATGATGAGAGGTTAATAATCTGATTGTCCTGTCCCCCTTAAGCTCCCTTATCTCTAAAGGTGCTTATTTGTAATTTGTTTGGTTCATCCTGTCTCGTAGTTTGTATGGAACCAATCCCCTGGTCTCTAAAAAAAGAGGATGATGAGCAGGCCGAAAAGGAGGGTTGGTTTGATGTAGTAGGGGGGGTAGTTTCTTTTGATTTCGTATGCGCTCTTGCATAGAAATGGTCTGTTTCCTGCCATCTCTTATACCCACCCCTCCGGCCCCGTCCTCTATTTCTAAAGTGGGGCTTTTGATTTGAGTACCTAGATGCATCTTCTGTGTCCGAAGACTCAATGTCAGAGGAGGAGATATCTGTTGGAATATTACCCTTAGGAGCCAAAGCTGGATAGGCTCTTTTTTCTTTAAATTCAGTCGTATCCCTCACAAATCGTTTGTTTTCTTTCCTTAATATACAGCTGGTATTTTTCAACCGCGGTTTTCAGATTTTCCGCTCTAATTGAAAAGTCAGAGTCAGTTTTGAACATAAGGGTATTTTCAGTGAGTTCCTTTACTTTCAATTAGGGTTAGGGTTGGAATTAGGGTTAGGGTTGGAATTAGGGTTAGGGTTGGAATTAGGGATAGGGTTGGAATTAGGGATAGGGTTGGAATTAGGGATAGGGTTGGAATTAGGGATAGGGTTGGAATTAGGGATAGGGTTGGAATTAGGGATAGGGTTGGAATTAGGGATAGGGTTGGAATTAGGGATAGGGTTGGAATTAGGGATAGGGTTGGAATTAGGGATAGGGTTGGAATTAGGGATAGGGTTGGAATTAGGGATAGGGTTGGAATTAGGGATAGGGTTGGAATTAGGGATAGGGTGAATTAGGGATAGGTGGAATTAGGGATAGGGTTGGAATTAGGGTTAGGGTTGGAATTAGGGATAGGGTTGGAATTAGGGTTAGGCTTGTGGTTAGGGTTAGAGTTGGGATTAGGGTTAGGGGTGTGTTAGGGTTAGGGTTGGGATTAGGGTTAGGCTTGTGGTTAGGGTTGGGATTAGGGTTAGGGCTATGGTTAGGGTTGGGATTAGGGTTAGGGGTGTGTTGAAGTTAGGGTTGTGGTTAGGCGTGTTAAGGTTAGGAAACTACATAGAAAACTATTTTTTTTTTTTGGACATTTGTTTTTTGTGCCTGTTTTCTGTGTTAAGGTCAGGGTTGGAGTTAGAATTGAGGGGGTTCCACTATTTAGGCACATCAGGGGGTCTCCAAACGCGACATGGCGCCACCATTTATTCCAGCCAATTTTGCTTTCAAAAACTCAAACAGTGCTCCCTCCATTCCGAGCCCAGACGTGTGCCCAAACAGTGGTTTACCCCCACATATAGGGTATCAGCGAACTCAGGAAAAATTGCACAACAACTTTGGGTGTCTAATTTCTCCTGTTACCCTTGTGAAAATAAAAATACGGATTTTTGTGTACTCACCGTAAAATCCTTTTCTCCGAGACGCTCATTCGGGGACACAGCACCCACCCTGATAGCCAGATGGCTTCATATTTTTTAGTTAATTCTAATCTAACGATTGTATCCGGACAGGGCGGCCAGCTAGATGATGGTGAAAATGCCTCAGCGACAGCTGAACGGCCCAAATCTCTAGTACATTGATCGGGAGGGTTGATTCCTGCAGGGACCAAGATCCCTGGGCTGTTTAGTGGCGAAAAATTGCTCCCCATCCGAGAAGGCTGGCGTCTGTTGTGACTATCAGACAATGGACTGGGGGAAAATATCGCCCCTGCTGAAGAGAGGTGCTCATTGTCCACGTGTCTGTCTGACCCGAGCAGACAGACAGCACCGTAGATTGAGAGAGTAAGGGTTCCCGTCCCACGCTGCCAAGAGGGCATGCTGAAGGGAGCGGACATGAAATTGTGCAAAAGGAATGGCCTCGATCGCTGCCACCATCCTTCCTAAGACTCTCATGCAAAACCGGATGGTGTGAGGAATCGGGTGAAGTATTCGCACCTCTTGACGGAGAATCAGGGCCTTGTCCCGAGGGAGGATTATCAAACTTTGAGTGGTGTCGACGATCAACCCCTCAAAGGTGATCTTTCGAGATGGCACGGGAGATGATTTTTTCAAATTCACCAGCCACCTCAGGCGAACCAGAGTGCCTAGCGTAATGCTGACACTTTCCTCGCAGACCTGAAAAGACGGACCATTGATGAGGAGATCATTTAAATATGGCAAGACGACTATCCCCCGAGAGTGCAGAATGGACACCACGGCAGCCATGACTTTTGTGAACACCCATGGAGCTGTGGCTAGCCCGAAGGGCAAGGCTGCGAGTTGAAAGTGAAGATTGCTGATGGCAAACCGTAGAAATCTCTGAGGATGTGGGAATAAGGGAATGTGAAGATATGCATCCTGGATGTCTATTGATGCTAGAAATTCCCCCTTTTCCATAGCCGCAATGACCAAGCGGAGAGACTCCATTCGGAAATGCCGAACTCTGACAAACATGTTCAGACGCTTTAGGTCCAGAATGGGCCTTACAGTGCCATCTTTTTTTTTTGGGTACTATGAACAGGTTGGAGTAGAACCCCTGACTTCTCTCGACCTCCGGTACTGGAATTATAACCCCGCTGCGCTGAAGTGATTCGACCGCCTTGAATAAGGAGCGAACCCGGGTTTCCACTTTGGGAAGGCGCGAGAGAAAAAAACGATTTGGGGGATGGCTGATAAACTCTATCTTGTACCCCGAAGAGACTAGCTCCCTGACCCACTTGTCCCACTTGACCCAGGTGGGGCGAAACCAGAGTAGGCGGTCGCCCACTCTGGATGAATTGACCGGATCCTGCCTCCAGTCATTTGGCCGAAAATCTGTAGGACCTGGATCATCTAGATTTTGGCTGGTGGGCTCGCATTCTTCCCAACGGGTTGGTCTTGTAAGAGACCTGACGATCTCTGGGCTGATTGGGTCGACCTGAGACGCCGAAGCTCGCTGCTGTGGTACAACCCGGGTTGCGAAAGGCCCTGAACCGAGGCTGAAGTTGGCGGCGAAAGGGCTGCCTACTTTTTTGCTGAGGAAGGAAACTGCTTTTCCCTCCTGTAGAATTAGATATGAGCTGATCCTGTCTCTCGCCAAATAACCGGCCACCCTGATAAGGTAAGGACGGAAGTGACTTTTTTGAGGTTGAGTCTGCCCGTCATGTCCTCAACCACAAGGCTCTCCTAATACCAATTGCGTTGGCGGGAGCTAGTGCTGCGCAATTCGCCGCATCCATGGAAGCATTAATCAAAAAATTTCCTGCAAGAGCGATCTGATTGGAGATCTCAATTACCTCTGACGGCACATCCGTACCATGGAGGGCTCTCTTTAGAGACTCCGACCAGGATATCATGGCCTTAGCTACCCAAGTAGCTGCGAAAGAGGGAGAGAGAGCAGAACCTGACGCCTCAAACACTGAGTGAGCCAAGCTTTCAATTAGACGGTCCGTTGGATCTCTGATCGAGGAACCGTTGGGAAGGAAGAGGAGCGTCTTAGACGCTAAACGCGACACCGGAGGGTCGACCACTGGAGATTCCGCCCATTTCTTAAGGAGCTCAGGGGCAAAAGGATATCTGGTATTGAGCGCTCTTTGTCCTGAAAAGCGCTTGTCCGGCTTTTCCCGGCAGCGCTGCACTAGGTCCTCAAATTCAGTGTGATCGCCAAAAACCCTTATGAGTTTGTCTGGCCTGCTTCAAGGACACATTATGGCCAGAGGCCGAGGTGGATTCATCATCTACCCCAAGGGTTTGATTGATTGCCTCAATGAGACTGTCAATTGTCTCTTGACAATTAGGTGCCCCTAGATTGAGGGACTATTCGGAGTCAGAGTCCGAACTTTGTTCACTCGCCTTCGCTGGAGAGGGAGAGCGAGAAACGGAACTGATAAATGCCGAGGCCCTAGATGGCTCAGGCGACGCTGTGTGGGTTCGCTTCCCCCGCGTCTGCCTGGTGAGAGCGCGGCCCCTGCAAGCCGGAGGTTCCTGAGAAATGGCCAAGACGGGTGAACAACTGTCCCTGCACCTATCGGGAGCTTGAAGGGACTCTATTGCTCTAGTTAATGATGCCATAGATTGTAACAGAGTCAGGGCCCATTCCAGGGGACCTAACGCACCTGGCTCAGTTAGAGGGGAGGGCTCCTGGGCACGTTCGGAGTCACAGGCCTCGCAGACCCGATTAGTCTGGGCATGCGGAAAAGGAGACCTACAGGCAATGCATGCGGTATACAGCACCGTGTGAGTCTTAGCTCTTCTAGACATGCTGTACCTGTGCCGTTATAATTTGAGGTAGCACAAAAAAATAGGGTGCAGCAGAGCGGAGTGCAGTGTGGGGTAGCTATAAAGCACCTACCCCAGTCCTGTGTCACCAAACGTCCTTGAGCAAGAATGGGCGCCGAGAAGTCCACGGAGGCTGCTGCTGACTGCTGCAGTCTTGAAAACTTCAAAAGTGCGCCTTATCCCATGTGGGCGTTCCTGAAATAGGGCCGCGGATCCATGCCCCCTCTGTCATATGCTGGGGTCGGTTGAGCTTAGGGGGAGGAGTTGCTGGCCTCGGCCTACTAATATTCCGGAGATCCAGGCCGCAGCCTAGTTTGCAGCTGAAGCCGGGGCCTAGATTATCGGCGGAGCCCGCACGGAAGTCGGGGGGCGGGCCCGCCGGAAGACGCGCCGCTGGGGGAAGGCACCAGGCCGTGGCCAAGTTTCCGGCCGAAGCCGGGGCCTAGATTATTGACGGTGCCCGACCGGAAGTTGGGGGGCGGACCCGCCGGAAGACCGCACAGCTGGGGGAAAGCTCCAAGCCGCGGCCTAGCTTCCCTCCGAAGCCGGGGCCTAAATTATTGGCGGTGCCCGCCCGGAAATCGGGGGCGGGCCCGTCAGAAGACGCGCAGCCGGGCGAAGGCCCCAGGCTGTGGCCTAGTTTCCGGCCAAAGCCGGGACCTAGATTATTGGCAGTGCCCGCCCGAAAGTCGGGGGCGAGCCCGCCGGAAGACGCTCAGCCAGGGGAAGGCCCCATGCCGTGGCCTAGTTTCCGGCCGGGGTCTTGATTATTGGCGGGCCCGCTGCGGGGGGAGGGCCTCGGTCGTGGCTTGGCTCCCGTGCGCCCAGACCGACAAAGGCCTGGTCACAGAGCCTCCACAGCCACCAGAACCCTCTACCCCGCGCCCCTTCAAGGGGAGTGACGCCAGGACTCACCATCCGCTCTTGGGGGACACAGGACTATGGGACCGCATGCTGAAGGACCACTCCCAGCCCTGCTCAATCCAGTTTAGAGGAGGGTTATAAAAAAAGGAAAAAAAAATGGAAAAAAAATGGAAAAAAGGACGGTGCATGCACCCTAACTCAGTCATCCCTTCAGGGGATGAGGAGAGGGACCGTCCGCCTCCTTGCAGCACCGCAGTCCAGCATTGGTGGTGCAGTGGGGGCCGCACAGACTGCCTCTGCCTCTGTACAGCCTAGGGTTTCAATACCCTAGGGAGGTCAGGGCTGAGTCCGGCATAAGTGTCCCACGTTGCGGGAGGATACGTGGAGGCGACACTCCACGTGCTCGCCGGTTGATGGTTTGGGGAGATCGGACCCCTTCAAAAGGGTCCATCGCCCCATCTCATCTCCATGGGAAAAAAAAAAATGGTCTGGATGAAACCAGACGTGTGCCTCCATCAGACACTAAGCAAAGACTGGGTTTGCCTGCGGCCAGTGTCAAGGTGTATACGGCGGAGGAGGAGCTAACCTTTTTTTATATATACTTAGTGTCAGCCTCCTAGCGGCAGTAGCATACACCCACAGTCCTGTGTCCCCCAATGAGACGAAGGAGAAAATTACAGGCTAAAAAATAATTTTTTTGAGGAAAAAAATGTTATTATTTTCATGGCTCTGAGTTATAAACTTCTGTGAAGCACTTGGGGGTTCAAAGTGCTCACCACACATCCAGATAAGTTGCTTGAGGGGTCTAGTTTCCAAAATGAGGTCACTTGTGGGGAGTTTCTACTGTTTAGGCACATCAGGGGCTCTGCAAACTTAACATGACGCCCGCAGACCATTCCATCAAGTCGGCATTTCAAAACGTTACTACTTCCCTTCCGAGCCCCGACGTGCTCAAACAGTGGTTCCCCCCCACATATGGGGTACAGGCGTACTCCGCACAAATTGTACAACAATTTCTGGGGTCCAATTTCTCCTGTTACCCTTGTGAAAATAAAAAATTGCGGGCTAAAAAATCATTTTTTGAGGAAAAATTATGATTTTTTATTTTCACGGCTCTGCGTTATAAACTTCTGTGAAGCACCTGGGGGTTTAAAGTGCTCCCTATACATCTAGATAAGTTCCTCAGGGGGTCTAGTTTCCAAAATAGGGTCATTTTTGGGGGAGCTCCAATGTTTAAGCACACAGGGACTCTCCAAATGCGATATGGCAACTGCTAAATATTCCAGCATATTTTCCATTCAAAAAGTCAAAAGGCACTCCTTCCCTTCTGAGCCCTGCCGTGCTCCCAAACAGTGGTTCCCCCCACATATGGGGTACCAGCGTACTCAGGAAAAACTGGACAACAACTTTTGAGGTCCAATTTATCCTGTTACCCTTGGGAAAATAAATAGCGGGCTAAAAAAATCATTTTTGAGGAAAAAAAAGATTTTTTTATTTTCACTGCTCTGCGTTTATAAACTTCTGTGAAGAACTTCGGGGTTCAAAGTGCTCAAAACACATCTAGATAAGCTTCTTGGGGGGTCTAGTTTCCAAAATGTCACTTGTGGGGAGTTTCTACTGTTTAGGCACATCAGGGGCTCTGCAAATGCAACATGACACCCGCAGAAAATTCCATCAAGTCTGCATTCCAAAATGGCGCGCCTTCCCTTCTAAGCTCTCCCATGCGCCACAACAGTGGTTCCCCCCACATATGGGGAATCTGTGTACTCAGGACAAATTGCACAACAACTTTTGTGGTCCAATTTCTCCTGTTACCCTATAAAAAATAGCGTGCTAAAAATTTTTTGAGGAAAAAAATTATTTTTTTTATTTTCACTGCTCTGCGTTATAAAAGTCTGGGAAGCACTTGGGGGTTCAGAGTGCTCACAACACATCTAGGTAAGTTCCTTAAGGGGTCTAGTTTCCAAAATGGTGTCACTTGTGGGGGCTTTTCACTGTTTCGCCACACGGGCTCTCCAAATGCGTCATGGTGTTCACTAACGATTGGAGCTAATTTTCCATTCAAAAAGTCAAATGGCGCTCCTTCTCTTCTGGGCCCTGCCGTGTGCCCAAACAATGGTTTATGACCACATATGAGATATCGGTGTACTCAGAAGAAATTGCCTAACAAATTTTAGGATCCGTTTTATCTTGTTGTCCATGTGAAAATAAAAAAAATGAGGGTAAAAGAAAATTTTTGTGAAAAAAGTACTTTATTTTTTTTTCGGATCAATTTGTGAAGCACTTGGGGGTTCAAAGTGCTCACTATGCATCTAGAAAAGTTCCTTAGGGGGTCTAGTTTCCAAAATGGGGTCACTTGTGGGGGAGCTCCAATGGTTAGGCACACAGAGACTCTCCAAATGCGACATGGCAACCGCTAAATATTCCAGCATATTTTCCATTCAAAAAGTCAAATGGCGCTCCTTCCTTTCTGAGCCATGCCGTGCGCCCAAACAGTGGTTTATGAACACATATGAGGTATCGGTATACTCAGGAGAAATTGCCCATCAAATTTTTGGATCCATTTTATTCTGTTGCCCATGTAAAAATAAAAAATTGATGCTGAAAGAAAATTTTTGTTGGAAAAATTAAAATGTCCATTTTTTCCTTCCACGTTGCTTTAGTTCCTGTGAAGCACTGGAAGGGTTAATAATCTTCTTGAAAGTAGTTTTGAGTAGCTTGAGGGGTGCAGTTTTTAGAATTGTTTCACTTTCTGGTATTTTCTGCCATATAGACCCCCTCAAAGTGACTTCAAATGTGAGGTGGTACCTAAAAAAATTGTTTGGTTAATTTTCTGGAAAAATGAGAAATCGCTGGTCAACTTTTAACCCTTATAACTTTCTAACAAAAAAAAATTTTGTTTCCAAAATTGTACATAAGTAGACATGTGGGAAATGTTATTTATTAACTATTTTGTGTCACATAACTCTCTGGTTTAACGGAATAAAAATTTCAAAATTTTCAACATTTTTGCCAAATTTCCGTTTTTTTTCACAAATAAACGCAAAAATTATCGAACTAAATTTACCACTAACATGAAGCCCAATATCTCACGAAAAAACAATCTCAGAATCGCTAGGATCTGTTGAAGCTTTCCTGAGTTATTACCTCATAAAGGGACACTGGTCAGAATTGCAAAAAATGGCCAGGTCTTTGAGGTCAAAATAGGCTGGGTCATGAAGGGGTTCAAACCCATCCTGCGTAATAATATATGAGAAACTTATGAAAATGTAGAGGCACTGTGGGTAGAGATAAGGGGAGGGGGGAAAAGTAATAAATTATTGATAGGAGTTTGTTATAAGTCTCCAAAAATAATGGAAGCAATGGAGAATATCATTGTAAAGCAAATATATGAAGCAGCGACTCAATGAGAAGTCATTATTATGGGGGACTTTAACTACCCTGAAATAGATTGTGGAAACGAAACCTGCAGTTCCAGCAAAGGTAATAGGTTTTTAACAACTATGAGAGATAATTACCTTTCACAACTAATTCAGGACCCAACAAAAAGGGGGGCACTGCTAGACCTAATATTAATCAACAGGCCAGACCGCATATCAAATATAAGGGTTGGGGGTCACTACGGTAATAGTGATCACAAAATAATACATTTTCATGTATTCTTTAGTAAGATATGTAGTAGAGGGGTTACAAGGACACTAAACATCAGGAAGGCAAATTACCAACGATTGAGAGATGATCTTAGTGCAATAAACTGGGATGATATCCTGAGACATCAAAGTACACAAAGAAAATAGGAGATGTTTATTAGCATCCTGAATAGGACTTTTGCACAGTTTTTACCCTATGGTATATGGTACCCTAAACATACTAGAAATAGGAGGAAACCACTATGGCTAAATAGAGCAGTAAGGGGTGCAATAAGTGACAAAAAGAAAGCATTTAAAGATTTAAAGCAAGTAGGTAGTGATGAGGCATTGAATAAATACAGAAAATTACATAAATTATGTAAAAAGCAAATCAAGGCAGCAAAGATTGAGACAGAGAGACTCATTGCCAGAGAAAGTAAAAATAATCCCAAAATATTCTTCAACTACATAAATAGTACGAAACTAAAAAATGATAGTGTTGGACTCCTTAAAAATAGTCTGGGTGAAATGGTGAATGAGGAAAAAGCCAATATGCTAAATGACTTTTTTTCAACAGTATTTACACACGAAAATCCCATGTCACATATGATCAGTGATAACAAAAATTCTCCATTAACCCCTTTCTGTCATTGGACGTACTATTCCGTCCATGTGCCCTGGGACTTAATTCCCAAGGACGGGATAGTATGTCATAGGCGATCAGCTGTGCTCCCGGGGGAGCGCAGCTGATCGCGGCCAGGTGTCAGCTGATTATCACAGCTGACACCCGGCACTATGTGCCAGGAGCGGTCACGGACCGCTCCCGGAACTTTAACCCCTGGCACACTGCGATCAAAGATAATTGCAGTGTACCGGGGGCACAGGGAAGTATCACGTAGGGGGGCTCCCTGCGTGCTTCCCTGAGACCCTCAGAACAGCGCGATGTGATCGCGCTGTTCTGAGGGCTTACTCCCTGCAGGACCCGGATCCAAAATGGCCACGGGGTCTTGCAGGGAGGCGGCTTCCTCAGTGCCTGCTAAGACATGAACTGAGAAAGCCTGTAGCACTGCCTGTCAGATCGCTGGATTGACAGAGTGTTGCACAAACTGTCAGACCAGCGATCTTACATTATACAGTGATGTCCCACCCTGGGACAAAGTAAAAATGTAAAAAAAAATAAAAACAACATGTGAGAAAAAAAAAAGTTCCTAAATAGAGAAACAAAAAAAAATTGCCCAATAAATTCATTTCTTTAATGTAAAAAAAACACAATAAAAGTACACATTTAGTATTGCCGCATCCGTAACGACCCACCCTATTAAACTGTCCCACTAGTTAACCCCTTAAGTGAACCCCTTAAAAAAAAAAAAAAAAAAAAATGCTTTATCACCATAGCGTCGAACAAAAAGTGGAATGGCATGCAATCAAAAAGACGGATATAAATAAACATGGTACCGCTAAAAATGTCATCTTGTCCTGTAAAAAACGAGCCGCCACACAGGATCATCAGCGAAAAAATAAAAGTTTTAGCTCGCAGAATAAAGCAATGCATAAACAATTATTTTTAATATATTATTGTTTTTATTGTATAAAAGTGGCAAAACATAAAAAAATGAAATAAATGAGGTATCGCCGTAATCGTACCGACCCAAAGAATAAAACCGCTTTTTCGATTTTACCACATGCGGAACGGTATAAACACCCCCTCCACAAAAGAAATTCATGAATTGCTGGTTTTTGTTCGTTCTGCCTCCCAAAAATTGTAATAAGTGATCAAAAAATGTCACGTGCCCAAAAATGGTACGAATAAAAATGTCAACTCGTCCTGTAAAAAATAAAACCTCACATGACTCTGTGGGTCAAAATATGGAAAAATTATAGCTCTCAAAATGAGGTGATGCAAAAACTATTTTTTGCAATAAAAAGCGTCTTTTAGTGTGTGACAACTGGCAAACAAAAAAACCCGCTATAAATAGTAAATCAAACCCCCCTTTATCACCCCTTTAGTTAGGGAAAAATAAAATTTAAAAAATGTATTTATTTCCATTTTCCAAATAGGGTTAGGGTTGGGGCTAAAGTTAGGGTTAGGGTTGGGGCTAAAGTTAGGATTAGGGTTGGGATTAGGGTTAGGTTTGTGGTTATGGTTAGGGTTGGGACTAGGGTTAGGGGTGTGTTGGGGTTAGGGTTGGAGTTAGAATTGGGGGGTTTCCACTGTTTAGGCATATCAGGGGCTCGCCATACGCGACATGGCGTCTGATCTCAATTCCAGCCAATTCTGCGTTGAAAAAGTCAAACGGTGCTCCTTCCCTTCTGAGCTCTGCCATGCGGCCAAACAGTAGTTTACCCCCACATATGGGGTATCAGTTTACTCAGGACAAATTGCACAATAACTTTTGGGGTCCAATTTCTTCTGTTACCCTTGGGAAAATAAAAAATTGGGGGAGAAAATATCATTTTTGTGGAAAAATTATGATTTTTTATTTTTATGGCTCTACGTTATAAACTTCTGTGAAGCACTTGGGGGTTCAAAGTTCTCACCACACATCTAGAATGTTCCTTTGGGGGGTCTAGTTTCCAAAATGGGGTCACTTGTGGGGGGTTTCCACTCTTTAGGTATATCAGGGGCTCTTCAAACGCGACATGACACATGCAGACCATTCAAAGTCTGCATTACAAAACGTCGCTACTTCTATTCCGATCCCCAACGTGTCCCCAGACACTAGTTTTCTCCCACATATGGGGTATCAGCATACTCAGGAAAAACTGGACAACAACTTTGGGGTCCAATTTCTCCTGTTACCCTTAGGAAAATAAAAATTGGTGACAAAGATAATTTTTGTGGAAAAAAAAAAAATAGGAATTTTAATTTTCATGCCCAAGCATTATAAATTTGTGTGAAGAATTTGGGGGCTCAAAGTGCTCACCACAGGTCTAGATAAGTTCCTTAGGGGTCTAGTTTCCAAAATGGGGTCAATTATGGGGGGTTTCCACAGTTTAGGCACATCAGGGGCTCTGTAAACTGGACATAACACCCATCAAAATCTGCATTTCAAAACGTCATTACTTCCTTTCCGAGCCCTGCCATGCCCCCAAACAGTATTCCCCCCACATATGGGGTATCAGCGTACTCAGGACAAATTGGACAACTTTTGAGGTCCAATTTCCTTGGGAAAAATCAAAAATTGGGTACTAAAAAATCATTTTTGTGGAATTTTTTTTTTTTCACACCCAGGCATTATAAACTTTAGTGAAACACTTGGGGTTCAAAGTGCTTACAACAGATCTAGATAAGTTCCTTAGGGGGTCTAGTTTCCAAATTGGGGTCACTTGTGGGGTGTTTCCACTGTTTAGGCACATCAGGGGCTCTCCAAACGCGACATGGCGTCCAGCCAATTATGCGTTGAGAAAGTAAAAAGGCGCTCCTTCCATTCCGAGCTCTGCCATGCACCGAAACAGTGGTTTACCCCCACATATTGGGTATCGGCGTACTCAGGACAAATTGCACAATAACTTTTGGGGTCTTGTTACCCTTGGGAAAATAAAAATTGGGGTGAAAAGATCATTTTTGTGGAAAAAATCATTTTTTAATTTTACAGCTTTACATTATAAGCTTGTATGAAGCACTTGGGGGTTCAAAGTGCTCACCACAGATCTAGATAAGTTCCTTAGGGGGTCTAATTTCCAAAATGGTGTCACTTATGGGGGATTTCCGCTGTTTAGGCACATCAGGGGCTCTCCAAAAGCAACATGGCACCTAATCTCGATTCCATACAATTTTGGTTTGAAAAAGTCAAATGGCGCTTCTTCCCTTCCAAGCTCTGCCGTGCACCCAAACAGTGGTTCCCCCCCACATATAGGGCATCAGCGTACTCAGGGCAAATTGGACTACTTTTGTGGTCCAATTTCTCCTGTTACACTTGGGAAAATAAAAAAATGGTGACAAAAAGATTTTTTTTTTGTGGGAAAAAAATATGATTTTTTATTTTCATGCCCGGGCATTATAAACGTGTGTGAAGCACTTGGGGGTTCAAAGTGCTCACCACAGATCTAGATAAGTTCCTTAGGGGGTCTAGTTTCCAAAATGGGGTCACTTGTGGGGGGTTTCCACTGTTTAGGCACATCTGGGGAACTGCAAAAGGAACATGACCCCCATCAAAGTCTGCATTCCAACACGTTATTACTTCCTTTCTAATCCCTGCCGTTCAACGGCCCAAACAGTTTTCTCCCCCTCACATATGGGGTATCAGCGTGCTCAGGACAAATTGGACAGCTTTTGGGGTCCAATTTCCTTGGGAAAATCAAAAATTTTGGACTAAAAAAATCATTTTTGTGGAAAATTGTTTTTTTTTCACACCCAGGCATTATAAACTTTTGTGAAACACTTGGGGGTTTAAAATGCACACAAATCTAGATAAGTTCCATAGGGCATCTAGTTTCCAAAATGGTGTCACTTGTGGGGGGATTCCACTGTTTAGGCGCATCAGAGACTCTCTAAACACGACATTGCGTCCAATCTCAATTCCAGCCAATTTTGGTTTGAAAAAGTCAAACGGCGCTCATTCCTTTACGAGCTCTGCCGTGTGCCCAAACAGTGGTTTTCCCCCACATATGGGGTATTGGCGTACTCAGGAGAAATTGCACAACAACTTTATCTGTCCATTTTCTCCTTTTACCCTTGTGAAAATGATAAAAAGTTTGTAAAAGATCATTTTTGTGACTAAAAAGTTAAATATTCATTTTTTCCTTCCACGTTGCTTCAGCTCCTGTGAAGCACCTGAAGGGTTAATAAACTTCTTGAATGTGGTTTTGAGTACCTTTAGGGGTGCAGTTTTTAGAATGGTGTCACTTTTGGGTATTTTCTGCCATATAGACCCCTCAAAGTGACTTCAAATGTTAGGTGGTCCCTAAAAAAATGGCTTTGTAAATTTTGTTGTAAAAATGAGAAATCGCTGGTCAACTTTTAACCCTTATAATTTCCTAACAAAAAAAAAAAAATTGGTTTCAAAATTGTGCTAATGTAAAGTAGACATGTGGGAAATGTTATTTATTAACTATTTTGTGTCACATAACTCTCTGGTTTAACAGAATAAAAATTCAAAATTTATGTTCTTCCTCCTCCTCCTCCTCATTGTCTACCAATCCACGGTGCGACAACATGAGGCTGGGCTGAGTGTAATCACCCTGTATTGTTCCTTGCTTCCATGTCCTCGTGCTCTGCCTGTAATGCATCATATTTAATTGTGAGCAGAGAGGTTTTCAGAATGCTGAGAAGCAGGATGGTGATGCTAATTATGGCGTCATCACTACTCACCATCTTGGTGCAGTCCTCAAATTTCTGGAGGATGGTACATATGTCTGACATCCATGCCCACTCCTGAGGTCTTATGTGTGGAGTCTGAACTGAATATCGACGGCCTTATTAATGCCTGTAATCAACAACTGCCCTCTTCTGCTCATAAATTCTTTCCAACATATGCAGTGTAGAGTTCGAATGTGTGAGGGCATCACACACCAGTCGGTGAGCCGGAAGCTGCAAACGCTGCTGAAGCACGGTTAGCGCAGCTGAAGCTGTAGCTGACTTTCTAAAATGGGCAGACAGACGGCGTACTTTCACTAGTAGATCCGGCAGCTCCAGGTAGCTTTTGAGAAAACGTTGAACCATGAGGTTAAGTACATGGGCCAAGCAAGGTACGTGTGTGAGCTCACCTTGCCTCAGAGCAGCCACCCGGTTCCGGCCATTGTCACACACGACCATGCCTGGCTGTAGGTTCAGCGGTGTCATCCAAGTATCTGACTGCTCTTTCAGCGCTGTCCACAACTCTTCTGCATTGTGCAGTTTGTCACCTGTGCAGATTAGCTTCAGCACAGACTGTTGCCGCTTGGCTGAGGCAGTGCTTCCAGCTTCAGGAGGTGCAGGAATTGTAAACTGTGGGGGCAACCATGATTGACGTAGGGCCCGCAATCCTCAGCGAGGGGAGGATGTGTTCCATCCCAAGGGCCGACTGGGTCCTGGCTTCCACTATGTTAACCCAGTGTGCCGTCAGTGAGATGTACCGTCCCTGCCCACAGGCACTTGTCCATGTGTCCGTGGTTAGGTGGACTTTCCCAATAACGGCATTGTTGAGGACACTGGTAATGTTGTGGGACAGGTGTAATGCCGGTACGGCACAATGGGAGAAATAGTGGCGACTGAGGACCGAGTACCTTGGGACGGCCGCTGCAATCAGGTTGCGGAAAGCTTCTGTCTCAAAGAGCCTAAAAGACAACATTTCGAGGCCAAGCAGGCGAGAAATGTGCAAATTAAGTACTGTGGCCTGTGGGGCATTGGCTGGGTATTTCTGCTTGCGTTCCAATGATTGGTGTATAGACAACTGAAGGCTGCACTAAGGACATGGATGGTCTTGATGATGGTGCTGGTTGACTGTGGGCAACAACAGGTGCAGGGCCCGATGCATCTTCACAGGCACAGTGAACTGGGGATTGGTTTGTACTCAAAACAGTGGAAGAAGCAGTGTTGTCACCTGCAGACAGTGTTCCTGGAGCCTGGGGTTCGGCCCACAAAGTCGGGTGCTTTGCTGCATGTGCCTAATCATGCTGGTGGTGGTCGGGCTGGTAGTTTTGCTACCCTGTTGATGCGGGCATGGCAAGTGCTGCAAATGGCCTGTTTAGGATTCTCAACAGAGTCTTTAAAAAATTACCAGACTCGGGAAGATCTAACAGTTGGAATGGCAACTTCTGTCTTGTTGGTGTTACAGGGAACAGATGCACGCCTTCTGTCTGCGGCCAACACACTGCTTCTTCCTGCCTGTTGGGGTGATATGCCTCCTTCCCCATGTGTGCTGCTGTCCTCGCTCTGCATGTCCTCCTGGTTGGGTCAGTCACTATGTCATCCACCACCTCATCTTCCACATCCGCACCCTGCTCCTCCCCCTGACTTTCCAGCAAAGTCATCCACCTCTTGTAATTGTGGCTGCTCAAAAATTTGTGCATCGCTACATGGAATATCATCTTGCCCCGCTTCAAGTGGAGCGCGCGAGAGGCACGAATCTCAAAATAGAAAACTGAACAGCTCTTCGGAGTGTCCGAGAGTGGGATCAGTTGTCTAAGGGCACTTGGCATGGTGGGAGGAAGTAAGACCAGGGTGAGTAATATCCGGTCCACACTCACAGCTACTCAGACTTGACCGTGTGGAAGACATGGTGGTGGTGGTGGCCAAGTGACTGTAAGCATTATCCGCTATCCAAACAACAACCGTTTCACACTGCTCTGGCTTCAATAGTGGTGTGCTGTGGTCCTCTAGAAACTGGGACAGGAAGGTCGAGTGCGAAGATGTGGGTCTTTGCTGTGGCCCACTTTCAGCTTGGCCACGGCCTCATCCTCTGCATGCACCATCAACATCACGTCCACTTCCCCGTCCCTTGCCTTGCCCAAATAGACTACTGAAATATTTGAAAGGCTCAATACAAATGAATTTATTTGGAGAAAAATTATATGTGATCAGTATGCCTGCAAAGCGAAGATTTTTCCACCACAGATACACCAGGCCTCAGCCTGAGATAACAGACTGTATTTTTTTTATTATTTGGATAAAAAAGACTGCTGGATATGACGAGAGTGACAGACTGCTCAAAAAAGGGAAGTTAGGCCTAAAATGCCTCAATTTTTGGCACACGGATGTATGATGCGTGTCACAGATAGACTCCACTGTAAAATGTGGCCTGTTTTTTTAAATAATGCAACATAGAGCTGTATATAAGTACTGTGACACCCAGGCCAAAAAAATAAAACTGGCGTACACTGGCCCAAAACTTTTCAGCACGCACAGATATGAGCTGGCACGGAATACCCACCCGTAAAATCTGTGGCTGTATTCCCAAATTTTACCCGGGGCTGCATATCGCCAATATATCATAAGGGACAGGCGCACCAAACCAGGAAGGGGAAAGGACCCTCTTCTTGTATGCAATACTATATACACTATAGTGTTTGGGCCCCTTGCACTGATGTTATAGAGAAAATCATTCCCCTGCCCCAACACTGGAACCCAAACCCTTTAGAATTTTCCTTTGAAGGATGTTGGTTTATCTGGAATTTTATATTTAGGTGGAAACCCCCCACGACAAGAAATGCCAAATCACCCCCATTTGGCAGCGTCCCCTACACTACTCAACCAGAGCTAATGCGGCGAGCGGGGGGGCGTGGGGTTCCTTTCCCCCGATTGGGGTTTCGGAGCCAATCACCATGACCCAACAAAGAAAGGGTGCGGCGTTTTATTGCCCGGCAGACCATCTCGCACGTGATTTTCTTAGAGTCCGCCAAAAATTTGGGGGGGGGGGGGAAGGGGGGTTCCCGGGGGGGGGCCCGTTTTCACATACCGGTACCAGGCGAGTCAAGTATGGGAGACGTTCCTCCACATTTAGAAGTTGAGCGAAAAAAATTTTAAAAAAAAAAAAAATTTTTTTCACAAATATGTTTTTAGCCCAAAATTGCTTTCATAAAAGTAAAAGGAGGGAAATTGCATATCAATTTGTAGTAGAAGTGACCTCTTAACATGGCTACAGCACAACCCCCCTCTATCCAAAAGTCCTCTGCATTCGAGAAAGTTTCTGATTGCACTGTGCATGCACAACTTCTGCTCTGGTACCCGCCTGGGGCCTCATGGGAAAATCGGACCCTTTTTCATGCTGCACCCTCTGCGCTCCCCGAATCGCACCGCTTTTGGACCATGCCGGGGGTCAGCTGTCAGAATCAGTGACAACCAAGGGCATCACCACTCGTAATAATCCCG
>JARQOD010000007.1:156466915-156531794 GCA_033576555.1 Oophaga sylvatica
TTCAAAGCTCTCACAACACATTTAGATATGTTCCTTGGGGGGTCTAGTTTCCAAAATGTGGTCAATTGTGGGGGGTTTCCACTGTTTAGGCACACAGGGACTCTCCAAATGCGACATGGCGTCCAATCTCAATTCCAGCCAAAAAAGTCAAATGGCGCTGCTTCCCTTCCGAGCTCTGCCATGCGCCCAAATAGTGGTTTACCCCCACACATGGGGTATCTGTGTACTCAGGAGAAATTGTACAACAAATATTGTGGGTCATTTTCTACTGATACCCTTGACAAAATTTTAAAAAATTGTGTCAAAAGAATAATTTTGGGAAAAAAAGTTAAATGTTCATTTTCTCCTTCCACATTGCTTCAATTCTTGTG
The DNA here is from genome assembly GCA_033576555.1 of Oophaga sylvatica. Lineage (NCBI taxonomy): Eukaryota > Metazoa > Chordata > Amphibia > Anura > Dendrobatidae > Oophaga > Oophaga sylvatica. The sequence continues at coordinate 156,467,287 of JARQOD010000007.1, forward strand.
AAGTACCTAAAGGGTTAATAAACTTCTTGAATGTGGCTTTGAAAATCTTGCGGGGTGCAGTTTTTAGAATGGTGTCACTTTTGGTTATTTTCTGTCATATTGATCCCTCAAATTCACTTCAAATGTGAGGTGGTCCCTAAAAAAATGGTTTTGTAAATTTTGTTGGAAAAATGAGAAATTGCTGGTCAACTTTTAACACTTATAACTTCCTAACAAAAAAAAATTTTGGTTCCAAAATTGTGCTGATGTAAAGTAGACATGTGGGAAATGTTATTTATTAACTATTTTTTGTGACATATCTCTCTGATTTAATGGCATAAAAATTAAAAGTTTGAAAATTGCTAAATTTTTAAAATTTTTGCCATATTTCCGTTTTTTTCATAAATAAACGACAGTTATATTGAAGAAATTTTACCACTATCATGAAGTACAATATGTCACGAGAAAACAGTCTCAGAATCGCCAAGATCCGTTGAAGCGTTCCAGAGTTTTAACCTCATAAAGAGACAGTGGTCAGAATTGTAAAAATTGGCCTGGTCTTTAACCTACAAAATGGCTTGGTCGTTAAGGGGTTAAGCAACGATCAGCGATACCCAGCAGGGGGCTGATCGTCGCTGCTTGTCACACTAAGTGAGATCGCTGGCTAGGTCGCTGTTGCGTCACAAAATCGGTGACGCTTCATCGATCTCGCTAGCGATCTCGCTTAGACCTCTTTCACACATCCGTCTTTTTGTATCAGGCATGATCCGTCGAACACCTGAAGGGACGGATCCGGCGCTGAAACAAAAAAAACTGATGCAACGGATCCGGTTTTTTGCTGGATCCGACCTGAACTTTGGAACCCAGAAAAAGAGGGTTTTGAATGTCCGGAGACACTGGAAAATGTAGTAGTAGACCTTGATTTCCAGAATCCGGATCAGACTTTTGATGGATTGCACAAAAGTCTGATCCGGTTCCATTGACTTCTATTGTTTCCGCCCGCCTGATGCGCCGCTTCAGGCACATCAGGCGGCTCCGGCAAAAAAAAACCAAACGTTACATGCTCCGTTTTGTTCGGCTGCCGGAATGTTCATTTCCGCCGGATCCGGACAAAAACGGATACAACGCAATGACATCAGGCACAATCCGGCGCTAATGAAAGTCAATGGTAAAAAAACGCATCCGTACCGGAACCGTTTTTTTACCAACACGCCGGATCATGCCTGATGCAAAAAGACGGATGTGTGAAAGAGGCCTTAGTGTGACGGGGGCTTAAGTCTGTAATGGTGACTTGTTCATAGTATGTGTTTTTCTTTGTCTATAGATGTGTATTGATATGCTAATTGTGCATTGTATTATGAAACTAGTTTGTTGATTTCTAAAGTAAAGAGGGAAAAGAATGTGAGGACGGTCAGAAGTGCACTGGGTAATTCTAAAAATAGCTTCCATCCCTCGGGTAAAAAAAGACTCAAGAAACAGAGAGCGCTGATCTGATCTCATCTCATGACACAGAGAGCTACTAGTCGGACATTCTGCATAACACTCAACGGATGGGAGACAGGACTGCAGCCAATTCATCATGGCACCATCACGAGTGACACGGATCTATGATTCTAAGGGGAACAACCTAAGAGTTTTCGGCTCCGGTTGCAAGGACACAGATATGATCCAGTGACCATCTCTGAACCATGGATATGTTTGGAGAAAGCCAGGTTTTGGGACCCGCTGGTCGCCTGGTTCCATGAAGATGGTCGAATAAGCCAGGTGGTGACTCTCATGTCAACTGGCCTTGGACCTTGTATGGACTGTCACCTCCCTACGCTTCTCGTTATCTCTTCTCTGTGTGTATATCACAGGTGGAATATCGACCCTTGGAGCTCTGACGTAACATCTACCGTTATCCAGGTGAGTCAGCGGAAGGGTTAGGCCCTGTAATGTGCACCATGTTGGGGGTAATTGCTGGGATTTTTCCGTTTGCTATTGGGTGTTGTGGTTCAATAAAGTATTGTCAAAAAAAAATACCCTAACCCTGTGTTGTCTGTGTAGTGTTATGTCCACGTTTAGCAAGAGAGCAGGTGTTAGGCAGGACGATCCCTGGTCCATGCGGTTTCTACTAGCAGACTTGGGCACCCGCCAACCCCCGTTTCTCCACACGTCTTGCACTGAGGAGAGGATTCCGTCAGGCCACTCTGCCGTAAAGACCTGACCACCAAGTTTAGAACAAAATGTCTTCCAAAATCTGGAAACAAACTGGACTCCTCTGTCAGACACAATGTTCTCCGGAATACCATGTAACCGAACCACGTGCTGAAGGAACAAAGGCACCAATTCGGAGGAGAAAGGTAACTTAGGTAATGGCACAAGATGTATCATCTTGGAAAACCTATCACAGATTACCCAGATAACGGTCATTTTCTGAGAAACAGGGAGATCGGAAATAAAATCCATAGAGATATGGGTCCATGGCCTCTTGGGTACAGGTAATGGCATTAACAAACCACTAGAGCGAGAGCAAGGCTTGGAACGAGAGCAAGTCCCACAGGACTGCACAAAGTCCCTGACGTCACGAGACAAATTAGGCCACCTAAAGGTCCGACTCACCAAGTCTCTGGTACCAAAAATCCCGGGATGACCAGCCAACGCGGAACAATGAATCTCAGACATCACACTCTTCTTCCACTGGTCTGGGACAAACAATTTCCCAACAGGGCAGCGCTCAGGTTTCTCCTCCTGACACCCTTCCAGAGCCAGTCTTAAATTGGGCGAGATGGCGGAAAGTACTACACCCTCTTTCAAAATAGCAGCAGGATCAGATAACTCAGGAGAATCCGCAAAGAAACTCCTCGAGAGGGCATCCGCCTTAACATTCTTAGTGCCAGGAAGAAAAGAAATCACAAAATTAAAACGTGTGAAAAACAAGGCCCACCTGGCCTGTCTAGGATTAAGTTGCTTGGCTGATTTGAGATAAACTAGGTTCTTATGGTCCGTGAGGACCACCACCTGATGTTTGGCTCCTTCCAGCCAATGTCTCCACTCTTCAAAGGCCCACTTGGCCAATAACTCCCGATTACCATAATTACGTTCAGTTGGCGAAAATTTTCGAGAGAAAAAGGCAGAAGGGTTACTCTTAGAGGTCTCTGGATCTCTTTGGGACAAAACGGCACCTGCTCCAATTTCAGAGGCATCAACCTCCACCTGAAACGGTAGAGAAACATCAGGCTGCCGTAGAACAGGAGCATAAGTGAATCTCTGCTTATGTTCCTGAAAAGCAGAAACTGCCTCAGGAGGCCAATTCACCACATCAGAATCCTTTTTGGTCAAATCAGTCAATGGTTTAACAATACCAGAGAAATTACCAATAAATTTACGATAAAAATTGGCAAAACCCAAAAATCCTTGAAGAGCCTTTAATGAAGTTGGTTGGGCCCAATCACAGCTGGCCTGAACCTTGACCGGGTCCATTTCAATAACAGATGGGAACAAAATGAATCCCAGAAATGAGACCTTCTGTATGCCAAAAAGACACTTTGATCCCTTCACATACAGTGCATTCTCTTTCAAAAGCTGGAACACAGTCCGAACATGTTTCACATGAGAGTCCCAGTCATTGGAAAATATCAAGTTATCATCCAAATAAACAATCAGAAATGTATCCACAAAATCCCTGAAAATATCATTCATGAAGGATTGGAAGACTGAAGGAGCATTAGTGAGCCCAAAGGGCATCACTAGGTACTCAAAATGCCCCTCTGGGGTATTAGGGAATAACTTTTTACCGCACACTCCAAATGATCAATTTGCAAAATATCAATTTATTGTGGACAACCAAATTTGTGAAGCAAAACAGGAATGTAAGCATAAAGCGACACTAATATCTCAACGTTTCGGTTCATCCAGAACCTTAGTCATGTAGTCGCTGTGAATAAAAAGAACTATATAAATAACATATATGGATAAGTAAGTAAATACAAGGTGACATAAAGATTGGTACAAAAATCTCCAGTGAATAGTCAATATGTACAGTCTTAAAATAAAATAACAAAAATGGCAAAAGGTAGAAGTGACAAAGTTGCAGCCATATATATTCATAGATCATCAGAGCCAATGAGAATAATCACATAAGTATATAGAACATTTTTTTACCTCAGTCCAAGGAAAATTTGTGAGTGGATATATAGAGAGATAAGTGTCCAAATATAAAGGATAAGTGTCCAAATATAGAGGATAGCTGCAAGCAACAGTAATAGTGTTAAAAACATGCAATAATACAGTGTTAGACAACCATATTAATTGCCTGGTACCTGTATCCAATGTCTCTAAGAGAGAAGCCTCAATAGTAATCTGAAAAGGTATAGGAAATGCCTAATGGAAGATATATATTGGTGATATCTTGTGAGAGTGAAGCTCAATTGAGCTAATGAAATACCTAATATATAGTAGTCGGATGGTGGCCAGAAGAAAGGAGACTCTATTAGCCTGTAAAATTTGAGAACTGTACTGTTACTTAGTAACAGGACAGTCATGTAAAAGTGGTCAGAGTGTAAGCTTAGATAGTTCTATGCAGCATACCTGGCAGTCAGTTATATCAATTCTAAGCCTCAGAGATCAAGGGGAGTTTCCCACCTGAGGGAGTAATCAGTCAGCAGAGCATTAGCATTATTGAATGATAGCGGTCTGAGAATGTCTGTACCCCTGTAGAGAAGGTCAGCCTACCTGGTGATCGTTAGTATCGGGTTCAGCGGCGCTCCCGCGCCTTGCTGTGGCTGGACTGCAGTGAGAGAGGCTGACAGGTGCTGCTTTAAAGCGCCAGACCGGAAGTAGAACTCCCGGACCGGAAGTGACGTCATAGGGTGATGCTTCCCAATGTGTGCAGACATGCATAGTTGCTAGGAAAGTGTGCTGAGCTCACTTCAGTATAGATGGCAAACCTCTGTAACACCTCCTGGACAGGGTGACGCTTCCTAATGTGTGCAGACATGCATAGTTGCTAAGAAAGTGTGCTGAGCTCACTTCAGTATAGGTGGCAAACCTCTGTAACACCTCCTGGACAGGGTGACCCTTCCTAATGTGTGCAGACATGCATAGTTGCTAAGAAAGTGTGCTGAGCTCACTTCAGTATAAGTGGCAGACCTCTGTAACACCTCCTGGACAGGGTTGTGCAGACATGCGTGGTTGCTAGGAAAGTGTGCTGAACTCACTTCAGTATAGGTGGCAGACCTCTGCAATATTAGGCAGAGGAGCTAGTGTCAGCGATTGGATATAAATAGGCGCTGTGCTAACGATAAATCTCAGGCAGTAGGCTTGCTATGGTATAGGTGGAGGGGAAGGCTGATGCCAGAGGAGCACAAAAAGTACTAAAATGAAATAATCATCATCCAGTATACATGACATAATTGTATTGTTATGGGAAGTGGAATGTGGGCTAAAATAATTTATTATAAGGTACCAAGTAATAATCTAAGGGTAGCGATAATAGATATTGTAGATATTACATTGTGGATAATATATAATGATATTACAGTCATATTAGATGGACCAGTAATTAAACAAAATTGGACTAAGTATTAATGACAAGTTGCAGAAACCCGGCAAAGGAGTAAACTCACCTTGAGAGATGAATTATCGGGTCTGTGAAAAAAATTGGATATAGTTAATATAGGCTTTACAGTAACCAATCAATATCTCTATTAAGTCCCTTAGGAGCCAGGGTATCAAGTTTGTGGATCCAGAAGGTTTCTCTTTGTTTTAATAGTTTAATGTGATCGCCACCTCTCCTGGGGCGAGGGACACCTTCTATCACCTGAAATTTTAGTTGAGCCACGGAATGTCTAAATTTTGTGAAATGATCTGGTAATGGGAGCCAATTTTTCTGACAACGGATGGTCGATTTGTGACTGGCTATGCGGTCCTTAACATGCTGGGTAGTTTCCCCAACATATAAAAGGCCGCAGGGACATTTGACCAAGTATATAACAAAGTTGGAATTGCAAGTAAAGAAACCTCTTATTGGAAATGATTTGCCAGTCCTAGGATGTGTGAAGTGATCTGAGCGGATTATGTTAGAACAGGCTGCACAATTTAAGCATGGCAATGTACCATGTCTATGAGGGGCCAAGAGCCTTTGATTGTCCCTAGGGAGTGCACTGCCCATATCTGCTTTAACTAACTTGTCTCTAATGTTGGGTGCTCTTTTTTTACACATCAAGACTGGTGTCTCAAATGGCACAATGTTAGGGTAAGCTCTGCCGAGGAGCGGCCAATGCTTTTTTATGATAGAATAGGCCTTTGGCATTAGGGGATGAAATGAATGTACAAAAGGCACCCTCTCCTTTGGAAAGGTTGGTGGCTGAGGAGATGGGGGTGTAATGGCCCGAGCTTTTTCTTCATGTAATAACTTGGCTGGATAATTCCTGTCTCTAAATCTCTGCGTCATTGTATTAAGTCTGGTCTCCAATGTCTCTTTGTCAGATATAATCCTAGATACTCTGTTGAATTGAGATCTAGGTAGACTATTCCTTGTAGAACGAGGATGGCAGCTAGAATAATGTAAGAGGTTGTTCTTATCAGTCGGTTTGTTATAGAGGTCAGTTGATAGGTTTCCTTGTAGATCCTGTATGACCCTGGTATCGAGAAAAGGGATTGATTCAGTATCATGATGTAATGAAAATTGTAGTTCTGGAAAAATTGAATTTAGGTAACTATGGAGTTCAAGTAAGTTGTCCACAGGACCGGTCCACACAAAGAAAATATCGTCAATGTAACGGTGGTAACCTAGTACATAATGAAGAAATAAATCTTTAGGGTAGATATATGTTGTCTCAAAGGAATTCATGAAAGCATTTGCGTAGGCGGGCGGGGACATTCGCGCCCATCGCGGTACCGCACTTCTGTATGTAAAAGGTATCTTGATAAAGAAAATAGTTTTCATGTAATACCAAGTATAATAAATCGAGACATAGTTGTACTGAGTCTACTGATAAATCAGAGGATTCCATAAGAATTTTGACTGCTTCAATCCCTTTGTCATGAGAAATGGACGTATAAAGACTATTGACATCCAATGTGACAAGAATACTGCCTGGTGGTATAGGGCCCAATTGTTGAATCACCCTCAAGAAGTGTCCTGTGTCAAGTAGATAGGATCTTGTCAATTTAATGAGTGGTGTTAAAATTTTTTCCAAGAAGATAGACAATGGTGACAATATCGAATCAGTAGAGGCTACAATAGGTCTACCGGGTGGATTATGAAGAGATTTATGGATTTTTGGTAGGATATAGAAAACGGGCGTAATATGGTGATTGTTAGTAAGAAAAGTCACTGTCTGTTGATCTATGGTATTTTGATCATAGTACATTTTGAGAAGAATTTTGATCTTATTAGCAATTGTGAAGACAGGGTCATATGTGATAGACTGATAGGTATTTAGATCAGATAGCTGTCTATGCACTTCCTTATTGTAGTCAATTCGGTTCATGACTACAATTGCACCGCCTTTATCGGCCGGCTTGATCACTATATCCCTGTTGTTGCTGAGAGTGTTTAGAGCCTGTTTTTCCAGTGTAGAGAGATTGGCATGAGGTGGAAAGAAGCCAAGTTGTGCCTGATGGGTCAGTGACTTCATATCACGGTCAACTAGCGAGATGAACGTTTCTGTAGCGTGGTAAGTTCGTGGAGGCGAGAATCTGCTCTGGTTACGAAGACCGAGTGTCGAGATGGACAACTTGGGGATAGGTTCATCACGTGATTGTATTGTGTCTCCAGAGGTAGGCGTTAGACCAAAGTGAGTTTTCAGTCTTACAGTCCGGTAGAACCTCTCCAAGTCTTTTTCAAGCTGAAAAGAGTCCCACTTTGGGGTTGGACAGAAGGATAAACCCTTCTGTAATAATGAAAGTTCAGCAGGGGAGAGAAGGTAATCAGATATATTGATTACTAGGTCCGACCTCTCACCTGAGAGCGAGTCGCCATTCGATCTCCTTGATCGCCGTGTTGGTCTGTATGTCCTCCCCTGCGGCCTCTGCCTAAAAACGATTCTTGTCTGAATGGGTAGAAGAATCGCTCCCTGAGCTGAAGGAACCTTGGTTTCATCGATATTGGGGTCTCCCCCAAGTGCCGGACGTATCGCTCCATCTATAGATCCTGTTTGTGGAATAGTCGTCTAGGTCACGTTGGAATTTTTGGCGTTTTCTTTCTTGAAGAACTTTCTGATGGTCAGACAAGATTTTGTCTGTCTTTGTCTTCAGTGTGGTCCACTCTGCAGCCGGAATAGCGGTAGATAATTGTGCCTCAATAGCCTGTATATTTTGTTTTGTTTCAATAATAGATTTTTGGAGATACTCAATTGTCAACATAATAATATCAAGAGAGCATTTGTTGAGGATGTTTCTATATTTTTCACAGTACTCAGAATTATCCGAAAAGAGAGTTGGTCGGAGGTTACTCCTAAGCCCTCTGGGAATTTTACTCTGCCTATGGTACTCCGCTAGCGTTATGCAATGCAGGTCATAGGAGATCAATTTTCGTCGTTCCTTCTCATAGTCCCTGGTCCTAAGCTCATGAGATGGGGTTCTTAAAAACTCATTGGAGCCAGTGACCTTTGATAGAATATTGGTACTGGTGGCTTGATCGTAAACAAACGTGTCAGTAGACATGTGCAAATAGGGAGATGACCGGTGCTACAGCCAATATTGGACAATATAAGGGGGTTATTTAGCGAGCACTCAGGTCTTATACAGTTGAGGTGCTGGTACAATGGACTAGTACGTCCAATAGTAGGGAATAACTTTTTACCGCACACTCCAAATGATCAATTTGCAAAATATCAATTTATTGTGGACAACCAAATTTGTGAAGCAAAACAGGAATGTAAGCATAAAGCGACACTAATATCTCAACGTTTCGGTTCATCCAGAACCTTAGTCATGTAGTCGCTGTGAATAAAAAGAACTATATAAATAACATATATGGATAAGAAAGTAAATACAAGGTGACATAAAGATTGGTACAAAAATCTCCAGTGAATAGTCAATATGTACAGTCTTAAAATAAGATGGCTGCAACTTTATTGTCACTTCTACCTTTTGCCATTTTTGTTATTTTATTTTAAGACTGTACATATTGACTATTCACTGGAGATTTTTGTACCAATCTTTATGTCACCTTGTATTTACTTTCTTATCCATATATGTTATTTATATAGTTCTTTTTATTCACAGCGACTACATGACTAAGGTTCTGGATGAACCGAAACGTTGAGATATTAGTGTCGCTTTATGCTTACATTCCTGTTTTGCTTCACAAATTTGGTTGTCCACAATAAATTGATATTTTGCAAATTGATCATTTGGAGTGTGCGGTAAAAAGTTATTCCCTACTATTGGACGTACTAGTCCATTGTACCAGCACCTCAACTGTATAAGACCTGAGTGCTCGCTAAATAACCCCCTCTGGGGTATTAAACGCCATCTTCCATTCATCCCCGTGCTTAATGCGAATAAGGTTATACGCCCCCCTGAGGTCAAGCTTGGTAAACCAAGTAGCACTTTTCACTCTGGAAAACCGGTCAGAAATCAAGGGTAACGGATAATGATACTTCACAGTGATCTTATTCAAGAGACGATAATCAATACACGGCCTTAATGAACCATCCTTTTTGGCCACAAAGAAAAAAACGGCGCCCAAGGGTGAAGAGGATGGTCTGATATGACCCTTCTCCAATGACTCCTTGATATAAGATCGCATAGCATCATGTTCAGGTACAGATAAATTAAAAAGGCGACCTTTAGGAAATTTACCACCAGGCACTAATTCAATAGCGCAATCATAGCTCCTGTGAGGGGGCAAGGATGCAGATTTACTTTTACTAAATACATCTGAAAAATCAGTCAAAAAGTCAGGAACATGCTGAGACTGGGGAGAGGCAGAAAAAACATTAGTGTCAGTATTAACACATTGGCAGCCCCATCTGGTCACAGGCACAGATTTCCAATCCAAAACAGGATTATGAGACTGTAACCAAGGGAAACCTAGTACAATAATGTCATGCAGATTATGCAGCACCAGAAATTTGCAACTCTCCTGATGATCTTATTCAACCCTCATTATCACCTGAGTAGAAAACTGGGGTTTATTCTCCGCCAAAGGGGTAGAATCAATGCCCAGTAGGGGAATAGACTTCCGCAGGGGTATCATGGGAAAGCCACAACGTTTGGCAAAGTCAAAATCCATCAGGTTAATAGCTGCTCCTGAATCAACAAAAGCCTGAGCAGAAAATGTGGACAGGGAGCAAATCAGGGTAACAGTCAACAGAAATTTAGTCTGAACACTACCCAAGACAACTGAGCGTGCAAAACGTCTTCTCCGCTTAGGGCAGACGGAAAGAGCATGAGAGGTGTCACCACAGTAGAATCATAACCCATTGCGCTTTCGAAACTCATGACGCTGTGCCCCAGAAGTCACTCCATCACACTGCATGGGCCCAGGAGCTGGCTCACAAGGCAACACCATCTCACGCATACCTCTGCGCTCACGCAAACATCTGTCAATTTGAATAGCCAATGACATAAAATCATTGAGACCAGAGTGGACAGGGAATCCCACCATAACATCCTTTACATTCTCTGACAGCCCCTTCCGAAAAAGGGCTTTACAAAGCATCATCATTCCATTTGGTCAGGACTGCCCACTTTCCGAATTTCTGACAGTACAACTCAGCGTCTTCAAGACCCTGATTTAATGCCAACAAGGTTTTTTCAGCTTTATCAGTGACATTAGGTTCATCGTACAATAACCCCAGAGCCTGAAAAAATACATCAATATCATTCAAAACAGGATCCCCAGGTGTTAGGGAAAAAGCCCAATCCTGAGGGTCGCCGCGCAGGAGAGAGATGACAATTTGAACCTGCTGTGCTGCGCTCCCCGAGGACTTAGGTTTTAAGGCAAAAAACAACTTAGTTATTTTTGAAATTCAGAAATTTAGCCCGATCCCCCAAAAACAAATCTGGCATGGGATCCTAGGTTCCACAACTGGCAACCCAGCAAGATAGGTAGCAATACTCCGAACCTCAGTGGCAAGCTGATCCACACGGCCAGACAACTGTGCAAACTCCATTGAGAGAAAAAAAAATCCTCAGCACCCAGAGAAAAAGAGGGAAAAAATGCAACAAACAGAAAAAAAAATCTCTGACAACTGACTTTTTTTTTTTACACTATTTTTCCCTTCTGTGAGTACCATATAATTTTCAGTGTGGGCCGGTGATACTGTTATGTTTAGGTAGCTGAGAAGAAAAAACTAAAACGGCAATACACCAGAGAGGCTGGAACCTATTGGATTGCAGTAACCTGCACTAACCACACAACTAGAGGTAGCCGTGGAGCGTTCCTACGTTGATCCTAGACGCCTCGCCACAGCCTGAGAGATAACTACACCTAAAGCCAGAAGATGAAAGCTATCTGCCCTGGAGCAGATCCCCAAAGAAAATAGGAAACCCCCAAACATGTAATGGCGGTTAGACAAGAAGAAGCACGGACACAGACAGAAAATAGAATGAGCAAATGCTGGGGCCCAATCTGTCTAGACAGAAAAGTACAGGAAAGAATTCTGACTGCAATCCAACAAAAAACCCTAAAAAATACCAACTCTTCTGATTGCAAAAACACCTGAGATCACACTATCTTCACCACCTAAATCAGATCTCTGGTGTAACAAAACTAAGCCGCAGCCTGTGCAAATTGCCTCTTAAGAGAAAAAGAGGACTTGAACTCTATAGCGCCACCTATTGGAAGTAGCAATCCTACAAGTCACAATCAACCCTTTAACGAGTTTTGTAATATGACTTAGGATAAAAGCCAAATCAGTATCTCAATTTGCAGACACAGTGCTTCGGACTATTGGTCCTCGTCAGTGCTAAGTTTGAGATCTGATTTGGCTGGGTGAGAGGCTCTGGACTGAGTTATATTACAAGACTCGTTAAAGGGTTCATTGTGACTTGTAGGATCTCTACTTCCAATAGGTGGCGCTATAGAGTTCAAGTCCTCTTTTTTCTTAAGAGGCAATTTGCATATTAAATTTCCCAGAGGAACATTGCACGGCAAATAAGCCTCCTTACTTTGACAAGCCAGAGCTGGTATGTCCCTATCCTTCCTGGACATTTTCGTCCTAAAGGATATCCAGCTATTGGATTCCTCCGATTCTCTTTCTGAGTCTCTTAACCCCTTTCTGACATCGTACGTACTATCCCGTCCATGGTACCTGGGCCCGTATGACCATGGACGGGATAGTACGTAATGGCGATCAGCTGCGCTCTAGTGGAGAGCGCAGCTGATCGTGGCCGGGTGTCAGCTGTTTATCACAGCTGACACCCAGCACTATGTGCCATTTGTGGTCACTGACCTCTCGCGGCACATTAACCCCCGGCACACTGCGATCAAACATGATCAAAGTGTACCGGGGGCACAGGGAAGCATCATGCAGGGAGAGGGAGCTCCCTGCGTGCTTCCCTGAGACCCTCAGAACAGCGCGATGTGATCTCTCTGTTCCGAGGGCCTCCTCCCTGCAGGACCCCGGATCCAAGATGGCCGCGGTGTCCTGCAGGGAGGCGGCTTCCTCAGTGCCTGCTGAAAGCAGGCGCTGAGAAGCCTTCTGCACTGCCTGTCAGATCGCTGGTCTGACAGAGTGCTGTGCAAACTGTCAGAGCAGCGATCTGACATTACAGTGATGTCCCACCCTGGGACAAAGTAAAAATGTAAAAAAAAAAAAAAAAAAAAAAATTAACATGTGTAAAAAGAATAAAAAAAAATTCCTAAGTAAAGAAAAAAAATATTATTCAATACATTAATTTCTTTATGTAAATAAAAAAAAACAATAAAAGTACACATTTAGTATCGCCGCGTCCATAATGACCCGCGCTATAAAACTGTCCCACTAGTTAAACCCTTTAGTGAACCCCTTATTAAAAAGGCAAAAAAACTGCCTTATCATACCGCCGAACAAAAAGTGGATTAACACGTGATCAAAAAGACGGATATAAATAAACATGATACCGCTGAAAACGTCATCCTGTCCCGCAAAAAACGAGCTGCCATACAGCATCGTCAGCGAAAAATTCAAGTTATAGCTAGCAGAATAAAGCGATGCAAAAATAATTATTTTTTATATAAAAATGTTTTTTATTGTATAAAAGCGCCAAAACATAAAAAATGATATAAATGAGGCATCGCTGTAATCGTACTAACCCGAAGAATAAAACTGCTTTATCAGTTTTACCACATGCGGAACCATATAAAGGCCCCCCAAAAGAAATTCCTGAATTGCTGTTTTTTGTTCATTCTACCTCCCAAAAATCGTAATAAAAAGCAATCAAAAAATGTTTTGTGCCCGAAAATGGTATCAATAAAAACGTCAACTCATCCCGCAAAAAATAAGACCTCACATGACTCTGTGGGCCAAAATATGGAAAATTTGTAGCTCTCAAAATGTGATTCAAAAACTATTTTTTGCAATAAAAAGCATCTTTTAGCGTGTGACAGCTGCCAATCATGAAAACCCGCAATAAAAACCCGCTATAAATAGTAAATCAAACCTCCCTTTTTACCCCCTTAGTTAGTGAAAAATAATAAAATACTTTTTTATTTCCATTTTACCATGTTATATTAGCATTTTGGTTTTTAGGTTGGAGTTGAATTGAGGTTCCACGTTTAGCACTCATCTCCCGATGCTCTCAATTCAAGCTAATTTGCGTTGAAAAAGTCAAACGGTGCTCCTTCCCTCCGTGCTCTGCGTGTGCCGAAACATTGGTTTCCCACACATATTGGGTATCCGTTTCTCAGGACAAATTGCACAATAACTTTTGGGTCCAATTTTCCTGTTACCTTGGAAAATAAAAAAATTGGTCCTGAAATAATTTTTTTTTGTGAAAAAAAGTTATATTTCATTTTTAAAGGGAATCTGTCACCCCATTTTGGCCCTATGAGATAGGGCCACTGCCATCAGGGGCTTATCCGATGCTACCTGAAAGTGAAGAAAAACGAGTTATAAAATAGTCACCCAGGGGCGTTCTGGGGAGCGGTCGGGTCCGGAGTACTGTAGTGCGCAGGCGCCGGACCTCTCTGACCTTTCCCAGCGCCTGCGCACTGCAGTACTCTGCCCTCACTAGGGCAGAGCAGTGCGCCTGTGCAGGAGCTGCGACGGAACCGAAATAAGAGGCCGGCATCGCCACAGGATGGGAAGCCCCGGACCGGACCTCGACTCCCTCCGGACCCGACCGCCCCTGGGTGATTATTTTATAACTCGTTTTTCTTCACTTTTGGGTAGCATCGGGGGCTTATCTACAGCATTACAGAATGCTGTAGATAAGCCCCTGATGGCGGTGGCCCTATCTCATAGGTCCAAAATGGGGTGACAGATTCCCTTTAAACATTCAAAAAATTCCTGTGAAGCACCTGAAGGGTTAATAAACTTCTTGAATGTGGTTTTGAGCACCTTGATGGGTGCAGTTTCTAGAATGGTATCGCTTTTGGGTATTTTCTATCATATAGACCCCTCAAAGTGACTTCAAATGTCGTGTGGTCCCCCCAAAAAAATGGTGTTGTAAAAATGAGAAATCGCTAGTTAACTTTTAACCCTTATAACTTTGTAACAAAAAAAAATTTGGTTCCAAAATTGTGGTGATGTAAAGCAGACGTGGGAAATGTTAATTAAGTATTTTGTGTGTCAAATCTCTGTGATTTATGGACATGAAAATTCAAAGTTGAAAAATTATGAAATTTTTAAACTTTTCTCCAAGTTTCTGTTTTTTTCACAAATAAACGCAAGTTATATGAAAGAAATTTTACCACTAACATGAAGTACACTATGTCTCGAAAAAACACTGTCAGAATTACCGGGATCCATGGAAGCGTTCCAGAGTTATAATCTCATAAAGGGACAGTGGTCAGAATTGTAAAAATTGGCCCGGTTATTAACGTGCAAATCACCCTTGGGGGTAAAGGGGTTAAAATCTGCCTTTCTGAAATCTAACCTTGAAGTCTGAGTCCTCATAAGTCTTCCTTCTCTAGTTATCCAAAATTCTAAAATAGCATAGTCGCTACCTCCTACAGTCCCAGCCACTCTAAGGCCTCTTTCACATTTCCGGCGGGCGCCTGGCGGCGCCCCCGGCATTTTGCCGCAGCGCCGCATGTGAAAACCTTTCACACTTCCGGCGGCCAAAATGCGGTTTTTTGCCGGATGGTTGCTGATGCTTGGAGAGATAAGCAACCATCCGGCAAAAAAAAAAGTTACATGCAGCGTTTTGTCCGGCCGCCGCAATGTACATTTGCGCCGCATCCGGACAAAACCGCATGCAACGCATTGACATGCGGCGCCATGCGGCGCTAGTGCATGTCAATGCGAAAAAAGCCGCATGCGGCGCATCAGATTTTCAGATGCGGCGCTGCGGCAAAATGCCGGGGGCGCCGCCAGGCGCCCGCCGGAAATGTGAAAGAGGCCTTAAGGGTATGCCACACTAAACAGCGTCGCTAACGAGATCGCTAAAATACGTCACTGTTTAGCGATCTCGTTCGTGACGCTAACGTGTGTGGCATGTAGCAACTATGTGGCCCCTGCTGTGATCTCGCTGATCGTTCACTAGAGTTCTGGACCGTATTTAGATCGTTGGCGTCCCGCTGGTGAGCCTATATCGCTGTGTCTGGCACCTTTTGTGAGCGATGTGCGCTGTTTTTTACATCGCAATGACCGTTAAAGTCGTTAATGAGATCGCTAACCGCTTATGCGTCGCTAACGAGATCACTAAGTGTGGCAGCTACTAGCGACATTAAAACGATCACAAAAACGATCTCATTAGCTTGCGTCGTTATTGAGATCGCTAACGAGATCACTAAGTGTGGCAGTACCTTAACCTCCTCAACCATTTCCTCCCTGTTCATAAGGATTAGATCCAAGGTAACCGATCCCCTTGTTTTCTCCACTACCTTTTGGAAGATAAAGTTGTCAGCAAGAGAGGATAAGTATTTGTTTGACCTGTTAGTTTTGCCAGAGAGAGTCTCAACAAATTTCTGGATCTCCCATGACAACTAGTCATACTTTTTGGAGAAATTGGCCATTTGATGCAAAAATTTGTGGAGCTTTATAAAATTTGGGAGTAAAAATTAAAGCATAAATTACTTACAGGTAATAAGATTTTCTAGATCCCATGATTGCACCACCTGAGTGAGAGGGGATCCGCTTCAAGTACAGCAAACCTACAGAATAAAAGGGCAGCGCCTTTCCACCGCATCAGTTGCTTTTCTGTCCATGGAAAGGGAATCCACATCCTTAAGTTCTCCAGGGGAATGATCGTCATGGGACATAGATTTACCCAATCCCTTGCCCGTTTGCCTAAGTAGTGGTTTGGCACTGCTGTGGCTGGACCAGCTGGGTCCTTGAGGTGCCATAGCAGTTTCAGTGGGGAAAAAAGCTGGTGAGCTTATGCTGCACGGCGACAGAATAGTAAACTGATGTGGGTGCCGTGTAATCCTGGGCCTGCACAAATGCAGGGCGTGCAGGTCTGTGAATGTGTTCCCTAATGACAAGCGTGCCAGTGATTTCTGGACCTCTGAAAGTGATGGATCCACTTAGAGGGTATGCTTGGGGAGGCACCGAGTTCAAATGGCAGCGCAGTGAGTGATGGGGCATACACTGCTGGATGAAAACTGCTGGCAGTCCAGCAGAGGATCGGATAAGTGACAGCTTGTGAAGAACCTTCTCAGCAGCAGGCGGTGCCAGGAAAAATGGCGCCACCAGGATGGACATTTCCACAGCCTTCAAAGGACCTCATGTGGAAGAAATAATTCCTCATAATCTGATACTTAACCCCTTAATCCCATCCAACGTACTATTCCGTCCATGTGACCCTGGACCTTATTCCCATGGATGGAATAGTACGTCCTATGCGATCAGCTGTGCTCCCGGGGGGAGCGCAGCTGATCGCGGCTGGGTGTGAGCTGATTATCACAGCTGACACCCGGCACATTAACCCCTGGCACACCGCGATCAAACATGGGAAGCATCGCGCAGGGAAGGGGGCTCCCTGCGTGCTTCATGAGACCCTCAGAACAGCGCAATGTGATCGCGCTGTTCTGAGGCCTTCCTCCCTGCAAGATGGCCGCCGCGTCCTGCAGGGAGGCGGCTTCCTCCGTGCCTGCTGAGAGCAGGCACTGAGGAAGCCTGCAGCACTGCCTGTAAGATCGCTGGTCTCACAGAGTGCTGTGCACACTGTGAGACCAGCAATCTGGTATTATACAGTGATGTCCCACCCTGGGACAAAGTAAAAAAAAAAAATTAAAAATATTCCCCAATAAATTCCTTTCTTCATGTAAATAAAAAAAAAAGCAATAAAAGTACACATATTTAGTATTGCCGCGTCCGTAACGACCTGTCCTATAAAACTGTCCCATTAACCCCTTTAGTGAACCCCTTAACCCCTTCACCCCTAAGGGTGGTTTGCACGTTAATGACCGGGCCAATTTTTACAATTCTGACCACTGTCTCTTTATGAGGTTATAACTCTGGAACGCTTCAACGGATCTTCGCGATTCTGAGATTGTTTTCTCGTGACATATTGTACTTCACGTTAGTTGTAAAATTTCTTCGATATAGCTTGCGTTTATTTTTGAAAAGCAAATATGGCAAAACTTTGAATTTTTATTCCCTTAAAACAGAGAAATATGTCAGACAAAATAGTTAAGAAATAACATTTCCCACATGTCTACTTTACATCAGCACAATTTTGAAACCAAAATTTTTTTTTCTTAGGAAATTATAAAGGTTAAAAGTTGACCAGCGATTTCTCATTTTTACAACAAAATTTACAAAGCCATTTTTTTAGGGACCACCTCACATTTGAAGTCACTTTGAGGGGTCTATATGGCAGAAAATACCCAAAAGTGACACCATTCTAAAAACTGCACCCCTCAAGGTACTCAAAACCACATTCAAGAAGTTTATTAACCCTTCAGGTGCTTCACAGGAGCTGAAGCAACGTGGAAGGAAAAAATGAACATTTAACTTTTTAGTCACAAAAATGATTTTTTACAATTTTTTTTTTATTTTGACAAGGGTAAAAGGAGAAAATGAACAGATAAAGTTGTTGTGCAATTTCTTCTGAGTATGCCAATACCCCATGTGTGGGGGAAAACCACTGTTTGGGCACACGGCAGAGCTCGTAAGGGAATGAGCGCCGTTTGACTTTTTCCAACCATAATTGGCTGGAATTGAGATTGGACGCCATGTTGCTTATGGAGAGCCCTTGATGTGCCTAAACAGTGGAAACCCCCCCACAAGTGACCCCATTTTGGAAAATAGATGCCGTAAGGAACTTATCTAGATCTGTGGTGAGTAATTTGAACCCCCAAATGTTTCACACAAGTTTATAACGTAGAGCCGTAAAATTAAAAAATCATATTTTTTCCACAAAAATGAGGTGAAAAGATCAATTTTTATTTTCCCAAGGGTAACAAGACTCCAAAAGTTATTGTGCAATTTGTCCTGAGTACGCTGATACCCCATATGTGGGGGTAAACCACTGTTTGGGTGTATGGCAAAGCTTGGAAGGGAAGGAGCGCTGTTTGACCTTTTCAACGCAGAATTGGCTGGACGTCATGTCATGTTTGGAGAGCTCCTAATCTGCCTAAACAGTGGAAAGCCCCCACTAGTGACACCATTTTGGAAACTAGACCCCTCAAGGAACTTATCTAGATGTGTGGTGAGAACTTTGAACCCCCAGGTGTTTCACTAAAGATTATAACGCCCGAGCATGAAAATAAAAAAATCATATTTTTTCCACAAACATGATTTTTAGTCCCCAACTTTTTATTTTCTCAAGGGTATCAGGAGAAATTGGACCCCAAAAGTTGTTGTCCAATTTATCCTGATTACGCTGATACCCAATATGTGGGAGAAAACTACTGTATGGGCACACGTCGGAGCTCGGAAGGGAAGTAGTGATGTTTTGGATTGCAGACTTTGATGGAATGGTCTGGGGGCGTCATGTCACATTTGGAGAGCCCCTGATGCGCCTAAACAGTGGAAACCCCCCACAAGTGACCCCATTTTGGAAAATAGACCCCACAAGGAGCTTATCTATATATGTGGTGAGCACTTTGAACCCGAAGTGCTTCACAGAAGTTTATAACGTATATAAAATAAAAAATTTTTTACAAAAATGATTTTTTCGCTCCCAATATTTTATTTTCACAAGGGTAACAGGAAAAATTGGACTCCAAAAGTTGTTGTCCAATTTGTCCTGAGTATGCTGATACCCATAAGTGTGGGTAAATTACTGTGTATTTGGGTTAGGGTTGGAGTTAGAATTGGGGGGTTTCCACTGTTTAGGCACATCAGGGGCTCTCCAAATGTGACATGGCATCTGATCTCAATTCCAGCCAATTCATCGTTGAAAAAGTCAAATGGTGCTCCTTCTCTTCTGAGCTCTGCCATGCGCCCAAACAGTAGTTTACCCCCTCATATGGGGTATCCGCATACTCAGGACAAATTGCGCAATAATTCTTGGGGTCCAATTTCTTCTGTTACCCTTGGGAAAATCAAAAATTGGGGGAAAAAATATATTTTTTGTGGAAAAAAATATGATTTATTATTTTTATGGCTCTACGTTATAAACTACTCTGAAGCACTTGGTGGTTCAAAGTTCTCACCACACATCTAGATAAGTTCCTTTTGGGATCTAGTTTCCAAAATGGGGTCACTTGGGGGTTTCCACTGTTTAGGCACGTCAGGGGCTCCAAACGCAACATGACACCGACGTGTGCCCATACATTAGTTTTCTCCCACATATAGGGTATCAGCGTACTCAGGACAAATTGGACAACAACTTTTTGGGTCCAATTTCTCCTGTTACCTTTGGGAACATAAAAAAATGAGGACTAAAAGATCATGTTTGTGGAAAAAATATGATTTTTTTATTTTTACGCCTGGGCGTTATAAACTTCTGTGAAGCACTTGGGGGTTCAAAGTGCACACCACACATCTTGATAAGTTCCTTTGGGGAAAACTAGGCACTAAAAACATATACTAAAATAAAATAATTAAAAATTTTTTTTGCAAAAAATGCATGAAGGTAGTAATAATTATAAGGGTATTTAGTAAACATAATTTTGATCAAAAGAATGTACAAGCCATCCCTTGTGGGACAGTCCTAACTCTAGTATTAAAAACCTTTCCACTTGTCAAGTGACGTAAATGTGAACAAGGGCAGAGGGACTAAACCCACCAGTTAAAGCATAGGCCAGACAGGATGGACTTCTCAGCT
This sequence comes from Oophaga sylvatica, assembly GCA_033576555.1. Lineage (NCBI taxonomy): Eukaryota > Metazoa > Chordata > Amphibia > Anura > Dendrobatidae > Oophaga > Oophaga sylvatica. The sequence goes on from JARQOD010000007.1 coordinate 156,487,564, forward strand.
CAGAAACAGGGCGGTCACACCCTTATATGCACAACATTCTGAACAAAATAAGAAACTAGTTCTGAACTGAAAAAAATAAGTTACCGTATATACTCATGTATAAGCCGACCCGTGTATAAGCCGACCCCCCTAATTTTGCCACAAAAACTGGGAAAACTTATTGACTCGTGTATAAGCCTAGGGTAAAAAATGATTATGCCCCCATATGCTTCATAGATTAGGCCCCCATAAACTGCACAGATTATGCCCCCGTATGATCCTCAGATTATGCCCCCATATGCTCCACAGATTATGCCCATATGCTCCCCTGATTATGCCCCCATATGCTCCCCTGATTATGCCCCCATATGCTCCAAATTATGCCCCCATATGCTCCAGATTATGCCCATATGCTCCCCTGATTATGCCCCCATATGCTCCAGATTATGCCCCCATATGCTCCAGATTAGGCCCCCATTTGTTCCACAGATTAGGCCCCATATGCTCCAGATTATGCCCATATGCTCCAGATTATGCCCCATATGCTGCAGATTATGCCCCATATGCTGCAGATTATGCCCCCATATGTTCCACAGATTATGCCCCATATGCTCCAGATTATACCCATATGCTCCAGATTATGCCCCATATGCTGCAGATTATGCCCCATATGCCCCAGATTATGCCCCAAATGCTGCAGATTATGCCCCAAATGCTGCAGATTATGCCCCATATGCTGCAGATTATGCCCCATATGCTCCAGATTATGCCCCATAGTATATACGTCCCTTATGCTGCTGCTGCTGCAAAAAAAAGAAAAATGACATACTCACCTCTCGTCGCTGGGGGCTAGGTGCCGGTGTCCTGAGCAGGCGGTGACACCGGCACGCTATGGGGGACAGGTGCCGGTGTCACCGCGCGCTCAGGACCCCGGCACCTGAGATATTTACCGATCCACGGTCCACCGCTGCGCGCTGGTCCTCCTTCCGTGTCCTCGGCAGTGAATGATCAGGCAGAGGGTGCTGCGCTCACTAATGACGTCATCGCGCCCTCTGCCTGATCATAACAGCAAGAGGACGCTTGGACACACGAGGGGAGCAGCAGTAGCACGGGGACAGGTAAATATCGCTATACTCACCCCTCTGCCGGCGCGGTCTCTGCAGCCCCCCTGCTTCTCCCGGCGGTCTCCGGCAGCTCTGTGCATATTCATGACTTTAATGAGCGGTACTACGTGACCGCTGCAGGAAGGAGCCGGAGATCGTGGGAGAAGCAGGGGGGCTGCAGAGACCGTGCCGGCGGAGGGGTTAGTATGATCCGACACCCCCGCTCCCCCTCCCCCGCCGACCCCCGTATATGACCCACATATAAGCCGAGAGGGGGACTTTCAGCCCTAAAAATTGGGCTGAAAATCTCAGCTTATACACGAGTATATACGGTAAGTACTGTCACACAAGGGTTGCCTTGACGTGGTGGGGTGGCTTGTACATTCTTTTGATCAAAATTATGTTTACTAAATACCCTTATAATTATTACTACCTTCATGCATTTTTTTCAAAATAAATTTTTAATTATTTTAGGATATTTGTTTTTTTGTGCCTGGTTTTCTCTGTATAATGGTCATGTGTTAATATGCATTTACATTTTGCATACATATTAACTTATTTTTTCAGTTCAGAACTAATTTCTTATTTTGTTCAGAGTGCATCTTGGGCATATAAGGGTGTGATCGCCCTGTTTTTGAGCTGAGAAGTCCATCCTGTCTGGCCTATGCTTTAACTGGTGGGTTTAGTCCCTCTGCCCTTGTTCACATTTACGTCACTTGACAAGTGGAAAGGTTTTTAATACTAGAGTTAGGACTGTCCCACAAGGGTTGCCTTGACGTGGCGGGATGGCTTGTACATTATTTTGATTAAAATTATGTTTACTAAATACCCTGATAATTATTACTACCTTCATGCATTTTTTGCAAAAAAAAATGTTAATTTTATTTTAGGATATTTTGTTTTTTTTGTGCCTGGTTTTCTCTGTGTAATGGTCATGTGTTAATATGCAAGTTCCTTTAGGGGTCTAGTTTCCAAAATGGGGTCACTTTTGGGGGGTTTCAACTGTTTAGGCACATCAGGGGCTCTCCAAACTCGAATTGACACGCGCAGACCATTCCATCAAAGTCTGCAATGCAAAACGTCACTACTTTACTTCCGAGCCCCGACGTGTGCCCACACAGTAGTTTTCTGCCACATGTAGGGTATCAGCTTACTCAGGACAAATTGGACAACAACTTTTGGGGTCCAATTTCTCCCCTTAACCTTGGGAAAATAAAAAATTGGTGACTAAAAGATTATTTTTGTGGGAAAAAATTAGGATTTTTTATTTTCATGCCCGGGCATTATAAACTTGTGTGAAGCACTTGGGGATTCAAAGTGCTCACCACAGATCTAGATAAGTTCCTTTGGGGGTCTAGTTTCCGAAATTGGGACACTTTGGGGGGGTGTCCACTGTTTAGGCACATCAGGGGCTTTCCAAACGCGACATGACACTCGCAGACCATTCCATCAAAGTCTGCAATGCAAAACGTCACTACTTCACTTCCAAGCCCTGACGTGTGCCCACACAGTAGTTTTCTGCCACATATAGGGTATCAGTGTACTCAGGACAAATTGGACAACTTTTGGGGTCCAATTTCTCCCCTTACCTTTGGGAAAATTAAAAATTGGTGACTATTATTTTTGTGGGAAAAAAATAGGATTTTTTATTTTCATTCCCAGGCATTATAAACTTGTGTGAAGCACTTGGGGGTTCAAAGTGCTCACTACAGATCTAGATGGTTCCTTAGGGGTCTAGTTTCCAAAATGGGGTCACTTGTGGGGGTTTATACTGCTTAGGCACATCAGGGACTCTGCAAACTGAACATGACACTCATCAAAGTCTGCATTCCACAATGTCATTACTTCCTATCCGAGCCCTGCCGTGCGCCCAAACAGTGTTTCCCCTCACATATGGGGTATCAGCGTACTCAGGACAAATTGGACAACAGCTTTTGGGGTCCAATTTCCTTGTGAAAAATCAAAAATTGGATAATTGGTGACTAAAACAATCATTTTTTGTGAAATTATTTTTTTTTCACACCCAGGCAGTATAAACTTTAGTGAAACATTTGGGGGTTGAACGTGCTTACAACAGATCTAGATTAGTTCCTTAAGGGTCTAGTTTCCAAAATGGTGTCACTTGTGGAGGATTTCCACTGCTTAGGCACATCAGGGGCTCTCCAAACGCGACATGGCATACAGCCAATTCTGCATTGAAAAAGTCAAACTGCGCTCCTTCCCTTCCAAGCTCTGCCATGCACCCAAACAGTGGTTTACACCCACATATGGGATATCAGCGTACTCAGGACAAATTGGACAACAACTTTTGGGGTCTAATTTCCTTGGGAAAAATCAAAAATTGGGGACTAAAAAATCATTTTTGTGGAATTTTTTTTTTTCACACCCAGGCATTATAAACTTTAGTGAAACACTTGGAGGTTCAAAGTGCTCACAACAGATCTAGAGAAGTTCCTTAGGGGGTCTAGTTTCCAAAATGGTGTTACTTGTGGGAGGTTTCCACTGTTTAGGCACAACAGGGGCTCTCCAAACGCGACATGGATACAATCTCAATTCCAGCCAATTTTGGTTTGAAAAAGTCAAACGGCGCTCCTTCACTTCCGAGTCCGGCCGTGCGCCCAGACAGTGGTTTTCCCCCACATATGGGGTATCGGCGTACTCAGGAGAAATTGCACAACAACTTTATCTGTCTATTTTCTCCTTTTACCCTTGTTGAAATAAAAATATTGTTTGTAAAAGATCATTTTTGTGACTAAAAAGTTAAATGTTCATTTTTTCCTTCCAAGTTGCTTCAGCTCCTGTGAAGCACCTGAAGGGTTAATAAACTTCTTGAATGTGGTTTTGAGTACCTTGAGGGGTGCAGTTTTTAGAATGGTTCACTTTTTGGGTATTTTCTGCCATATAGACCCCTCAAAGTGACTTCAAATGTGAGGTGGTCCCTAAGAAGGATGGTTTTGTACAATTTGTTGTAAAAATGAGAAATTGCTGGTCAACTTTTAACCCTTATAACTTCGTATAAAAAAAATCTGGTTTCAAAATTGTGCTGATGTAAAGTAGACATGTGGAAAATGTTATTTAGTAACTTTTTTGTGTGACATATTTCTATGTTTTAAAGGAATAAAAATTCAAAGTTTGAAAATATCAAAATTTTCAAAATTTGCACCATATTTCCATTTTTTTCATAAATAACCACAAGTTATATCGAATAAATTTTACCACTATCATGAACAATATGTCACTAGAAAACAATCTCAGAATCGCTAAGATCCATTGAAGCGTTTCAGAGTTATACCCTCATAAAGAGACAGTGGTCAGAATTGTAAAAATTGTCCCGGTCATTAACGTGCAAACAACCCTCGGGGGTGAAGGGGTTAAACATTTCAGCGGTAAGTGACCTCCGTGATTGTTCACCTTGTAATTGGGGTTTCTTGGCATTTTCCTTGTTAGGCCGGTGTCACACTTGCGAGTGTGATGCGAGTAAGTTGCACGACTTTCTCACATCAACACCTGGCACGACCGCCCGCTCTCGGACCCGAGACTTTCTCGCATCACACTCGCAAGTGTGACGCCATCCTAAGGAAAGAAAAAACTAGGAAGTGTTACAAAAAACAAGTCCCAAGAATGTTCATTGTGCAAGGCAAGGTTACCAAATTCAGGGTGTCAACGGCCATTTTAAACTCAACGGGCTTGCCCTTGTCAGATTTCAGCTGCTACGCAGTTGAGGCTGGAATTGTACCAGTCTGGTAGTCTGGCTAGGAATCCCTGGTTCGGTTGACACAAAGACAGGTTGTGTCAGTCTTTGCTATATAAGACTGTCTTGAGGAGTGATGCACCCTTCCATTATAAAGTTCTCCCCCTCATGAAAGGGAGTAAAAAAAAACTTGCGCTCATCCTGAAAACACAACTATTCCTTTGAGCAGGATTGCTTGGCTATGTAGAACAAGACGCATCCAGTCTGCTCTGTTTTCCAGCCGTCTAACTAAAGAGTATGGCTAGCTTGATCGTGTGCTGAGCTCGCCAGGTGCCCCTAATCAAAATCTATACAGTTAGGATTTAATCCAGTCCTACCAGGCTTTGCTAAAACCAGAAGAGGCTGAACAGAGTTCTGAGAGTTAATTTTAAATAGAAGGTATGCAAATTATGGGAAACCTTGACAAGGATAGTTGGCTGCTCAATTTAAAAAAATTAAAGAGGATTAGGAACTTAGGAGTGCAGGTTTTCCCTGGTCTTTTTCTAGACTCAGTGAATCAGAGCTGTTATCTCCCAAGCAAGGAGGAGAAGGTGTTCTGCTAAGTGTCAAAATTAATAAGCAGTCTGGTTACAACTCTAATGAAGGCATCGCTGTTGGGAACTCTAATCTCAACAATCATGTGTTGTAATGGAAGGTTCTGTCAAGCAAATATTGTTTTGAAGTTGGTTGGAAAATGTACTCTTTCTTCAATGGCTACTCAATCTCTCATCTAGTGGTTGGAGACAAAAACCTGTACTAAGCTGTCCCTTGAATGAATCGGATCTTTTGGGTCATTGCTATAGATGCAAGCTTTCAGAGATGGGGGTAACATCTAGGAGATTCCCTGGGCTAGGGCTGATTGACGAAAGACCATATGGTTACTCCAACCTAAAGAAGCTCTTGGTAGTAAGACAGTCTCTAAGAAAGCTTTCATATATACAAGGTCACCATGTAAAGGTCCTGCCAGACTAAAGGATTACTGTAGCTTACATAAACCATCAGGGTGTGGGGGGGTAATAACTAGATCCAGACATCTAATGACAATGATCAGATCTTTTGGATGGGAAGTCTCACTTCCTATCTTAAACAGCGCCTCACATAAATTAGGAAGAGACTTGTAAGTAGATTTTTTTTTTTGTGCCACATCCAACTGAAACGGAGTGGTCTCTGAGTAAGAGTGTTCAATCAGATTGTGGACCTATGGGGGCTTCTAGAAATAGATGTTGCATACGGAATAGGAAGGTGAGAAAATTTTGTTCAGTTGGGATTTCGGTCTGGTATATTTCTTTTCTCTTGTAATGCTTGTCCCAGCAGTTCCAAAAAGGATTAGGGAAGATGGGGTAAAGGTAATACTTATTAGTTTAGTATTAGCCTAAGAGACCTTGGATTTCCTGGATGAGAATGTTAGTCACCGAGTCACAGGTTTTGCCAGAGATTCCATATCTACTGTTCCAAGGTCCAGTTCTACAGCTTCAATGTGTCCAATCTGCTTTTAACAGCATGGAATTTAATAATAATAATCTTTATTTTTATATAGCGCTAACATATTCCGCAGCGCTTTACAGTTTGCACATATTATCGTCTCTGTCCCCAATGGGGCTCACATTCTAGATTCCCTATCTGTATGTTTTTGGAGTGTGGGAGGAAACCGGAGAACCCGGAGGAAAAACACGCAAACACGGGGAGAACATACAAACTCCTTGCAGATGTTGTCCTAGGTGGGATTCAAACCCAGGACTCCAGCACTGCAAGGCTGTAGTGCTATCCACTGAGCCACCGTGCTGGAATTTACTGGAATTTGAAAGTAAGCTTCTAAATGGAAGTTCTTTGCCAAATTTGATCATGACATTGCTGCAGAGGAGGAAAGTTGTACTGAGAAAAATGTATGGAAGGAATTTCTAACCAGCTCAGGGGCAGGTGTAAAGGGCACAGTACAGGTCAAAACTATTGTTTAATTCCTCCAGAAGGGGATAGAATAAGGACTATCCCCTAGTACTCTTAGGTCTTTGGATCTAGGCCCATTTCCAATCCAAAAATGGCACCCTGGGATCTGAATCTGGTGCTTACGGCTCTAACAAAGCCTTTGTTTTGAACCCATGGATTTGATGTCTTTTAATGCCCTTACATAGATACTAGAAGATAGAGTAGCTCTAAAACCGGCCTAGCTTCCAATGCTAGCTTCCATGTTCCATTAAAGTCAGGAGATTTTGCTCCCTTCTTTCTGTGCTAATCCTAGGAATCCAAAGGAAGAAAATACCACACTTTAGATGCTAGGAGACGTCTTAGAATATATCTCAGCGGCAACAACCTGATAAAGATGTCAGTTGCATTTTATTTCATTTCAGGATCCTAAAAAAAAGTGTTTAAACCTCTAAAAGCACCCTAGCTAGATTTATTAAAGAGGTTGGAGGGTTAGCTTATTCTGCAAATAATAGAGCAGTTCCAGGAGAACTAAAATATCATTTTGCTAGGGCTATTTAAACCTCCTGGACGACGGAAGTGTATTTCCTCTTTGAGCAAATATGTAAGGCTATAATACAGTTTTCACCTTGCACCTTCTATAGGCACTATAGATTTCATTTGGGATGTTCTGCTCTTTCCTTTAGAAGGATTCTACAGGCTGTGGTCCTGCCCTAAATTTAAAGTTTCTCTGTATATCTCTCATGTTATGCTGTCATGATTGATGCGAAAAGACTAAACTACCAACCAGTAATGGGATTTTCCAGAACCCATGACAGGACCCTTATATTACCTCCCACCACTGGTAATGCATGGTCACTTAGTATCCTTTGTGGTGTTGGATATATGCAGTGTTTAAAGTGTTTGTAGGTTTCCTGTCCTAGAAGGGTTAATTGCCTCTCTTTCAGGTGGTGCTATCATGGGTTTTGGAAAATCCCATTACCAGTAAGTTTTTTAGTCTTATATTTTTACTCCCCAATTGTATAAAATTCCACAAATCATCTTTGGATTTAAAATGCTCACTACACCCCTACATTTCGTGAGGGACGCAGTTTCCAAAATAGAGTGACTTTTAGGGATTTTTGCTTTTTTGGCACCTCTAGTACTCTCCAAATGCGACATGGCGTCCGCAATCTGTTCCATGCCATAGACCTAATGGAAAAGAATTAACTGGTTAAAAATAAAAAGTCAGTAATTATGAGTACACATAATATAATATAGGATAAAAGCTTTGATGTGAGCGCTTCATGAAATAAAGTGCAGGTCAGTTTACGCTGAGTGAAAAAGATGTGCAGTGGTCATGAGTCCTGTAAATCTCATCCACTGTGCTGGAAATGTATGCTGTATTTTTGACACAGCGGAAAAACGCTGCTTCAGTAACTCTTTGTGGGCACACAGCCTTACGGGGTTTTTGCTTATGGAGCGAAAGATAAAGATACTAGATCTTGAGAGGGTGGCCAGTTATGCTGTATGGGAAAGCAAGGATTGCAGTCCAATGCCAGACATTGCATTTGATATCCGCTCTCCCCACAGTCCATGAGTTATAGGACCAAGCAGCATGTCAACCATTGATGAGAGTGGGCCTGGAGCCAACAAACAGGCTGCTATTAAACACACCGTGAGTCACACTGTTGGATTGGGCTGTTTACAGGCTCTAGTACCCTGCATAAATTTAGGTGCCAGCTTGGTAGCTTTTGTACCCATTTTCTGGTCATTAACTCCTTCACTACTTTTGACTTATTCGTATATCAGAAGTGGTGTCCCTGCCTTTGACGTGCGATCACATGTTGAGCCGACGTCTTTCCCCGTTTATATTATAATTGCTGATTAAATGCAGCTGTTATCCAGTTAAATACTGCTGTCAATCACTGACTGTGGAATTTACACACACCTGCGGGGATTGCATCATTCCTTTGGCTCATGGTGTGATCGCTAGGCGCCGACGGGTTGTCATGACAGACTGGGGTCTGCTAATGACCTTTGTGCCTGTTATTGCGAGCATATAGATCACATAGATAGTAATTTCTGCTATACATGTTGTGACGAAACGTGAAGGATCCACACTCCGTCACCCCGCTTGACGCCAATACTATGTCACTGGGATCATGTGGAATTGTTTCCCCACTTGTACCAACGTGACATTCCACAAACCCTAGGGACACTTAAGATCAGCTTGGCACACTTTTACACATACACCCTCCTGTCCTCATGGGCCCAAGGAGGCACGGGAAGTGAGAGAAGGTTGGCCACACAGTCACTGATTTGGCACCACACTCGCCCACAAATCTGACAGGCTGAGAGGCTCCCCTCACTATCACCAGTGAATCAAAACCTATCAGCCCAGTAGGACGGCACCAGTTCCTTTTTGGATATATGCCAGGTCCGTTAACAGGATTGTATCAGGCCAGGAACCAGCCCCCGGTAGCATGTGATATTGGGTAGAGAAACGGATATGTAGATTCATGGATTGAGATAAAAGAGCAGCCCAAGATTAAATTATATATTTAATCACCTTAAGGGCACACTAGACAATACACTATATATACACAATGGTTATACCTATATAATGGTCAGATATGCAAATATAATAGTGGAAGGACAAAAGCATATAAGTATAAGCAGAACATATGGTCCATTACCAGTTAGATTAAATGCCTGGCTTGTGGGGGAGGGGCTGTCACATGGGATGCTTGTGGTCCCCTTTGTGTGTGGCTTCCCACATGTGACGTTGCAACCTCCCTGTCATGTATAGTGTACAGTTCCTATAGCGTCTTGTGCTTGGGTGCGAGGGAAACACATGAGACATAGGTTGGTATGAAATGACTTGTATTACTTCATACAAGCATGCAGAGAAGGTCACACAGTTTGCAGGAAACAGAGGCAGAAGACACAGCAGGCCAGAGTAACTTCAAGCTCTACATAACTCTCCAAAGCAGGTTCAGGATCTCTTCTCTGTACCGTAATTCCTCTGCAAACATGGATTCACCAGACAGCAGGTTTCCAAAGTCCAATAGTATTCCAAAGTTCCTCAGTAGGAAATAGCTGGAGTCCAAAATCCTAGGCAAAGGAGATATCCATAAAATTTCCACTTGCTCCTGAGTCGATCATAGCAGAGCTAGACACCCATACTGAGTCAACCCAGAGTTTGATGGACAGGAAACAATGAGAATTGTTTCTTTTACAACTCAGCTGGAACACCGCTGAGGAAACTTGAAAAATTGCAGCATTTATACCGTCATTGTCCCCAGAACTAACAGAGTTTAAGTCCGAAAAATCAAGATCTCTTGCAGCAGATCTCTCTGGAGTCTGAGGCTCGGACATGACAGAGCTCCTCTCGCAACACTCACAGTGAATGACTGCTGCAGTAGTCTTACGAGAACGGCTGGGGCAGTTTATAATGAAGTGCCCTGACTTACCACAGTAAAAACATAGATTTTCCTTTATACGGTGTTCTTTGCGTGCATCACTAACCCGTCTTTGTAAAGAGTCCACCTGCATGGGTTCAGGTTCTGGTTCCCTTGTGATCCTACTCAAAGGTTCCTTAGATGAGGAGGGAGGTAGGGAAAGGTTAGTGCGATTATTTTCGAACCATCTCTCTTGTCTGCGTTCAGTCAGACGAGCATCAATACGGATACAATAGTTAATAAAGTCACCTAACGCAGTGAGAGGGTCGGTACGAGCAAGTTCATCCTTAATCAATGGAGGCAACCCTTTCCGAAAAATAGATTTTTTGGCGGAAGTGTCCCAAGTGGTATCAAGAGCCCATCTCCTGAAATCCAAGGCATATTCGGCTACTGAACGCTTACCTTGGCGCAAAGTTAACATGGCTGCTTCAGCTGTTGCACCTCGATTGGGGTCATCAAACACCTGCCCCATGGCTGAAATGAAAGCATCAAGGTGATTCAAACAATCATCCTCAGTCTCAATCAGAGGGTTTGCCCACATCAAAGCCTTATTGGTAAGCAACATGATTATAGTAAGCACTTTGGATCGTTCAGTGGGAAATTGTGAAGCATGTGCAGAGAAAAATAGATTGCACTGGTTAATAAATCCCCTGAATTTCTCACGTTCACCGCCAAAACGAAAAGGAGGTAACTTGGGGATCCCAGAACTCGGGGTTATGACAGGAGCCTGGACTCGTTCCTCTAGAGCCTCAATCCTGGCTCGTAATTCCTGGGTAGTTTGTCCAAACACTTGCAAATTATGATTAGTGAGGTCCTGTAGGCTTGCAAAACGGGTCTTTATAGTCTGTATATCTGCAAGGATTGTATCAGTCACTCCGCAAAGCTCCTTTATGCGGGCCTCCATCTTCCAGATCTTTTAAGGCAGAAGTGCTGGAAGGAGAAGAGGAAAGGAAAAAAAAAACAATAGTGTTTACCTGTGGTAACACTCTAGAGTAACATTTAAGGGAATGCGCTCACCTGGAATGGTTGTGAGAAGTCACAACCACTGTCATCACAGAAGGTATTAGACGGACATCAGATATCCACAGTCCCAGCAGACACGGCTTTCCCAGACCCAGTAGACACTAAACATTGGCTCCTGAATCTTGTCATGTATAGTGTACAGTTCCTATAGCGTCTTGTGCTTGGGTGCGAGGGAAACACGAGACATAGGTTGGTATGAAATGACTTGTATTACTTCATACAAGCATGCAGAGAAGGTCACACAGTTTGCAGGAAACAGAGGCAGAAGACACAGCAGGCCAGAGTAACTTCAAGCTCTACATAACTCTCCAAAGCAGGTTCAGGATCTCTTCTCTGTACCGTAATTCCTCTGCAAACATGGATTCACCAGACAGCAGGTTTCCAAAGTCCAATAGTATTCCAAAGTTCCTCAGTAGGAAATAGCTGGAGTCCAAAATCCTAGGTTTCCAGGAGTCAAGTCACAGGCTGACTGAGGCTTGATTCAGGAGCACTGATTGTTCAGCTGAAGCTGCTTAAGAAGCAAGAGGGAGAGAATCAGGGTGGGAACATGAAAACTGGAAACTCCATATTAACTGAGGGCAAGAGCTGCAGAAAGACAGAAAGCAAAATGGCCGACGGAAAACTGAGTTTCAAGGAACATGTCAAAAGAGACAAAGAACCTTACACTCCCAGAGACCAACAATAGGAAATGCTTCACACAAGCATTTAACCCTCTGGGTCACTCCCCTCCAGCCCTCTGAGCTGAACCTAAATCCCTTCCCCTGGAGGTTTGGAGACCTATCTCCCAAAGCCTATGAAAGATCATATCTCCTTTCTGGGTGGTTCAAGGGCAGTGGTTCGGGCACCATTGGATCCGACCAGACCACTGCTATGCATAAAGACTAAACACAATTTTGCTGCCTAGCAAAAGAGGCTATTCTATGTAACTCCCTTCCTGTGTGTTAGAATACTGAGACCCAGCAGGTGCTTCCTATTGGGATGGTAATTTGTAGAAGTACAGCTAGTACTTATAGTATTTACATAACTCCTTTGTGAATTCGTAACTAGCTGAAAAAAGGACTCAGACCACATGGCTTGGATCCACAGGGAGTCTTCTGTTATGTTTCGGTAGCTGAGGAGTGCAGGTAAAAAAGGCAATACACCAGAGCAGTTGTAATCTATGAGATTGCAGTACCCTGACTAACCACCACAACTAGAGGCAGCCGTGGAGCGTTCCTACGTTGGTCCTAGACGCCTCGTCACAGCCTGAGAAACTAACTACACCTAAAGATAGAAATAGGAAAGCTATCTGCCGGAGCAGAACCCCAAAGATAATAGAAAGCCCCCAAACATGTAATGGCGGTTAGACAAGATGAAATACTGACACAGAAAGAAAATAGTATGAGCAAACGCTGGGCCCAAACTAACTAAATAGAAAAGGATAGGAAGGGTACTTACTGCAATCCCAGAAAACCCTGAAAGGCACCAACTCTACTAATTTCAAAAACACCTGAGATCACACGACCTCTTCCACCTAAATTAGTTCTCTGGTGTAACAAAATCAAAACAGCAGCCACTGAAAAAACTGGAAAAAGCAAAAGTACAAACATCAGTGGCTGAACAAAACTGAGAGGGCAGAAGCCCCCGGAGGGGACCCTGAAGGCCCCCACAGAAGTGCAGGACAAAATGCAAAAATATAGCACAAACACAAAAGAAGAAAATGTCTTATCTGATAGCAGGAGATGCAGCCACGACACAGCAGGCTACAAGGGAAACAGGAATAAAGGATCCAGACCAGAACAATTGATCACCGGCAACCCTGATGGGAAGGTGACTCCCTTATATAAGACCAATCAGTAACACCTGATTCCCAGTCCTCACAATCTTCACTGGACAGACTAGCACCGCTTGTAACCACCAGAGGGAGCCTCTGCTCAGAACTCATCTCAAACCCATTCACAACAGTCTTCCTGTAGAAGGTTGCATATACCAGCTCTAGAGGGGGTCTGAATACTATTGTTTTAAACTGGTCCGGTATCATGTTACCACAGCATGTGCTGTAGGATTTTTTGTAATTCCAGGCACAATAGTATACAGATTATGTAAACATTATGTCTCCAATATTCTTCACACCTGTATACCTTGTAAGGCCTTCATCACAAGTCCTGATATTCCAGTACTAGGAAACAAAGTACCGTAGATGTCTGTTATGTTTCGGTAGCTGAGGAGTGCAGGTAAAAAGGCAATACACCAGAGCAGTTGGAATCTGAGATTGCAGTACCCTGACTAACCACCACAACTAGAGGCAGCCGTGGAGCGTTCCTACGTTGGTCCTAGACGCCTCGTCACAGCCTGAGAAACTAACTACACCTGAAGATAGATATAGGAAAGCTATCTGCCCCGGAGCAGAACCCCAAAGATAATAGAAAGCCCCCAAACATGTAATGGCGGTTAGACAAGATGAAATACTGACACAGAAAGAAAATAGTATGAGCAAACGCTGGGGCCCAAACTATCTAAATAGAAAAGGATAGGAAGGGCACTTACTGCAATCCCAGAAAACCCTGAAAAGCACCAACTCTACTAATTTCAAAAACACCTGAGGTCACACGACCTCTACCACCTAAATTAGTTCTCTGGTGAAACAAAATCAAAACAGCAGCCACTGAAAAAACTGGAAAAAGCAAAAGTACAAACATCAGTGGCTGAACTAAACTGAGAGGGCAGAAGCCCCCGGAGGGGACCCTGAAGGCCCCCACAGAAGTGCAGGACAAAATGCAAAAATACAGCACAAACAAAAAAGAAGAAAATGTCTTATCTGTTAGCAGGAGATGCAGACACGACACAGCAGGCTACAAGGGAAACTGGAGTAAAGGATTCAGACCAGAACAATTGATCACCGGCAACCCTGATAGGAAGGTAACTCCCTTATATAAGACCAGTCAGTAACACCTGATTCCCACTCCTCACAATCTTCACTGAACAGACCCGTACCGCTTGTAACCACCAGAGGGAGTCTCTGCTCAGAACTCATCTCAAACCCATTCACAACAGATGTCCTTGTGTTTGGCAACCATGTGCCGAGTCCGTATCGCACATACCGGCACTTGAGAAAAACCGGCACAGTTAGCGCTTGTCTTAGGCGTCAAGTGCTGAATAAAACTCTCATTATTGTCCCCTGCTTGTGCCAAGATTGAGAGCAAGGGTCAATATTGAGAGTTGTATTCAGTCTTTGTAGTCTCTACATCGAATGTAAAATTAAGAATAAAATAAAAAATCACATTATAGTCTTAACACCTAATCCCCTGAACCATTGTCCCCTATACACAAACAAAAATAAAAAACAGCAATATCCCTCAGCTGTCAAACGTTCTATCCCATGCCATAATCCTCGTCTGCGATAAATAGTTTTCAACCAGTACGGTGCCAAGATGCAACCATTCAGGCTGAAAATCACTAGAGAATTAGCTGCTGCAAGCACAGAGTCAGTGACTAGAGGTGACATCAAGGTTACTGCAGGTCACTGAGGCTGTATTCCCAGCCGAGCCAGTGAACTGCGGTCACCTCAGGGAGATCACCGGCAGCAACATGAGAAAGTCTTGCGGTGCATCTCTGAGCTCAGTGAGTTCACCATGAGAATTTCTGAGCTCGAATTAACAGCAGTTCACCATGAGAACTTCTCACAGTGAACTGCGGTGAACTCAGCACTGCACTGTGAGACATGATGGTAGCGGTGACCTCAATGAGGTGACCACAGTTCATTTGCCTGGCTGGGAACGCGGAAGCTCATTCTCCAGTGGTTTTCAGACTGGACGGTCGCATCTTGGCATCATCCAGGTTGAAAACTATCACAGACATGGATTACGGCATGAGACAGAACGTCGGACAGGTGAGGTTCATGGTTGTTGTTTTTTTTTTTTTTTTATTTTGTTACAGGAGATGATGGCTTCAATGGAATGGGCGTAATGTCAGTATAACTGTTTTTTTTGTGTTTTTAAATACAAAAGTAAAAGTTTGTGTTTTTATTTCAAATAAAGGGCTTTATTCTTGCTGTGTGTTTATTTACATTATAACTATAGGGTTAGTAATAGATAGGTGTCTAATAGCCATTACTAACCCATGGGCTTGATGTCACATTACAATTCAAAGGTGACCTCAAATCCCCCAAAAATATTAACCTCACTTACCACCACCTCAGGGCAAGTAGGACAAGCCGGACAAAGCCCAGGCTGGGGCGACTGCGGGCTGCTATTTTTAGGCTGGTGGGGGCCGATATCCTTGGCCCCTTATGAGCCTGAGAATACCAGCCCCCCAGCTGTCTGCTTTAGATAGGCTGGTTTTAAAAGAAAAAATGGGGACCCCATGCTGTTTTTTTTCACTGATTTATTTCAATTTAAAAATCTGCGTGGGGACTCTATGCTTAATAATCAGCCTTGCTAATGTTGACAGCTGAGGGTTGCAGCCCGCAGCTGTCAGCTTTGCTTGACTGGTTATCAAAAATATAGGGGAACCGACGCCATTCTTAAAAAATTTGTTTCCGGCGCAGACGCCGGCTGAGCAAAACACCCATACACCTATCAGTGGCGCCTGTTCTCATTATCAGCGCCAGAAGGCTTAGGCTGATGGGAGTAGTAGTCCCATCAGCCGACACTTGTAAACTTTCAACTTTGGACAGGTGAGGGTTATTGTTTTTTATATTTTGTTTACAGGGGACAATAGCTTTAGGGAATTGTGTGTTAAGGTGATTATTCAACATTGTCCCCTGCTTGCGCTGATCACAGGGAGAATAGGGGACAATGACCAATGATTTGAGCTGTCTTAAGCACCCATCGCTGGGGATCAGCTTAAACAGTCCCGCTGATTCCCAGGCACTGGTACGTGTCACACTGATGACACATGGATGTCTTTCGTCTGTTATCAGCGTGCACCTGTGGGACATTTTGCTGCCCATGCTGCTGCTCAAAACGGACATGTCAGCATATTTTGCTCACGGACACGCAGTCCATGGAAACACAATAACGTGCGTAGCCCCCTTCATTTGAATGGGTCTGTTCTGTCTCCGACATCTAATTGTTTTTCTTAAGTTGTTTGTTTTGCATTGTGTATATAGGAGTTTAACAATCTGGTCTAGTGAGTGACCAATGTCATATTCACAGTTGTTTTTTGTTTCACTTTCAATTATCTTTCCCTCCTTTTTGGAATGCATAATGGTAGCTTCGCAATGCATGATGGTAGCCTTGCAAAGCATTCTGGTAGCTTTCCCTTCACTTTCCTCCATTTTCCTTCAGCCTGCATCCAGGAAGCATCATCTTTTCCTCTCCCCTTGTGATAGCATCGCCGGTATGTACTCATGTTTTCTGTAGCTAATTCTTGTCCCATATTAGCCTGGTTTAAGCAGTCCTGCTCCTGGTTAGCTATTAGTGAGCAAATGTTCATTCATGATGTATGCTATGTATAAATGTATTTCTATTGTACCCTGTACTGATTGTATGTATATTATATTTGTTTATAATTTCGCCGCGCCAATATATCAAGTTCAATAAAAGCACAGACTCAACCACAGTCTCCTTATTGGACCCCGGTATAGCGGTTTAGCTGTCTGTATAACTGCAATAAGTCTGCTTCATTCAGTGGGAACAGAACAGGGTCTATGTGTTTAAGTGTCTCCGATACATTTGAAAACTCACCACACATAACGGAGACACATGAATGAGCCCTAAGGCACAAGCGATCGGATCAGATTAAATTCTCTTAAAGGACTATTAAAGTACACATTTAAAACTTTTAACCCCTTCATGACCCAGCCTATTTTGACGTTAAAGACCTGGCCATTTTTTGCAATTCTGACCAGTGTCCCTTTATGAGGTAATAACTCAGGAACGCTTCAACGGATCGTAGAGATTCTGAGATTGTTTTTTTTCGTGACATTTTGGGCTTCATGTTAGTGGTAAATTTAGGTCGATAATTTTTGCATTTATTTGTGAAAAAAAATGGAAATTTGGCAATTTTCAAATTTTGAATTTTTATTCTGTTAAACCAGAGAGTTATATGACACAAAATAGTTAATAAATAACATTTCCCACATGTCTACTTTACATCAGCACAATTTTGGAAACAAAATTTTTTTTTGTTGGGAAGTTATAAAGGTTAAAAGTTGACCAGCGATTTCTCATTTTTACAACAAAATTTACAAAACCATTTTTCTTAGGGACCACCTCACATTTGAAGTCACTTTGAGGGGTCTATATGGCAGAAAATACCCAAAAGTGACCCAATCTAAAAACTGCACCCATCAAGCTACTCAAAACTACATTCAAGAAGATTATTAACCCTTCAGGTGCTTCACAGGAACAAAAGCAACGTGGAAGGAAAAAATGGACATTTTAATTTTTCCAACAAAAATTTGCTTTTAGCATCAATTTTTTCATTTTTACATAAGCAACAGGATAAAATGGATCCTAAAATTTGTTGGGCAATTTCTCCTGAGTACACCGATACCTCACATGTGGTCATAAACCACTGTTTGGGCGCATGGCAGGGCTCAGAAGGGAAGGAGCGCCATTTGACTTTTTGAATGGTAAATATGCTGGAATATTTAGCTGTTGCCATGTCGCATTTGGAGAGTGCCTGTGTGCCTAAATATTGGAGCTCCCCCACAAGTGACCCCATTTTGAAAACTAGACCCCCAAGGAACTTATCTAGATGCATAGTGAGCACTTTGAACCCCCAGGTGCTTCACAAGTTGATCCGTAAAAAAAAGAAAGTACTTTTTTTTCACAATTTTCTTTTAGCCTCAGTTTTTTTCATTTTGACATGGGCAACAGGATAAAATGGATCCTAAAATTTGTTAGGCAATTTCTCCTGAGTACATCGATACCTCATATGTGGTCATAAACCACTGTTTTGGCGCACGGCATGGCCCAGAAGGGAAGGAGCGCCATTTGACTTTTTGAATGGAAAATTAGCTCCAATCGTTAGCGGACACCATGACTCATTTGGAGAGCCCCTGTGTGCCTAAACAGTGAAAAAGAAAAACACAAATGACACCATTTTGGAAACTAGACCCCTTAAGGAATTTATCTAAATGTGTTGTGAGCACTCTGAACCCCCAAGTGCTTCACAGAAGTTTATAACGCAGAGCAGTGAAAATAAAAAAAATAATTTTTTTTCCTCAAAAATGATTTTTTTAGCCCGCTCTTTTTTATTTTCACAAGGGTAATAGGAGAAATTGGACCACAAAAGTTGTTGGGCAATTTGTCCTGAGTACACTGATACCCCATATGTGGGGGGGAACCACTGTTTTGGCGCATGGGAGTGCTCAGAAGAGAAGGAGTGCCATTTTGGAATGCAGACTTGATGGAATATTCTGCGGGCGTCATGTTGCATTTGCAGAGCCCCTGATGTGCCTAAACAGTAGAAACCCCCCTTAAATGAACTCCATTTTGGAAACTAGACCCCCCAAGGAGCTTATCTAGATGTGTAGTCAGCACTATGAACCCCCAAAAGTTGTACAGTTTGTCCTGAATATGCTGGTAACCCATATGTGGGGGGAAACCACTGTTCGGGCACACATCGGGGCTTGTAAGGGAAGTAGTGACGTTTTGAGATGCCGATTTTGATGGAATGGTCTGCGGGCGTCATGTTACGTTTGTAGAGCCCCTGATGTGCCTAAACAGTAGAAACCCCCCTCAAGTGACCCCATTTTGGAAACTAGACCCCCCCAAAGAGCTTATCTAGATGTGTAGTCAGCACTATGAACCCCCAAGTGCTTCACAGAAGTTTATAACGCAGAGCAGTGAAAATAAATACTTTTTATTTTCCCAAGGGTAACAGGATTAATTGGACCCCAAAGTTGTTGTCCTGAGTACTCTGGTACCCCATATGTGGGGGGAACCACTGTTTGTGCGCACGGCAGGGCTCAGAAGAGAAGGAGCGCCATTTGACTTTTTGAATGGAAAGTTAGCTCCAATCGTTAGCGGACACCATGTCGTGTTTGGAGAGCCCCTGTGTGCCTAAACTTTGGAGCTCCCCCACAAATGACCCTATTTTGGAAACTATACCACCTAAGGAACTTATCTAGATGCATAGTGAGCACTTTGAACCCCCAGGTGCTTCACAGAAGTTTATAATGCAGAGCCGTGAAAATAAACATTTTTTTTTCCTCTAAAAATTATTTTTTAGCTCCCTATTTTCTATTTTCACAATGGTTGCAGGAAATTGGACCCCAAAAGTCGTACAGTTTGTCCTGAATATGCTGGTAACCCATATGTGGGGGGAAACCACTGTTCGGGCACACATCGGGGCTTGTAAGGGAAGTAGTGACGTTTTGAGATGCCGACTTTGATGAAATGGTCTTGCGGGTATCATGTTACGTTTGTAGAGCCCCTGATGTGCCTAAACAGTAGAAACCCCCCACAAGTGATTCCATTTTGGAAACTAGACCCCCCAAGGAACTTATGTAGATGTGTGGTGAGCACTTTGAACCCCCAAGTGCTTCACAGAAGTTTATAACCCAGAGCCATGAAAATAAAAAATATTTTTTTTTGCTCAAAAATAATTTTTTTTAGTCCCCAATTTTTTTTAATTTCCCAAAGATAACATGAGAAATTAGACCCCCAAAGTTGTTGTGCAATTTTTACTGAGTACGCTGATACCCCTTATATGGGGGTAAATCACTGTTTGGGCACACGACGGGGCTCGGAATGGAGGGAGCACTGTTTGACTTTTTGAATGCAAAATTGACTGGAATAAATGGTGGCGCCATGTCACGTTTGGAGACCCCTGATGTGCCTAAACCGTGGAAACCCCTCAATTCCAACTCCAACCCTAACCGCAACACACCCCTAACCCCAGCACACCCTAATCCTAACCATAACCTTAACCCCAACACACCCCTAACCCTAATCCCAACCCTGAGGCTAAGTGCACACGTTCAGGAATATTTGCGGTTTTTTCGCGGGAAAAAACGCGTCAAAAACGCATGTATTAAGCATCCTATCATTTAGAATGAATTCCGCAAATTTTGTGCACATGGTGCGTTTTTTTCCGCAAAAAAAACGCATCGCGGAAAATCTAGCAGTTTGTCCATTAATTTTGCGGATTTCTAGCGTTTTTCCCTCTTTATTATTGACCTAGAAAGTTCAGGAAAAAATCGCGGTAAAAACGCGTCAAAACCGCGCAAAAAACGCACCAAAAACGCGCAAAATCCGCGCAAAAAAAACGCGTTTTTGCAGCGCAAAAAAGTCGGTTTTGCTCAGGAATATTCTGCAAACATTCTGCAAACGTGTGCACTTAGCCTCACCCAACACACCCCTAATCCCAACTCTAACCCTAACCACAAGCCTAACCCTAATCCCAACTCTAACCCTAATCACAAGCCTAACCCTATTTACTTTTTTTTTTAATTTTGATCACTGTGAGAGTTTCACAGTGATCAAAATAAATGAATGGAATCTGCCAGCTGGCAGGCGCACTGTGCATGCGCCCACCGTTTTCCAAGATGGCGTCGCCCATGAAGCATCCCGGAGGGACACCGGGATGGCCACAGGGTCTTCGGAGACACCGGAGGGGGTGGATCGGAAGGCGTGGGGGATCGGAGGGGAGCAGATAGTGACGGCGGCGGCCGATCGCCGCTGTCACTCGGTGTGGGAGGTTCGGATCTCTGTCTGCAGCCATGGCAGATGCTATTGCAGCATCGGCCATGGCTGGATTGTAATATTTCACCAAATTTCATTGGTGAAATATTACAAATCGCTCTGATTGGCTGTTTCACTTTTAACAGCCAATCAGAGCGATCGTAGCCACGTGGGGGTTAAGCCACCCTCCCCTGTGGTGAAGAACATAGTGTTTTGTGCCTGCTGGTCGGGTGACCTTTCAGTGATCCTGGTCATCCGACCTGCAGAAACGCGATTTCTACCATGACGCCTACGTAGGTGTTATGGGTCGGGAAGGCACAGGTTTCCATGACGCCGACGTAGGCATCATGGTTCGGGAAGGTGTTAAACTTTCAGTAAAAAAAAGTTTTTAAAAATATGAAAGAAAAAGTCTAAATCCCTCCCCTTTTGTTCCATAAAAAATGAAAAGAAAAATATAAATTTGGTATTGTTGCTTTCTGAAATCTCTGATCTATCAAAATCTAAAATTAATCAGATCAGTAAACGGCGTACCAAGAAAAATAATCAAAACCCCAGAATTAAGTTTTTTTGGCCACCGCAACATTGCAATGAAATGTAATAAGAGGCAATCAAAACATTGAATTTGCCTCAAAAAGGCAACTAAAAAATGCAAGGTAATGGCTCAAAAAATAAGCCCTCATACAGCTTTGTAGCCGAAAAAACGTAAACATTGCAGGTGTCGGAAAATGGCGACAAAAGCAAAATTTTTTTTTTCACAAATTTCAGAATTTTTTTTTCACCACGTAGATAAAAAATCTATACATGTTTGGTATCTGCATACTTGTACTTATCTGGGGATTCTTCTTGCCTGATCAGTTTTACCACATAGTGAACATGGCAAATAAGATACCCAAGAAACAGTTGTGGAATTGCAATTTTTTGCTGTTTCAATTTACTTAGAATTTTTTTCTTGTTTTCCAGTACACTCTCATCAAAATGAATGGTTACAAATAGACAAAAAGGACCAGCACATCTAAGCTAGTGTGAGTAGGCGCCAACCAAAGAAAGCATATAAGTCAAAAAGATTAAGGTTTGCTCCATAACTTACCAAGAATGATTACTCTAGAGCATAGGAACTGCATTGCTGCCATAGAAAATGGAAGAAAAAAAATCGAAAAAAGCGCTATATAGTGTGTATATATGAAATATGTATCTGCAAAAATTGCTATGAAAAAGGAATGTTCTTAGTGCATAGATTGGCCAATATATTTGTGCCCAATTACCACGTCAAGGTATCCTTCATAAATTTGGTCACCTCTCTTGGGCAAAAGGCCTACAATTTATGGGGTAGGAATTGACCAGCTAAGGCTACTTTCACACTTGGGTTTTTTTGCGCAGCGCATCTTGCGCTATCGGACGCATGCGCAATGTTCCCCTATCTTTAACATGGCGGGCGCAGGGTCTAGCGCTTGCACGCGTTCATGTGCGTTTGTCGTGCGCTGCGCATTTTCCCGGTGTGCGCCCATACGCGCTAGACGCTACATGTTGCATTTTCTTTTTCGGTTAACCGCTTTAAAAAAACGCGTGCGCACGTGTGCGCATGCTATGCGCAAAAAATAACATTGCAGTCTATGGGGACGCTGGCGTGCGCATGGCTTTGCGCTCGTCAGCGCTTTTGCGCGCACGCGATTTTTCTGTAGATGATGGAGCCAGAGATGATGGAGCCAGAGATGATGGAGCCAGAGATGATGGAGCCAGAGATGATGGAGCCAAAATGATAGAATGATAGAGAAAGAGAATGATAGACAACGCATGCGCCAAAAAAACGCAAACTCATGCAAAAACGCATGAAATCGCAGACAAACGCTGCGTTTTTTTGTCGAAATGCGCATGCTGATGCGACAAAATATCGCAGCGTTTACAAGCGTTTGCATGCGTTTTTTTAATGCGCTTCATGTGCGCTCGAAAAGCAGCGCAAAAAAACGCAAGTGTGAAAGTAGCCTAATCTGCTTAAAATCACTTATCACCTGTGGCTGTTGGGAGTGGGAGTGCACATGTCCACAAAGAAGGACCAGCACATCTAAGCTAGTGGATTGTTTTATGGGAGACTTTTAATGGGAACCTGACTGCTGATACAGTCCTTCTCACCATTATTGGCACCCCTTCATTTTTTACATAAACTGTTTAATTGCTTCAGAAATAATTTGAAATGTACCATAGTTATATACTCAGTATTTTTAATTAGAGGATCAAAGTAATGCAAAAGTAATACATTGTCTTTCAACTTACATGTTGCAATTTCAAAGAAGAAACATAATAAACAGCATATGCAGCAATTAATGCACCCCTAATTACAGTAATACTTGGTTGCACACCCTTTGGCATTGATGACAGCCTCCAAACGTTTCTTGCAGAGTTCTTTTTCCAAATGGCAAATTTCAGCTTACTCCAAAGATTTTCAATGGGATTGCTGGCCATTTTAAAACGGTTCATTTTTTCTTTTCAATCATTCCTGTCTACTTTTGGATGTGTCCTTTGGGTCTTTGACTTGTTGGAGGACCCATGATCTTCTTCTCAATTCAAGTTTCCATATACTGAGTAGCACGCTCTAAAATCTCTTGATAATTATCTGCTTTCATGATTCCTATGATATGGTCAAGGCCTCCAGTACCAGATGCAGCAAAAAAAACCCACAACATTATGGATCCTCCACCATGAATAACTTGGTAGGGTGTTCATTTCCATATAAACTTCATTGCGCCGTCTGTAAACAAACTGTTGCTTTGCATTGCCAAAAGGCTCTGTTTTTGCCATGAGAGGTGGTGAGTTCTCCTTCAATAGAAGTCTTCAAACAGAGGCGGGACCGATATCCGTCTGGGATGATTTAGTGAATCCTGCTTTGAGCAGTGGGTTGGACCAGATGGCCCAGGAAGTCCCTTCCAACTCTACCATTCTATGATTCTATGACTTCTCTTGACAATTTTCCTCTTTCCCCAATGTACAGGGAGGTTCTTGACATGCCTGGCAAATTTCTTAATAACATTGCACACTGTTGAAACTGGGATACCAAGGTCTTTGGAGATGGCCTTATACCCTTGTAAGTCTTGTGTTTTCTAGTGATAGCAGTTCTGATGTCCTCAGACAGCTCCTTTGTCTTCACCATTGTGACAAGGTAACAGGGGCTAATATGTGGCTTTTTAAAACACTGAAGTCATCATTCACTGGTTAATTCATGTCACATGGGCACCGACAATTAATCACAGTTGATTATCATTTGTGATTTACCACAGGCGAGTCAGAATGTGTTTCCATACTAATTTAATGTAAAGGCTGCCAATACCAGTGTCACAGCAAGCTATTGTTTTTCTATTTTTCCCTCCCATTTGTTGTTTTAAATTGTTTATCATTTGCCCTTTTCTATTGAACAGAAGTGCTCTATACAAGAAACCTTGTTTCACTTGTATTTAATTTTTTCAGGAGATATTCCACATTATGTACTTAAACTTCATGGGTGCCAATAATGATGGACAGGACTGTACATGCTGCTCAATCCTGGGGCAGCATGTATCAGACACTGGCTGTATGACCTCAGACAGGTATGCTGGACTTTGAAACACTGCAGCAACTCAGAAATACATACTTTAAAAGCCGTCGGGTACCAAGACACTCTTTAGACTGGTTGGACAGTTGGCTTTTCCCCGCTTGGAAGTGTAGCTACAGACACAAATGAGGAACCTCAGTGCCGAGCAGAGCTGCCAGCATGGAACTATGACACTGATCCACCGCAGCCTCAGCCAGTGTATGCACCAAGGACACCATGTCACTTCTCATCTGATGAAGATGCAACGTCACACATGTTGCCCAATACTAGGGAAGAAAACACACAAGCACCAATAGGGCAGGGACAGGTAGAGGCACCATCCTATGAGCCCTTCATCCAAAACCAGGTGATCAGTATGCTGCTAGACCCAGGGATACACCCCATGCCATTTTGCCAAAAAATGCAGCAGATCCAGCGAACGTATGCAGCAGCCTGAATTGATCTCTGGGCCGTAATGGAAATAAAAGCAGGTGATGCATTCTGGCCAATTATGAGAGAACACTTCAAGCTTCCAGCAGAATTAGATGCGTATGCCTGGGAGACAGGACCAAAGCTAATTGAGCAGCTCAGAGAATGGGCCAAAAGCAGACTGACAGGACAAGCTCTCATCCTACATGTCACGAGCCAAGACCAGACAGAGTCTGTAGAGGAGTTCCATGACAGAGTGATGCAAGTGTTTCAAGATATGGGCCTCATTACCCATGATCAGACACACAGACGGATGTTGGCACAGGCTTTTGTGCATGGACTGAGAACCAATCAGGAAACCACTGGTAGTAGCCAGGCCTGAGTACACGTCAATAGCAATGGATACCCTGCTCGCAGTAGCAAAAAGGATTGAGTCCTGCTGGGACAGAGGGGATGTCCAGTGTTACAACTGTGGCAAGTTTAGTCATTTCCAGAACCGGTGGAGAACACCGACTTCGCCCAGAAGAAGAAAAAACACAGAAAGCAGTGAAGAACCCCGTCCATAGGACAGGAGCACGCCAAGTCCACAGGGAAACCCACCAGTGGGACCAATATCCTGAGAGTGGATGGCGTAGTCAGATCTTTTCTTGTGGAACTCCGCAACCTCACCTATCTATCAGAATCTTCTGCGTCCTGCATGGGAATTGAAGGTCAAGTCAGATATTTCCAGATTATGAAGCCCCTGGGCATGTGGACTCAGCCAGAACACTCCATCATGTCCCAGTTTGTTGTGTCAAAGACCTGCACCCTCAACCTATTGGGAGTGGACCTACTGCAGAAGCTGAAAGCGACAAGAGTGTTCCAGGAAGATGGGACCATGACACTTTCTTCACCCCTGACCCAAGAAGAAACAGGAACCTCAAACAACCACATTGCAGACCTATCACAGGAGGTGCTGGACATAGTACCAGAAAGCCACTCCATCACCCAGAGTCAAGATGTCTCTGACCAACTGAAGGTCTAAGTGAACTCTCCTAAGAAGATGGCCTGAGAACTTTGACATTGGCCAGGATATTCAACTCAAGAAGGACCATACTCGCTTCATGGAATGGCAACACCACATCCGGCCCCAACGCCAGAGGTTCATCTTTTGCAAGCACCAGGAGGTGCTCCCTGCAATCAACCAGTTCACCAGGCCCTAGACCGGCAAAAGGCCACTCAGCTCTTCAAACTTGTGCACAAATACTGACCTGAGACCGAGCTGGAGAAAAAGAAACAACTGTTGGCCCATGCTGAGAAAAAAAGCAGCCGGTGAAGGAGACGTCCCAACAAGAAAGCCATCTGGTCGTCATCTCTCATGATGTGGATCCTAGTAGACGGCTTGTTTTCCCGCCAGCTCTGTGCCGGGAGATGGGAGTCCCCTGCCGCATAGTGAAGGACAAGGCCAAACTGGGCTGCCTCGCCCATCGGAATCAATCCCAGCTTTCCACAGTGAAGAAAAAGACTGTAAACCCCACTGAGTTCAAAATGGTGCAAGGCCTGGAGGCCGTGAAAGAGGCTACGGTATTTGAAACCACAACAGTGCTGAACCCGCACACTCTGCTCTCAAAAGTCCCAGTCACCGCAACGGTATTCACGGTGATCAATCTGGCCAGTGCCTTCTTCAGTGTTCCCCTCCACCTGGATGACCTGCTTGCCTTCACGCACCAGTGCAGTGCATATGGACAGTGTTGCCTCAAGGTTCTCAGAACAAGCCCTTCAAGTTTCACCAAGAAAATGTCCTCCATCCTCGTCAACTGGATTGCAGAATATGCAGGAGTCACTCTACTACAACACGTGGATGACCTTCTCTTTTGCGTGGTTGACATCGATACCTACACAGTCCATTCCTTGTCTCTCCTACTCCACCTGGAGAAACAGCAACGCAAGGTCTGGAAGAACAAAGTCCACGGTGTCAGAAGCAAGTTACATCCCTGGGACACTGTATTGCCCACCAGACTAAACACCTGTCAAATGACTGGAAGACCACTGTGGAGAAGATGGCTCCCCCAACAACTCCGAAAATGCTGCAGGCCTTCCTTGGTCTAGTGTCGTGATGCAGAACATGGATCCCTGATGCCTCAGTCCTAATGCAGCCTCTGTGCGCTTGCATCAACGCAACCCCGCTCCTTCTATCGGACGCAGCCTTCAACTCATTCATGAAATTGGAAGAACTCCAGTTTCAGCGCCAATACCAGGCCTACCTGACTACGAGAAGCCTTTCCGTCTACCTGATGGAAGAAAGAAGGTCATGCTACTGGAGTCCTGACATGGATTCACGGGGGAAAACAGAGACTTTTAGGCTGCCTCTCAGCCCGCTTGGTTCCAGTTGCAAGAGGAGCACCCTCCTGCCTGATGGCAGTATCTGCAGCACACACCTTCCTGGACAAAACTGCTGACATCACTCTTGGACGGCCACTGGAAACTCTCACTCCGCACAACATCTTGGCAATCCTCAATCAAGCTCAACCAACAATCTCCCCACCGCCAGGCATCTTCACCTCTATCGCCTTTGTCTCACAATGTCACTGTCTCCAGACCTACAGTCCTCATCCCGGCCACTCTACTCCCACTCCCAAGGGGGGATACAATATGGACTTTTCAGAACAAAATTTACAGAATTTATCCTCTACTTGGATGGCTCCAGATTTGCAGATGATGAAGATTCCACACAGGAAGTGCAGTGACCAGCAATCAAGAAATCCTGTGATCCAGAAGTCTGTCACCTAGCCTGTCAGCCCAGGAAGCAGAACTGATAGCGCTGACGAAGGCATGGCAGAAGGCAAGACTGCAAACATCTACACTGACTACAGGTGCTCGCATGACATAGCACACGACTTTGGGCCAATCTGGGCTGCAAGGGACTTCATCACAGCAAGCGAGACAACAGTGAGGCATCATGGAGCCTTCAGGGACCTGCTGGGTGTACTCCAATTTCCAAAATGGTGGCAATTTGAAAAATCAAAGTGCATGGAAAACTACAATAACATGGCGGACATGGCAGCCGAAGAAGCGGCCAAAGGAAGGCAACATCGAGAAGTGGGAGAGGTCGTAGAGCCGAACGGCTACTACATGTCGACTGAAGACAAGAAACCTGACAAAAAAACGTCCTGGGATCTGCTTAAGAAGTTGCGAGACCAAGCTCCAAAAGGAGAAGAAGAGCTGAATGTGAAAGAAGCAACACATGAAGAGGGAAGACTATCTACCATAGACTCCAAACCCTGCCCCCACAAAGTATGCACCCTATGGTGGTCTAATGGGCACATGGACCCACACACACAGATCAAAGACACAGATGAATGATCTGATTGGTGCTTACTGGTTCGCTTCAGGGATCTCCCCTAACAGCCAAATTCACCAGCAGCTGTCTGACCTGCGGCAAATGCAAGCCTGGACGTGTAGAAGAAAGTCCCCCTGACCTCATCCGGCAAGACCACTCTACCAGCCTCAGAGGATCCAGATAGACCACATCCAGATATCGCCAAGTGGAGGATTCAAATACGCCATTGTGGTCAAAGAAGTATTTTCAAGATGGACAGAAGCGTTCCCAGTCAGCAAAGACTACTGCAAAGAAGCTACTTTTGGAAAATAGTGTGCAGATACGGGGTTCCAGAAATGATAGAAAGTGATCAGGGACCCGCATTCACAGCAAATCTGACACAAGATATCTGGTTAGCAGTAGGGTCAGATTTAGGCCTACACACTCCCAATTGCACTGTTTAGCGTAAGGCACACTCCTAGAGACCCAGAAAAGCTGTCACCATATGAAATTTTGTTTGGGTCTAGTCCCAAGTTAGGTGCATTTTTCCCTCAGCAGCAGAATATGCAAAATTATATCTTGTTTGCTTATGTAATTGAATTGGTCAAAAACTAATGTCCATTCTCGAGTTTTTCTCTTCACTGCCAGATCCAGACTCAGTGTCCGGTACGCACTCCTTGAAAGCCAGGAGACTGGGTGTTGGTGAAAAAAGTTGGAAATGAGAACACTCGATCCCAGATTTGATGGTCCTGTCCAAGAGCCCCAGATGATACCAACTTCTGTGAAGCTAGAAGGAAAGCCTGCTTGGATCCACGTATCACATTGCAAGGAAGCTCCCGTACCAGAAGAGACACCTAAGCCATGAATGATGTCGTGGATGCTCTGACTGACCAGACAGACTGACCTACCTGATGAAGAATACACACGTTTTTCTGAACATGCAGTTGAATAAAGAGACTGAATTGTAAACACATGAACCCCTGCTAGGGACAGATCTCCTGACCGCCCATTTGCGAAAAGCCTGCATCAATGAGGGGTGCATGTGTTAGACATGTGCCAGCCCATCGGCAGCACAAAAGAGTTGCAGCGCTTTGGGACAGGAGCAGGTTTTAGGGCAAGTGGTATCTAACTGCATAAAGAGATAATTGGAGTATTCAAAAATGCAAAATCATGTGTGAGGAACCCCAAGAAAAAATGTTAAAAATAAAATATAACCTTTATTATATATATTAAAATTGGACAAACAAAACATCTCTCATATTAAAAAGTGCACACTGAAATCACCCTAAGATTAAACCCTGCGCTGTACACTGCCTTGCCGCGGAGGTTGGCACCCTAAGATAGCCCACACGAGATTGGCGCCCCTGCTCAATGTAGGCTTTTTATTTTTATCATTTTTTCTTGGGGTTCCTCACACATGATTTTGCAAGTGGTATCTAAGGGGGGACTGTCATGGAAATATATATGTATTCCATATATTCAATGTATATGTATATGCATTTGCAGTCAGATAGATCTCACTTGCTAAAAATCTATGTAAAGCTGACACAAGCTATAATCAGTTGCTTAAGACATGACCCCTGGCCTACATAAGTCAGGCTGCTGCAAAAGATAGCTCATAGGGACTTTTTACCAAGGACACAAAAAAGGGAAACAAAGACAGAAGGTCTGGGTAGATATCTATTATTTTTTTGATAACTGGTCACGTAGGAAAACTGGGGCAAAGAACAATAAATCTGCTACTTCAGCCCTTTTATCATAATTATCATACTTATACTAAAACAGCCAATAATCTAGCAGCTTTTAATTGTATGTTAATTGACTAACCAGCCCCTTTTTGTAAAAGTATAAAACCTTGAATGAATAATAAACTGTTGGTCTTGACGAATTGTTATACTGACACTTCCATGTGGACAGTCCTCATTTTCGTCTGAGCACTCAAAAAAAGACATTTAGTCTAAGATTGGGAACAGCAGCAGCAAACACTGCAGGATAGATTTATCCTAATTAAATTTCCATAACACTTATATGTCTTGTGATGTACCCAGCCTTGGGCACTTTAGATGTTGTGGTACTACCATTTTTCCATCTTTTTAGCCCCATGTATTTTTGTCCCTGTCTATTTGATATAATTTAATAAAGTTTTTATTTGTTATTTAAATGGACTGTATGACTGTGTATTTCCTATAGTGCATCTATTAGGTTTTGCAAACAGCATTATATCGTTCTTTAGATATGCCTCCCTCTTTCCATTTGATAAACATTTCATTCTTCCTTTTTAGAATGTGTTTAAGTTCTGTGTTCATCCATCCTAGTTTCCTTAAATTCTTCATATTCTACCTTCTTTTTGGAATGGTTAATGATTGTGCTTTGAGAATCTCATTTTTCAAGATTTCCCATCCTTCCTGGACATTTTTGTCCTTAAGGATATCCAGCCATTGGATCCCTCCAATTCTCTTTGAGTCCCTTAAAATCTGCCTTTCTGAACTCTAGCCTTGAAGTCTGAGTCTTCACAGGTCTTCCTCGTCTAGTTATCCACAATTCTAAAATAGAAAGGTCGCTACCTCCTAGGGTCCCAACCACTCTTACCTCCTCAACCATTTCCTCCCCGTTTATAAGAATTGGATCCAAGGTAGCAGATCCCCTTGTTTTCTCCCCTACCTTTTGGAAGATAAAGTCAGCAAGAGAGGATAAGAATTCGCTTGACCTGTTAGTTTTGACTGAAAGACTCCCAACAAATGTCTGAATAGTTGAAATCTCCCATGACCATTATGGTATTTTTTTTTGGAAAACTTGTCCATTTGATGCATAAAGAGTTCATCCTTATCTTTAGCTTGCACAGGCGGCCTGTAGTAAATGCCCACAATGGTGCCCTTTCCATTGTTCTCACCTTGTATTCTTACCCAAACAGTTTCCACAGAACTCCCAGGTTCAGAAGCTTCAATCTCTGTGCAGATATACGCTTTTCTAATATATAATGCAGCACCTCCTCCTCATTTATCAAATCTGTTTCTTACAAATAGGTTGTATCCTTCTAGCCTTGTATTCCAATCATGTGTATCGTCCCACCAAGTTTCAGTGATTCCAATGACATGATATTTCTTTTCCTGCTTTAGTAGTTCTAATTCATCTTGTTTATTGCCAATGTTTTGTGCATTTATATAGAAACATTTTAGTTTGTGATTGGTTTCTCTTCAATATTTTTATTATTTTGATTTTTTGTCTTTGCTCTTCCTTTCCACTTCTAATAGCAGAGTTCTCAATAGTGTTTGCAGGAGTATGGCTTTTTCTGGCGTTTTGCTTCCCTTTCCACATTGTTCTAGTTTAAAGCTTCCAAATACATGTTTTCCAGTCTTCGTAAGGTGCATCCCATCTCTAGCAAATAGTCCATCGTATAGGTAATTCACTCCGTGATCCAGAAATCCGAATCCTTGCTAATGGTACCATCGACGTAGCCAGTTGTTTATCTGCAGAATCTTATTCCACCTCCTTGTTCCATGGCCATCCACTGGGAGGATGGAAGAGAAGACCACCTGCGCTCCCAATTCTTTCACTTTCTTACCTTTCAAAGTCACTGCAGATAGTTTCCAGGTCCTATCTTGCGATGTCATTTGTCCCCTCATGAATTAGCAGGAATGGGTAGTCATCTGTAGGTCTGAAGAGTAGTGATATCCTGTCAGACACATCTTCAATTTTTGCAACTGGAAGACAACACATTTCTCTTGAGGTTATATCCGGTCTGCTAATAGCAGCCTCTGTTCCTCTCAACAGGGAATCCCCCATGACCACAACTCTACGTTTCTTCACAACATTTTTCTTTCTCCATCCAGGAGGACACTTAGGGCGCAGAAGGTTGTTCTTTGTGGGCAAAGTCTTATCTTGATGTATTTCTTCATCTTTCTCCTGTGTGAGAGCCTGGTACTGGTTCCTGAGCAGTTTGGGTGCTGCTGCCTCCCGATCCTGTTGCTTCTCTGGGTCACATGCTTCCATTCCTCGGTTTGTTCAGGTGCACTTGGAATTTCTTCTCTTTCTGTAACATGAAGAGATAATTCTGCTCTATCTAAGAATTCTTCACCTTCCTTAATTATGCCCCCAGTACATGATCGCGGTGTACTGGGGGCACAGGGGAGCATCGCCCAGGGAGAGGGCTCCCTGCGCGCCCCCCTGAGACCCTCAGACCAGCGCGATGTTATCGCGCTGTTCTGAGGGCTTCCTCCCTCCCAGGACCCGGATCCAAGATGGCTCCGGGGTCCAGGAGGGAGGCGGCTTCCTCAGTGCCTGCTGAGAGCAGGCACTGAGAAGCCTGCTGCACTGCCTGAGCGATCGCTGGTGTGACAGAGTGCTGTGCACACTGTCACACCAGCGATCTGATAAAATACAGTGATGTCCCACCCTGGGACAAAGTAAAAAAGTTAAAAAAAAATAAAAATAAACATGTTTTAAAAAAAAATCCAAAATAAATAAAAAAAAAAAAATATTCCCCAATAAATTCATTTCTTCCTGTAAATAAAAAAAACAAAACAATAAAAGTACACATATTTGGTATCGCCGCGTCCGTAACTACCCCCCCTATAAAACTGTCCCACTAGTTAACCCCTTTAGCGAACCCCTTAAAAAAAAAAAAAGCAAAAAATCAGTGCTTTATCATCATACCGCTGAACAAAAAGTGGAATAACACGCGATCAAAAAGACCGATATAAATAAACATGGTACCGCTGAAAACATCATCTTGTCCCGCAAAAAACGAGCCGCCATACAGCATCATCAGTGAAAAAATAAAAAGTTATAGCTCGCAGAATAAAGCGATGCAAAAATAATTTTTTATATAAAATTGTTTTTATTCTATAAAAGCGCCAAAACCTAAAAAAATGATATAAATGAGGTATCGCCGTAATCGTACTAACCCGAAGAATAAAACTGCTTTATCAATTTTATCACACGCGGAACGGTATAAACGCCTCCCCCAAAAGAAATTCATGAATTGCTGATTTTTGTTCATTCTAACTTCCCAAAAATCGAAATAAAAAGCGATCAAAAAATGTCACGTGCTCAAAAATGGTACCAATAAAAACGTCAACTCGTACCGCAAAAAATAAGACCTCACATGACTGTGGGCCAAAATATGCAAAAATTATAGCTCTCAAAATGTGGCGATGCAAAAAACTATTTTTTGCAATAAACCGTCTTTTAGCGTGACAGCTGCCAATCATAAAAACCCGCTATAAATAGTAAATCAGAACCCCTTTTATCACCCCCTTAGTTAGGGAAAAATAATAAAATAAAAAAAATGAATTTATTTCCATTTTCCCATTAGGGTTAGGGTTAGGGTTGCGGCTAAAGTTAGGGTTAGGGTTGGCGCTAAAGTTAGGGTTGGGATTAGGGGTGTGTTAGGGTTAGGTTTGTGGTTAGGGTTGAGACTAGGGTTAGGGGTATGTGTGGGTTAGGGTTGGAGTTAGAATTGGGGGTTTCCACTGATTAGGCACATCAGGGGCTCTCCATATGTGACATGGCGTCTGATCTCAATTCCAGCCAATTCTGCGTTGAAAAAGTCAAATTGTGCTC
Source organism: Oophaga sylvatica (assembly GCA_033576555.1). Lineage (NCBI taxonomy): Eukaryota > Metazoa > Chordata > Amphibia > Anura > Dendrobatidae > Oophaga > Oophaga sylvatica. The sequence continues at coordinate 156,521,224 of JARQOD010000007.1, forward strand.
CTTCACTTTTGAGCTCTGCCATGCGTCCAAACAGTAGTTTACCCCCGCATATGGGGTATCAGCGTACTCTGGACCCCAAGAGTTATTGTGCAATTTGTCCTATTTCTTCTGTTACCCTTGGGAAAATAAAAAACTGGGGCGAAAATATCATTTTTGTAAAAAAAAAATGATTTTTTTGTTTTTACGGCTGTACATTATAAATTGGGGCTTCATGGCGCTCACCACACATCTAGATAAGTTCCTTGTGGGGTCTATTTTCCAAAATGGGGTCACTTGTTGGGGATTTCCACTGTTTAGGCGCATCAGTGGCTCTCCAAATGCGACATGACGCCCCCAGACCATTCCATCAAAGTCTGCAATCCAAAACGTCACTACTTCCCTTCCGAGCCCCAACGTGTACCCATACAGTAGTTTTCTCCCACATATTGGGTATCAGCGTACTCAGGACAAATTGGACAACAACTTTTGGGGTCCAATTTCTCCTGTTACCCTTGTGAAAATAAAATGTTGGGGCGAAAAAATCATTTTTGCAAAAAAAAAAAAGATTTTTTATTTTTACGGCTGTGCGTTATAAACTTCTGTGAAGCACTTCGGGTTCAAAGTGCTCACCACACATCTAGATAAGTTCCTTGTGGGGTCTATTTTCCAAAATGGGTCACTTGTGGGGGGGTTTCCACTGTTTAGGCGCATCAGGGGCTCTCCAAATGCGACATGACGCCCCCAGACCATTCCATCAAAGTCTGCAATCCAAAACGTCACTACTTCCCTTCCGAGCCCTGACGTGCGCCCATACAGTAGTTTTCTCCCACATATTGGGTATCAGCGTACGCAGCAGGGTCGGATTAAGAACATGATGGGCCTGGAGCTGAAGGGGCGAGCAAGGGGTGGGGCCAAACACGGCAATTCACAAAGGCCAAAAATGTAACGTAAAATATATAAATTAAAGTCCGGCCGATCAGACAAGAATTTGGACAGTCTAAACGGCCCTTAATACTGCCACACATAGCCCCCTTATAGTGCCACACACAGCCCCCTTAATACTGCCACACATAGCCATCTCAATAATACTGCCATACATAGCCACATTAGTAATATTGCGTCAGAGAGGCCCCATACACAGATATATGGCAACATTCAGAGGCCCATTCTAGTATATAGCGCAGCATTGAATGGCCCATAGTTGCGCAGCATTGAATGGCCCATAGTATATATAGGGCAGCATTGAGAGGGCCTCTCAATGCTGCCCTATATATACTATGGGCCATTCAATGCTGCGCTATATACTAGAATGGGCCTCTCAATGCTGCCCTATATTACTATGGGCCATTCAATGCTACGCTATATACTAGAATGGGCCTCTCAATGCTGCCCTATATTACTATGGGCCATTCAATGCTACGCTATATACTGTAATCGGCCTCTCAGAGGCCCATTATTAGTATATAGCGTAGCATTGAATGGGGGCCATAGTATATAGGGCAGCATGCCAGCATTGAGAGGCAGGCACCACCACAACACACGCTCACCCAGCGCAGGCACCACCACAACACACGCTTACCCAACGCAGGCACCACCACAACACACTGCGCACACTCACCCAGCGCGGGCACCACCACCACAACACACGCTCACCCAGCGCAGGCACAACACACTGCGCACACTCACACAGCACGGGCACCACCACCACAACACACTGCGCACACTCGCCCAGCGCGGGCACCACAACACACTGCGCACACTAACCCAAGTCCAAGAACGCCGCCGGAGGGGGCACTACAAGCCCCAGCGCCCTGCCGGATGGGGGGGCACTACAAGCCCCAGCACGCCGCCGGAGGGGGGCACTACAAGCCCCAGCACCCTGCCGGATGGGGGGGCACTACAAGCCCCAGCACACCGCCGGAGGGGGGCACTACAAGCCCCAGCACCCTGCCGGAGGGGGGCACTACAAGCCCCAGCACCCTGCCGGAGGGGGGCACTACAAGCCCCAGCACCCTGCCGGAGGGGGCACTACAAGCCCCAGCACCCTGCCGGAGGGGGGCACTACAAGCCCCAGCACCCTGCCGGAGGGGGGAACTACAAGCCCCAGCACCCTGCCGGAGGGGGGCACTACAAGCCCCAGCATGCCGCCGGAGGGCGCACTACAAGCCCCAGCACCCACCTCCTGTTCTTCATGGACGTCTCCTTCTTGTCCAGCACCCGGGCACACAGCTGGTGAGCTTTGTCCAGTCGGCGTGCAGCCCGCAGCTCCAGCCCGTGGAGAAGCGGGAGAAGAGCCAGGTCTCCCGGCGGTTGGGCCGGTAGCAGGTACACTTCTTCTGGCCGGGTCTGCAGTCACACGGCACCTCCAGCCGCACGTTCTGCACCAGGTGCCGCCCGAAGGTCATGCCGCCGGTCTTCTGGATGTGCAGGAACACGATCACATCCTCCCAGGACAGGAAATGCTGCAGTGCTGCTGCCGTGCTACCGCCCCCCACACATGTGCCGCCTGGGGCGGACCGCCCCCCCACGCTACGCGGCAGCCGAAACATCGGCGCGGCCGCGCGGTCGGCTGGGCCGCGGATGGGCCTATTTCTAACAAGGGGCCTGGAGCTGCAGCTCCATCAGCCCCTACGTTAATCCGGCCCTGGTACTCAGGACAAATTGGACAACAACTTTTGGGTTCCAATTTCTTCTGTTACCCTTGTGAAAATAAAATATTGGGGGCGAAAAAATAATTTTTGTAAAAAAAAAAAAGAGATTTTTTATTTTACGGCTGTACGTTATAAACTTTAGTGAAACACCTGGGGTTCAAAGTTCTCACCACACATCTAGATAAGTTCCTTGAGGGGTCTAGTTTCCAAAATGGTGTCATTTATGGGGTTTTCCACTGTTTAGGCAGATCAGGAGCTCTCCAAACACGACATGGCGTCCAGCCAATTCTGCGTTGAAAAAGTCAGACGGCGCTCCTTCCCTTCCAAACTCTGCCATGCACCCAAACAGTGGTTTACTCCCACATATGGGGTATCAGCGCACTCAGGACAAATTGCACAATAACTTTTGGAGTCTTGTTACCCTTGGAAAAATAAAAATTGGGGTGAAAAGATCATTTTTGTGGAAAAAATTATTTTTAAATTTTATGGCTCTACGTTATAAACTTGTGTGAAGCACTTGGGGTTCAAATTGCTCACCAAAGATCTAGATAAGTTCCTTAGGGGGTCTAGTTTCCCAAATGGGGTCATTTGTGGGGGGTTTCCACTGTTTAGGCACATCTGGGGCTCTCCAAATGCAACATGGCATCCAATCTCAATTCCAGCCAATTTTGGTTGGAAAAAGTCAAATGGTGCTCCTTCCCTTTCGAGCTCTGCCGTGCGCCCAAACAGTGGTTCCCCCCCACATATGGGGTATCAGCGTACTCAGGACAAATTGGACAACAACTTATGTGGTCCAATTTCTCCTGTTACCCTTGTGAAAATAAAATATTGGGGGCAAAAAAATCTTTTTTGCAAAAAAAACATTTTTTATTTTTACGGCTGTACGTTATAAACTTCTGTGAAGCACTTGGGGGTTCAAAGTGCTCACCAAAGATCTAGTTAGGTTCTTTAGGGGGTCTAGTTTCCAAAATGGGGTCACTTGTTGGGGGTTTCCACTGTTTAGGCTCATCTGGGGCACTGCAAACGGAACATGACCCCCATTAAAGTCTGCATTCCAAAACGTTACTACTTCCTTTCCAAGCCCTGCCGTGCGCCCAAACAGTTTCCCCCCCCCACATATGCGGTATCGGCATACTCAGGACAAATTGGACAACAACTTTTGGGGTCCAATTTCCTTGGGAAAATTCAAAAATTTGGGACTAAAAAATCATTTTTGTGGAAAATTGTTTTTTTTTTTTCACACCCAGGCATTATAAACTTTTGTGAAACACTTGGGGGTTCAAAGTGCTCACAACAGATCTAGATAAGTACCTTAGGGGGTCTAGTTTCCAAAATGGTGTCACTTGTGGGGGGTTTCCACTGTTTAGGCGTATCAGAGGTTCTCCAAATGCGACATGGCGTCCAATCTCAATTCCAGCCAATTTTAGTTTGAAAAAGTCAAACGGCGCTCCTTCCCTTACGAGCTCTGCCATGTGCCCAAACAATGGTTTTCCCCCACATATGGGGTATTGGCGTACTCAGGAGAAATTGCACAACAACCTTATCTGTCCATTTTCTCCTTTTACCCTTGTGAAAATAAAAAAAAAGTTTGTAAAAGATAATTTTTGTGGCTAAAAAGTTAAATATTCATTTTTTCCTTCCACGTTGCTTTAGTTCCTGTGAAGCACCTGAAGGGTTAATAAACTTCTTGAATGTGGTTTTGAGTACCTTGAGGGGTGCAGTTTTTAGAATGGTGTCACTTTTGGGTATTTTCTGCCATATAGACCCCTGAAAGTGACTTCAAATGTGAGGTGGTCCCTAAAAAAATGGCTTTGTAAATTTTGTTGTAAAAATGAGAAATCGCTGGTCAACTTTTAACCCTTATAACTTCCTAACAAAAAAAAATTTTGGTTCCAAAATTGTGCTGATGTAAAGTAGACATGTGGGAAATGTTATTTCTTAACTATTTTGTGTGATATATTTCTCTGTTTTAAGGGAATAAAAATTCAGAGTTTGAAAATTGCAAAATTTTCTAAATTTTCGCCATATTTGCGTTTTTTTCAAAAATAAACGCAAGTTATATGGAAGAAATTTTACCACTAACGTGAAGTACAATATGTCACGAGAAAACAATCTCAGAATCGCGAAGATCCGTTGAAGCGTTCCAGAGTTATAACCTCATAAAGAGACAGTGGTCAGAATTGTAAAAATTGGCCCGGTCATTAACGTGCAAACCACCCTTGGGGATGAAGGGGTTAAAGGGATATGGTCACGGGAATGACTGTTCTTTTGGCCACGAGGGCCAAGATTTGCTTAAGGTCATGGTGTGGAGACAACCACTGAAAAGATGGAAAAGCTTGAGTGACTTTTATGTTTTGTTCTGTTAAGTTATTACTTATATGATGTACCAGTTTAAAGCCATACCCACCCCTTTTTTCTGTATTTAGTTGTTCCCCATTAGTTTCTCATTTAAGCTTTTATAAACCCGTGTGGTGTTTTTTAAATTTATTTTTATAATAAAATTCCTGTGTTTAAATTTTTTTCTATCAACGCGTCATTGTTGGAGTTTCATATGCATATTTTTCGCATTTTTTTGGAATATACAGTACAGACCAAAAGTTTGGACACACCTTCTCATTCAACGATTTTTCTGTATTTTCATGACTGTGAAAATTGTAGAATCACACTGAAGGCATCAAAACTATGAATTAACACATGTGGAATTATACATTACACTTTACAAAAAAGTGTGAAACATCTGAAAATATGTCTTATATTCTTGGTTCTTCAAAGTAGCCACCTTTTACTTTGATTACTGCTTTGCATGCAGAAAAGGTGAACGGATGGATTCTACATGCCTGGTTCCCACCATGAAGCATGGAGGAGGTGGTGTGATGGTGTGGGGGTGCTTTGCTGGTGACACTGTTGGGGATTTATTCAAAATTGAAGCGGTGAGCAGTCCAGCTCACCCTAAACCATCTCGATTGGGTTCAGGTCTGGTGACTGTGGAGGCCAGGTCATCTGGCGTAGCACCCCAACACTCTCCTTCTTGGTCAAATAGCCCTTACACAGCCTGGAGGTGTGTTTGGGGTCATTGTCCTGTTGAAAAATAAATGATGGTCCAACTAAATGCAAACCGGATGGAATAGCATGCTGCTGCAAGATGCTGTAGTAGCCATTCTGGTTCACTATGCCTTCAATTTTGAATAAATCCCCAACAGTGTCACCAGCAAAGCACCCCCACACCATCACACCACCTCCTCCATGCTTCACGGTGGGAACCAGGCATGTAGAATCCATACGTTCACCTTTTCTGCGTGCAAAGCAGTAATCAAAGCAAAAGGTGGCTACTTTGAACAACCTAGAATATAAGACATATTTTCAGTTGTTTCACACTTTTTTGTAAAGTGTAATGTATAATTCCACATTTGTTAATTCATAGTTTTGATGCTTTCAGTGTGATTCTACAATTTTCATAGCCATGAAAATGCAGAAAAATCTTTGAATGAGAAGGTGTTTCCAAACTTTTGGTCTGTACTGTATATGATTGAGTCCACTTGGTGTTTTTCAAAGCTGAACATGTGCTGAATACAGAGTAATTTAAATAGCCATCAACCAATCAAAACACATATAGTCTGTCACATGATAGTGTCATGATTGGATAAAAACACCACATAATGTATAGGAAGGGCGCACATGAACAAATAATATTGAAAACATTGCCGGAATGTGACCGAATAAATACATTGTTATGGAAATTTAACTAGGATAATCTATCCTGCAGTGTTTGCTGTTGCTGTTCCCAATCTTATATTAAATGTCTTTTCTTTGAGTGCTCAGACGAAATGAGGACTGTCCACAACGGAAGTGTCAGTATAACAGTTCATCAAGACCAACAGTTTATTATTCATTCAAGGTTTTATACATTTACAAAAAGGGGCTGGTTAGTCAATTAACATACAATTAAAAGCTGCTAGATTATTGGCTGTTTTAGTGTTAGTATGATAAGTATGATAATTATGATAAAAGGGCTGAAGTTGCAGATTTATTGTTTATTGTTCTTTGTCCCAGTTTTCCTGCGTGACTAGTAAAGAAAATAATAGATATCTATCAAGACTTTCTGTCCTTGTTTCCATTTTCTGTATCCTTGTCTAAAAAGTCCCTATGAGCTATAGCCTGACTTATGTAGGCCAGGGTCGTCTTAAGCGACTGATTATAGCTAGCATCAGCTTTTTCATAGATGTGTGAGCACAGGATTTTTAGCAAGTGAGATCTATTTGACTGTAAATGCATATATATGAATATACATTTAATACGTGGAATAAATATATATTTCCATGACAACATGTGAATCAAACAATATTTAACATTAATAATGAAACATGAATACACTTTTTAAATTGAGCCCATTAGGAAAACAGGTATCCAGGTTGTACATCCAGATTTCTTCTCTGTCCTGGAGTCATTTTCTAATGTCACGGCCCCTTGACTCTATTCCAAAGACCTGCATTGAATAATTATCTCTGTTATGTTGTGAAATAAAGTATCTTGATGCTTGAGTAATGCTGCGATGGATGTTGGGTGTGCCATAAATGTCTGTGTAGTGTTCTGATATACGTTTTTTCAGTTTTCGTATAGTGCAACCCACATACAGTTTATTGCATGTGGTGCATTTAATTATGTACACCACATGGTCGCTATTACATTTAATATATTATTTAATATTAAATACCTGAGTCTCATCAGTGTTTGTGATTTATTGAATCGTGTGTCATGGATGACCACTATTAGCGTGAAGAATGCCTGACATTGGCTTGAAGTGAGTGGAGGTGGATATATTGTGTTGTGTTCCCTCTAGTTATAGACTAAAAAAAGAGATGGTGTTTCAATTGAATGTGTAAGTAAATGAATGATTGCATTGGTTATTGTTCATGTATTGGATAAAGGTTGGTATGGCAAATACATCGGCCCTCCAGATGAGGAGGAGGTCGTCAATGTATCTGCCATACCAAAACACATCCTGTAAAAATGTATTGTTTAAACATTGTAGACATAATGAACCTCCCAAAAAGCCATAACAAGATTTGCAAGTGAGGTTGAATATTTTGCCCCCATAGAGACACCTTTGCATTCTAGAAAGTAATTCTGAGAATGCATGAAGAAATTGAGACATAAAAAATAAAATTACATGCATGATATAATTGCATAAATCTATTGTATAATTGCAATTTTTTAGGTGATATTTTACCGCTTGTAGCGCAATGTTCAGTGGAATACAAGTGTATAGTGATCTTACATCACAACTTACCCAAGTATATTGGGGGGCACATGATAAATTAGCAAATTATTTTAATACATCACATGAGTTCTTTAAGAACCCAGGCACCTTTTGTACGAAAGGTTGTAGCAGTGTATCCAACCAGTCCTATAAATGTTCTGTGAACAAAGTTATGCTGGAAATTATAGGTCTCATAAGAGGGGGATTGGTGGCTTTGTGTGTTTTTGAGAGACCGTTAAGGCAAGTAAGCATGGGATGATCCACAATTAGTCTCTGTTTCTCAGCAAAACCTTCAGTGATTAGATCATGTGTTTTTGTGGTAAGAGATTTTAATGGATTATATGGATTTTTTCATATGTTGTGTCGTTCAGAAGCATGTTGTTTATTTGTAAGTTGTACATTTCAGAGTCCATAACTACAGCAAGACCTCTTTTGTTAGACATTATGGTAGTAATATCTTGCATGTTTTTAAGTTCATGTAGAGCTTGGCGTTCTTTTTTGTTAAGTGGTGTTTTTGTTTGCAGTTGTTTCCGTTATTGGTGACAGAGTGTAGTTTCTTGAGCTCTTTTTGTATGATTTATTGTAATTTATCCATAGATTCTGTTTTGGATTGAACTGGGTAAAAACCGGGGCTTTTGACTTGAAAGGTTAATGCCAAGTTTGTAGTTGGTTTACTTTGTGTGTCATTACATTGTTAATCCTGCAGGTTTAATATGGCCATCTGCTCTGAGAAGTAGAGTTGATTTGTATTATGTTATTCCTTGACATGAATATTTGTGTTTTCAGTTGGCTCTTCACAGTCAAAATCTCTTTTAATTGTAAGGTTTCTGACAAACTTATTGATGTCAAGCAGTGTATTGAAAAGGTTGAATTTTTCATCTGGTACAAAGTTCATATCATACAATAGAACTTTATATTGTTCACAAGTAGTCCCATGCAGTTCTGTGCCTCCAAGGGTTGCCTAAAGCCGGGGTGATCTGGTTTACCTTTACCTCTATTCATGTTGGACGTTTTTACTGTGCATACCCCTTAATGCTAGTTGTTTTAGTTAAGTTGGTAGACATTCACAACTGATGCATAATAGGCTTTAAGAGATGTGCCCAACTTGCTCTTTTTTTTTTTTACTATGGATTCCACTGAGGACAGAGTACAAAGAGCTGCAATGTTATTTTCCACTAATGTTACAGCTGATGGTGTTGTAGGTGAAACACATGCTGACTTTGAGAAATTAGAAAATCTATAATGGAAGCTAAGGTCTGGTGGGATCACAAAACATTGGAAAGCTATATTAGTAAAGACATGATACCATGGGGTTTATGCGTGAAGAGAATAATGACTACTATTTATTCCCCTGCTTTTGTGGATCAACAGAACCAAATCCTGTCTAATGGTACCACAAAATTAATGCATCTAGTTGTCAGAGAAGAGGAAAGCAAACTAAACTCAACAAGGAGATCGAGTTAATTAAAACCTTTTTAAAAAATCAGTTCAGCACAGAACGCTGCAACACATTAAGAATAATGTCATGGAATTAGAGGACATTATCACAGCCAGAAAAAAAGAACAAATTTGGGACATCAAGGATTACTTATTGAATCAAGTTAATGAGTGGGGCAGATGGGAGAAATCCCCAAGAATCCCCAAATCGATTCTGAATGTTAACAACTTTAGCAGGAAAGCCCCTCAAAACCTTTGGGTCATCTTCAGCTCTTCGGACCCTGATAATTCAGATACTAACACCAGCATAATAGATCCTATTAATTTGAACCAGGATTTTTCATATTTTGTAAAATAAAAAAATGCGCTAAGTGCGGCAAACCCAAGCACACCAAGGACTTTAAGTATGTCTACCCACCGCAGGAAATATCCCTAGAACAACATCAAACACTTAATGTTCTAAAACTTTCCAAGACAGTCCTTACATGTGAATAAACTAAAGTTCTATTGTATGAATGTTGTACCAGATTAAAAATTCAACCTTTTCAGTTCACTGCTTGAGATCAATAAGTTTGTCAGAAACCTTCAAAAGACATTTTTACTGTGAAAAGCCAACTGAAGCCATAGTTATTCATGACAAGGAATATCATAATGAATACAATGAACTCTACTTCCCAGAGCAGATGGCCATATTAAACCTGCAGGTTTTACAGTGTAATGACACACAAAGTAAACTTTCTACGAATTAGTCATTAACCTTCAGTCGAAAGTAAAAAACCCGAGTTTTGACGCAGAACAGAATCTACGGATAAATTCCAAGAAATCCTACAAAAAGAGCTCAAGAAACTACACTCTGCATCAATAATGGAAACAGTTGCAAGCAAAAACACAATTTAACAAAAAAAGAACTCCAAGCTCTACATGAACTTAAAAACATACAAGACATTACAATCACAATGTCTGACAAAGGAAGTGTTGTTGTAGTAATGGACTCGAAAAAACAACTACAAATAAACAACACTCCTGGGTAACAAATATAGAAAAAATTCCCAAAAACTGTTACCCTCTTACCACAAAAAAACTGATCAATCACGAAGGTTTTGCTCTTGGAGTAATACTGAAAAAAGAAAAATAAAATTTTTGGGCACCCCTGCTTTCCTGCCTTTTCGGTCTAGCAAAAAAACAAAGCCACCAAACCCCCTCCTTGAGACCTATAATTTCCAGCATAACTTTGTTTACAAAAAAAG